>JAESUZ010001419.1:1200000-1874823 GCA_017311185.1 Proteles cristata cristata | reverse complement strand
ATCTATTCTTCGTTTTTTAATGTAGTGAAAACTTATTTTCAAAACATTCTTCTTATGAATATTCTTAATTAAATATGGACTTTTAACATAATTCCAGTAATAGCTTACTCAGATACTGTTCACTAAGATTAAGTCTGTTTCCACAAGGCTAATGGCAAAATGGCTTCAAGAAATTTTGCAACTGTAATTTCCAAATGTACCAGGTAATATAAGATCTTACCATCCAATTGCTACTATGTAGATGGAGTAGGCAAAACAATTTGACCCAAAGAAACATTTTTAAAGATTCTCATAGTTTTTCTAGCCTCATACATAGGAAAAGTCTTATTTTTTCCCCCCACAGACTAAAGAACTAGATATATTCCTTTATCCCTAAGGACAACAGTTCTGATCTGTACTCCCAATAATTAGGAAAAACAGCCACTGGGTCAAAAGTAGAGGGTCTTTAGGTCTCATTTACTATAATATTCCCCTTCTGCGGATATGGAAGCTAGATGTCAGACAAGTTATGCAACATGCTATGGCCCCACAGTGGTAGGAGGCAGAGACAATAATACTCCAGTTGTCTTAACTCTTCCGCTCAACTCCTTGTCCACCACAGTTCATACCACCCTTCTCTGCAGGCCTAAGATTCTTCATGTCATGTCCACCTTCTTTGCCTCCTCTTATTTCCCTTCTTTAACTATCTATGGAAGAAAAGATCCTTAAAATCAATTGAAATATTATTTTTTCATTCTAAGTTTACATTCACTTATAAAATCTCTCTTATAATTCTCACTCAGCTATGTTCAGTTTTAGTGCTTGACAATCATTGCCGAAATCACTGATAATCTTAAATTACTCTCTTACCACTCCACCAAACAGTTTTTGGTGTAAAGCTCAAGCCAATTTACATTGAATCTATCTGTGTAGTCTATTCTTCAAGGTCAGCTAAGGCACTTGTAATTTAAGCCCACCCCCCAGAAAGCACTTAAATGGCCTAACCATAACCTTGGAAAACATATGCTTAAATGCTGATAGAGGAATTTTTACTAACAGGTGCAGCTGAAATAAATGCCTTTATGAACTATATCCTACTATATCCTAGTAATGGACTTCCTGCATCTTAAGAGCTTCATTTGCCATTTCCATAATCATCATGCTGCTAGTGTCATAAGAAATTAGTATGTGCTCACCTTGCTATCTGTCCTTTATAATTATTACATTATTGTTATAATAAACTAATGATTAAATTTAAAGAACAAGACCACAATGATTAAATGATTTCCACAGAGAAATGTTTAATAATTTCACAGAAACCAAAATTAGTCATTTTATAAAACTGAAGAGTGTTTGAGAAATAAATTGGTTTATTACCTTTTCCTCATAAAAAAATCATTTGGTTAAGAGGGATTCATTGTGGGTGTTGATGATGCCTGAAGATGTCATAATCAAGACTGATTTAGACCAACATGGCCTGACTAAAGATGCATAAAAGCTATTAAAGACTGGCATTAATATATCACAATCTCTGGACCACTAAAAAAGAATTGCTTTATGAGTAAGTGTTTAACTTTTTTTACTGACATAACCTCATTGCTGAAACATTAATTTTGAAATATGACATGTTTTACACTTACAAGTACTAACTCGGTAATCAAAAATCATCATAATAGAATCTACTAATAATCAAGAAAGTTCAACTAATACATATAAATTAGCTATTCATCTACTACCAGTGGCTCCTATCAGTGACTCTTTAATAAAGAGATCTCAGTCACTGAAGTCAGACCAAAACTTGGATTCCAATTGGAGCAATACTACTTAATAGCTGTTTGATCTACTAGGACAACTTGCTTAACATACGTCAGTCTCAGTTATCTCACAAGCTACAGGAGAATAATATTTCCTACTTCTTAAGATTATTGTGAAAATAAAACATCTTTGACATTAACAGTACCTAATAAATGGTCAGCAAAGGATAGCCTATAGCATTAATAAAATGCTAATTTTATTAATGAAATCAGATTATATTAGAGTTACCATGATGGCATGCACAAAAAAAAAAATATTTCTTTGGAGATTAGTCAGTTAAAAGTATGTAATACCTATATGTACATTTGTGTACAATGTAAATGATGATCGTGATGGAGAAATGCAGAAATGTCTTATAAATAGATATTTAAGATTAAATGTTTCTAAATAACTTATTGCCATTTATTAATGTTAATAACTTATTACCATTTACCAATTTCAATAAAAGGCTTTCCTGTTCCTTTTCTTGATTCCTCCAGAAAAACATTACTGCTATCAAGGCTGACTATAAGAATATTTATAACAAAATTATTCAGAAAATCCCAAACTGGAAACAATTCAAATACCCATCAACAGGAAAAAGGATAAACAAATCGTTACACACTTATATCCTAGAATGCTACACAGCAATAGAAAGTGAATGAATTACTGATACACACAACATAGATCTCAAACCCATTATGGGTGAACGATGCCATGCACAAAAAGGTACATAACATAATTCCATTCAATTGAAGTTTGAACACAGTAAGTGTTCTGTGGTGACTGAAGTTAAAATAGTGCTAGCTATCTAAACTATTTGAAAGGATTAACTCTTCAAGAGGACATAACAATCCTAACTTTTATGCCCATAATAACAGAGCTTCAACATGAAGTAAAAACTGACTTCTCAGAAACTGTGAAATCCAGAAGACATGAGAAATACTCAAAGTACAAAAGGAGGAAAAAGAAGTCAACTAGAATAGACTATCAACATTATTATTCTAAAAAGAAACTGAAAAGATTTTTGGGAGGAGTTAACAAAAAAATGAGAGACATTTTTGCCATTCAATATGAACTACAAAATAATGCTGAAGTAAACTCTTTAGTCTGAAGGAAGGAAAAGCATGGAACCACAAGAAGGATTGGAGAGTACCAGAAATCATAAATATGTGATTAAAAATAAGCACTATATATTTTTTCTTAACTTCCTTAAAAATATATATGCTGAGAGCCAATTATAAAATATTGTATTAATGAATTGATAATGTGCATACATGAACACAGTAACATTGGGGCATTAACTTTAAATAGAATGGGATAAATTTAAGAGGCATGTTTTAATTCTCAGCACAACTACTAAAAGAAAAAGCAAAGAAATTGAGGTAAAAATACAATTAAGGAATTAAAATAGAAATATCTGATGAAAACAAAGAAAGTAGAAAGCAGAAACAAAGGGAGAACAAAAGAGATGAGACAAATAAAAATCAAAAGCAAAATGACAGACTTAAATAAGCAATATCAAAAATTGTTTTATATATAAATGGAATAAAAATGCCAATCAAAAGTCACAGTTTGTCATAATTGGCTACATGTTACCTCAAAAGATAAAACTGCAAAGTCACAAATTATAAACATAAAATACTGGAGGGGCGCCCAGTAAACTTAGTCAGTTGAGCATCAAACTTTTGATTTCAGCTGCGGTCATGATCTCATGGTTCATGAGTTGGAGCCCTGCATCAGGCTCTGCACTGACAGTACTGAGCCTGCTTGGGATTCTCTCTCACCCTCTTTTTCTCTGTTCTCCCACTCCCCCCGACTCATGCCATTTCTCTCTCTCTCTCTCTCTCTAGATAAAGAAATAAACTTTAAAAAAATATAGAAATTGGGGCACCTGGGTGGCTCAGTTGGTTGAGTGTCTGACTCTTGGTTTTGGCTCAGGTCATGATCTCACTGTTTCATGGGTTCAAGTTCCACATTAGGCTCTGCACTGATGGCACTGAGCCTGCTTAGGATTTTCCCTCTCTCTCTCTCTCTCTCTTTGCCTCTCCACTACTCATGTTGTCTCTCTCTCAAAATAAATGAATAAACTTAAAAATAAATTTATTTATTAAAGATTAGATTTAAAGATTAAAGATTAGATCTTTAATAAGACAAATTTATTTATTAAAGATTGGAAAGCGAGAATGATAATATTAATATAAAAAATCAAAATTTGAAAAGTGATGTCACTACAGACAAGGAGAGTCTCTCATAATGATAAAGGAGTCAATACATCAGGAAGCTATAATAATTATACATATATATGTACCTCAAACAGAACTGAAAAACATATAAAACAGAAACTTACAGAAATAAAGGGAGAAATAAACGAATACACAATCATAACTGGAATTCTTAATACATCAGTTTTAGTAATTGATACAACATCTAGAGAAATAAAATCAGTGAGGTAGAGAATCTCTGAATGACACTAACAGTATCATGTTAATCTAATTAACATCTATAGATCACTACACTTTAACTATTGCAGAATACACATTCTTCTCAAATCCAAGTCTAATTGGTACCAAGATAAACCACAGCAGGGCTATAAAGCAAGTCTCAATACATTTCAAGAGATTAAAGCTTTATCAGATATATTCTCCAACCACAAGAAATTAAATAAAGGCAACCAAAAACGTACCAAATATATAAAGATTAAGTCACCTCTTTGAATCCATGGATCAAAGAAATCACGAAGAATATTAGAAAATATTTTTAACTGAATGGTATTTAGAGAATCACATATCAAAAATTGTGGATACAGCTAAAGTAGTGCTTAGAGAGATATGTAAAATATTAATTAATTATATTAGAAAACAAGAAAGGTCTCATATACAATATCAAAGTTTTACCTTACTAAATTAGAAAAAGGATGACAAATTAAAATAGGTGGAAAGAAGAAGACAAAACAATGGGGAGAAATAAGTGAAATACAAAACAGAGTAACAATAGAGAAAATTAATGAATTGCAAAATTCATCCTTTGTCAAGATCAGTAAATTTAACCGACCTCTAGCCAGACTGACAAATAAGAAGGGGAGAGGAAACACAGATTACCAATATCGGGAATGAACTAGGGAAGACTATACACCCTACAGACATTAAAAGGATAATAAGGGAACATTACAAACAACTTCATGCCAATAAACTATAAAATTTAGATGAAATAGACAAATTCCTTGAAAGATAAAAACTATAAAAGCTTCCTGAATTAAAAAATAGGGAGGCTCTATTGGGTTCAATAGAGCCCTATGTCTATTACAGAATTGAACCTGTAGTTTAAAAATGTCCCCTTTCAGCCTTTTTGGCCTTTTCAGCTTCTCACAGGAGGCAGGCTCTGCCAACAGGGAAGGAGCCTGTGGTTGCAGGTAGGATAACATGCAGCCTGCGTCTCTCCCCACAAAACCATCAACACCAAACCTCCGTGAAGTCTTTCTTCTGCCTCTCAAAGGCCCCACCTGCCCGCACTGTGATGTAAATATTCAGGAAAATCAAAATGAATGGAAAGAAGAAATTTAACTGTTCTCTTCTCAAGCCCCAAATGGAATCCTATGATTTACTCATTCTATTTAAGTTAGGGTTCTCTCTTGTACCACTGCTCAATTCGTCTGGTGCTTTGGTAGCAGTGGCTTGCCCTGTTGCTGTAACTTCCACAACTGCCCTCCATGCTCTTCCCTGTAATGGTTAGCACTGCCATCTGTGACGTTTGACTCCCAGGTTCAAATCACAGCCTCACCCCCTAACCTTTAGTTGTGTGACTCTAAGTAAGTTACTTGAACACTCTTGTTCCAGACTTCTCACATATAAAATCAGTATGGTTAGCACTGTCAATACCATAGAGTTGTGAAGAGTAAATAACTTAAAACACATGACGCATTTTGAATAGGAAGTACTCAGTACACATTAGCTATCAGTACTATCATTATTACTATTATTTACATTATTATTCCTGATTAAGGGGGAAACATATCCTTGGTGATTTTGTGAGACCAACGGAAAGACAGCGGTTAGTACAACTTAAGTTATTTTTGAAGCCAGTTAGCTAGATGGCTAACTAACAAATAAATAGCCTTTATTCCCACGGTTCTTTTTAATTTTCAAAGACACTTTGCATACCTTTTCTATTAAGTACCATCACAAAAATACTGCTTTCTTTTTTTAGCTGCTGGTAAAAAGTCTCTAACATACCAGGAAGTAATGTCCTAGCCAGCAGCTGACAGCATTCTTAACTGAGGAGTGTATTTTATGACTTCTTTATGGTGTTCTCTGAAAATTAACAAGGTGACTACATTAAAACGTTATTAGTGTGTTTATGCTGTGGCACTCCTGTTAGACTTTCATTTAATTTCCAAGAGGGACAGTCATGGGAAGAAAAGTTCCACATAAACAGATAATGTAAGTGGGAAAGAAAACTGATATGAATTCTAATAGAATACAGATGTCCTGAGCACCGTGAAAATGTTGTCTCTGACACCATCGTAAAATGTTTGAGTCCAGAGGCTTCTCAAATTACAAAATGTTGGAGTTAGATCACACCTGCGAGGTTGTTTTGGTTTATTTCTCATTTCATAGGTGTGGACAAAGAGAAAGTGAGACAAAGAGAAGTTTAATAACCTATTCAAAGTCGGATCTCAAAACAAGTTCTTGGGCCTCATGACTCACAGTGAAATTTTCTTTCCCCTATGCCAGGTTTCCAGTCTTGTTGATTTTCTTTCCTTGAATGATAGTCCTGAAGCTTGCAGTTGAATTTACTTTTCCAGTGCTTAAACATACTTTCATTCAGAAGTGTTTCCATTAATCATTAAAATAGTGATCGAGACTTAACCCAAATATTACTCTGCTTAAATTATTTTGTATTTAACTGAAAAATGTTCCTTCCTCTCAAAGGTCAGAGTTCTAAGTTACTTATAAGATTTATAATAGACTGTCTCCAAAATTTGTTAGTGTACAACTAAGGCATCAGTAACGAAGTGTGTGAGATTTCTTTCAAAAACTATCTCCTGAGGAAGCACTGGAAATTTTATTTCTCAAAGAGCTTGAGTTCAATGGCTCTGATTTCGACTGAGAGAGTAGCCAGGGTGGGTCACTAGCCCACTTAATCTATTTAACTCCATAAGTGCAGTTTATATGTAGTCAACATTGAGGTGAGCCGGTCTGGAAAATTTTCACTAGAGATTTTAGGAAAGTCCACCTTTTCACAGGGTCACTCTACTCAGGACTGAAGACTTCTCAAAAATGTGTAGAAAATGCCTACTCAGAAAACAAAACTGATAAATTTAACTAAGTAGCAGGGAACAAACCAGTATCATACTCAGTGTTGTTCCCTAAAAATTATTTACTCACATATGTAGCACATGATGGCTTAAGGCCTAAAACTAAGGTCTGATATTATGTGCTGCCTTGACATCTGGTAAAATTGGGAAGTCTTCACGTGGCCTCTGTGCAGGCTCCCCTCTCCATCCTGCTCCCAAGGGTATGTTCCTCTAGCCAAACAACCCTCCTTATCAAACAAACCAGGTGTGGTTTTTGCTTATCCCCTGAGTAGCAGTGTGAGTCCCCTGCCAGCCTGCAGAATTATTCAAATAAGCAAATCGCACCCCCTTATGGAAACCAGACAGCACCCACTCTCTTGTTACTATGAAACCTGCCTACCACAGACCCTCGTTGTTCACTCTGTTCCCAAAGGCCACTGTTATGTGGCCCTGGGTAGTGTGAGGTGCTGCCCTCTAAGCTGTGAGTACTTGTGACTAATAAGCTACTGTGGGTCTCAGCTGTTCAGTGTTCGGCATCATGCGTTCAGCCTTCCCCATAACTTTAGAGTAAGGATCCTTCACCCACTGAGTGAATAAGGGGGTGACTGAAACACACACATAAATGATTCTGCTTTGGTGGTCAGTGAACTCATTAGCTAAAAGAGGAGAGCCCTGTGGGCCCATCCTGTTCCACACTGTCTGCATTATGTATCCAAACGCCCTTGGCCCGTGCACCCCCTTTAAGTCACAGAACCACTAAAATTACAAAACAAACATTTTATACTTACCATCCTTGTTCCTGTGGGTAGCCAGCTGTTTTCTCTTTCAGACAACTGAATGAACCAAAGAAATGAATAAAATGCTGAATGAGATTACATAAAAGAAAGTGACAGGTGTTAAACAATCTACTGTATGCTCTTCATTATCGTCTAAAAAAGGACAGATTATTATTTTTAATTTAATGCAAAGAAAAGAATAGTAAATGATTTCACATAGATTTTTAATACTATGATTATACCAGAATGACAAAATAATTTTTATAAAACACTTATAGGAGATTTACAGGTTAGGATGATAGACTTAAAACAAATTTATATGCTTTGTGCCTCTTGAGGACTCACTGCAATGATAGTAAAGGAATAAATACTGTATAAACTGACTATAGCAAAAAGATTGAGAAATGGGGCCATGAGAACAAAAGTGATTTTAATGAATTTCTAAAGTGAATGACTGCATATTAACCACCAGGACAGAACAGGAGTTTGTCTAGAAAATGAGCCAACTCTGGAAAATGACTCAGAGAAGGGGAGAATTCAGAACCTATAAGTCAGAGAAAGAGATAGTGAGAGCAGAAAAAAGAAGGAAGGGGGAAATAGGGGTATTATTTATGGGTCTGAAGACAGAATAATATAACCCATATCCACTCACAACCTAGAGGGCATGATATCTCTGGCAACCAAGGAATAGAAGTATACCTCTGATATAGCTGTGTTGATGTATTTTAAATCAGTCCTTTGTGGGAGGTGGTAAGCATCTTAAATCCAAAAATTCAAATTTCTTGGAATCTCCAAAAAGTTTTACCATTTTTAGGGAATATTATATCTTCCAGTCTATACTGGTCATCTGTAACTGTTTAAACTCTTAAAATAGCATCCCTAAATATTGGTAATTTTCCACAGTGTGACTTCCACCTCCCAAGTTAGAAGTCAATATACTGAGAAGGGGGAAATGGCCTTCTGGCAGGCATAGTGGTAGAGATGTCACACTTTTGGGGTAGAGTAGGATGGAGACTCTTTTGTCCCCAGCCTTACATAGTGGTGCCAGTGCCATTTGTACTACAGAAGCCCCTTTGTGCTTCAGCGTTCTTCTTTGCTGTCTAGATTCAAAATCTGGTCCTTAGTTCTGAGTAGCAGAGGTGGCCAGTGGTTAGAGAATAATGCTTCTGCTAAAGAAGCCACTAAGTTTTTCTAGGGCATTGTGTCTATCCCATAGTTCCACAAGCAAGCTCTCCAGTCATATCGGAGATTCCACCAAATACATTTTAATAAATTCATTTACTTCCTCAACTAGCCAGAGCACCTTCTGTTGTTCGCAGGATGAATCTTGGCCAACATATGTTGGTTCTTACTGTTCCACTTTTCCTTATGGAAATCTTACCATTGGCTTATATTTTCTAAAGCATTCATGTCTTTTATCAATATAATCATGATTTTATTTCTTTACACTCTGTCCGATGTTAAGTTGTACTACATTTCTTCCAATCCTTCAGAAAATAAACTCAGTTGTCTTTTTAATTTTTGTTTCTCCTGTTACTATTTAATCTTCTAAAATCATGCTGTGGATTTTTCCAAAAGCCCTTTAGGGTCTCTAATCATAGCTTCATAAAAGTGCATAATACACTTAAAATGTACTGATCTGTTTCTCTCATTAACACTGTGTCCTATAGAGAGGCATTTGCTCTTGCTGGTGGTTTACTTTCCTTGCTCCAAATTCATGTGCTTTCTTCTGTGGAGTGTAACTGCTCTTTGCCCAGTCATGACAGTGAATATGAGATCCTGCAGCGTCAAGACCTATCATCTGTTACACTCTCTCTAAGATATAGTAAATGACAAACTGGGAGTTCTCCAATAGACCGGCAGCAAAAGCACTCACAAGCTAGGCCTTCACCACTGAACCATGTTAAGGAGGAAAGCCACTCTAACTCTTAGATATCTGTGGCAAGGAAGCCTAATACCATATTTACACTGGAGTGTTGCAGTGTCTTTGGGGACAGGTAGTATCCTACAGCATTACCATGTCACAAGAACATACAAGCAGTACTCTCAAGTGGGTGGAATCTTCCAGTACTCTCCCAAACTGTCATCTCTTTTATGTACAACTTTAGATCTGAGATATATTCAGTGAAAATTGAAACTAACATAATTCACATTTCTTGTGATATACTGAGACCAGGCACTCTTTGTTATCTTCAGAAAATGTCAGTGGAACTAATGTATTTTTTCGGTGATTTCTAAATTCTTTCACACATTTTATGCAAAATCAATCGATTGTGGGTATCATTTTACTTAGTCAGATACATTCTTTAATTCTTGATTAAACACTGAGTAGGTTTTTATTCTCACTCAAAAGAAAAAGAATGGAAAGTCGTCATTTATTATAAAATATAATTTAAAACATTTCATTCTTCCAAAACTTAAGTTATTAAAATAAATTTTTAGAGAATATTAATCTTAACCATGATTAACTTTAGGTCCAATAAAAACACATCAGTTTGGTCAATTTTGTTAAATGGTCATTTACTTTATATTAATACATTTTATGTCCACTTTCTGGTGGCCTTAGGGACTTAAATATGAAGTACACAGTTACACAGTTAGGTGTTTCAGATTAAAATTATGTCTATCCATCTACTGGTTAGGTAATTAACAGGTAGGTACTAAGTGATTCTAGTAATAAAGTTAGAGAAACTAATCTGTGGAAAATTTATTTTCTTTTAAATTAAAAATCCAAATAATTTCTATGTAGCAAATGGTCACAGAAGTATCAAGAGAAATTCCAAAATGTTCTTAACTCAATGAAAATGAAAATGCACTTCATCAAAATGTGTGGGATGCAGTGAGAAAGCAGGGCATAGAGGGAACTGTACAGCATTAAATGTTTACTTTAGAAAATAAGATCAGGGGCACCAGGGTGGCTCAGTTGGTTAAGCATCTGACTTCAGCTCAAGTCATGATCTGATGGTTTGTGGGTTCAAGCCCCGCATCAGGCTCTGTGCTCACAGCTAGCTCAGAGCCTGGAGCCTGTTTCAAATTCTGTTATCTCCCTCTCTCTCTGACCCTTCCCTGTTTGTGCTGTCTCTCTCTCTCTCTCAGAAATAAATAAAACATTAAAAAATTTTAAAAAAAGAAAAGAAAAGAAGATCAATAATCTAACCTTCTACCTTAGGAAGATAGAGAAAAAAGCAATAATTTAAGTCTAACAAGCAGAAGAAATTAATAATAAAAAATACAACAGAGGGGTGCCTGGGTGGCTCAGTCGGTTAGGTGTCTGACTTCCACTCAGGTCATGATTTCATGATTTGTGGGTTTGAGGCCCATGCCAGGCTCTGTGCTGATAGCTTGGAGCCTGGAGCCTGCTTCAGATTCTGTGTCTCCTTCTCTCTCTGCTCCTCCCCTGCTTGCATTCTGTCTCTCTTTCTCAAAAATAAACATTTTTTTTAAATTAAAAAAATAGAATGGAAATTAATAAAATTTAAGCAGAAAATAAGATGATAAAATCAAGGAAAAAAAAAAACAACCCATTCTTTGCAAAGATCAGTAAGAGTGATAAACATGTACTCAGGCTAACCATGAATAAAAGAGAGAAGACACAACCGTCTAATATCAAAAATGAAGTAGGCTGGCACCTGGGTGGCTCAGCTGGTTAAGTGTCTGACTCTCGGTTTCAGCTCAGGTCATGACCTCACAGTTTTGTGGATTCGAGCTCCACGTGGGCGTCTGCACTGACAGTGTGGAACCTGCTTGGGATACTCTCTCCCTCTCTCCGCCCCTCCCCTGCTCTCTATCTCTGTATCTCTCAAAAATAAATAAATAAACTTAAAAACATTTAAAAATTACTTTAAGAACATGAAATAGGATTATCATTAGTGATACCATGGACATTGAAAGGATAATAAAGGAATATGCTGAACAACTGTCAACCCACAAACTTGATAATTTAGATTAAAAGGACCATTTCCATGAAAGGAAAACACTACCAAAGGTCACAGAAAGAAAAAAAAAAAAGACCCTCTTTCTTTATGTATGTATATATATATATATATATATATATATATATATATATACCTGATATATGTGACATTGAATAAAAATATCAAAATTGTGCTTTCCAAAATATAAAGCACAAGGTTTTCTAATGCTTACATTAATGGTTTTTCTAGTAAATTCTACTAAACATTTAAGAAGGAATCATATACATTCTATACAAACTCTCCCAGAAAATTATTTTAGAGAAAACACTTTGTTACTTATACTATAAGGTCAGCATTATCATAAGTCAGCATTATCCAAAGCCAGACAAAGACAATATAAGAAAACTACAGACTAATATCTCTCATGAATATAGATGCAAAATTTCTCAACAAAATACTAGCAAATTTAACAATGTACAGAAAAGAATTACACATCCTGACCAAGTGGAATTTATTCCAATTATGCAACATTGGTTTAACATTTGGAAATCAATTAATATAACCTACCACATCAATAGGCTAAAGAAAAAAATCATATGATCATATCAACTAATGGAAGAAAAGTATGGACAAAATTCACCCAATTTTGGCAAAAACTCTCAGCAAGCCAGAAATGGACAGGGACTTCCTCATAATATAACATCTCATAATATCTACAAAAACTACAGCCAAAATCATACTTAATGGTGAAAAATTGGATTTTTTTCCCCTAAGATCAAGAACAAAGCAAAGATGTCCCCTCTCGGCATTCTTGTGCAACATTAAATAGAAAATTCTAGCTATTACAGTAAGAAAAAGAAATAAAAGGCATACAGATTGGAAAACAAGAAACAAAACTGTCTTTGTTTGCAGATAACATGGATGTCTTTATAGAAAATCCCATGGAACTGACAAAAGCAAAATGAAACCAAAACATCCTGAAACAAACAAGTGATTATGGTAAGGTTTCAGGATACAAGGTTAATATACAAAAGTCAACTGCCCTCTTATATACAAGCATTGAACAACTGGAACCTGAAATTAAAAATGAATGGTCATTTATAACTGATAAAATAATTAAACAGGTATAAATCAAACAAAATAGCTACAAGATCTATATGAAGAAAACTAAAAATCTGATGAAAGAAATCGAAGAAGATATAAATAAATGGAGAGGTATTCTATGTTCATCTATTGGAAAAGACCCAGTATTGTTAAGATGCCAGTTCTTTCCAACTTGATGTAGAGATTCAAAGCAACTACTCAAAATTATAGCAAGCTATTTTATGGATATTGAAAAATTGGTTCTAAAACTTATATAAGTAGGCAAAAAATCACCCCAGAATAGCCAATACAGAACTGACAACAGTGCTGAAAGGATAGACATATAGATCAATGTAACAGAAGATAGAGCCCAGAAATAGACCTAAATGTATACAGTCAATTGAACTTTGACAAAGGAATGAAGGAACAATGGAGAAAGAAGTCTCTTCAATAAGCAGTGCTGGAACCATTGTGTATCCAGATGCAAGAAAATGAACCCAGACACAGACCTTTCACAACAATTAACTCAAAATAGATCATTTAAATATAAAATACAATACTACAAACCTTCCAGAGGATAACAAAGAATAAATTCTAGGCTTGGGTTTTGTGACTGGATTTTAGATACAATACCAAAAACATATCTATGAAACATAAAATTGATATACTAAACTTTATTAAAATTAAAAACTTCTGCTGCACAAAATACAGTTAAGAGAACCAAAAGACAAGCCATAGATTGAGGGAAAAAAATATTCAAAATGTATATCTGACCGAAGACTTATATCCAAAATATACAAAGTACTCTTGAAACTCAGCAATAAGAAAAGAAGTATCCCAATTAAAAGTTGAGCAAAAAAAAAAAAATTGAGCAAAAAGAAAAAGAACTCATAAAAGATATCCAAGTGGCAACAAAGTGCATAGGTAAAGATATTCATCATTATTTGTCATTAGTAAATTGCAAAGTAAAGTGGCAATGACATAGACACCTATTAGAATGGATGGCTAAAATCCAAGCCCTAATAATTCCAAATACTGGTGAGGGTGTGAAGCAACAGAAACTCTCATTCATCCTCTCATTCATTGCTACGGTGAACGCAAAATTCTATAGCCACTTTGGAAGACAATTTCATACTCTATTATATAGCTAAACTTAGTCCTACCATATGATCCAGTAAACAGGCTTCTAGATATATACCCAATTGATATGAAAACCGATGTTCACACAAAAACCTGCATGTTTATAGCAGCTTTATTCACAATAGCCAAAAACTGGAAGCAACTAAGATGTCTTTAAATAGATGAATGAATTAACAGACTGATACATGCATACAATGGAATATTATTCAGAGATAAAAAGAAATAAGATATCAAATCATAAAAACACATGGAGGAATCTTAAATGCATATTGCTACATCTGAAAATGCCATGTACCCTAGGATTCTAATCATCACATTCTGAAAAAGGGAAAACTGCATCACTGATGAATAGATAAGTGGTTGCCAAGGGGTCAGGGTTAAATAGGTAGAGCATAGGGGATTTTTTTTTCAGGGTAGTGAAATTATTCTGCATGATATTATAATTGGGATACATGACACTCTATATTAGTGAAAACCCATAGATTTCATGGCACATAGATTCTTAACGTATTAAATATTTTAAAAAATCATTTAAACTTTTAGCAGCTCCTAGAATGGAATGCAGAATGTGACAAAACAATCTAATTGTATGATAAATGTGAAAAATTATCTCACAGAAGACAATAAGGGGAAAGGTGCTGACCTAACTATGTACGAGTGGAGTCTGTAATACTAAAGGCAAAAGGAACTGTACATAAGAACTATATTCCAACTGAGAACGTTGTTTCTCACAGGAGTCATTCTGATACCATTATGTACACTAGAACTGATGGATTCTCAAGGATAACTGATGGTGGGAGCCATATTTTTCAGAACAGGAGGGTGTAGATGAGCAAAAGGAGGTTAGAATGATCCATGTGATAGTGGATTTTGAGTTGAAGATCTTCATATGAACTTGTGTTTAGATTAATATAGATACAGAGGCTCCAGATAGAAAATTATGTATATGTGTATATAAATAGGTTAGTATGCATATACAAATATATTTTTTGCTCTATCAGTTGAAAGGGCCTAGAAGCAAATACACTTCAGTAGCAGCAAGCTTACCTAGGGCCCAGATCTTGGTTTTTAACACCCTTATTCAGTAAAATAAACCTAGTACGGGGGCAGGAAATATACAGATAGAGACTAGAGTACCTTGTAGTACCCAAAAATAAAAAAAGTACTTAAAAAAAAAACTACAGTAATAGTGGCATATCAAAGAAATACAGGAGTCAATGGAAAAACTCTCAATAATCAAAAATGGAATGGTTTGAACAACAACAAAGGAAGAGTAGCATGGGTTATAACCCTGAGTATAAAATAAATACTTTTGTCTCTATAACTGTTGTAAATAAACAAGTAAGTAGGGGAGAATAGACAAATCTCCCATGAATAATTTCAAATAATTTATATATGTATACTCTACTTTCAGGCAGGTGGTGCAGAGTTCTTCACTCCTTAATGTGATTCATTCCATTTCGTATGGAAAGAGTAATTTTACAGTGGAGAGTCCTGACAAATACTACCTTAGCCAGGTGATCAAGGTCAATATCAATAGTGATGAGTCATATTGACAGTATGTGCCTTTGATGTGATGTGATGTGATGAAAATGGGACTTCAACTTTGGGATCTTTTTCTCAAAAATCTATAACTCCAGTCAGTCATGACTAGAACAACAAGCAATTCCTAAATGAGGGATATTCTACAAAAATATTTGTCAAGTATTCCTCAAAACTATCAAGGTCATCAAAAACAAAATCTGAGAAACTGTCATCTCCAAATAGGAGCATAAAAGGAAACAGAGCAACTAAATGTAAATGTGGTATCTTGGATGGATCATGGGACAGAAAATTACCATTAGGTAAAAACTAAGAAAAACCAAATAAAGTATGGACATTGAGACGCCTGGGTGGCTAAGTCGGTTAAGCCTCCAACTTCGGCTCAGGTCATGATCTCACATTTGTGGGTTTGAGCCCCGCATCCAGCTCTGTGCTGACAGTTCAGATCCTGGAGCCTGTTTCAGATCCTGTGTCTCCCTCTCTCTCTGCTCCTCCCCGTCTCATGCTCTGTATCTCTCTGTCTCAAAAATAAATAAAAAAACATGAAACTTAAAAAAAATAAAGTATGGACTTCAATTTATAATAATGTATTGATACTGCTTCACTAAGTATAACCAATGTACAATAGTTATGCAAAATGTTAACAATAGGGGGAGTTGAATAAAGGGTACAGGGAACTCTTGGCCATATTTAAAAAATTTTCTGTAAATCTAAAATTGTTCTTAAAAAATAAAGTATATTGAAACATAAAAGAGAAAAAAGACAAAGCCGTCTATGCAGTGCCAGGTCTGTATAGAGCAACATAAAAGCACGCATCTAAAATCAGTAAAACACATTGTTTCATCAAAAAGAGACTCAAATGCAGCCATTTCCTCTTGGCTAAAATATCATCTCCTTGTTTCTTAAAACACCTGTTGAGTTTTATAAGATTAGAAATGACTGTCAAGTCTTCATAAGGCATTTGACACTATAAAATTGTAAAAAGTTATAGTAGTAAATAAATAAGTTGATTAACCAAAATGGTAACTTTGAGGTAACTATTACCAGTTTGCAGATGGCTCTAATTCTTGGAAAAGAATCAATATTCATATCGTAAATATATGGTATTAACTCTGAAAATCAGTCCCTAGGAAAACTAAGTGAAATTGGACTCCTGCCAACTTCATCTCTGAGCTTCTTGGATTAATTTTCAATTACCGTTGTCTTTGAGATGAATAGATGTAAGATTATTTTTGCTAATTTTGGCCTTACACAGACATTGTTTAAGATGGAACTGATTAAAATAGACATTTCAGGAATGGTGTGAAGAGGGAATAGTCACCGGAAGAGAAACAAATTATCAAATATCTGTGTATCCTATAACTGTTTAAGTGCAGGCAATAGAAGACAAGGTGGCCATAGTCAACCAAATGGATTTAATGCTAGCAAAATTGCTGGATGGTCTAAAAGAAGTGCTCTGGTCTCCATATCATCACCGCATAACTGGCTCACAGGAAATTGCCAGCTCAGCGATCATCAAAAAACTGGGAATCAGGAAGGTGGCGTCTCATTTTTGTTCTAAGTATCAGGATGCTGGTGCTAGAAGTGTGAGTTCCTGTGTCCCGTCTGCACCAAGAAAATGCATGACCCCTCCAGGCCCTCCCTTTCCTCACTTCACTCAGCTCTGCATTCAAACCTCTCATGAGTGTATTTGATTGATTGAATTTAAATTACATCTAGAGCTTCTTTTCCAAAGGAAGTCTGAGAAATGTACTTTGAAGCTTTCTAGTCTCTGCCATATAGAAAGCACATTAAGGAAGGTAGAATAAATGTTGAGTCAGTCAATCTAGCCTATCCACCATATATGACATTAGTTGACCGTAATGTGAGAAATGCACTTGAGGGGCTATTATCAACAGACCTTTTACTGGAGGCATATTTTCCGTGGGAGTTTAGTGACAATCTATATTCATATAGACACCGTGCCTAATAGATCACCCAGATATCCAAATGAACCAAAAATATAGCACCCTTTCCAGTTTTTACAATCTCACAATCATCTGCATTTGTCTTAAAACATGTCATAGAGTCTGCATACAAAATTTATTTTCCAACTTTTTCCTGAATTCCATATAATCTCTCTCTGGATCCTTGAAATGTGTACACATTCACACATATAGATGCACATGTACACTCTCGCAAACACACTCTATTCAGCATTAATCAATAGCAGAAAGGCCCCTCTGGGTACATACATATCTATTAATTATGAAGATGTCTTTGTCTAAATTTACAACTTTAGTATTTGTCCTTCCAAATGAAACATTTTCCCTTTGTAAAGAAATACTAGCTTAGCATTTTTATCCCATTATCTTAGCTATTTATCCTACCATCAAATATTCCCATAGGCTAACCTCCTAATTCAGTTCTTACTTCCTATTATTGAGTTCTTTATTACCAACATCTTGTCTTCTCTACAGACACAAAGATATTATTAATTTTCTTTTATATTAAAACATTTTTTAGTGTTTAATTTTTTTTTTTTTTTTTTGAGAGAGACAGAGACATAGCATAAGTAGAGAAGGGGCAGAAAAAGAGGGAGAAGCAGAATCCAAAGCAGGCTCCAGGCTCTGAGCTGTCAGAATAGAGCCCGATGTGGGGCTCGGACTCATGAACTGTGAGATCATGACCTGAACCAAAGTCAACGCTTAACCAACTGAGCCACCCAGGTTCCTGAAATTATTAAATTTCTATTCCATAATGATAAACGTAAGTTTTCCTAGAAAGAAATAACAAAGGCATATAAAAATTAGTCTGACTATACTTTCTACAGAGTGACTTTCTACACAGTTGTAGCTTATGACCAAGTTAGAGGAAACAAAAAATTCCATTAAGGTATACAAACAGAAATTATTAGGAAAAAACTGATAGGATTTGTTGCTGAGATGGATTAGGAAAGATGACTGCTATCATCAGAGGAATTACTGCTGAAAGAGGTATGGATAAGCTCTTACACAGCAACAAAGCCAGTCCTTGTATGTCTCTGTCAGCCATGTTATTCTATTCTTGCCACACTTGTGTATAAAGACAAAAGAAATGCAAGAAACTACCAGAGGTTTCTGAACTGCTACAGAACATTTTTTTTTTCTTTTTCTTTTTAATTTTTTTAATGTTTATTTTTGAGAGAGAGGGAGAGAAACAGTGAGGGACAGAGTGTGAGTGGGCAAAGGGCAGAGAGAGAGAGGGAGACACAGAATCCCAAGCAGTCTCCAGGCTCAGAGCCACCAGCACAGAACCTGACATGGAGCTCAAACTCACAAACCTGGAGATCATGACCTGAGCCCAAGTCAGATGCTTAACCAACTGAGCCACCCAGGCGCCCCTGCTACAGAACATCTCAATTATAGATGGTACCATTGACAACACATAATTCTGAAATAAAATCTCCCTAGTTTTTCATTCCTTCCTTAAATTCTTTCCAAACAATACATCCTATAGTAGAAACTGTTAAACCAAGAAATTCTTTAAATGGATTGGAAATAACAATAAAGAAGAGATCTGAGCAGAATATTTAAAAAAAAAAAAACACTAAAATAACCTCTTCCCAGTTTATAAAATTTCTCAGATAAATTTCTGAAATGACATATTCATCATTCTGAAGGAGTACCAAGAAATAGTGGTTTAAGAGAACCCTAAATTCAACACGCTTACACTTGAACTGCTACTATATCAAGAAAAGAATGTTCCTCATTGAATTTACTAGTGCACATCAATTTATTCATTAAACATCTATTCTACTATAAAATATACTTCATTTTATCTTCACTTTTGTACACCATACCTGAACATTTGAGTTCTTCATGAATGTCTTCAAAAAAAAAGGAATAAACAAAAATTTGCACCTTCAGATTTTCACAAAAATTGAATTGTACACTAAATTTTTATGAACTAGAATTAGCAAAGGATAGGATAATAGACTTTTATCAAAGAAAGTTACATTTAAGTCAGAAGTAAGTTATATATTATTTTTCCTTACACATGAAGTTTAAAAGAATTATTTTATAATAAGATTAAAGCAATATTTTTTCTTCTGCTTTCCCTCTAAGAAGCCAAGGTGAGGCTACATTTAATATGCATGCATCCTGTTCAAAACAGGTATCCAAATAGCATAATAGTAATAAGTGAATGATAATATTAATACTGCATTTTTCTGTCAAACACTTTCCTAACATTGTGCTGGCAAACTATCTTATTTTTTCAGATTTTCATTCTCAATTAACTGATAATAACTTTAAAATAGGTAAACAGC
Source organism: Proteles cristata cristata (assembly GCA_017311185.1). NCBI lineage: Eukaryota > Metazoa > Chordata > Mammalia > Carnivora > Hyaenidae > Proteles > Proteles cristata. Next base: position 1,855,011 of record JAESUZ010001419.1, on the reverse strand, counting down.
AAAAGTTTACCAAGTATCAAAATTATTTTGACCACAAATAGGTCAAAGAAACCAGCATCTATTAAGTATTTACTATATACCTGGCAAGATGATTGAAGTATTCATATCTGTTATTTTAATCTTCTCATCAGCTCCCTAAAATACCTATCAATAACCACCTTTATACAAAAGGTAAAATGGAGAATAAAGAATTTAAATATTGCAGGATGCCTAGGTGGCTCAGTCGGCTAAGTGTCTGACTTCAGCTCAGGTCTTAATCTCGCTGTCTATGAGTTCAAGCTTGGCGTCAGGCTCTGAGCTGTTAGCTCAGAGCTTGCTTCAGAGTCTGTGTCTCCCTCTGTCTCTACCCTTCCCCAATTCACACTCTGTGTCTCAAAAATGAATAAACATTAAAAATGTTTTTAAAGAATTTAAATATTGTATGAAAAGTTACATTATTGATAAATGATAAAATTATTCCCACACAATTCTATTATTCTCCAAAGACATACTCCTTCCATAGCCTTACATATTTGCTGCCTACTTATCTGCTGCTATATGAGATTTACTATTATAAACACTGAACAGAGCAAGCATACTTCTCTACTTATTCACAGGCCCATAAAATAGGTACCTGAGTACAGAGCTACCTGGTAAGATGTCTCTGAACAGCTCTTCAAAAAGGCCATACCTTGGTCTCATTTCTTCTCAGCCCAGGATTATGCAATAATGATGTGTCCTTCACTGGAGACGGTGACCCATCTTAGTGCAATAAAAAATCGTCTACAAGAGGGCACTTCTTTTTGGAAGTCACTTGTTTTTGAGAAGTATCCCATGCTGTAATTTTAATTATTAATTTGGATCACTAAAATATAGCACAAAAAGGGAGACCAATTTTCATAAACATAAAGTCTCCCAAACTTCCCCCGAAATAATTCCACATCCACTGTTTCAATGTACATATCATTTTCATAAGTACTGAACAAGCATCATGGGAAATTCTGCTTAAGCTAGTTATAAAATACAAAGTTTAACTGGAAAATGAATCTCAAAGGAAGACTGTCTTCAAGTTGTCCTCACTGGCCTTTGCAATGCAAACAAATGCAAGGAAGATGAGGCTACAGGACCTGTGCATTACTGAGGAACTGAAATTTATCTCCCTTTCTTTCAGGGGAAAAACACTCAAATGAAAACAAAAACAGAAAAAAATAATATGGACCCATTTTTTTGTTTCATTTTAGCCTGAATGACCCTTTTGAACATCATAGAATATATCTCAAAGCTACCTCCAGAGATGTTTTTGATTACACTCAAAGTTTCACTCTGCAGAGCTTTCTTAACATGACAGTATGCTACAATTAAATAGTCACCAGTTAAATAGACCACAAGCAACCCAACATCCTCTTTTCTGTCCTAGCAGAATCCAACATATCACAACTCATTATGACACACATTGTTGCTGCCTGTACCATACAGCTTCTTGCAAACCATTAATGATGGTGCAAGAATCAGGGATAATTCTGGGTATTTACTGATGTCCATCCAATATTCCAACAAGGTATTATAAAAATATTCTTCAGAAATATTCTTATTTCTCTTATTAAGAATATTCAAAACTGAAGTGAAGAAAGGATCAGTGGAAGAAGTTATATAAGCTGGTCCATGAAAGAATCTAAAAGCACCTCACATTCAACTGGGGTAAGTATGGCAATGGCTTCTAATACTAGAAAAGTTGCAGTCTGAACTATATTCCAAACTTGATATGATTTTACCTTTGATAATGGCTATTGATTCTCTTGGTAGGTCTGGTTTATCCAGCTAAATTCTTTGCTTGAAGAATAAGGATATGTATGGAAAAGAATAGGAGGTTTGAGTACTCTAACAGATGAAAATCTAAAAAGATCCTAATGCAGTGTCAGATGTAATAATTCTTTATTTTTTCCCTCTTCCTGGATCTCACTTGGATGAACATGGGAATACTAGAATACATTCAGGATGTTTAGAATTTAGAAAGCTGGTGTCGTAGAAGGAGAAAATTTTCAATATCCTTGTCAGTTGTATATACGTAGATATGGAATATTTGGATTTTGAGGGAAAGAAAAAACATATTTCAAAGATTTTGAAGAAATGTAACTGAAATAAGTTTAAAACCAAAAGTGTATGTGGATACTAAATATTATCTTATTGCAAAGGCAAATAAGTAATTCTTATCAGAATTTTAAATCATAGTAAGGTGAATACCTCAAGGGTTGCCCCATAGTTAGATAATACTATAGACTGAATACTTAAAATAATAGAGTTAATTATTCCTTTTTAAGAAAGTAACAGTTTCCTTCAGGAGGTGATAATAGCTCGTTATCTAGTTGTTCATATATACAACCACTTCTCACAGAAATTTTCATAAAAATAATAAAAGAAATATAAAGTCATATGGTAGTAGATGCCAAAATTACCAATAAAAACTGTGGCTGCACACTGAGAAGAAATTCCCCTACTAAAATGCATTGTTGAGGGGCACCTGGGTGGCACAGTTGGTTGAGCGTCTGACTTCAGCTCAGGTCATGATCACACGGTTCGTTGGTTTGAGCTCTGCATCCGGCTTTGTGCTGACAGCCAGCTCAGAGCCTGGAGCCTGTTTCTGATTCTGTGTCTCCCTCTCTCTCTGACCCTCCCCTGCTCATGCTGCCTCTCTCTCTCTCTCTCTCTCTCTCTCAGAAATAAATAAAACATTAAAAACAAAAATAAAACTGCATGATTGAAATGGTTGAGAAATTATCAATATCCAGAGCTGTTATGTGAAAGGATAGCAACTGTTCACATGTGACCAGTAACCACTTGAAATATAGCTATTTCAAATGGAATCATCAGGAAGTGTAAAATACACATTGAAGGTAAAATCTTTGAATAAAAATAAGAATGTGAAATACCACATGAGTAATTTTTATATTGGTTATATGTTTAAATGATAATATTTTAAAATATTGGGTAGAATATAATATTTCAATTGATTTCATTTAGTGTTTTTTAAATGTAGTTACTAGAAAATGTTAAATTGCATTTTGTGACTGCCATATTTCTAATGATTCTGTTCTAGACCTTTGAACAAGCAACATGGCTAGAGAGAAACTATATAAGAGAAAGTTTCCACTCTCTTCAGGAAGCCTTAATGACAGAGAGAAAGGTGCAGAATATTCCAAAAGAGACAGAACTGGTTTCTTCTTCCATGCCTTTGATGTCTATCAATGATTTTCTTCCTATATCCATCAATGAAGCCACATCTCTTGGCAATGCAACACGGCTAAGATTAAAGGGCACAGGCTGCAATAAAATGCAACTTGGAATCTTGTTGGTAATAGCTAAGGGTAGAGAGGAAAAGTGTGGGATTGAACTGTTCATCTATCATATTAGTCAGGAGTAAAGTCACCTATTTGTATTAAAAAAAACAGGTAATCAAAGAACAAGAACAGTTTCTGTAGGTCAAGGGAATAGTAAATAAAAGATTTTATAGAATAGAAATTTGACTAGCAGCTGTGTAGATCAACTTTTGCTTCAGTATGTACTGTAAGGAAGAGAATCTAACAGCACACAGATATACAGTAAAGAGAATCAAATGAATATCTTGTCCAAAGGCATATTGGGCTTGGCTAGATCTTTTCCAATTCAAGAAGCCATGGAAAGATTTATAACATGAAGCAAGGAAATCAATCCACTTAAGACTGAAAGAAAAGCATGTCTATGAACAGGAAGAAAATGTGACTCCATCTGGTTTCACAGATTCTATGAAATAAGAGATAAACTAGCATGACAAGAAAGAACATTAGCTAAAACAAAAATAGAGTCGGCAGATATAAGATAATTCAGAGAAATAAAAACAAAATAGCAAAATTAAAATATATACTGGAATCAGTGGGCTGTAGAATTAACACTAAAGTAATGGAAATAAAATGTGGAATATTGGCTGTCCAATGCTGGTCAACAAGCTAACCCTATCAGAATTATATGGGCTGCTTTCTTTCTTTCTTTTTCTTTTCTTTTTCTTTCTTTCTTTCTTTTTCTTTCTTTTTTTTTTTAAGTAGCCTCTATGGAGGCCCAATGCACGGCCTGAACTCAGGACTCTGAGATCAAGATTTGAGCTGAGGTCAAGAATTGGACCCCTAACTGACTGAGCCACCCAGGTACCACTGGACTGCTTTATAAGTACTTTTTTATAGTATTCTGGGGCCTGCTTCTGATTCTCCCCCTCTGCCTTCTCCCTGTCTCATGCGTTCTCTCTCTTTCAATTAAAAAATAAATTAAATAAATAAAAATTTATGGGGTGCCTGGGTGTCTTAGTCGGTTAAGCGTCCGACTTCCACTTAGGTCATGATCTCACGGTTCGTGGGTTCGAGCCCCACGTCGGGCTCTGTGCTGACTGCCAGCTCAGAGTCTGGAGCCAGTTTCAGTCTGTGACTCCCTCTCTCTCTGACCCTCCCCTGCTCATGCTGTCTCTCTCTCTCTCTCTCCTAGAAATAAATAAAACATTAAAAATTTAAAAAAAATTTAAATATGTAGACATGGTTCTTAACCTTCAGAGTCAGACTCAATGGATATAATAGGTCTTGAAAAAAAATGTGTTTTAAAAACTTCTCCAAGTGACTCTAACATATACACAATTGTGGGAATGACTAGTGAGGCAAAGAAGGGGCTAAATACCAGGGAGAAGCAAGAATTAAGATGAGAAAAATAACAAATACAGAAAACAGAGGATGGGGAGAAAAATTGCAATTATAATCTTGTTTAGGAAAGAAATAAGGGAGTAGAAATATTTTCAGAACCTTAAAAATAGAAAGGTTAAGTATATATCTGCAGTGAAATGGATTTAGAATTCTATGAAAAACAAGTAGAAAGAAAAACACATTCCTGGACATATCTTGGTAAAGCTCTTGACTGTCAAGGAAAGAAACAAATTTTACAAAGATGACAGAGAAAGAAAAAGGCACTTGGCGTTAATTTCAAAGAGTAAGAAATCAGACCTTTTCCAACTTCTTGTCTAGAATTGATTTACAGCAAGTAATCAGATAATATTTAGAAATTTCATTACAAAGGTCTTTAATCTCAGAACTATATAATTAGCTGACATTTTATTTATGTGTAAAGGAGACAAAAATATTGCAGGTATGCAAAGCACAAAAATGGATCAACTAGAGGGGCACCTGGGTGGCTTAGTCGGTTAAGCGTCCGACTTTCGCTTAGGTCATGATCTCATGGTTTGTGGGTTCGAGCCCCGCGTCGGGCTCTGTGCTGACTGCCAGCTCAGAGCCTGGAGCCGGTTTCAGTCTGTGCCTCCCTCTCTCTCTGACCCTCCCCTGCTCACGCTGTCTCTCTCTCCTAGAAATAAATTAAAAAAAAAAAAAAATGGATCAGCTAGAACTTTTTTGTGACTACTCAATGATATAGTAAAACATTGTGCTAAAAAACACCTTAAAAATTGGTAAATTAGAAATATAATGAAAGAAAGCAATACGGGATATTAAGGTATTCCTAAGAACAGAACAGAAAGCAGGAACAAACTGAAGTATACATAAAGAAAAAATATACATGAATGCATCCAAAGAATATTTAAAGAAAAAAATATTTTCTAGATATGCCTATCTGCAAAGAAAAAAATTATAGGAATAAAAGTCAGCAAACAAAAAAATTGGTTTCCTCTGGATGGTGGGAGACTTTTATTTCATTCTATTTTACTTTGCCAAGGGCATTTGCCAAGAAAAAAAAATGTGTATCACATAGAATCAGAAAAGAACCATAAATGTCAAAAACAAAATTAGAATCTTTAAAAGTATTTTTCTAGCATTGTAATTATAGACATTGTAAAATATTATTTGGTTCGTAATACAAGAGTCACGGTGTCTCCTCCAAACTTTGTTTAAAATGCAATGAATAGAAAGGAATAGAATATCCTGGGGAGATATAGCTTGATCATTTTCTACCCTCCTTCCTTTTACAACCCTAACCCCAAGTCAATACAGCTCCTGAGTCAAGCAAATGCTAGTGGCCTCAAGCAGGTAATGTTCCCCCTGAGAGACACTCAAGAACTTCCAAGGTTGGAGAGCCTAGGCTGATGATAAGATTAGGGAGAAATCCAGGGACCAACAGAGAAAGCTGCTACTGGCCTCAAGAGTATACTTAGATTCTTTCATCCTAAACAATGAAAGACGATGTAGACAATGGAATGTGGTTTTTCTTTATATCTATGAAGCTAAAGTAATCCAGAAAGCCAAGGATCTTATTCGGCTTCAGGGAGTAGCCAACAATGAGGACTGTCAGGCAAAACAATGGAAAGAAACAGAGTACATGAAAGACATTGCTAAGCCACTGAAACAACCAAGCATAAAATGAACCTAACTTTTCTGAATGTCCTGTTAAGATAAAACAATTTTAATAATATTGTCCCAATATTTTCAGTCAGCTTAAATTCATTTATGTTACTTGCCATTAAAAGCTCCTTAATTAATATAATAGAAGATAAGGAGAAGAGAAAATTGTGATGGCCAGTAAATCTTAAAATGTGTATTGTTAAATCCAAATAAGCAACATTAGATTCTATGGAAATGTGTAATATACATGATAAATAAAAATTCTTAAAATAGAAGAGATATATTATAGTGGAAATCCTAATATTCACCTGGTACTAATATTTCAAACTAGGATGTGGGGCTTGGTGGGGCAAGGCCAGAAGCGAAGTTTTCAAAGATTTTATCTGGGAAATGGAAATGGACATCAAGAGAAGTGAGAAATGAAAAGTATAGTAAAGTTTGTATCTTATGGAGAAAAGAGACTTAGAAGCAGGAGAATATAATGTTTGGGGGATAAATAATTGGTAACTTATTTTAATATATGGGTAGATATGTATGTGTTTGATTATAAGAAAAGAGAATAGAGAAGGTAATTATTAATGAAATTGGAAATCGCAGTAAAATTCCTAAATTTACACTGTTGAAAAGGGAGTAATAACTTCATCAAATCAATACTAATAATGAAAAGGAAGATAAAAGCTAAGTGGAATTTTTAAAAAGTAGAACTTCTGAATATGGATGCAGAAAATTCTAAAGATAATATTAGCAAATAATAACCAAAAAATTATCAAAAGAAGTAGTGCTTGAAAGGTTCATTCAACATAAGAAGATACATCACCATAACTCATTATAGCAAAAAATGTAAAACAGAAAATCATATTATAATAATAGACGCAGAGAAGGCATTTGACAATATTCAGCAGACACTTCTAAAAAAAAACCTGTAAATAGGAATAGAAACAGTCTATTTAAATATAAATAAATCTACTCATCAAAGCTCAATAGCAAATTTCACATTAAGAGATAAAACACTAAAATAATTTTATTTATAATTTGGAACTCAGCAGAGATGTTCACTGCTGTCATTATTTTTCAATGTTATTTTGAAGGTTCTGGTAAATTCAATTTTAAAAATGAAATAACTTATATAAATATTTTAGAAGAGATAAAATTGTCATTTGCTGATAATGCACTTATATTCTGGAGACACCAAAGAGATTCTAATTTAAAGCTTATGAAATTTTATAGAAGAGATTTGTAATGTGGAGGGATAAGAGATAGATATACAAATCTCGGCAGCTTTACATTAGAGTATGCATCTACATCAAAGGAGATGTAGAGCATAAAGGAGAAAAGAATAAAACTAACAACAGTAATGAAATAGGTAGGAAAAATCTCAACCTTCCAGGGCCCACAAAGGACACCTGAAGAACCTTATGAAATCTCACTGACACTACTCACCTTTGAAAATGATTAATAGCACAAAAACAAACAAAATGAAACCTGACCAAGAAGCAGAGCAACTAGATATACCACTGGTTGGGATGCAAAACAGGATGACCACTCTGGAAAGTTTGCTGGTGTCTTACAGAGCTAACCATAACAACCCAGCAATTCCACTCCTGGTTGTTCACACCAGAGAAATGAAAAGATAGTTCCGTACTAAAATCTATATGCAAATATTTAAGGCAGCTTTACTCATCATCACCACAAAATGACTATCACCTGGTAAATGGTAAAAACAAACTGACTATTCATGGGAATATTCACTTCATGATTAAATTATAAGCAATCTCCTAGTGCATGCAACAACATATATATTTCATATGTTTTATGCTAAAGGAAAGAAAGTTGATACAAAAGGCTATATTCTATAGACTCTACAATAAATGCTATTCTGGAAAAGGCAAAACTAATTTAAAAAGATTTGATCAGGGGCGCCTGGGTGGCTTAGTCGGTTAAGCGTCCGACTTTCGCTTAGGTCATGATCTCGCGGTTTGTGGGTTCGAGCCCCACGTCGGGCTCTGTGCTGACTGCCAGCTCAGAGCCTGGAGCCTGTTTCACAGTCTGTGCCTCCCTCTCTCTCTGACCCTCCCCTGTTCACGCTGTCTCTCTCTCTCTCCTAGAAATAAAAAATAAAATAAAATAAAAAAAATAAAAAAAAATAAAAAAGATTTGATCAACAGTTGTCAGAGTTTGGGGGAATGAGTAGACAATTAATTAAAAAAGGGCATGAGGAAACTTTTGGAGGTGATAGAAAATGTCCCATGTCTTGATTACAGTGGCAGACATGGGACTATATACTTTGGCAGAGTTCATCAAACAGTACACCTCAAACAGATTAATTTTACTGAATATGAATTATGCCTTAACAAACATAACTTAAAATAATTAATGAAGGCTTTAAAACATACAATGTTCTTAGATAATCACTTAAAATCTGAATATATTAACTCAAAATTATCATGTAAATTAATGCACTTCCAATTAAAATCTCAAAAGGATGGTTCTAGAATTGATAAAATGATCTTGAACTTTATACAGAAGAAGGAATGTTCAAGAATAGCCAAGAAAATAGGAATGAAAGATAAGTTAAGAGACTTGTCATACTATGTCAAAATATACTATAAAACTACTAAAATCAAATTAACATAATGTCACTATAGGAATAGAAAGGCTAAATGACACTAGAAGATATTGAAATGGATTCCAGTATATCAGCTCATTTACTACATGATAATGATGTCAAAAAATAAAGGGTTTATTGGCACAAAAACAGACACACAGACCAGTGGAACAGAATAGAGAACTCAGAATTGGACCCACAAATGTATGGCCAACTAATTTTTGACAAAGCAGGAAAGAGTATCCAATGGAAAAAAGCAGCCTCTTTAACAGATGGTGATGGGAAAACTGGGCTGCAACATACAGAAGAATGAAATTGGATCACTGTCTCATACCATACACAAAAATAAACTCAAAATGGATAAACGACCTGAATGTGAGACAGGAAACTATCAAAACTCTAGAGAAGAAAGCAGGAAACAACTTCCTTGACCTCCACCGCAGTAATTTCTTACTTGACACATCCCCACGGGGAAGGGAATCAAGAGCAAAAAAGAACTATTGGGACCTCATCAAGATAAAAAGCTTCTGAACAGCAAGGTAAACAATCAATAAAACTAGTAGGCAACTGACAGAATGGGAAAAGATTGTTGCAAATGACATGTCAGAAACAGGGCTAGTATCCAAAATCTATAAGGAACTCACGAAACTCCACACCCGAAAAACAAATAATCTAGTGAAGAAATGGGCAGAAGACATGAACAAGCATTTCCCTAAAGAGGACATCCAGATGGCCTACAGACACATGAAACGATGCTCAGCATCCCTCATCATCAGGGAAATACAAATCAAAACCACACTGAGATACCACCTCATGACAGTCAGAGTTGCTAAAATGAACAAATCAGAATATTATAGATGCTGGTGAGAATGTGGAAAAACGGGCACCCTCCTACACTATTGGTGGGAACGTAAACTGGTGCAGCCCCCTGGAAAACAGTGTGGAGGTTCCTCAAAAAATTAATGATAGAACGCCCCTATGGCCCAGCAATAGCACTGCTAGGAATTTATCCAAAGGATACAGAAGTCCTGATGCATAGGAGCATATGTACCCCAATGTTCATAGCAGCACTTTCCACAAGAGCCAAATTATGGAAAGAGTCTAAGTGTCCATCAACTGACGAATGGATCAAGAAGACGTGGTTTGTCTATACAATGGAATACATGGCAATGAGAAAGAATGAAATCTGGCCATGTGTAGCAACATGGATGGAACTTGAGGGTGTTATGTTGAGCAAAATAAGTCAGACTGAGAAAGGATTAGGAGAAACTTAACAGAGGACCATGGTGGAGGAGAAGGGGAAAACAGGTGGGGAGAAGGAGGGAGGCAAGCCATGAGAGATTCTTGAATACTGAGAACAAACTGAAAGCTGATTGGGATTGGAGAACAAACTGAAGGGGGGTGATGGGCATGGAGGAGGGCACTTGTTGGGATGAGCACTGGGTGTTGTATGGAATTCAACTTGACAATAAACTATGAAAGAAAAAAAATAAAGGATTTATTAACTGCTGAATATCAACCATTTATTTAGCTAGGAGAAAATTATGTTGAACCTCTATCTGACATCATAAACAATAAATTACAAGAGAGGTAGAAGGTCTAAATATTGAAAACAAACATTTAATCATTTAAATCATAGGTATAGGGAGTCTTCTTTCTTAATCAAAACAGAAAAACCCTGAAACTCCAAACAAGAATGGAGACATATTTGTAATAAATAATTTAAATGATTTATATAGAAAAAATACCAAAAATGTTTTAATGTATATTATATGCAATGAGATAATATACAAAGAGCCCTTTAAAACTGGGGACGTGATGGGTAACTGATCATATACCCTCGGGTTGGAAGGGGGTCAGGGATAGAGTAAGTCTCTAAGGTATTTTGGACTCAAGGTTTACAGGACCTTGAGGAGCTAGCTGTTGCTAGGGAAAAGCTACTTATTACCATTTAATAAAACCTCAGTCATGAGACCCTTCAGATGTATACTGGGGGGCCATAAGCTTGGAATATGATTGCCAGCATGTATCTTGGGACAGTTGAGATGAAGGAAGTAGACTTTCAGCATCCTAGAGGGGTAGGATAATATTAAGCTTAGATTCTCTTTTGCCACTAGCAAAGTGTCATCATCCAGGCAGCTGAGCTTCTAAAAGGAGGTCACTCTGCAGGTTTCAAGGATGTGTCAATGGACTGTAGGCAGTAAGGGAATTTAATTTTTCAATTGCTTTAATTTCCCACATTACCATGGCAAGCACTTAAACCCCTTTCCTTTGTTCTTGGGCAGCCAGGAGTGTTTGAGGAATATCACACATATTCCACCTTGATGGGTGGGGGATGAGGGGGGAGGTTTGCCCGTCTGTATTTGGCCCTCAGCTTGCCCCACGCTCCCTCATCACTTGTACTTCTCTCCATTATGGCAAAAAAAGGGAAATAAAATTAATATTCATCTATAAATAGGAATGCCAGAATAATATTCACCATTTCACCATGAAATATTACTTTATAATTAGAATGAAATGAGTTCATTTTATTCCAGTTGAAGTGGTAACATTTCCATAAGCTACTATTGAATAAGGAAAAAAATGCAGAAAAGCTTTTAATATGATTGATGTTTAGATGGATGGATAGATGGGCGGGTGGGAGGGTGGATGGAGACTAAAATTCTTATATAATGTTATATGAACAAAAAGGAAAAGATAAAACAATAAAAACAAGATTGTTAAGCATTCAGTAGGGCTGAAAGAGAATGGGAAAGTAAGGTAGAAGAAAGAGAAAAAAGGAAAGAAGAAACTACTCATAAAGAAAAAAACCTATTTATTAAAAAATTGACACACAAGAGATCTTTTTTTATGCACAACTACACATATAAATGTGTGTGGTTCTACAGATGCATGAGTTAATAAAAAGATTTGTAGAAACAAAATTAACTCTATGTATAATGATATATGAGAATGCCAAACCAGATAATTTTATGTGAAAAAAGCAAGTTCTCGTATGGTGATTTATTTTTGTATTTGTTTGAATGAGCAGAGAGAAAGGACAGAATGACAATATCAGGTTGTTAATCTTGACTCCGGAGCTTAAGAACAAGTGACATGGGTGTGCATACAATAGAGTATGCCACAAGTTCCTGATAACAAACTTTTCCCCTATACATCTTTGTAAGTATTTAATTGTTACAAGAAGTGTGCATCACTACTATAATTTAAACAAGATAAAATAAAGGGGGTATATACATTGTGATAAAGGAAGAAAATAAAATTTCTACTTAAGGTTAATGCTCTCAAAGTAGTTGAGGGAGTAAGACAGAATCTAGGAAATGATTTATTGTGATTCCCTAGGGGAAAGATTCATTTATAAACATATGTTTAAACCCAAAGCAAACATATTAAGCATTTACTTTGGTATAGCCTATGGGTTAGCATTTCTGAAAGTGTGAATTTCAAACCACCTCTTACAGAATCAATATAAAGGTATATTCACAAATCCATCCCAGATTTTCTAAACTAGAGTTTCCAGGGATAATTGGATCTACATTTTTAACAAATGCTTTCCTCTCCCTGGGATGAATCTTATGCAAAATAAATAAGTAAATAAATAAGGTGACAGAGCTTTAGACCAGTGATTCCAAGAACTGACAAATCTTAAGAACTATTCATTTAAAAAAATGCAATCCAGCAACTTTGGGAAACACAGCCTCCGGCAGTTTCAATAGTGCCTTCTAGAAAACAATTATCATAGCCATGAAACAGGACCACTATTTTACTGCAATGTGGTTATAATTTTATAGCAATATTGACAGTGTTTATGCAACAGAAAAGGGAAAGTGAGATCACAGGTTGTTTTGGTGAGAACTTTATGCTAATATTTTCTCACACTTACAGTCTCTTTTTCTTTCCACACAGGCCACCTTATAATAACTATGATCTTCCTCCTAGCACATGGCTAATTCCCTGGCCTGGCCCATCACTCTTGGGCTTTTTTTTTTTTTGTTATTTAGAGACCACCAAATGGTAAACCCAGAAATACAGTTCCTTAGGCAGAAATTCCTGAAGGAGAACCCCTTGGCATTTGTTATCAACACAATAAAAAATCCCTAGCTACTAAAGGAGCTATTTGAGCAGAATTTGTATCCGTGAGGACTTAATATAGTTTTCCTTGTTCAGTTCACAGCCTTGTGAGTGATTAAGTCCTACAGTACAGTTATCAACCTCTGAGAGGTAGACGGCAGTCCGCAAATCCTGCCTATGTTCCATCTCAAGTAAATCCTGTGGTTGTAGAGAAGTCACTTCACTGTGACATAATGTCTGTGTCATTATATGAAGAGGATGGGCTTCATGAACTCTACAAATAAACTTAACATCCTTCCTAAAATTTTAAGATATTCAATGGAAGATAGTTTTGTAGCAAATGCAATGTTCTGTGGAAACAATAATGTACAGATAAATAGATAATAAATTAGCAAATACTCTGACTAATCTATGGCCTTCATGCCATATTTTATGGGGTTTGCCTTTTCGCAGTGCTTTTCAGTTTCTGGGTTCCCTCAAATCCCATGTATTGTCAAGCTTTGCTTTTTAGACATAATAAACATGGCCAGATTGGAAATCCATGTATAAGAAGAAGAATAAATGTTTTAGCTGGCATGAGAATTCTTACAAAGAGAATAACTCTTTGTGCTAAGACAATGCAGCAATAACTTGTTTAGAATAGAAGGTGAAAAATAATGGGACCTGAGTATTGGTAAAACTGTTTTGCCCGAGAAAAGACAATAGACTGCTTGCTTTTGAAAAGGAAATTTTAAAAAAAGAGAAAAGAGAGAAAAGGAAAGAAAAAGGAGAAATGAAAATGAAGGAGAAAGTGGAGGTGAAGTTAAGAAGAAAAGGCTGTGTAGTGTGCCTGGATTTCTGCAGAGATCCTGTGTCTGCATTAAAACCTACAAAATTCACAAAATGCTGGCTACTAGTAGATTAAAAAAAAATAAAACAGAGGAAGTTGGGAGCTTTCAACGGACATGATAAGGGGAGAAAACAAGGCAAATTCTCTACTGAAATGTTGCAGAAATTATGGAAAGATTCTGGCAATGCATCTGGGGCTTAGAAGCTCATAAAAAACACCTAATCAACTGACTTCTGTGTACATTAAATTTAAAGATCAAACATTAGTACATTACTAAGGATCTGAGAATTTACATGTGAGTCCAGAACAAATAACAGCATGCCTGGGTCAAATGAAGTCTTCCATACTATGTAGAGAATAACATCACTATGCTTTAAAAATATGAAAAGAACTCGTTCTCTGATTTATGTACACAAACAAACACAGGTAGCAATATGCTAAGCCTGTAACTAATATAAAGTGTTTTTGTCATCAGAGAACATCATCTGGCAAAACCATTTGCATTGTTTGGACAAACACCATTTAAGTGGGAGTAAGAAATTAAAAGCGATTTCATAATTGACTTTCAACATTTCCATGTTTACTTGTTTACCAGGTATTTATTGAGCACCTCCTATGTGCACTCCATTGCAGCGTCCATAAAGGAATTAAAATATATATGAATTCATTCTTGAAGAAGCTTGGTAACTAAGGAGACAGACTTTTAAGCACAGAAAGTTAAAAAGGAAAGAGTAAATGAAAATTGATTTTTTTTAATTGGCTAGAAGAGAATTTCAGAAGCTGAAGTGTCCTTGGATATATTTTAGAGACTGCATTAATACCTAATAAGTCACACAGATAACAAAAGCTATAGTATTTCAGGTAACAGGAAGATCACTTTGAATTTAGTAATCAGTGAAGCCTTCACCTAATGGAGAAGTTAAGACTTAGCATTCCAGCATAAATGATGTGGAAGCTAAAATGTTAGGACATTATCAGGTCTGCTGGGCTGAAACAGGATTTGGGAGGGCAGCAAACCCAGAGATTTTTGTGGGAGAGGAAAGGAGAAGATACCAGGAGCCCAGGATCTATGCCTCTTTAATTAAGGATGTGAAAACCTGGAATATTTGCTTTTAGTTTATAAAGTAAAAGTTAATAATATCTATTCTACCTTCCTCATAACTATGCTAAAAAATCAAATAAGCTAACATATGTGGAAGTAACAAAAACACATTAAAGTTTCATACCAATACAAGTTAATTTTCTTATTATCAGGGACTCACCTACATTTTTAAGATGGATAACCTCTTGGGTTATCAAAGAAGAGTTCCTGGTGTTCATCTTAGCCATCCTGAAACCTAACACTAGTGATGTCTCTAACTCCTCCGTCTGTTCAATTTCACAATTTAACTTTGCCCCTCCATCTTAGAGGCATCTTTTTGATATACTGGTAAGTCCACTTTCAAGGGTCCCTGCCACCTGCTATCTGGCCACAATACTGCCTTCAGAATTTGCTACCTGACCACAATACTGCCTTCAGAATTTGCTACCTGACCACAATACTGCCTTCAGAATTAAGAAAACAAACTGCTGTCCACTAGTGCTCAGTTGATACTGACTTGAGCCATGCTTGGACAAAACCCTGTGTATCAATCACATTTGATGTGAAAATTAACATACATAACCTGGAGTATAGCATACATCCTCAACGCTAGAATAGGTTATGGATTTGTTCTGAGAGTAAAAGGAGCCAAAAGAGTTTTAAGCACATGTTGGGAAGATGGCAAATATAGCAGATATAGGACCTTACAGGAATATTAACATAATTGAATTAAGAGTGAATTGAATGGAAAGAGTACTGTTGGTACCAACAGTGTGCCAGTATATTCCATTATCAAGGCTCCATATATTATCTCACAAATATGTGAAACACTCTTAATAGGCATTAGTTAATTTATGGCCTACCTTATTTCAGGAAGGAATTAAGGCAGTTTAAAAAACTGCACAGAACATGATAAATTTAGATTTTTGTAAAAAAGAAGAGAAAACTCATATGAAATGTAAAATAAAGGTAGGAAAAAGATGATACACCCAAAAGTGATGTTAATATATAAAACCATTCTTCAAAGTTATTTATCTTCATAAAGAGAAGCCAAAAATTCATCTGTGCATATTTTATAGCATCCTACAGAAAGAATGAAATGCAATCTGTTTCACAAATTATAATTACAATTTTTAAAATAACATTTTCCCAATTACTCAACAAATATTTATTGAGTACTATGTGAAAAGCAAAAGTACAATCCAATGTACTACCAGTGCATTGGAGAACAAGATGGACAAAATTTCTCTTGGGGTTTACACACTTGTGAGGAGATAGAAAATACACAAACAAATACACACTATGACATCAGGTAGCAATAAATGATAGGGGAACGTTGACACCAAAAAGAGAGTGACTAAAAGTGGGTGTAGTTATTTTGGATCAGGTAGCCAGAAAAGGCATCTGTGAGGAGATGACATTTGAGCAGAGACATGACCAAAGTTGGTGTTACTCTCAGTTTGACAGGAAGCCACTGAAGGATCTCTTCTATCTTTTGTATGGAGAATGGTCTGTGGGCAGACGAGAGACCAAGCAACATGAAGAGCCAGGAACTCCTTCCAGTAAGAGAACATAATGGCTTAGACAAGAATAACACCAACAGAGGCGATGAGCAGTTGGGAGTTAGAATGCATTGTGAAGGGGTCTTGGATATGGACTGGACATGCGATGGGAAGAAAAGAGCAGCATTTAGGAAGACCCTTCAGTTTATAACTTGAGAAAATAAGTGGGGGGTCTATTTACTGAGAGGGAGATGTCTGGGAAAGGTATGGGTTTGTTTAGGAAGCAAAATCGAAACATTAATTTTTATATGCCTATTTTATTTGTATCTAAATGAAGATGCCTG
This sequence comes from Proteles cristata cristata, assembly GCA_017311185.1. NCBI lineage: Eukaryota > Metazoa > Chordata > Mammalia > Carnivora > Hyaenidae > Proteles > Proteles cristata. Next base: position 1,838,244 of record JAESUZ010001419.1, on the reverse strand, counting down.
AAAAACACCCACTTGAGGAAGGAAGAGGTCAGGACTGAAATCATTAATGTACACGTCATAAATGTTTATATAGTATTTATGTATTTATTTAAATTTTACATAGGACTGGATAAGGTTCCTAGGGAGAGTAGAGATAGAGAAGAGACCATGCTTAAGTGCTGAGTCCTTAAAGCATTTTAGCATTCAGAGGTCAGTGAATTACTTTCTCTTTGCACACCATCCTCTCTAAGATCAATCATTGCAGTCTGTTCAGGCCTGAGGGTTTTCCTGGGTTGCAGGATTCTGAGTGCTAAAACCCAGAGTCTCAGGCAAACTTGGATGAGCTGACCACCCTAAACCCTCAATCCATCCATTCTCCACTCTTTCTTCCCAGCTTTATGTCCGCAGGAGACTGACCTCGGCAGACCACCATCATCCTTCTGTCTTCCTAGAGCTCAGCAAATGGGAGGCATCAATAGATTAGAAGGTGGGAAAAACAAAGGCATGAGTATTTCTTTCAGTGTCTCCCCACCTTCTTGCAAAAATGGCAGTTTCCAGTTCTGTGCAGCAGCCCTATTTATCATAGACCCAATGTCTTCCTCCAAGCTCTAATTCTAGCACTCTGCCCCCTTGCATACTCAGCCCTAAGGGTGGTACAGCTTTCTGCTGATGCTAATCCCCAGGTGCTTCAAGGTCCTTTAATGTTTCCACTGACCTGCCTGTGCTTTTCTAAATAGCCCCTAAGTTAAAGTCTTCATGATCAAATCTGATAGGGCCAACTAATTCACAGCTTGGGGAGAGCAGCACTATCCAATAAAGGAGAGGCCTGTGAGGTAGAAGAAGCAAGGAGGTTCAGGAACTAAGAGGCAAGGGGAGCTATAAATTGTCAATGTCAGTGATTTTCAATTTAGTAAAATCTTCTCCTGAGAGGTGTTCTAGAAATTTGTGGAAGTGACTTGTTCTCATAAGGAGGGTGCTACTGGCATTTATTAGGCAGGAACTATGAGCGCTAGAAGCACTCCTATATTCTGGATGGTCTCAATTGTCAAAGAACTGCCCCATGTCCTGGTAAATTTTGAAATGCCTCCTTGCCTCCACATAAGTGGGGGCAAGAAGAACCCCCCAAAATACAGTTTGGTCTAAGCTTACACTCTATTTTAACATGAAGTATTTTTTGCACGGTTTTAATACACATTTTACATTTCCAATAACTGCAAACACCAATCAAAGGAAGGTTGTATGAATTTATTTGTAAATTTAACAAAGTAATTTGTCATTTCAGAAAAATTATGTATGACAGCATGGTATTTAATTCTCCATTATAACATAGCCACTTTAGTCTGTAAGTCTATATTTATTGTAAGCAGATTACTATTTGCTTAGGTCTTCTAGCACAACTGTTGAGCAGTCACATATTAAAGTACATATTATTATATTATACACTATTTTTCTCATATTACAGTTGTATAATTATATTGACTTTTTAATAATTGTATTTGTTGATAGGTGATATCTATGAAATTCATTTCAAAATTGTAAAGGGAACATAGGAATACAAGTTATAAAACATAGCAATATTTGTTATGGGTGAAATATTGGGTCTGACAGAGTTGAGAATAACTGATGAACACGGATCCAGAAATCAATGATAATGATGACAATTTACCGACAGAGAGGCAGGTGTTTAAAATCTTCAATGAATGATTAGGGCAATGGCTCTGAAACTTTTCTGCATCTTTAATGACCTGAAGAGCTTCCTTCAGTCCGAATACCCAGCCTGGCCATGTCAGAATCTCTAAAGGTGGGGACTAGGCATCGGCATTTTTGAGAGTCCTTTAGTGAAGCCAAATTTGAGAACACTAAATGAAAGATTAGAATAAAATTATAACAAGGAACTGAAGATGGTCAAGTCTGATGGCATATCATTTAAAGAATCAGTGATTTTTCAGAAGCGGAAAAGGAAAGAAATGACCCCAAATGAAAATGGAGAGCATCTCTGAGCCTGAAAAAAAAGAAAAGCCATCATTGAAAAGACTTCCGGGAAAACTGAACCCTTAGGAATCACAGGTTCCATTATGAAAAATAATTATAAATTAGAGGAATGCAGTAAAGGGGACTTTTAGAGAGGAGACTGGGGTAAAGAGATGTCTGCCAAATTCTAGAGGCACAGTGGAAGGTCTCAGAGTAGCTGAGGAAGGAGACAAGTTTGAATCATATTAAGGGAGGTGAAGAGAATATGCTGACAAGGAGTTCCAGGAATGGCCTGGGAGAGACAGATGGCACAGGTGATGGGCTCTGTCTGATGTTTGTAGAGGCAGATGGGAAACCCTTCTAATTGTAGACCTTGTAGCAGACACTGTCAGTGCTCTGCCTACAGCGCCTGGGATCCCATTTACCACTTCTGCCGCCCTGCCCCTAGCTTCTTTGCAATTTCCTTAAAATGGCTGGCAACTGCAACTCTCTTCAGAGGATTGCCCTTGGGCAAGCAGAGCCATCAGGAAAAGCTGGAAATACTTGGGCACTTACGGCTCCCACCAGGAAGCCTTACCCTAACCAGCTCCCTTGCCTTGTCGGGAAAAACGGGCTTACTTTATATTTCAGAGTTTTACTGTAGGCTCAAACTGAAATTACCTCTCCTAATTTGTCTAAAATTGTTGGTTTGTTTTGGCTTCTTTCCCTTCCCTGTCCTGCTTTTCCCATTCCCTTACCAGTTTCTCTTTGCAAACATTTCAATAAATCACTTACTTCTGAATTCTTGTTTTGGGGTCAGCTTCTGAGAAACTTGACCATGTTGCTTCTGAGAAACTTGACCATGTTACAGTCAACTTATGATGGACAAGCAGCAGCACAGGTTAGCAGAAGCAGGAGGAACCCTGGGGGGTTCCCAAAACCCCAGCTGAGGGCAATACCACTGTGCAAATGGGAAGCAGTTTTACCACGTGCAAGTGGAATTACTGAGATGACTAATTTTGATAGACCACAGAGTAGGTTTTAACATAGGTCCTTGTGAAGAAAACAAAATCTTCATTTATACCTTCCAGGAACTCTAATGCCAATTTACAGAAGGGTGTTTTCTACACCATTATTTATCACTCAATATAATCTAATTCTGTTGGTTAGAAACAAGCAACCATGTAGGTTGCCAAAACAATGTGTAGTGTGTGGACCCATCTGCCTGTAGTTTAATTTCACATAGACATAGACTTTAGAGTACCTAGGAAAACAGAGGGACCTATATCCATCAGCTAATCTCCCTAAAACATTGTTTTAAAGTACAGATCTCCCTCAACCTATAAGGGGGTTATGTCCAAATAAACCCATCCTTAAGTACAAAATAACATAAGTCAAAAATGCAGTTAATGCACCTACTCTACTGAACATCAGAGCTTAGCCTAGCCTACCTTAAACATGCTCAGAACTCTTTACCTTAGCCTATAGCTAAGCAAAATCTTCTAACACAAAGTCTGTTTTATAATAAAATGTCGAATACCTTATGCCATTTGTTGAATACTGTATGGAAAGTGACAACAGAATTGTTGTATGGGTAGAGAATGGTTGTGAAAGTGTTGGTGATTTACCCACACACTTGTGTGGCTGATGAGGAGCTGTGGCTGCCACTGCCTCGCTTCACGAGAGAGTATCATACTACATATTGACAGCCTGGGAAAAAAATAAAAGCTCAAAATTCAAATTACAGTTTCTACTGAATGTGTTTCACTTTTGCACCAACGTTAAAGTCAGAAAATCATAAAGTGAGCCACCATGTTGGGGATCATTTGTAGTTGCGTTTGGATAAATATTAATATTGACCATCAGTAAGTTCAAAGTTGTTTGTTTTTTTTTTTCTGAGTAGCGTTCAAATCATATCTAAGTTGCTGGTTTAGTGAAGAGCAACATATTTTAAGTGTCAGTCAAGGTGATACTATAGTCTATAATTATCAGACATTATAAGATGGGCAAAAATGATGAAGCATAGGTGATAAGAATTAATGCATCTACCTGACCTCTGGGTTCTTGTCCTCTCCAATATTCAGTATTTTGGAATTAGAGTTGAAACATTATATGAAAAAGAAAGGTCCTTTCCTTAAAACCAAAGTCCCAGAAGTATAGCCACAAGAACTGAGACTTTCACACACACCACTTCATATTAGGAAATGTATAGACTTTCCTTCCTCTCTCAGAAGTCTCCTTTAAGTTCCAAAGGGAAGGAAAAGGAGAAAATATTTCCAGACCAAGATTAATAAGTGGATGAATTCAAGAGATAATGGATACAAATGATTATATAAGCGTTCTCCTTTTAGGGAACATCTTGAGAAATCGAGTGATGGTTAAAATGTGGAATTTTTCATCAATAGATTCATTTAAGCTTAATACCAACATAATACTTTTTATTACTAGCATGGTAATATCAAGATGTGATTATGACAATAACTGAAGTCATTAAGTTATTTTCCTCTCTCTTTAGTGGGAAAGCACATCCAACACTCAAAGCATCTACTTATGTGCACAAGTGTGCCATCTAAGATTGCCAAATCTTAGGCTCTCTTAAGTTCTTTCTTCCAGAGACAACCCACTGACATGAGAGGGCTCAAACAGCAGGGCCATGAAGAGTAGATTACTCTCTGTAGACTTGAGGATGGGGAGGAAAAATCCCCACTGTGGAGGTGGGGGGAGATATGTCTCAATAAGACCATTAACCCACAGAACTGCACAGGAGGAAGTTCCCTATGAAGCATCCAGAAAATAATAAAGTTCCTGTAGGAGAAAAATCGGTATTTGGCAGCCAATGACAGAGCCACAGTTAGATGAAAGAGCACCAATCCTCAGACGAGGAAGATCACAAATTCACTATCACTTTCTAACAGTAATTCCAAAAGTCAGAACTTCTCCTTCCTTGCTCCCCTCTATTTCAACACACACACACACACACACACACACACACACACAGGTGATAAGCAGGTACGGATGCATGGAAAGAGCATCAGTCTGCCTGCCATCCTAACCACTGCAAATAATTTTTAGCAGTCTTGGAAGCCAGCAGGAGCTGAATGCTGAGGTTTTAGAGAATTTTCAGTAACAAAATGTAGAATCTTTTCCCCAAAGTAAACAGAAGTTATTAAAAATGGTACTTGCTGTCAATTTTATATTATCTTCTCAATCCACTGGAATTTGTCAGCTAGTATCTATTATCAGTGATAATAGAAAAAAAAAAAACTGCCCTGTTTTTACTGTGTTGCTGAGTCGCAACCTTGCATTTCTATAAGGGTCTGACCTTCATCATTAACCTGGACTTCATCAGATTGACCTTTAATCCATTCAACCATTTATTAAGGAAAAAAATTGTGTAGTAGAAACTATACTGGTCTAAGAATCAGTCTGGCTCTATCATGTACCAACTTTAGGATTTCAGGAAAGCTTTCCTTTAACATCTCTGAGTCCTGGTTTTCTAAAATGTAAAATGGGGTCCATGATATTTATCCATATAGTAAGCACTCAAGCTCAAAAATGTTTGTTTTCATTCCACTCATATCCTCAACCTCTAGACCAATTTTAAATAGTATTTTTTGCAAACAATAGACATTAATTAATTGCATTAATTTCTGTGGTGTTATCTCTTTAATCAATGAGTTATTTCCTTTTTAATCCTGCTAAGGAAGTGAACAGAGGGTTTCCCTTTAGGATTTTTTGGTCTTGTTGATTTGCATCTTTAAATGATACTTAACATTTGGGCAGCTATTGTCTATAAATCTAGCATATGTGTGAATTTAGAGCCCCAATTCACCCTAGCTTGTTAAATCTGTGCCTTAACAGCTTTTGCAGAGCAGGAATACCAACATGACTGAGTTGTATGCCTTCCCTGTGTGCATATTTGTTTTCCTTCATTGTTATTTGAGTTAGTCCTTTTAATTTTTTTTTAAGACAACAGTATGTTTGCATTTGGTCTAGTTCAGCTATAATAAATTCTTGCTCTACCCCATGACAGGCTTTCCTAGGCTGCTATATAAGTGTCCTGTATCCTGTCAAATTTGCTATTTAAATATTTGGATTTTTCTTCTTACTTTCTTATGGCTTATCTTCCTTTCTACTTTTTGGTGATGATTGTATTCTGACCCTCAAAGGCTCTAATTTGAATGCCCCTAGTAACCAATTTATAGTTAGAGTCTATAACAGTGCCTGGAGTCTTTAAAATAGTTCCCTGTAGCAAATCATATCTATAAACATTTTACAGGAAGAGTAAGTCAACATGTTTAAACAGGCTGCCTCAGAAAGGACCTGTATAATTTATGGAGTAGAATGGAAATACTGCTACTCAAAGCATTTTTCTCATCCACTAAAACTATAGTGTGGCCTCAATGTTTAGTGACTAACTTGTTAAGGAAAGAGATACAGAAAGAGGAAATAAATTTCCAGGTATTTTTCCGGAATCTATTTCTTTTTTCCATCTTTCCATGAGTATAAATAGCTCTGGACCACATCTCTTGAGATTCTCCTTCCTTCAATTTCCCTTGACCTTAGGTAAATTTTATCAGTAAGTTACCTCTGTGCCTCAGTCTCCTCATTTGTAGAATGAGGATGATAATAGCAATCTCTCTCCTAAGGTTGTTGAGAGGAGTACATTAGTTTATACATAAAATGTGCTTAGAAAAAACCTGGCTTTCAGTAGGCACTCAGCAAGTGTTAGTTATAATTTTTACTCCTTCAATCACCTGTTTAGTGTCTTCTTCATCTCCATCACACCCTGTGAAGCTAATGAGGCAAAGGAGGATGGAGGACCAAAGCCAAGAAGAAAGATAGTCCTGTTCTTGGATTCACACATCTCAGGTTGATTATCACTTCAGGGAAGACTTCAAATCTTTTGTTCCAGTCCAATGTTTTCCATATAGCTGTTCTTTACCTTCCTGTCCCTTGCTGTCCAGTAGACCTCCTATGTATCTCTTGAATCTTATTTCAGTGAATAAGACAAGTGAAACATTCTTGTTTTACTTTCAATTTATTATCACTGACACAAGGAACAAGCAATGAGTCACAAGGAATCAGAGCTAAAGGAAAGCAAGCTGTGGACACGTAAAGATAATAATAACAATGAAAAAGCAAGTTCCGGTAGCAGACTGTCCTCACATTTCCAATGTTCACTTCCCTATAGCTTTCCTTCAGTAATAACCCTGGGAAGAGTTGAGAGTTTTATCAGAAAGCCAAACAGATGTTCTGGCTCCACAGAGGAGATTATGTTCTGGTCATTCAATACTTACTGAATACCCACTATGTGGGTAGGTGCACTGAAGTGCATAGTAGGTAGGTGCATGAAATGATAAATAAAATATAGTAGTCTGTCTTCAAGTAGCTCATGATCTAGTAGGAGAAATAAACTAAGTATACAAATAGCCATAATATAAGGGAGAAAATACTAAGTGCTGTAAGCAACAAATAAATAAGTATCTTTGAAGCAAAAACTGAAATGGGTACTCAGTTCCCATGAATTGTTGAGAGGTACTGAACATTCAAATAAAAGTTGACTAAGTGCCTGGTTGGGTCAAGGTCCTTCCTGGATTCTACATTAGGTGCAAATGTCAACAGGTAACCTATAATCTTGTTGGGGATATAAGACATTCAGACACACAAAGATGTAAAAAGCTGAATGGTAAAAGCACATGAGAACACAGAGCAGAAAGTACTTCTCACCAGACCCACACAGGTGACATGGGTAGAGATGACTGTCTCCCTCATCCAAGCTCACTCCCAGGTGCCAGGTGGGCTACAGTGATAACTCTGCTGGGATCTTGCTTCCGCTCCTTCCTCTGGCAACCTCGCCTTCCTCACACTTTGACTAGAATAACTTAATAATGTAAAAAGCAGACCATGGTTCTTCTTTGTCTGTGGCCCTTCAGAGGCCTCTTACTGGTCTTGGAGTCAAACCCAGACACTTTGCCACGGCCTAAAGCTCCGGGCCCCGCTACTGTTGTATGCTCAGCTCACACCTCTTGCCCACTCCACTGTGCCTGCGCTGGCTCTTTGCTGGTCCTTGGCCTCATCAAGCATGTTCCCTTCTCAGAATCTTTGTAGTTACAGTCCCCTCTTCTTCCCAGGACTCTCTTTACACCCAGGTATCATGGGTCATACCTGGATCCCAGCCTCGCTCTTGAGAACCCCTGCTCTTGTCCTCCAAGCCGGTAGTCAGTGGCTGCCAGTGTTACTTCCTGTGCCTGAGCCATTCGCTTGACACTCTGCCTGCTTTCCAGGTGTGGAGGGACTGATGGGAGATCTTCTGTTACTATCCCTTGAACAGATCTCAGAGCAGACTTCTCAAGTCGCTTCTTGGAAGCAAAGTAGCCCCATGAACCACTGCTAGGGCAGTGAATTAGATAATGTTTTAGTCTAAGTGTGGTGACCTAAGTGTCAGGTATGAAAACTATACTCCACTTCCAATGCTTTGGCCACTTCCTTTGTGACCTCAGTCAAGTTACTTAACCTTTCTGTGTCTCTCTATCTCCATTTGGAACATTCCCTATGTCCATCCTATGTCCAAACTTCTTTCCTCTATTCCTCCATTTCTTCATCCCACACATACTTATTGAGGGCCTACTTTATATATGGTGGTGTGCTATCCCCAAGGGCTAACCTGTGAATAAGACACATACCATATATGCAGTTAGGAGCTTAAATTCAAGCACAGGAGACACACACTAAGCAGTTTTATCCCATGGGCTAACGGATAAAATAACAATCTCCCTCTCAAACCCCTGATTGGGTTTCCAGACATGGGAGAAGATAAATACTTGGAGTTTTCCAGATCTTATTACAGAAACCACTGGAAAAGAGCACCCTTCCCAGAAATTCAAATTGGAAAGGTACAGGGGAAACTGTCATTTCAAAGCATCCCGTAGTTGGTTACTTTGCTTGTTTGTTTTTCCTGAAGAGTAGATGGCCTTGTTGTTTGAAAAGGCACAATCATGGGCTCTACTTTTTATGTACTTCTTGTTTGATGATAAGCTTCTAAGCACAGTCTAAATGCAGGCGAGTAAATGAAGGAAAAGTGTCATTTAACTGCACAAAATGTCATCTCCACTGAGGAGAGGGTAAGCTGTACAGATTAGACTTAGGGATTAGTTTCTATTCCTTAATATGGGCCTAAGCTAAATCTTTAAGAATTATTGCTTTCCCTGGAGGGTGAGTGTGTGTGTGTGTGTGTGTGTGTGTGTGTGTAAAGTGTCCCAACAGTTTCTTCCAAGACATTTAAAAAAGAAAAAGGAAACATGCTTTTACTTCATAGAAGTGAAAAGTCTGTTAAAGTTAGCTACCTTGACATGAAAAACTCTCTCCAGGTGGTCTTATAGAATGCCCCCATGGTTTTATTTCAGACAGAGCTCAGATTTTAGGAAACATTCCAGTATGGTTAGTTGCATGCCTTCAGTAACCCTTGTAGACAGAGGCAAGAATAACAAAGCAAGATCAGCTCTTCTGCATAAGTAGTTGAACAAATAAATAAAAATTTGTCCCAGGATAGTCTGAAGAGAAGATCTTACTCTCCAAGGTATAGAAGACAGACCCCAAGACTGGGAAAGAGGCTAGGAGTTAAGGTTGCCCATCAGGAGAACCTATAAGAAATGTTTTCCCTTGAACTTCTGGAATGGTGACATTTCACAAATAGTTTCAAAATGTTTCTTTCCCATACTATAGCCTTCTCTGGTAATCCCTAACTCTTCAGTAAAGTGAGCTACACACGGACAACCTTTTGTTAGCAGGATTGTGAGTAATTAGGTTAAAGTTCAATGAAGACAATGGTGGCCTTTCTCACGTCACTTCCTGCTGAACTAGCAGCAAGCACTGAAGGAGACCATGGTCCCAGCATCACACAAAGGGAGCAAAAGCAAGTAATATTCAAAACACTCATTTATGAGAGTAGAAGGGAGGAGATCTTGATGTGGTGAAGTCAATGCTAAGTTAGTAGACTCTAAATGGCCAGAAGCCAAAAAGTCCCGTTAGATTCTCAAAACAGTAAAGCTAAGATTGAGGAAACAAGCAAATACACAAAATTACAACTGTGGTGGATATTCCCTGGGAAAGCCTAAGACACTGAAAGATTAAAGAAGGGAGAAACTCAATTCTCAAGTTCTGAAGACTGAGTAGGATTTATCAAGCTAAAGGGGAGCATGCCACAAAAGCTCCATGGCAAGAAGAGCAAAGTGAATGCTGACAAGGGATTATAGAACTGAAGGAAAGCCTGAATGGCCAGATCATTCACCCTGAGACAGAATGAGACTGGGACTGGGTCCTGCGAGGACTTAGGGGGCAGTTTTAAAATGCTGAATTATATCTTCATACAAGAAGGTTAGGCATTTCCTCTAGGTCCCTAAGTCTAAGTGCTGTTAACTATAGAAAGTAGTGAATTAAGTGAATTAGTGTTATGGTTTACAAGAGAAGGAAAATGACCAAAAAGAGTTTATTGGAACATGCATATTCTGAGGATGATCATGAAGGTTGATAGATTTGAGAGGGTTTCTAAACAAAAAGCAAAAGCAGAAAACAAAAACAAAACCAACAAACAAAAAAGGAACACTCATAGTTCAGAAGAGAATTATCAATGACTTCATAACAGGGAGTAGCTAAGTCTATTCACAAAAAAGAAGTCATGATCCCTGACCCCCAATATGAAAGAATTATTTCTACTTGCAAAATATCTCAATTCTATGTGTTTTCGTTCCAATGACATGTGTAATTAAATATTTAAGACAAGATGAGCTCTGATTTTCTTTGGCAACTAGACTGTAGGATAATTTCTAGTGTTATCATTCAGCCGTTGAAATTCTTTCATGTTAAAGGTTTACTCATTAATCTAAAATAATTTCTTCAAGGAACTAGGGTTAGACATTTTCCTTCTTAACTATTTCTACACTATAGGAGTATATGCACAATTAAGAAACAAACCATAATCCTGATTTCTTGCCCATTCCTCCTAGGTTAAGAGACCACCCAGTTTTTAAGAGTAATTTGAAGTGATATTTGTGAAGTCAAACTTTTTCTAGATCATTTTTATTCAGAAAAACAAATCTCTTAATTGGGATTTTTTTGAGCTGCAAATGTCATAAGAAGTAACTATAAGTAGGGACGCCCAGCAGGTTCAGTTGGTTAGGTGTCTGACTCTTGATTTGTCTCAGGTCATGATCTCACAGTCTGTGAGTTGAGCCCCACATCGGGGGGCTTCACATTGACAGTGTGAAGCCTGCTTGGGATTCTCTCTCAGCCCCTCCCCTGCTTGTGTTCTCTCTCTCTTCTCTCTCTCTCTCTCAAATTAATAAATAAACATTAAAAAGAAGTAACTATAAGTTATTTAATCAATAATGGGTACAGAACCATACAAAACAAGGTAGGTGGTTTCAGGACTAAAGTCACAGGAACAACGGCTTGAGCAAGGGTCTGGGTGTTCTCCACCTTTCTGCCTGGCCATGCCCAGTATGTCCAAGATGTCTTCCTTGTGGTTTAAGATGGTGGTAGCAGCTCCCAATGTCACATACAGAGACGGTGGCATCCATCCTAGACAAAGATGATTTTTCTTTCATAAAGTCTTTTTATTGGGAAGAAAAAGTCTCCCCAAAACTCTCAGATGGAAATCTTCCCTTAGGGCCTCATTGGCCACATCTAGGTCACATGTACATGTGTAAGGAAATCACTGGAAAGATCACTGGGATTCCATGGATTGTGAGACCAATAACGATTTATGCCTTAAGGCATTAAGAGTTGCATCTTTCCTGAGCAGAGTAGAAGGTGAATGCTAGAGTAAAACTGGAAATCTCCTTGAAGGGTAGAAAGTAAGGAAGACAAGAAACGGCAGGAAAAGGGGTAGAGAATGAATATTTTGGAAATTAGAAGGTCTGTTTAAAGAACTGAGTGCAATACTGTAAGAAAACCAACAGCAGCATGCTCTATATTGTTGACCTGAAGGGGCAGAGTGGTCACCAAGACCCAGAAGGAGGAGGTTATGTTGATACCCACCCTTTTGAAGCCTTGTATAAGTCCAGCCAGAGGCAAATCCACAATGAAGGAGCCCAGGAGACTACCTGGACTCTCCTCATCTATTGTTGAGGTTCCTTATTGGCCAATCTTGCCTGGAAGCCAGAAGGCAAGTAGTTCATCTAGCATAGTCTCTTGTGGCAGGATGAGGGGAATAGGGGAGAACTGATTTGCAGGTGCAAATAGAGCACAATCAACATAGCCATTCATTACCTCCATCCTTGCTGTCATTGCAAATAGAAGCCATACTGTACATGCCTTTTCAAACAAAAATTAAGTTACTTTTTTAAAAAAATATTTTATTTATTTCTAGGAGAGAGAGAGAGAGAGAGAGAGAGACAGCGTGAGCAGGGGAGGGTCAGAGAGAGAGGGAGTCACAGACTGAAACAGGCTCCAAGCTCTGAGCTGGCAGTCAGCACAGAGCCCGACGCTGGGCTCGAACCCACGAACCGCGAGATCATGACCTAAGCGAAAGTCGGACGCTTAACCGACTAAGCCACCCAGGCGCCCCAAGTTACGTTTAATTAAGTAACATAAAGAGTTGTTCTCTTTCCCTTCTTTGTCCTATTCCCTTCAAAGTATGCCTACAACATTGTTTCCTTTAATTAGTAACAGATTGTTTTCTTTAGCTTGATCATTTAGCAACATGTTAAAATCACTCAAAAATGGTAATACACACAGGCACAGTCTAAGAAAGGGGAACTCTGTACCTCCTTTATACATGTTGTACAGAAGACCTCCAAGGAGTAGCCTTGGGAGATAAGGAAAGGAGTAGTTTCAATTGTTCTAGCATTTACATTTTCAAATGTTTTTCAAAGCTCTTTTTAAAACTCAAATAATTCTAACCTGCACACAACAACGTTATCTTATTTTGCCTCTCTAGATTTCCTCCCAAAATTCCTTACAAGAACCTCTAATATTTTTCATCTTGGTTCAAGTTTTTTCTATCCTCCATGTCCTGCAGCACCAGATGGAAGAAAAAGACAGAAGTGTATAAAGAAACCACAGGAAGAATAAGTAAAACTTGAAGGTGTTAAGCCTCATATTTTCAGTCTCCTACTTTAATCTATATCCATCCATTTTTTCCTTCTGCCCTTTCCTGCTCTGATAATAGGACAATAAACTCCAAACAGATGCCATGCCACCTCCATCTGAGTCTATCAGCTACTGCACTTGGCTTTCAAGACTCTCATTTTGTCTTGCTCCTGGCTGGACTATGAGAGCACACTCTAGTGTGCTGCTAATATTAAGGTGCATGTACCATGCTTAATCAATTGACTCCATATTTTAAAACATCATGGTTTCAGGTGAAAGATCCAGAGAATGAATAAAATAGTTATGCAGTCCCCATTATATGGTACTAATTGATTTTAGTACCTCCTCTAAGCCAAAGAAATTTAAATGGGTTAATTTGGGATAGCTGTTAGCAACACTTAATCTTTTCATGCCTGAAATTTATACTTATCTATGGCTAAAATTATGAAATCTCTTTGAAATACTAAATATCAAATAGAATAGAAAAGATAAGCTGGACTTTGTTTTAAATAGCTAACTCTCTAATAGTTACTTGCATCTTTTTGCTAACAGAAAGGCAAGGTAATTAGTTCACAAATGTAAGATCTACAAGGACAGACACTTTTATCTGCTGTGTTCACTAATGTATTCTCAAGGGCAAAAACAGTGTCTGGCCCATCATAAATACTCAATTAATATATGTTGAATAATGAATGGTTAACATTCCAAGGTAAGACTATCAAACAACTTAAGTATCAAAACTATAGTTAGCTTATTTTACGTGCTAAGTAGTAAAAACTATCAATAATAATACTATTATTACCATTTTTGAATATATATTATTTGCCAGCTTAATTGAGTGTTCCATTTATAATACCTCATTGAATCCTTACAAAAGATTCAAGTTTACCATAAAACAAGTAGGAAGAATCCCCATTCTTTAGATGAAAAAACTGAGAGGCTACTATTTAGTGAACTCAAGATTTGCATCCTTATCTAGGTCTGTCTCCAAAATCCAATCTCTTAAGCACAAAGCTATACCTACAGTTTGTATCACTGAAGTGTAACATCTCAAGTCTGGAATCCAAGATTTAGTTCTTGAATCAGAAAACCTTTAACTTAGGCTTAGGCAGCTCTAGATTTGAATGTCTATAAGGCCCCTTTCCTCTGAGTGACAATGCACAAGTTATTTAATTTCCCTGGGCCTCAGTTATTTTATCTGTAGGATGTGTTTTATTATCTCAGCTAGGGAGAATTTTGCTAGAATTCAGTGAGACGGTCTCATGAAGCTTGCCTATATATAATCAGTGCTTATTTTTGTGATTTTGTGAAAAAAAAAGCACAATGAATTGGTGGGTTAAATTATTCTATTTGAAATAAAAATGGATAGGAATGTGATCTAAATAAATCCAACACTGGAAACCCCTATTGTCACTCCATATTTTTTTTTCCTCTTTGTTAGCTGGGGATGGAAAAGACACTTCTCTCCCAGAATCCTAGGATAAACTCTGTTTCACTTTGGCAATTGAGAGAGCTTTATCTATTACGTCTTCAGGACCCAGTCTCAGGAAATACTAGCCACTGTTTTTTATTTTTATTTTTATTTTTTTATGTTTTATTTATTTCTAGGAGAGAGAGAGAGAGAGAGAGAGAGAGTGTGAGCAGGGGAGGGTCAGAGAGAGAGGGAGTCACAGACTGAAACAGGCTCCAGGCTCTGAGCTGGCAGTCAGCACAGAGCCCGACGCGGGGCCCGAACCCACGAACCGCGAGATCATGACCTAAGCCAAAGTCAGACGCTTAACCCACTAAGCCATCCAGGCGCCCCAATACTAGCCACTGTTGATGACTGATGAAGGAAACATGAGAGGTCAGAATGACATTGATGTCATTCTTGTTTCACATAGCTTTGTTTTCAGAGTTCAAGGAGAAAATAGAAAAGTAGAGAATATCGCCTGCTAATTATTTTTTTACTAAGCCCTAATTGCTGGCTTTTGTTTGTCTGTTTATTAAACTTTCTATTTTCTTCATAAGATCACAGACATTTTCCTTTATTGCTTAACTTTTCCAAATTACTGGTAGGCACAAGGCATCCTCTGGGACCTATATTTCCTGCTCTGCTTGTACCAAAGGGCATTTTTAATTACTTAAGCTTTTCAATTTTTTTGAGAACTATTACATACCACAGTAGAACATCATCTCAAAATGAATGTAATATCTATGCCAATGTTTGTCTGAGTTCCTCATTTCCTTAAGAGCTTCCCTCTAAATGAGGGCAAGACATGACAGGCAGGGGGGAAAAAAAGAAAGAAAAGAAAAGGAATCTCAAGAGAAAAGGAGAAATTAGAATACCTTCTTATTTTGTTGATTTTAAGAATTATTAACTTATTATAAATCTCTGGCACACAGTAGACATAATAGAAGCTATGTCTTGATACGATGGTAAGAAAGTGAAGGTACAATGGGGATGAAAAGGCATAAGGTAATGATGTTTAAAAAGTGTTTGGGTATAAACCACACAGGTGTAAAGCAAGAATTCAGGTGAGACAAAGAAAGACACTCTGGATTTGACTGAGAAAACAACAGAGTTTAGGGGTTTTTTTTTTTTTAATTTTTTAAATGTTTTTTATTTATTTCTGAAAGAGAGAGAGAGTGTAAGCAGAGGAGGGTCAGAGAGGGAGACACAGAATCCGAAACAGGCTTCAGGCTCTGAGCTGGCTGTGAGCACAGAGCCCAACATGGGGCTTGAACACACAAACCGTGAGATCATGACCTGAGCTGAAGTTGGACGCTTAACCGACTTAGCCACCCAGGTGCCCCAACAGAGTGCAGTTACAAAAACAATTTCCAAGAACATTAGGCTAATGCACTTTCTCAACTGACGCTGGTCATGACGATCATCTGAGAAGCTATTTAATGTCCTCCTGTTGCCTATGTAGCCACTGGGCCATTGAAATGACAATCTCTGAGAGTGAGATCTGGGCACCATTTGGATTTAAGCTCCTGGTGATCCCATGAGCAGCCAAGGCTGAGAGCCACTGGGCTAAGCAGGAAGATTCTAGTGCATGACTCCCCCCATCACTCTGAAAAACACAGACATCTTAGCAGGCAAAACTCATTATTTTTAAAGAGACGGTAACCGACCTAACCCATTTTCCTGTATGAATTCAGTGCCTGAGTTTCCTGACAACTTCTGTCCATCCCCGGTAGAACTGGAGACAATGTTCTGGGTAAGAACTAAATTACAGCTCTGACTGAGTCTTCAGAGTGGCAGAGTTACGAGAAAGGGGCTGTTGGCTCTCTGCACTCCCCTACAGCTGCTGAAAAATCTCGATCTCTGGAGCAGCTGTAGGTAAAGCCTGTCTTCTTTCCAGCTGTCCAAGGAAACACTTGCCACCCCAAGCAGCTGTCCCAAAGCATAAATGAATTAACCTCTGCCAGAAGTCACCAACAGCTGCTGAAATCAGCTGCTGGGACCGAGGTGAAGGGGAGGGCGGGGAAGCCATTGTCAGTTCCGAGGGGAACCCCAAGATCACTCCCAGTATTGATTGCTGTGGGTGGAGAGAACACAAAAGGGTGAAAGCTTGTGCAACAACTGCAAATAAATATCTGCCAATGAAGTTACTAATTAAGAGGGCACACTTTGACAAGAAGCTATTAATAACTTTCCATTTACTTGGAAACTTAAATATCCAGCATGTTAAAAATAAAACCACATATTGAAATGCTAAAATAGTTTTCAAATTGACAGAACTGGTTTATTGTTTTCTCATCCATTGTTCCTTTTTTAAAATCTAGGCATTAACAAATTTTCTTCTTTGTACTTGTCAGGTTTTAGAAACATGAGCTAAGGCTTTTTTTAAAAAAAGCTACTTTAAATGAATGAATTTTCCTTCATTTCAAATGGTGGCACTTTACATATTTTTTAAGTGCATTTTTAGTGAGTTTGAGAGTACATTTAAAGGTGTTAACCAATTCTGAAGCTTAAGACATATATTCCAATTTTTTTGGCACCTGGTGCATGTTGCTAAGCAGTGACAGTAAGTTTCACAATCCAGAAGGAGCCGAGGTCTTATGCCATTTTAACACTTAATTTTTATCTCTTACCCCCATAATAATATTCTTACTTTCCTGTCTTGCTCTCTTATATTTTTATACCTTTAATGTCCTATTGCCTGAGTTTATCACGGTTTTAGTTTATTATCTTTTTAGTTCAAGATATGGTAGGTTAACCAACAGAGCTGTAGTAAAAAGTATTTTTAAAAGGATAGTTTTGAAGTAATCCCATAATGATTTCAAGAACTTTTATGGTTCAAGGTCTATAGATTTAAAATGACACCAATTGAATCTTTTCTATCTTAAAGCCTCAACTGTATCAGTATGGTTGCAAACATAGTATTTTAACTCCGCCACCAATGTCTTTTTGAGATCACTTTTTTTACCTCAGGGTAAAACATATTTTTAATATACTTTATATAAGAATGTCCAAAAGAGAATATATACATACAAATATACCTTTTGAAGCAGAGAAAGGCAGACTTAGGAAAAATCTGGAGAATTAGAGAAAGTTCAAAGAAACATTATGTAAATAGCCAAAAGGTGGATTCCGAACACACATGCAACAAGGGAGGAATAAGGAATATGTCAGAACAATTTCTATGACAAATTGCAGAACTCAACTCAAAACAGTCTAAGCAAATAAATATTTAAACTCAGAAGTGGCCACTTTCAGTTAAATCCATGTTTTTGAAAGATACCATTAGGAATCTCTTTCTCTTCCTTTTACATCTCTATTGTCCTTTGTAGCCCTTCGTTCCTGTGCAGGTTCTCTCCCAGTGATGATAAAGAGCACAGAAGACCCATGCCTACATAACACTACCTTAGCAATCCCAGAGGAAAGAGGGCACTTCTTTCAAATATAACTAGTCTAAGGGCTAAGTTTTACTGAACCAAATTATAGCAAGTGCCCTTCCCTGGGCTGAACTGTGGCTGGAGAACACAGCAACATATCCAGGCTACTTGTCAACTCCAAATTTGAAGGAAGGTAGACTCATGCCTACCTGAACTACATGGACTGAAAGTGGAGGAGGGGTTGTGACCCAAAAGAAAGTCTGTGAGATATGGAAAGGAACACACATACACACATGCCTGAAAGCATGTGTACACACAAGTGCATGCACACAGACACATACCTATACCTTTCAGCATTCCAGATGATGTACTCAAAATAAGATATTCAAGGAAGGTTTGATAAAGGACTATTTACTTAATAAAGATACGGGTAGGGGAAAACAGAGGGAGCAAGAACAAGAGGAGACAGCAGTTAATCTGAAAGAAGGCAATCTTTTAGAGATTTTTCTCCCTTTGAGAGGAATAATAGTCTTTTGTCCAGAGACAGAGCCAGCACAAGACAACCTGGCAGGGAAGAAGCCAGGGGAAAAAATACCCTAGCCTCACTCACTTCCCTCCATCTGATCTCTGATAGATGATCCCATTTGGCCAAACCCAGCAGGAAGCCAGATGGCAAGAGAGCTCCCAGGACATGATATAACAGAGTGGACCTGGCAGATCAAACAGAAGAGTTGTAACACATGCAACCACTACAAAAAGACAGTTCATAACAGTGTCCAGTAGCAAATGTACAATGGAGCAAATTCCATTACAATAAAGAACATAGAGATAAGATATCTGTATAACTTAAAGGAAATCTATCCTCAACTCCATCTAACCTCTAGACCCAACATTTATCTCTCTGCTTTTCATCGTACCCAAGTTCACTGAAAGCATAGTTCATGTATTCTACTTCTACTTTCATCCCCAAAAGTCTACAGCAGTGATTTTCCAAATGTGGCTCCCTTACCAGCAGCATCAATTCCACCCAGAAACTTGTTGGAGATACAAACTCATCTGACCTCATCCAAGACCTGCTGGATTCAAAACTCTTGAGAAGTTGGAGCTCAGCAATCTGTGTTTTAACAAGCCCTCCAGATGACCCTGAAATACATTAAAGTTTGAGAATCAATGCACTACAAAAAAGCTTATGTCTAAGATTACCAATGAATTCTACCATGCAAGAGTCTGTGAACACTTTTCTGTCCTCATCTTTCTTGACCTTGACTTGGACCTTTTTGTGCAATATTTGATACTGTGATCTCTTCTGCATGGGGGATCATTCTCTCTGTCATCTCATACTCTTGTCTCAGGTCATAAAGCAGGAATATCCATCCTCTTAAAATATTAGGAAGAAAACTATTGCTCATGTCTTCACCCATCATATCCAAACCTCCCTAATACCAGTAAACACTACTGATAATAAGCAGAGCTAATGAAGTGAAAATAACTGCTCTCACAAAAAATGCCCCTTACGTATGTATGTTTTTTTGCTTGCTTGTTTGTTCCTTTGTTAGTTTTTTAGTTTGCCTGCTCGAAAGCTTTCCTGTATGTTCTTTTATCCTTCTTCTTCCATGTATAAAACTCAGTTACAGCAGTGTGGGAAGGTGGAACCTGTAGTTTTCCAGCCACTGTTTCTTCTAGTAGAAAGTGTAGTATCATTCAAGGAGTATACAAGAAGGCAACCGGTTTGGCCCAAGGCAGATTTTCTAGTCCGACAAATAACTGCTGGATATCAACAATTGTTTGTCAACAAATAATGCTGATGTCTTTATCTGACTCATGTATCATTTTCAATGCAGAATCCATTAAACAAGTAGAGAAGTGTGGTTAATTATTACTCCAAACCCCTACCATAAGATGTATGTCTGGAAAACTGTGAGGATAGATTCAAACTATGACATGGCTAGAGTGAATATTCTAATGTGTTTGAAATGGCTACCACTAACAAGTGGTGGCTACTGAGTTTTTTGAACTTTGAAATCAGGAAGCTTATATTGTGGCTAGAGTCTATAAGTCTACAAGAGTGTTAATAGGTTTTGGCTATCTAACTGGGCTTTAGTATAAGTGAGCAAGGGGCCCGTTGGAGCTTTAAGCAACACTTTAACTGGTGGGCTTGAGCTCAGAACCACAATTAGTTTTAAGCAGGAAAGGGATTCGTAACAGCACTCATGATGAACACTTCAGAGCCTTCAAATAGAACAGGCAGAAATCTGGTCATAAGTACAAACAATGTGTCCTTTCCTAAGGTTAGGAGATACTCTTTTCAGGAATTTATTATTTTCTTTCAAATGTTTTTATTTATTTCTAGGAGAGATAGAAAGAGACAGCATGAGCAGGGGAGGGTCAGAGAGAGAGGGAGTCACAGACTGAAACAGGCTCCAGGCTCTGAGTTGGCAGTCAGCACAGAGCCCGACGTGGGGCCCGAACCCACGAACCGCAAGATCATGACCTAAGCAAAAGTCGGACGCTTAACCAACTAAGCCACCCAGGTGTCCCTCTTTTCAGGAATTTAAATTAGGGAGACATTTTCACTTCTTCTAGGATTTGGACCCACACAGAGTAAGGTATTTGCTAGAACCAAGAAAGGGTCCTATCACAATATGCAAGGTTTTGTGCAGACACTGTTGGGAGGGATCTCAGCCAGGAATATGAAGTGTAGCGCCAGAGTTAGTGCCTCCTGAGCCATAGAAGTTGAGATTTTTGGAGTCCTGAGCATCAGTAGAAGAAATCTAACAGATTGTTTGTACCCACCCCTATCCTATTTTTTAGCTGCTACTAAATGACTCCTTACGGGGAAGGGAAGTCAAGTCCTCCTAAAACAGGAATATAAATGGTAGAGGTTGTGCCACTGGAATCATAAAGATGGACCAGTAACAAAAGAATTAACAATTAAGAAAAAAGTAGAGGTTTATTTTAAAGAAGCATATGGCATAGGTTATTGTTTTTCATTGGACTTCTGCTCTTGTAGCTATGAAAAAATTGGTTTTGCAAAAAAATGGGATCTAATAATAGCCAACTTACCAATTTCATGGAGAAACTAAAACCAAAAATACTTCTATCATTTTTTTTAATCCATCTATCCTCCAGATGCCAGTAAATACATGATCTTTGGCTGACATCTATACTGAGTCTGTATAGTGGTATATTTTAAACCATAATTATGTTATTTTGCTAAAATTGGTGGAACCTATGGATTTTTATGCCTTCTCAATCATGAGGTAAACATGTAGGACTGCTGTGATCCAGTGTGTCCTATTGATTCTCAGGCTCCTTTAAAGGACTCACTGGAAGATACTATAGATTACAACTGATGAAGGATTCTCACAGACTTAAAACCCCAACTCCACTGAAAAACAGAAAAATAAAGCATGATGGAGAGCTAAATTTTAAATTTTAATTCTTTGGAAATTTAATTTAGAAGCAAGTTTATTCTGGGCATTAATTTCTCCTCAGCAATTTAATAATTAGAGGGTGTTCTGATTGTGAAAATTTGGGTCATGTTTCTACTGCTGCTGGCATTGTGTTATTCGGAACATTTTCTATTGCAATTTGACTGAATATATAACTCAGTGAATTATATAAATGAATATAATTTGAGATGATGAATAGAATAGAGAATACATTTATAATGCATTTTAGTAGACAGATTATTGAATGTAGTCTTCTTTTCACCCATTATAGATCATTCTGGGGCAATATCTGAACTGCCCATCATGGTTTAAAGAGCATAACAGGAGTGGTAAATAGTGACAGGGTATGATATCACAAAGATGGGAACAAGACTGGCTTTATAAACTACAGCTCTCTCCTGCACTTTAAGTTTTCCATAAGCCTAACAGTCAACTCGTGTCAAGGAAATGGAAAGTTGTGGTGTATAAGAGAATCATTCAGCTTTAAACCCTAAAATGGGAACTCCTACCCTCTCCGATATCCTCACTATTCCCAAAGGAAGAAGGAATGACAGAGATGAGTGAGAGCCTTTCCGTTCTTGGAGACAGTTAATGTGATAGGCTTTCTGTGAACTTCCTCCTTTATAAAGCTCCATCTTTCTTTGGCTATTGTGACTCCATTTTTCTCAAATATTTCTCCTACCTCTCTATCCAATTCTTCAGAGTATCTTTGACCAGCTCCACTCTCTCCACATATTCCTTCAGTAGGTTATCCAGGGTACCATCTTAGTAACCATGCTAAAATGCAAATTGAGACATGTCACTCTTCAACTTAACATCTTTCAATGGATTTCTTTAGCTTTTGGAGTAAAATCTAAACTCTTTAGCTTACTCTATGAAACTCTTCATGATCTGGTTCCTGATGAATGAATAGGGATATTATAAAATTTACAGATCTGAAATACCACTTTGATAACAATATAGATGAACATAATAGGTGCCCAGTAAATATTTGTGAATAAAGGAATGAAGGAATGAGGAAATGAGATCCTGACTGAGGATGTATTGGAGAAAGTGAGAGGAAAGAACCACTTAGAGGTAATTAGTTGGTAAGTCTTCAGCAAGGGAAAATAATTAATTAGAAGTAGAAGATCAGAGAGGAAGTGATATACACATTTTTTGTGTGGTTGATGACATCACTTTTCAAGAAAGAATCACAAGGAAGAACAATTTTAAGGGGAAATTTGTAGGTTCAGTGATAGAAATACTGGTCTCAAGATTCCAACCACAACCCAATTAATTCTTTGCTCTGTTTGAAATAATTTACCTGTTGAACACAACATTATATTTTCTCTATACGTCATACCTATTCTGATTTTCTTGAGTGCATTTCCCTCTTTTGTTCCTGACATCTTTCCATTCTTTAAGACTCATTTTAAGCATCGTTTCCTTTAGGAAGCTTGCTATGCTCCTTCTATCAATCCATAGATTATAAATTATATCCATAAATCTAAGTACCCATCCATCCATTAATCTACATATTTATTTAAGTATCTAGTTAATAATTTATTAAATATTTATGATGTACCTACTATGTGTCATGTACTGTCCCTGCTCCATCCACTCCTACTTCTAAAATAGTATTTCACATATAACACTGTAGTGCTTGACTTAAAATATATCTTTTCCACACAGTATATGCTCTTTGAATATAGATATGCTCTCTTCATTTGATTCGATTTTCCTAACACCAGGCTATTATTAGGCACATGGAGGTTCCTTTAAAAATGTGAGGGAATGGGGCGCCTGGGTGGCTTAGTGGGTTAAGCGTCCGACTTTCGCTTAGGTCATGATCTCGTGGTTTGTGGGTTCGAGCCCTGCGTCGGGCTCTGTGCTGACTGCCAGCTCAGAGCCTGGAGCCTGTTTCAGTCTGTGACTCCCTCTCTCTCTGACCCTCCCCTGCTCACACTGTCTGTCTCTCTCTCCTAGAAATAAATAAAACATTTAAAAAAAAATGTGAGGGAATGAATCTAAGAAACCTATTGATAAGTTAGGTGTTAAACTCTGGGCAATGCCTTTGAAAATCTGATTCCTGTAGATTCTACTCTGAGAAAGAAAAAGAAACACATAACATAACGCCAAATGTCAGGAATCAAACTTTGCACCAAGTTGAATAAAGTAGGTATTAGTGGGACTGAGTGACTAGCAACCCTTGAAAGAACCAAAGGAGAAGCTTTTGCAACAGGGAATCTCTCAAATCATATCCATAAATGCTAAACAATTACCTGGAGGACCTTTTATGTATCATTAAGAATGAATTTCTCTGAGTCAGGGCCAGATTCGTACAGGAGTAGAACTCAATGAAATACTGTTAGTATTATCATTATTAAGTCTTTATTGAATTGTGAATGAATCTTCCATTATCTTAAGATATATTTTAACCTTATTACAACTGCAATTTTATAACTTTCTCTGGCTATTAAATATTACTATGTCTTAAAAATTCTTAAAAGACTACTGTTTCAAAGTCAAGTTATGATTTTTGCCATGTTTTCCAGAAATAAACAGGTGAAACAAAAATTTCCATTTGACTTGATTACTACACTTAATAAGTTGTCCAAGTGTGTCCAACAAAGATCAAGATCTTTTTGTTATTAATGATTTCTAAATTTGCTTAAACTGACAAAAAAATTTATCTTTTAATAGATGTGCACTCATTTGTTAGCATTTCTTTCTAACAAATGCTGTAAAAGTCTGTCGTGTTTGTTTTTACATACGGTTATTGGAGAAGAAATTTAGTATACTATGTTTGAGGGCAGAATGTCAAACACATACAGTATTAGAACACAAAAGTAGCGAAACTTACCTTCAAATGTAAGTTTATTTATTTATTTATTTTTAAATATTTTTATTTATTTCTAGGATAGAGAGAGACAGCGTGAGCAGGGGAGGGTCAGAGAGAGAGGGAGATACAGACTCTGAAACATGCTCCAGGCTCTGAGCTGGCAGTCAGCACAGAGCCCGACGCGGGGCTCGAACCCACAAACCGCGAGATCATGACCTAAGCGAAAGTCGGACGCTTAACCGACTAAGCCACCCAGGTGCCCCTCAAATGTAAGTTTAAATTAGATGTGTAAGTCAATAAAAATGTGCAAATGTGTTTAAAAGCCATAGGATTTTCACTAACCTAGCTCTCACTTACTGATCACTTAAGGAATTTGACGGGCTAACAAAAATGAGGAAAAATTTTCAGAATATGACTGATTGGTCATGAGAGGTCAAGAAAGGTTTCTAGCCTAGTTAACTAGATAAACAGAGTAACTATTAACAAACAGGAAAATCAAAATGAGGAGGAAACAAGTTTATTAAAAATGAATGAGTGTAGCTTTAAATATATTGAATTGGATGGTATAGTGGGATATCAAAATGACAAAAAGCATTTATACATTACTTAGAGATATGAAAATAGAATTCAAGAAAGAGATAATGACTGAAATAGAAAGCATGTATGAGGGTCCTTTATAAAAATAAGGATGTATGACATGGTAAAGAATTCAGAGAATAGATGTTTAGAACAAGAAGGGGCACCTGACTGGCTAAGTTGGTTAAGCATATGACTTCAGCTCAGGTCATGATCTCATGGTTCATGAGTCCAAGCATGATTGTTCTAGAACATACCATCTTTCTCCCTAGAGTCAAAATCACAATAAAGAGGTGATCCATTTTACTTGATGAGGAAAGGAGCACTAAAATGCTGCTCATTTTCCAAAACACTGCATCCCAAATAATCACATTGGCTTCAAAAAGAGTTTGTCTCCCAGAAAGTCCTTCCAGTAACTGTCCTCTTCAAAAAGCATGAACTCTTTTCACTGTCAAAAGACACCCTCCATCAATCTCCAAACAAGAATCTTATCTTGCTTAATTTCTCTCTCTTTGAGGGAGGAGGGGTCTATTAATCAGAATAGGCTAGGCTGCGTATTTTTTTTTCAAAATTTGTAATGCTTTTAATTTATTTCTGAGAGAGAGAGACAGTGTGAGCAGGGGAGGACCAGAGAGAGAAGGAGATACAGAATCTGAAGCAGGCTCCAGACTCTGAGCAGCTCAGAGCCCAATGCGGGGTTTGAACCCATGAACCATGAGATCATGATCTGAGCGAAAGTCGGATGCTTAACCGACTGAGCCACCCAGGCGTCCTTAGGCTAGGCTGCTTTAACAACTCCAGACCTAAGTGGATTAACAAAACAGAAGTTTATTCATCTTTCCGTCACAAAGTCTTTTGTACTTGGATGACTCTCCAGGACAAAGGTCTTTGCAGCCACTCAGCATTCCAAGAAACTTTGATCTTATGACTTCACTGTTTCAACATGAGGTCTGTACGCTCACTAGTGCAAACATTAAAAGAAGCTAGCAGGCTGCACAAGGAATGTGGCAGTTTTATCTTGCATCAACTTGTCCAATCTAAAACTACTTCCCAGAATCGCTTTCTGCTTTTAAGTTTCCCAGTTAAAGGTGGCCAATATAAAAATATCCCAAGAGTAGAAAGGTAAAAGTGAAATGATAGTGGGGTATGTGGATGGCTCAGTCAGTTAAGCATCCGACTCTGGATTTCAGTTCAGGTCACTATCTCACAGTTGTGAGACTGAGCCCTGTGTCAAACTCCAAACTAGGTGTGGGCCTTGCTTAAGATTCTCTCTCTCTCTCTCTCTGTCTCTCTCTCTCTTTTCCTTCTGCCCCATCCCATCCTCTCTCTCAAAAAAAAAAAAAAAAAAGAAAAGAAAAAAGACATGGTTGTGAGTACACTCTAAATAGCATCACGACTGGAGATAGTGAGTGACAGGTGCAAAGCTATCAGCAGATTCTGCGTCCTTTGCAGCCCACACACTAAGAAATAACTGGGGAGGCACAGAAGATCTTAGCTTCTTAGTCACTCCATATCCTGACTACCAGCCTTTCTAATCAACAGTAATACCCAGCCCACTACCAGTCGTGGAGGCAATAAGCTTCCATAGACTTCTCCAGCTATCTTCTTCCACCGTCCCACACCGGGAGGTGGGCAGATCCGGCTTTATGTATTCCCTTACAGGCACTAATTTATCCATCTGTGCCAGCGCTTCAGAAAAACTACCATACCTACATAAAGATTTCTAATATTTTTGTCATTTTTTAAAAAATCAACAGAAACCTGAGTAAATATGTATGGCAATGGCTTACTAGAGTGTTGAGTTGTGGTAGAAGGAATATTTTGTTTGATTGGACTGCATTTGTTGATTTGGCAAGTCGAATGGAGCTTTCATAACTTCCAAAGAGAAGGTGAGCAAGACTACTGCAACAGGCAGCAGAGCCATAGCAGTAATGAAAATGGTTTCAACAGAGATCTTTGGCATTTGACAATTCATCATGGCATACCTGAAATGGAAAAACTACTGACATCTTACTTAATTTATATAAGCAGAAATTACCTAGGAGAACAGGTGTCTGACTTGAATCATAATAATAGTCAGGGTTCCTTAACAATTCTAAATTTTGAGCCAGTTCACAAACCCTGAGGCATTTGAATAAAAGGAAGAATCTCTTAAGGAAGGACCCTGACACATCGCCAATGATGTGAAGAGATAGCAATACATTATCCTAAATCTGCTCCAGGGCCTTATCAACTATATAGTCCTATGTCATAATCTATTCCACAGGGACCTTCCTTGATCACCTCACCATTCCACAAGATATTATGGTGGTTCACACTGATGATATCATGCTTAGATTTGCTAAGCAAGAAGTAGGAACTGCACTAGACACCTTGATATGTGTATGCAAAAATTTTGAGAAAAATTTCTAGAATTCTAACAGTCAGGAGCTCTTCCAAAATAAAGGTTAAACTGCTGAATTTCACTCTTCTTAACACTGAGAAAGGTATTATGTTTAGTGGGCCTCTTTGGATTTGAAGGCAACATTTATGTCATTTGGGAATGCCACTAGGACTAAATAGCTTATTTACTTTTAATTGAGGTAAAATTGGTATACAATATGGTTACTATTTGTGTAAGGTGTACAACACTTTACTTTGGTATTTGTATATACTACAAAGTGATCACCACCACCTTGTTTTGCTTTTGAGTTGTATGGGTTCTTCATATTTTTGGATATTAACCTCTTATAAGTTATATGCTTTGCAAATACCCTCTCCCATTCAGCAGGTTGTTTATTTGTTTCATTTTGTTGATGGTTTCCTTCATTGTGCAGAAGCTTTTTGCTTTGATATAGACTCATTTGTTTATTTTTACTTTTGTTTCCGTGCCTTTGGAGTCAAATTTAAAAACACAACAAAACATTGCTAGGACCATGTCAAGGAATTTACCACCTACGTTTTCTTCTAGGATGTTATGATTTCAGATCTTACATTTAAGTCTTTAATTCACTTAAGTTAACTTTTGTATACAGTGTAAGATAGTGATCTCATTTTATTATTTTGCATGTGACTGTCCCTGTCCAGTTTTCCTAACATTTATTAAAGAGACCGTCCCTTCCCCATTGTACATTCTTGGCTCCTTTACCGTAAATAAATTTACCATATATGTGTGGGTTTCTTTCTGGGCTCTCTTTTCTGTTCCACTGAACTCTGTGTCTGTTTTTATGCTGGCGCCCTACTCTTTTGATTACTGAAGTTTTAAGCTTTCTTGTATAGTCTGAAATCCGGGAGTGTAATACCTCCAGCTTGGTTCTTCTTATTCCAGATTGTTTTGGCTATCTGGAGTCTTTTGCAATTCCATACAGATTTCAGGATTATTTGTTCTAGGTTTCTGAAGAATGCCATTAGTATTCTTGATAGGGGTTGTGTTGAATCTATAGATTGCTTTGGGTAGCATGGACATTTTTTTTCAAAAAGTTAATTCTTCTAATTCATGAGGATAGAATACCCTTTCATTTAGTTGTATCTTCTACAATTTCTTTCATCAGAGTAAGTTTCCAGTGTACAAATCGTTCACTTCCTTGTTTAAATATATTTCTAGGTATTTTATTCTTTCTGATGCAATTATAAATGGACTGTCTTCTTCCTTTCTCTTTCTATAGTCTGTTATTATTGCATAGAAATGCAGCAGATTTTTGTGTATTAGTTTTGTATCCTGCAATATTAATGAATTCATTTATTAGTTCTAACAATATTTTGGTGAAGTCTTTAGGGTTTTCCATATATCATGTCAACTTCAAATAGTGACAGTTTTACCTCATCTTTTCCAATTTTAATGTCTTTTATTTCTTTTTACTTGTTTAATTTCTGTGGCTAGGACTTCTAACATTATGTTGAATAAAAGTGATGAGAGTGGGTATCCATGTCTTTTTCTGGAACTTAGGGGAAAATCTTTTAGCTTTTCACTATTGAGCATTATGTTACTGTGGGTTTCTCATATATGGCCTTTATTATATTGTACATTCCCTCTATACCCATTCTGAGATTTTTTTATCATAAATGGATGTTGGATTTTGTTAAATGTTTTTTCTGCATCCATATGATCTTTTATCATTCATTTGTTAAGTGAATCATGTTGATTGATTTGTGAATATTAAACCATCCTTACATCTCCAGTATAATCCCACTTCATCATGGGGTATGATCCTTTTAATGCATTGTTGAATTCACATTGCTAATATTTTGTTTAGGACTGTTAATTCTATGTTCATCAGGGATACTGGCCTATAATTTTTTGTTTTGTGTCATCTCTGTCTGATTTTGGTATTAGGGTAATGCTAGCCTCATAAAATGAGCTTTAAAGTTCTCTCCTCTCTTCAATATTTTGGAAGAATTGAATAAAGATAATTATTAAATATTCATTGAATCTTTGGAAGAATTCTACAGTGAAACCAGCTAGTCCTGGAATTTTGTTTACTAAGCAGTTTTTGATTACCAATATAATCTCCTTGCTAATAATCAGTAAATTCAGATTTTCTACTTCTTCATGATTCATTCTTATAAAATTCTGTTTCTATATACAGTTATAGTTCCACTAGCTTTCTTTTCATTTCCATTTGCATAGAACATCTTTTTTCATCCCTTCACTTTTAGCCTGCATGTGTCCTTAGATCTGAATTGTCTCATAGGTAGTATGTAGATGGGTCTCGGGTTTTTTTTTTTTCTTCTTAATCCTTTCAGTTGCCTTATGTTTTTTGATTGGAAAATTTAATCCTTTTGCATTTAAAGTAATTACTGATAGGTATGTACTTAATTCCATTTTTTAAATTGTTTTCTGGCTGTTTTTGTAGTTCCTGTCTCTTCTTTTTCTCTTGATCTTTCTTTTTTCCCCTGTGCTTTGGTAGTTTTCTTTAGTGTAATGTTTAGATTCCTTTTTCATTGTCTTTTGTGTATCTACTATGTATTTTTGCTTTGTGGTTTCCTTGATATTCATTTATAACACCCTCTATATATAAGAGTCTATTTTAAGTTGATAGCATCTTAAGTTTGAACATATTCTAAGAAGTTTATATTTTTTACTCCCCACATATGTTCTATTTTTATGTTATATTTTATATCTTTGTATTTTCTGTATCTCTTAACTAATTATAGTAAACTTTACTACTCTTGTTTTTTAACCTTCATATTAGCTTTGTAAGTGGTTAATCCCCTACCTTTATTACAATTTGCATTAACCAACGAGGTTTTTACTGTCATATGTTCTCTTGTTACTATTAGTGCCTTTTTATTTGTTTCAGTTTAAAGAAGTCTCTTTAACATTTCTTGTAAGGTTAGTTTAGTGGTGATAAACTCCTTTAATTTTTGTTTGTCTAGAAAATGCTTTCTCTCCCCCTGAATTCTGAATAACTTTGTCAGGTAGAGTATTCTTGATTGGAAATTTTTCCTTTCAGCACTTTGAATATATTATGACACTTCTTTCTGCCCTGCAAAGTTTCTGCTGAAAAATCATCTTATAGTTTTAAGGGGGCTCCCTTATATTTAACAAGTTATTTTTCTCTTGCTGCTATTAAGATTCTCTTTTTGTTTTTCACTTTTGACATTTTAATTATAATGTGTTTTGGTTTTGTATATCATTGGGTTCATCTTATTTTGAATCTTCTGGAGCTCTTGAACCTGGATGTCTATTTCCTTCTAAGGTTAGGAAAGTCTTCAGTCATTATTTCTTCAAATTAAGTTTTCTACCCCTCTCTTTCTCTTCTCCTTTTGGGACCCATATAATATGGATGTTATTCTGCTTGATGTCCCACAGGTCCCTCAAGCTATTTTCACATTTAAAATTCTTTTTTCTTTTTGTTGCTCTTTTTGAGTGAGTTCAACTGCCCTGCCTTCTAGGTCACTGATTCATTTTCTTCTTTGTCTAGTATGCTGTTGAACCCCTCTAGTGTTCAGTCTGTGACTTGTTTGGTACATTCTTATATTTTCCACCTGTTTGTTGAAGTTCTCCCTGTATTCATCCATTCTTGTCCTGAGGTCAGTGTGCATCTTTATGTCACTTTGAATTCTTTATTAGGGAGATTATTTACCTCCATTGATTAAGGTCTTTTATTGAGGTTTCGTCTTCTCCTTTCATCTGGAACATACTTCTCTGTCTTCTCATTCTGTTTGACTATGTTTGTTTCTACATATTAGATGAAACAGCTACCTCCCACAGTCTTCAAAGAGTGGTCTTGAATAAAAAAACGAACCTTATCTCCAAACTTTCCCTAGATTTTATTGATTTTCAGACCCTTGTGATTGTCTGAGTAGCTTGATTTATTCTTCAGAAGTCCCAGTTCTTGGGGATGTGCCAAGATTTGTCAGTGTTCCAAAGGGAGGGCTCTCTGACAGTGCTAAGTTTCAGGCTAATTGTAAGCCAGATCTTCAGGCAGCAGCTTTTAAGGCAGGTAAGTATACAGTCTTGTGGGTCCATAATTGTAAACCCTGCTGACTTCTAGACCAGGATATCTAGAGGTGTTCACTGGGTTACAGTTTTCAAAAATGTGTCTTGAAATGTGTGTATAGTTCCTTTCAAAGCGGTATTGGTAAGGTGTGGGAGTCTAAGGGAGGGCACGAGTATGGGGTCCCCTCCTGCCCATATTCCCTGGGGGCCTCTGTAGCCTGGAAACTTGAAGTCTGCTCCACAAGCTGATGATCTAGGAAAAGAAAACAGACTTTTTTTTTTTTTTCCTATGAGTTTGTGGAGTGCCCTGGGAGTGGTGGCCTGCCAAGAATTGTCTCTCAGACTGTTTCAGATATGTGGGGCCCGGAAATTTAATCCCCGCTGGCACTAGAGCCAGGCACTCAAAGAACATCTTCCATCTCTGCATGCCTGCCACTGTGACAGAGTAGGCTGTACCTAGGGTGCTTGGATAGCCCTACTGGGGTGGGGCAAGCTGCAGCATAGGGGGATGGAGAACTTGGCCAATCTGGTTGTGGCCGGGTGAATGGCACAATTATTAAGTAATCCAAAGGCTGCCAGTTTTTTTTTTAATAGTTATTTAATGCTTTATCTTTTTTTTTTAATGTTTTATTTATTCTAGGAGAGAGAGAGAGACAGCATGAGCAGGGGAGGGTCAGAGAGAGAGGGAGTCACAGACTGAAAGAGGCTCCAGGCTCTGAGCTGGCAGTCAGCACAGAGCCCGACGCGGGGCTCAAACCCACGAACCGCGAGATCATGACCTAAGCGAAAGTCGGACACTTAACCGACTAAGCCACCCAGGCGCCCCAAAGGCTGCCAGTTTTGAGTAGGGTTCAAACAAAGAAAGGACGTACAAAAAAATCCAAGCTTCCATGTAAGTTATTCTTCTACTTAGAGCATATAATATAGCAGACTGAATGGTGCTTGAAGTGTTTGTGGCAGTAGAGGTGTTGATGAAGCCAGTGTAAAACCAATAAAAGGTAAAAAGAAAAAAAAAGTGCACAACTTTAAGATTTTGAAGCTAAGCTGTCATCCTTTTTAGTATCTGTATTTCTCTGTTTGAGAAATAGCTTCTGGATTTTAGAGAATAGATGTTCTATAGAGAATAGATGCTTAAAAACAGTCCATCAGAGAATCCTGAAAACTAAATTCACTATCAAGAACTGATTGTTGATTTACCATCAAGTTATAAAATTAGGGGTGGGTGGGTAGGAGCACTCCATCATTAAATGGAAAGGTATACACAAGACTAGGCTTGAACAATTCCTGAAAATGCAAGTAAAATGCATGATCAAGTAGTTCAAATTTGTGTGATTCCTACTTCTGCTACCTTGCCTTCACTTTATCAGCCCACACATTTGGAAATTCTTTTCATTGGTTGACCAATAAAGAAAAAAAATTGGTGATGGGTTTACAGATGGCTCTGCACAGTACATTGACACTATCTCAAAGTGAAGGGCTATTCCACTGAAGTCCCGCTGTGTAGTGGCCCTGAGGACAATCATGAAGGAAAAGCACTCGGAGGTACGATTCTGAGCAATACACCTATTTTGTTTTTTCTTTTGCCTAGAATGAAAGATGTCTAGAAGTATGGACCTATGCTGATTCTTAGGCATGGGCTATAGTTTGTTTGCTAGTCAGGGACTTGGAAGAAAAATGATTGGATTTGTTAAAAAGAGGTTCTGGGGAAGAAGCATGTGGATGGAAAAGTGCTCTGAAGCATGTGCTCTGAAAATGAACACAGAGTACTTGTGTAACATGTCAATGCTGACTGAAGAAGGACTCTAGCAAAAGAAACTTTAAAAATCAGGTGTCAAATGGGGCGCTTGGGTGGCTCCGTCAGTTAAGCGTCCAACTTTGGCTCAGGTCATGATCTTGAGGTTTGTGGGTTTGAGCCCCACATTGGGTTCTGTGCTGGCAGCTCAGAGCCCGGAGCCTGATTTGGGTTCTGTGTCTCCCTCTCTCTCTGCCCCTCCCCCGCTCATGTTCTCTCTTTCTCTCTCTCTCTCTCTCTCTCTCTCAAAAATAAATAAAATATATAAAAAAAATTAAAAATCAGGTGTTCAAGAGTACTCATTCTATAGATGCCTTTCAGTATCTTTCCTTACTCATTCCTGACTTTGCTCCACTGGTTCATGAATGAAGTGGTCTCAGTGGTAAAGATGAAAGTTGTTCATGAACTTAGCAATATGGACTTTCACTTAAAAAGACTACTCTATGAAAAGCCACTGCTGAGTACTCAACCTAAAAATAGCAGAAATTAACATGGAGAACATGGTGTGCTATTCCCCAGGGGAGCCAGCCACCTCATGGTAGGTTGAGCATTTTGAACCATTTCCTTCATGGAAAAGGCAGAAATATTTTCTCACTTAAGACAATTATTTTGTATACAAATTTGCCATCCTGGACCACAAGGCTTCAGCCAAAACCACCATCTGTGAACTTATAGAATGTCTTATCTATTAGCATGGTATTCTACACAGCATTGCTTCCATCCAAGAAACCTATTTTACAGTAAGTAAAAAGCAGAAATGGGTTTCTGCTCACTGAATTCACTGATCTTACCATGTTTCCTGGAGTCAATGGAAAGATTCTGATACAGTTTCAATTGGATGGTCACAATCTGTAGGGTTGGAGTAATGTCCTTCAGGATGTAGTATATGCTCTGAATCAATGACCACTATATGATGCTGAGGTTTTATTCCCAATAGCTAAGATTCATTGGTTGCAGAAACAAGGGGTGGAAAATGATTTACTCTTAATGAGTAAAATTTAGCAAAAGTTCTGCTTCCTACCCCCACAAACTTGAGATCTTCTAGTTTAGAAATCTTCATTCCAAAGGAAAGAACGTTCCTAATGGGGGATGCAGCAATAGATCAAAAAAACTGAAGGTGAAACTCCTACCTGGCCACTCCTCATGACAATGAATCAGCAGTCAAAGAAGGAACTGTCAAGGGTATAATGATTTATTCTGACTACCAAGGTAGAATTGTGTGATTGGCAGAATTCTAAGATTCTGGCTCTGGAGAAATAGCTGCCATGCTGTTAGATAAGAAAGCCTCAGGTCTAGGACCCATGAGTAGCTTCTAGAAGCTAAAAGCAACCCACTCTCCCCCTCATTTGACACACAGAAAATAAATGGGACCTTGGTCCTAGAATCACAAGGAACTGAATTCAGGAAACAATCTGAATGAACGTAGAAGAGAAGCTTGAGTATCAGATGAGATCACAGCCTGGCAACAACTTGGTTTCAGCCTGGTGACACTATGGGCAGAGCACCTGGCTAATTTGCACCTGAATTCTTAACCCACAGAAATTGGGAGATAATAAACAGATATTGTTTTAAATTGCTAGTTATGGTAACTTGTTATACAGTAATAAAAAACTAATACAATTGTATTGCTTCTACACCACATGGTAGGGAGGCAGATGTTTATAACACAGGTCACCTCTCAGGACTCATATTCTTACAATAGAAACTTCATGGAATACTATAATACTTCAAAATAACAGAACTACTAATAGCATAGCCCCTTCAGGAATTTAGGTTTGGGACACCCCACCCATCAAGAAACCATGATCACCTCAGTTGACTGCTGAAGGCAAAAGGAATATGCAATGAGTATTAAACAAAGCAGGGTCTAAACACCAGCTACAACCATGTGACTATTCCCCAAAATGAAGACTATAATAATTGTGGCAATTTCCTCCTTTCTTAGATATATTTGTGTGCATACATTTGTGTGTATATATCCATATATCTGGATAGGTGGATGGATAGGTAGATATAAATCTTTTTCTTTATTACTTTCCTTTCTCCTGCTCTCCTACTATTTAATGTAATATGCATTAGTAGCAATTAGCTAATATGTCAGTATTTAATTTAGAAGATTTCCAAAACAGAGTGTGGCTCAGCTAGCAAAGATATGAACAATGCTCAAAGATAATGAAAAGACTGTAGAATTTTGTGTCCTTTTTTGGGGGACGATACAATGTTAGCATGCTTTCAGTTTCATGTAGATGAATCACGTTAAGTGGAATCATGATGTACCTATTAAACATAAATGTGATTCAAAGCAATATGAATGCCACACTGACAAGAGCTGATCTACCATTGTTCTCTACTTTATGAAGTTGGCTAATCTAGAGCTGTGTATCCCAAAGTCTTCTTCCCCTATCTGGTTCTCATTTAGAAGGGGTCCAAAGAAGAAATCAATGTGTGCAAAGTGAAGCAGCCACCATTACTTTCGGAAGGCCATCCTAGTTTAAAGGCAGTAAGAAACACAAAGATCTTCCAAAAGATTTCAACTTGTCTTTAATCTTCTTGATGTTGAGAGCAGACACAAATATACTTCTAGATTCTGCTCGTTCTCATTCTTTTCCACCCTGCATGCAGTTCCACCTCCAAATTGCTAACGTCTACTTACCACCATACATAGAAATAGTAACCTTCCATAGCTTTTTCTACCAGTTATCCTTTATGGTCCTACTCTAGCACCTGCATGTGTGCAATTAAATCATTAATACAAAATCAAATTTTAAAAAGGAACATCTTGCTTATATAGAGGCATGTCCTGGATGAATCTAAATAGCTTCAGAAATCCCCTGACCTTGTTGAGCCACACCAGTGCTAACCAGCCCCTCTGTTCTCTAGCTTCCCCTATAATTTTTACAAAGTCTTATTCCTATCATAAATCCTTACTCCACAGTATTCAGAGTGTTCTGCTTCCTTGAGTGAAGCCTGACTGATACTGGAGCTTCTCATTTCTGCAGCCAATTTCATGGGCCAAGGTCCACAGTGTACTTACCTGCAAGGAGGCCTGAAAAGATTGGGGAGCTGACAAGTGAGCAACAGTGATGTCAACCATTTCTTCTTCGTTCTTTAAGTGCTAGTTGTGTATTTTAAAGAAACAAAAATAATAGCCATGTGCCAATCATGTTTTAGAACTGCCAGGAATATAAAAAGCTATATTTTATATATTGTCAAGATGCTCCTTTTATCAACCTCCCAATAATCCCGTTTTAAAGGAGGCCTTTCTTTTGTACACAAGGTGTGGGACGAAAGGTTTGGAATGAAGTTACATTCCACTCCTCTACAGAGGTCATTTACTTTCTACTCCTCTAATTGGTTAAAGACTTTTCACATACTGAAAATGTGAGTAAGAGGCCATAAAATGTTTTTTAAAAGAACAGATTCAGTATCTTTGTTAATAATGAAACAACAGTAAAAACCAGAACTGGAGCACTGGGTGTTGTATGTAAGCAATGAATCATGGGAATCTATTTCCCAACACCAAAAGCACACTGTATACACTGTATGTTAGCCAACTTGACAATAAATTATATTAAATAAGTAAATAAACATTTAAAAATTAAATTAAGCAATTAAATTAAAAAAAACAAAACAGAACTCCACAGTGAGGAAACAGCAAAGAGCACCCTGTGAAGAAGGTAAATGGTGAATGGAGGAGGAGATGGGACACAAAGCCAAGACAGCTATAAAATCCCTAGAAGATAATCCTGAGATAGAGAGGATCAGAAAACAGTTCTTGAACACAAGAATGATGTTGGGGAGCCCAAACTAACAAAGGAAAAAAGCAGCTAACATTTCATTGGCCAGAAAAAAAAGAAGACTGGAATAAAGAGGATTAAAATAGAGGGTGCCTTAAAAATGGTGGACCCCACTGCCTCTGCTAATAGGGAGAGAAATAAGCGCAGGAGCACAGATGCCGAAAGTTCCAACAGAAAAAGGGGCACAACTCTCCTCCCTGTCTTTTCCTGCTTTCCCTCCCCAACCCAACCACACTCACCAACAATGAAAAGATTTTTTTTTCTATGACCATGGTAGTTAAATCATTAATACAAATTCAGATTTTAAAAAGTAACACTTTACTTATATAAGAGGCATGTCATGGGGGAATCTAAATTAAGATAAGAGGTGTGAAACCAACAAAGATTCTCCTGGCCCCTTGCCACCACCATTGTGTATATATATATATATATATATATATATATATATATATATATATATACACACATACACACACATACACACAAACACATATACATACAGAGAGAGAGAGAGAGAGAGAGAGGAAAGAGAGAGAGACAGAGTGACAGAGCGAGCATGTGAGTGAGCTAGAGAATACTTGAGTAATATGCATGAAACAGAAAGTGACTTGTATAGAGATTTGGTAGAGAAAAAAAGCTATAAATAGCACAGCATCTCAATACATTATTCGGGAAATTATTATATAAACACATCATAAATTTACTTTAATTGTAACCATCAAATTGTGATTTCCAAAACAAAACAAAACGGTATAATTAGGAAAAATATTAAAATATAATCTAGTTTTTACTAGTCAATCTAGAGGCTCACAGATGAATAGTCTTGACAAGCTTTGAAGAAAATAATAAAACTTTGCTTGTATCTGAAGCTGTGTTACCAAAAAGTAATTGAAGCATAGTTGTTGCAAGAAATAAGATGTAATACAGTACATCAATTAAACTTTTGGTGATTAAAATCTTCATAAGATCAATTACACTAGTGATTGATTACTAGTCGCTGGTAATCATCATCATCATCATCATCATCATCATCATCATCATCTGACATTACTAAGAGCTTACTCTGTTAGACACTTTCTTAAGTGCTATACTTATCTCATTTAATCCTTGGAACCCCAGAAGGGGAGCACTATTATTACCTCCATTTCACAGATAAGAAAACTGGACTTGAGATACTAAGTGGTTTATTCAAGATCACACAGTAAGAAACTCAGTACTTAAACCTATAGTTCTTTGACACCAATTCCATGCTCTTGACCAATCGATGCTACCTTCTTCCATCCAAAGACTTCCAAAAATGTTAATCCAACTATAAACATGCAACCCCCAGCAAAAATTTGTTCCTATAGATTTTATTAAAAATGTAAATCTTTTAATCTACATTAAAAAACAATTATTTTGGTTATATTCTTGGCTTTACAATCTTTCTTTCTTTTTTTTTTTTAATTTTATTTATTTTTGAGAGAGAGATAGAGACAGCATGAGAAGGGGAGGATCAGAAAGAGAGGGAGGCACAGAATCTGAAACAGGCTCCAGGCTGTGAGCTAGCTGTCAGCACAGAGCCCAATGCGGGGCTCTCGAACCCATGAACTGTGAGATCACGACCTGAGCCGAACACTCAACCGACTGAGCCACCCAGGCGCCCCGGCTTTACAGTCTTTCAAGAAGACAGTCACTGTGAAGTTTGGTTTAATTTAAATTCAACCCAAGTTGAAAAGGTTTGCCACTCTCCAGAGTACCACCATTTCTGGTGTGGAACTGCTGACCTAGTTCTAAGTAAGGGATAAATTCACATAGCTTAAATGTAATCCTTAGGGAAAGAGTTGAGTTATTGTTCTTGTCCCATTTATATAAAATGCTGACCTTTCAAATAATCCACTTCTTATTGTAAGTGTTTAAAGAATAAAAATAATTGTGCTTATACTTTAACATCAATGATCTATGCTACTCTGACCTTGGTTTTTATTATCTTATTGTCTGAATACCCAACTTAGGTTCAATCTTTGGAAATACAACAATATTTTATGTTCTGTAAAGAAAAATATCACATTCTTAAGCCTCTATACCTTTAATCTTGGATGTAAAATGGGTAGGTAGAAAAGATATGTCTCTATTTCAGTAAATCTGATAAAGAGGAGGGGAAAGCCCATTAGTTATCTAAGTATATGATGCTAAACAGACAGCTATTACTGATTATTATATTGATGACATACAGACATTGTTTTGGTTCATATCATAAAGTGTCAGCAACACTAAAAAAACTACTGATTAGAGATAACAAAGTTATAACATGTGACACTAACAAGCTCCAGAATGAGAAAATCCCTCCAAGCTTCCTCTTGTTTTATCGTATTTACAAAGAATATTTATTTAAAGGAACACTACAGAATTTTGAAATTGTTACAAAATATGGTAAGAAAAAAACTCCAAAGATAATTATTAGATACCAAAGAAAACAGAGTTGTAGCTTTAATAATCTTAAGGTGGTATAAATTAATTTAAAATAATGACACTCAATGTGATTAAGAGCCATAGGTTAAAGAAAAGAAATAAATACATCAAGAAAAATATTCAGGGAAGAATATAAGAACCTAGGTTTTAGTAATGATATATTTAATTGCAAGGAATAGAAATCTTTTAAAACCAGTTTAAAGAAAATAGGGCTTAATATAAAAGTAAATATGCAAATTTCATGGGCATTCAAAGAAAGGAAATGAACCACTTACTAGACCATAAAGATCTCAGAAATGGAACTGGAAGGCAGGAACTAAGACATGTTTCTCTGTCTTTCAGAGATCACCCATGTCTCTGTTTTTCCCCTCACCAGTTTCCTAGGCTTATACACATACAACATGGCAACACCATCCCCAGCTCTCAACTCTACTGTTACTTTAAGTGCCTCCTACTATCAGATGAGCACAATTCCTAGATGCCTCAGCTATGGGTTAATAGCCCCTGGGTTGGGTCTTGATCCCAAAGGATGGCCTCAACTGAGAGACAATTTTAATAAAGAAAAACTTTTATACTGGGGCACCTGGCTGGCTCAGTCAGTAGAATGTGCAACTTTTGATACCAAGGTCATGAGTTCAAGCACCACATTGGTCATAGAGCCTACTTAAAATTAAAAACAATTTTTTTAATTAAAAAAAAACACTTTGATAGGAAAAAAACCAACAAGTTGCATACCTACCTTCACCTACAAGAAAAACAACAGAGGGGCACCTGGGTGGCTCAATCAGTTAAGCGTCCGACTTCAGCTCAGGTCACGATCTCACAGTTCATGGGCTCGAGCTCCACACTGGGCTCTGTGCTGAGAACTGAGAGGCAAGAACCTGCTTCAGATTCTGTGTCTCCCCCCCGCCGCCTCTCCCCTGCTAACACTCTGTTTCTCTCTCTATCTCAAAAATAAACATTAAAAATATAAAAAAAAAAGAAAAGAAAAAGAACACAACAGAAACAAACAGTAAAATGTAAGCATTAGTCTATATATTTGAATTAAAAATGAGAAAAAGAGGCCCACATGGTGGCATATGGGTCTGCTCAAATTAAAAAAAAAAAAATTGGGATTCTCAAAAAAATTTACTTGGTCAATATTTCCTTCCACTTTTAACACAAGTAAAATGACTCTGTTTTTAGATTACCTAGATCGAAAACAAATTCTTAGCAATACTTTTTATTTGCTTTTTGAACTCAATAAAAGCTGTCTGAATAACGTAACTCAACAGGTTCAACATGCACATTTTCAAATAGATGGCTCTCTGGATAATATGTAGAAACGATGAACACAGAATTTAGGCCAGTATTTTCAAAAGTGCTTAAATGGTATCCTTCAATAGGATTTCTATTGCGGTTCAAGAAGAAAAGAAAAATCTTAGAGGTTAATGCAATTATTTTAAATTGAGTTTGGATAGGTGGACTCATAAAATAAGTTAGTAATGAAAGATCAAAATTTTCTAATGTCTTCTAAGTATGCCTTCTAGGTATATATCCAATATCCAACTATCAAAACGTGTGTACATAATATTATATAAAACATTTCACAAAGCAATAAGAAAATGTCATAGACACTG
Source organism: Proteles cristata cristata (assembly GCA_017311185.1). NCBI lineage: Eukaryota > Metazoa > Chordata > Mammalia > Carnivora > Hyaenidae > Proteles > Proteles cristata. The sequence continues at coordinate 1,797,465 of JAESUZ010001419.1, read as the reverse complement.
TTGGTTTTCATTCATTACAGAAACACTTTTTAATCTTTTTTTTTAACCTGTAAACTATTTTCCATTTTCTATAGAATTCTTATAATGTGCCTTCCACACAGGAGGCATTTTAAATTCACTGGCTCATTTTAATTTGCAGTGGTCTATCTTTCTTTTATCTACAATTCCATAAGTTTTATTAAGTACCCACTTTGTGAAAAGCACCATACTTAGTGATGCAATTAGGTTTTAGACTGGCTTTAATCAGTGATTAAACTTCCACTTTACTCTCCTTTTTCTACAATTTCCTAACAAGTGAACAAATACGTACTCGAACTGGTAAGTCCTTAAATAATTGAAGATTGATTACATTTCCTAATAATTTACCCACTTTAATTGCTTCTCCTTTGCTTCTATATTCTCTTTATTGCAGGATTTCTCCCTTAGCAATTTTTCTCTGTGCATCCTGAAATGACAAGTTAATGTCAAGGAAAAAAAAAACTAACATTTTTGTACATAATTAATCACTGGAGTCATCTTGAATTGATCTTTCTTTAAATGGGGTTAATTGTAGAAATTTGGACTTCTTTTATTTTCAAATTTTGTAAAGCTCAATTTACACTATTGTAGTTAAGATATGTTTCTGGGGATAGAAATACCACCAACTAATATTTAGCCAATAATGCAGAGAAGTTGGTGGCTTTCAAATTGTCTGCAGCATTGCTCTAGGTATAGTATGAAAAGATTTACAAATTTATCATCTATCTGGATATTTATGGTCAGCTTTCTTCCAAGTAGTTATCAGTGAAAGTCCCACACTTCCAGATTCCTTCTTGCAATATTAAAAAATATATATTGTTCACTTAGTATTAATGACATTTTGAAAACTTTTCCCACAATAATAGCTAAAAATGAAGGCCAGTTATAGCACAATAATAAAACACTGCTGTCTACAATCTTTTTTTGAGAGGTACAAGCAATACTACAAGGACTGGTAAATTAAGGACAGAGTATACGCATCCAGAACAAGAAAGCTATGAACTAAAATTCTAAATAAGTCAACTGACTCAGAGAGTTGGGAAGAGAAGATAAACCAGTTGCTAAGGCCAAATCATGAGCTAAGTATCCTAACTCAGTTGTGAGCAGGTTGAGACCATTTTGTACTAAGTAATATGTCCAAAATCAAAACCAAATGGAGAGGTCAGAGGTCAAATCATTGGCAAGCATTGAAGACAACCGTTAGTTTCTTCAAAACTAAGGTTGGTGGCAGAATGAGAGGCAGGCAGGAAGGGGAAATGGGACAGGTCTTCATGATAAAATAGCAAAGCAGTAAAATAAATACTATATCCTAAAAGTTAAAAACACCTTCCTTCAAGTGCACTTACAATTAAATATGCCATCAACTTTCACCTTTTTACTGATCAATGGATAAAGAAGATGTGGTTTATATATACAATGGAATATTACTTGGCAATGAGAAAGAATGAAATCATGCCATTTGCAGCAGCAACATGGATAAAACTAGAAGGTATTATGCTGAGTGAAATAAATCAGTCAGAGAAGGACATATCATATCTTTTCACTCATACGTGGATCTTGAGAAACTTAACAGAAGACTATAGGGGAAGGGAAAGGAAAAAAATATTAATAAACAGAGGAAGGGAGAAAAACCATGAGACTCTTAAACACAGAGAACAAACTGAGGGTGGATGGGGAAGTGGGAAGGAGGGGAAAATGTGTGATGGGCATTGAGGAGGGCACTTGTTGGGATGAGCACTGGGTGATGTATGTAAGCAATGAACCACGGGAATCTACCCCAAAAACCAGGAGTACACTTTATACACTGTACGTTAGCCAATTTGACAATAAATTATATTTTAAAGAGGAAAGGAAAGGGAAGGGAAGGGAAGGGAAGGGAAGGGAAGGGAAGGGAAGGGAAGGACTTGGGCTCTGCAGAGCTTGGTAAACTGAATACTGATAAGATCCTGCTTTTTCTCCATTTGAATACTGTGGTAAGATTGTAAGTCTGATGATCCTGCCGTCTGGAGGTCTCAGAGGGCTTGAACTTCAAGTTCAGCATAAGAGCAGATATCTGAACTATATGAATAAAAGAGATAGTACCTCTGCAATTTCTAGATTAGGTACAGGTGAAACTATAGGAAGCTGGCCCACCTTATATACTCATAGTGAATATAACATGAATTCCAAATAATTTGGGAACAGCAAGAGGACATCATCTGTGATAACTAGTCCTTATTTTATTTTTCTATAACAGTGACTCCCACATAGCTGGGACTCAGTAATTATGAGATGAATGCCAAATCATGGCTGTCTAAGCATCAACTATACATTTTTATGAAAATGACACTGCATGTAAATGTCACCATCCCTGTGGTGTGTCTGCTGCAGATTTCTGAGTCTTTTCTAAGGCACAGATAAGGATTAGGTAATGCACCACATTTTAGCCATCAAAAGTAAAGCAGACTTCTACTTCCAAGAACTTAAAGTAGACATACTTTTGCCTATTCCTCCCTGCTAACTACAACTAACAACCCCTGGACATTATATATAAAATGTGTAAAAAACCCTCTGAAATTTGGAGAAAGGAAGACTGACCAGGTAGGACCCAAGGAGTGACACAGATTTTCTTTTTGCCTCATGTATCTCTGACTTGGAGCTAAAAAAGCTGGCAACCTGAAAATGCCAATGGGCACAGACAAAAGCCCCAACAAATGCCTCTGCTCTCTAGCCACATAAATAAGAAAAGGCCAGTTGAGCAAGACAGAAAACTTTTATATAATAATTGCTCTGCTCTAGACAAACAATATAGAAAAATATATGGTCTCACTCCCATATCCACAACAGCAAAAGCTGATAGTTTAGACTTCTTCCTTTATGAGGCTGTAACCAAGTATCCCCAAAGTTCTACCAGGTGATATCAGAGAAAGCCAAATAGAGCACTATGACTTTCATCTCCACCAGCAGTGTAGATGGAGATTGTATGGGAAGCCAAGATTGCTATCTCCACCTGAAAATAATAACGTACCTTTCCAAGCTCCTCCTGGGGTGGTGTAGTTGGAGGCCTTAGTGGAGAGTTAGGATGTTTGCCATTGCCCAGTGGTATCAAGGCAATGCCTCACTGCATGCCGCTGAAGACCCCCTGGGGAACTAGAACTCCCACCTCCACCCAAAAGTAGTAAGGAACCCTCACGTGAGATGTCAATGCAGGCAAAATGGAGAACTTGAACGTCTACCTCCACCTGGAAGTAATGAAGCAGTGTCCTCTCCTCCCTTCTTATGCCAGAGCAACATCAGAGAAAGTCAGCTAAATCAGGTTTAAATACAATCCAGAGTGTCATAATACAAAAATAGCCAAAACCCTAGATAAGACTGACAAAAGAAAACCATGAGACAAGACATAAATTACCAATATCAGAAATGAAACAAAGGATGTCACTTCAAGCTCTGTAGCCTCAAAATGTTAAGTGTATACTACAACCAACTCAATGCATACATCGACAACTGAGATGAAATGGACCAATACCCTGAGAACCACAAACTACTGCAACTCATCCATATATAAAACAGATCATTGAAATGGTCCTGCAATATCAAGGAAATTAAATTTGTAATTTTAAAACTCACAAAAAAGAAATTCTCAGGCCCACATAGTTTCACAGATTTCTGTCAAATGTTTAAAGAAAACTTAAAACATTTGTACAATATCTTTTCCAGAAAATAGAAGAGGAATAAGCACTTCCCAAGTCATTTTAGGAAGCTTATATAACAGCCAGAGAAAAACAGTACAAAGAAAAGTGAGAGAAGGGAAGAAAGGGAAGGAAAGAAGGAATGAAGGGAGGGGGAAAGGAAGGAAGGAAGGAAAAAAGGAGTGGAGAGAGGGAGAGATAGAGAGAAAGAAAGAGAGAAGAAAGAAAGAAAGAAAGAAAGAAAGAAAGAAAGAAAGAAAGAAAGAAAGAAAGAAAGAGAAGAGGGAAGGAGAAAGAAAGAAGAGAGGGAGGGAGAGAGGGAGGCAAGAAATGAACCCTGGCCTAAGTATCATGTGTTATAAAAGAAACTAACTCAAAAAAGATCATGGGTTTAAATGTAAAGTATAAAACTATAAAACTTTTAAAAACCTTGGAGAATATCTTTATGATCTAGGGCTATGCAAAGAGTTTCTTAGACTTGACACCAAAAGCAAGATCCATCAAAGGAAAATTTATAAATTAAACTTCATCAAAGTTTAAAACTTCTGCTCTGCAAAAGACCCTGATAAAAGGATGAAAAGCAAACTATAGAGTGGGAGAAAATATTTGCAAATTCACATCTCACAAAGGACTAGAATATAGAATATGTTTTTTAAAAATTCAAAATTCAACATTAAGAAAGCAAACAATCAGGGGCACCTGGATGGCTTAGTCGGTTGAGCGTCCGACTTTCGCTTAGGTCATGATCTCACGGTTTGTGGGTTCAAACCCCGCGTCGGGCTCTGTGCTGACTGCCAGCTCGGAGCCTGGAGCCTGTTTCAGTCTGTGACTCCCTCTCTCTCTGACCCTCCCCTGCTCACGCTGTCTCTCTCTCTCTCCTGGAAATAAATAAAACATTAGAAAAAATTAAAAAAAAAAAAGAAAGCAAACAATCCAATTGGAAAACATGTAAAAGACGTTTCACACACACACATACACACATGCACACACACACTATAAATATGCGCACATACACTATACACACACACACATCAATAAACACATGAAAAGATGTTCAATACCAATCACCTTTGAAGAAATGCAAATTAAAACCACAATAAGGAACCACTACACACATATCAAAATGACTAAAATAAACAAAAAACTGGCAACACCAAATACCACCCGGATCATTCACACATTGCTGGTGGAAATGTAAAATGGTACAGCCACTCTGATAGAGTTCGGTAATTTCTTTAAAAGACTAAATATTCTTTAAAAGACTAAATTCCAGACTACCCAGGAATTGCAATTCTTGGCATTTATCCTAGAAGAAATGCAGAGTTATGTTCATAAACCTGTACACAAATATTTATAAAAATTTTATTTATAATGGTCAAAAAATGGAAACAACTCACATGTCCTTCAGTGGTAAAAGCTTAAAGAGACTGGTACAGCCATGCCATTAAATAGTACTCAGCAATAACAAGAAGGACATTTTTTTTCTTTTTTAATATTTTATTTAAATTCTTGTTAGTTACCATAGAGCATAATGTTGGTTTCAGGAGTAAAATTTAGTGATTAATCATTTACATATAACACCCAGTGTTCATCCCAACAAGTGCCCTCCTTAATGTGCAGCACCCATTTAGCCCACCCATCTCCCACCCCTTCTCCATCAACCCTTAGTTTGTTCTTCATAGTTAAGAGTCTTTTATGATTTGCTTCCCTCTTTTTCCTCTCTTTCCCTATTTTCATTTGTTTTGTTTTTTAAAGTACACAAATAAGTGACATCAAATGGCTTTTGTCTTTTTCTGACTGACTTATTTTGCTTAGCACAACACACCCTACCTCCATCCCTGTTGCAAATGGAAAGATTTTATTCTTTTTGATGGCTAAGTAATATTCCTTTATATATTTCACACCCACACCCACATACACACATACACACATACACCACACACAGATATCACAGTTTATTTATCCATTCATCAGTAAATGGACATTTGGGCTCTTCCCATAATTTTGGCTGTTGTTGATGGTGCTACTATAAACATTGGGATGCATGTGACCCTTCAAATCAGTATTTTTGTATCCTTTGGGTAAATACCTAGTAATGCAATTGCTGGGTCATAGGATAGTTCTATTTTTAACTTTCTGAAGAACCTCCATACTGTTTTCCACAGTGGCTGTTCCAGTTTGCATTCCCACCAACAATGTAAGAGAGTTCCCCTTTCTCCATATTCTTGACAACATATGTTGTTTCCTGAGTTGTTAATTTTAAATATTCTGACCGGTGTGAGGTGGTATCCCATCATGGTTTTGATTTGTATTTCTCTGATGATCAGTGATGTTGAGCATATTTTCACGTGTCTGTTGGCCATCTGGATTTCTACAAGAATAAACTATTAACACACAACTTAGATGTATCTCCAGAGAATCATGCTGAGTAAAAAAAAAAAAAAAATTAATCCTAAAATATTATATATGATTCCTTATATATCACTCTTAAATCACAAAATTATACACATGGAAAATACATATTGACACAGAGTGGGTGGACATGGGTTTAGGTGTAATTATAAAAGGACAACATGGGGGATCCTTGTGATTATAGAAAGCTTCTGTGTCTGGACAGTATCAATGCTAATATCCTGGTTTTGATATTGTGCTATTATTTTACAAGACATTAACTACCGTTGGGGGAAACTGAATAATGGGTACACTTGGTCATTCTGTATTGTTTCTTAACTCCATGTGAGTCCAGAATCAGCTCAAAATTTAAAAATCCACAAAACAAAACAAAAAACTTTAAAAACAAAATCAGAGCACAAGGAATGTTCAGGATCAGTGTGAAAAATAAGTAACATTATTAAAATGGGGTTTCTTGACATTATTTGATAGCTATATGTATTTAAAGCTATATGTATTTAAATGTACATATGAAGGAGGAAGAAAAGACATTTTTTTTGCTTTAAAGGATAAAATTAAAAAAAGAAATTAAAAGAGAAGAATACAGGCTCAATGCAGAGAAAGAGGTTTTCAGTAGTAAACTAAGGGGTGTCCAACACTGTAATGAGTTGCTAGAGAAGCGAATGTCAATGTAATGCATTCAAGTAGAAAGAATGTGGCAAAGGCATGAGTGTATTTGGTGGAGGGTGAGCCTCATCAAGGAATAACAAATTCATATGCCAACAGAGAGCTGGCTAGGTATTGAACATGAACTGCTAAAGTATGCTAGAAGAAAAAAATAAAGAGCAATAAGGAACAATGGAGCTGTGGAAAACCAGAGAAGCCATCTGCCACTCATCTCTGGGATACTGTTGCCTTGTGAGACTGCAGAAAGAAAGGACATCTTCAGATGTTTCACGAGAAGCTGGAAATCTGGCTTTTTACATGAAATGCCCAAAAACTAAAATGCCTTTAGTAACTTGCTTATTGTATTCAAATACTATGAGGTGTTAAGCTGTATAGTCCAAATAAACTTAACCTATTGTTTTAATCTTAACACTTCAAATGAGTCATAAACAATGGTTCCTATCACTGCATCCTGGATTTCAATTTCTAATACCTCTTATATTGATATCTATCATAGATTGCTATTTCCATGAAAATAATTTAAGAGTAAATATCTCATTTGCTGCAATTTGTATTAAGATATTAAAGGAAGAGTTAGAGCAACAACTTCTGTTAAGCCCTGTAGAGGATGGCCAACTTCTTTTGGAAGTCAATTATGGAAGCTCTAATTTTCTTGCAGAATATATTTTCTTTACCACATATTCAGACACATAATTAAATGTTTCATTGCTTAAATTTACTTCACAAATGTATGTTTTTCTCTCCTGACATGACTGAAACTTTTTCAAGGAAGTTTCAAGTCTTACATTTCCTTTTTCTATCCTTATTATTACTTATTCCAGTTTGGATCATATAATATGATCAAAAATGGTTAGATCACAAGGATTTACTTACTACCAGGCCCTGTGTTAAACAACATAACTGAAGTTATTCCTGACCAGAAAGGAAAAAGCTGAGATATGTGGGCCAGAAGATTTATTCACACACACACACACACACACACACACACACACACACACACACACACACACACAGGAATATTACTTGGTGATCAAAAAGAATGAAATCTTACCATCTGCAACCATGTGGATGGAACTAGAGCATATTATGCTAAGTAAAATAAGTCGGGCAGAGAAAGACAGATATCATATGATTTTATTCATATGTGGAATTTAAGAAACAAAACAGATGAACATAGGGGAAGGGAAGCACAAATAAGTTAAAAACAGAGAAGGAGACAAACTATAAGAGACTCTTAAATACAGAGAACAAACTGAGGGTTGCTGAAAGTGTTGGATGGGGGGGATGGGCTAAATCGGTGGTGGGTACTAAGGAGGGCACTTGTTGGGATGAGCACTGGGTGTTTTATGGAAGTGATGAATCACTAAATTCTACTCCTGAAACTAATACTACACTGTATGTTAACTAACTTGAATTTAAATAAAAGTTTTTAAAAGAAAAAAAGATAGAAGCTTCATCAAAAACTATTTTGCTGAACAGTTAGTTCGACAGAGTCAGTTTCAGAAATGTCCATATGCCAAGAGTGAAGCTGTTAAACTGTTGATGGGAATCATGCCCCGGGCAAAGGTCCTTTCTTTTCAAGACCAAGCAGTTTTCACATCACTGTTTCCTGAATGGGTTGAGTCATTTTGCCTCCCACCCCAGGAACTTTATTTCCTTTAACATATTTCTTTGCCTCCATCAAATTTCTCCACACGTAGTACATTCCTTTTCCCCCGACTGCTACTCCAAGTATGACACATCCCATTCTTTTTTATCCACTAATGTGGTAACTGTTATTTGGGCCTCATGAACACATTTTTTTTTTATAGAAAGAAAAAAAGGACAAAAAAATCCATGTCCTACTGGTAATTTCAGCTTCAAAAATCAGTTCTGAGGATACAAGCTGCATTGGGAATGGTTGACCAGAATTATGGGCATGACAGTATGTAAACTTCAATACTTGAACAGTCTTCTCAGATCCTGAAACGCCACAGAGCAGTACAAAGAAGAGAGACGTGCTCTCTGCTATTTCATGTCACCTTTTAGTCCTAAAAAAATAAAGGTGCCAAACAACAGACAATGTCTCTCAAAGTGTAGTTCCTTTGCTGACTTTGAGTGTTAGATCTGAGTCTAGTGAAACAGTAACAACGGTGTTACTTGAGCTTTATATATTTTTTTCAATCTATAGCAAAAAGGAAGGCAACTTCTTATTTACCTGGTTAATGGACCAGCCTGTAAACTGGTGACTTCTGCCCTTGCTTCCCCCACCCCTGTAGTTTATTCTCCAAGAGGAGCTAGTGAGCCTTTAAAACACTTCAGATGGTGAACCTCATCCACTCCAAACTGCAATGATTCTGCCTTTCAATTGGGATTAAAGCCCAAGTTGTACACCATCTCCTCACACACTCATCTCCCACACTGTGCTGACCTCATCTATACCCTCTCCCGCCCTTCACTCTACTCCAGCCACAACAGTCTCTTTGCTGTCCTTTGAATACACTCAGCAGGCTGTGGCCCTACGGTGTCTGTACTAGCTGTTTCCTCTGCCAGGACCACTTTCCCATAGACACCACTGCCTTCAAGATTGTGCTCAGATATCATCTCAAAAAGACCTGCCTCCGCCTGCTATAAATGATCAAAATCCTTTCTCTCCGATACTTCCAACTCATTTCCTACTTATCTTTCATTTGTCCATATTATTATTTGTAATAATAGTCATATTAATTATTTGACTTTTGTGTACTGTCTGCTTATAAAGGAATCTACAACGGTATAAATATTTGTTTTATTCTCTTATTTAACTCAACTACCTAAAACAGTGCCTGGCATATATGCACAGTAGACACTCAATTAAATTTGTTGCATAAATTAATTAATGGTAAATTGGTTTATTTTCTTCTTTTAAGATAATAAAAGTATTATCTTGAAAAGAAAAAAAACATATTGTTAACAAACTAATTGTAATTCATAATCACTGAATAATCAAAAACTTTATTTCTGAATTCAAACTCATGGACTTTTGTTTGTTTTTTTCCCAAAGACTCACGGAAAGCCTTCAATACCCATACAGCCTAAAGGTAAGCTGAGAAGTTCCAGTTGAACCTGAGTGAGCAAAGGAATTGAAAATTTAGAGAGTATATTCTAATTGTCTTCATTTGGAAAACAGGCCCATCTTTTGTCTCAGCTGCAAATCACAGGAACTAGAAAGTTTCCTCAAACATCAAAATTCTTTCTTCTGGCATTTGGTGAATAGGTCAGTTAGTCAAACTCCTCCCTGGATCTTGAGTTTTTTTTCTGGCTCTGGTCTGGGGCCTGGGCCCATGTCCCTGACTCACACTTTCGAGGAGCCTAGTGATGCCTTTCGGTCCTTGCTTCTTAATCTCCCTGTTCTCTGGGTCTTTTGATTGTGCACATTCATGCCCTCAACTTGGTCCCTGAGACTTGGCTGATTTTCCAAATACTGATCTATGTGATAGAAACAGATGTGTCACCCACATTTCCTTTCTCAGAATACTTGTTGACCAGCTGTGGTGAATCTGGTCAGCAGACCATCTAACTACCAGCCCCATCAGGGACTGTCCCAGCTTCAAATGGCCATCTGCCCCATAGTCACACCCTTCCTCGAGGCAGCACACATCCCATTATGACCCAATGATGGACACTCTCAGGAGCCATTCTTGTTCCAGAGCTGCCTGCATGTGGGCTGAGGCACTGCCAGGTATGCCTCACAATCCAGCTTCTCCCTGTGCCCAATCCTGCTTCTATCTCTTTCATTCACAACTACAGATCTCCAATAAACATCTTGTATCCCCAAACACGATCACACTATCTGTTTCTGGAGAACCCAAAATGGCAATAACATCCAATACTTCTAATTAATAGAAAGGTCAAAACTGACAAACTTGAAGAGGTAGAAAGTGAAGCAGAATGTATGTAAGCAACACTCAGGGAGCAACATATGATGACATAAAAGCCCCACCTACTACTGAAGCAATGCTAGTAATGTTAATGAGTCCTCATTGTACTATGTGTTTTAACATCAGCTAATATATAAGAAAGCTAATTTGCTTTCTTAAAACTCTGAGCCAAAACTCACCTTCTGGAAAATTCTTCATTTTAAGTTGATAATTCTTTTATGAGATAAATAAATAAGCAAAATGTATCAACTCTGAGATAACAGGAATATACCTTAGGTTCTGAATGAGGATATAGGAGAACTAAGCTTACCATGTCATAGAATTCATAAGAATTTCATCTTGAAATTACATATTAAAAACATTCATTTGTCAAAAATTCACTTTCAACTACATATCTTTCAGTTTAAAAATAATTATAGGGTACGGCGGGTCTTTCTAATCTCTAAGATACAGTGAATTTATTGTAATTATGTCTGCTGCTGGTTGGTATAACCTTGTATTGCCTGGGATCATTTATCAATTACTTTATTGTAATATTTCCCTATGTTATTTGAGGTAAAAACTATCTTTGATCCAATGCACCTAATATCTAGGAAAAACCTTAGCTAGATCTGAAACCATGCACAGGAATTGTCTTGCCTGAGGGTGAATATAGTTAGTATTTTCCAAACTCCCTTTAGTCACCATGCGATCCTTTTGAGTAGCTGATTTCTGTGCCAAGCCCATTCGGCTTGGCCTCTTATGAGTGGTTCTGAATTCCAAAGGCTGCTTGTTTGAAAATTCATGAGCTTCTCAATGATGCGGTTCCTTTTTTGGCTGCCCCACTGTTCAGTTAGTTCAGACAACAAGCTGCTTAGGGATGGATAATTTTTCCATTTAGCTGCCAAAACCTACAGGGGGGTTGGTATTTTACTGCTATTGTGGAATTTTCAGAAGTTTGGAAAACAGAGGATTTTATTTTTTGTTTTGTTTTGATATAGGACATTTTGACAATGGCTTTGGCAGTGATACAAAAATCTCCATGCTTGTAAACCAGAATAACATTTTCAGCCATCTGGCTTGCATGTAGCACCCTCTGAGTGGGATAGATATAAAAACAGTTAGCAATTAAGAGGTTTAAAATGGCTTTCCCATTAGTTTCTGAACTGAACTATCCCATGATAAAGATATAACGGGCAACAATGGGGGTGCTGATTCCTTGTTGGCACACTTTTCTTCGTGATAAAAACTGTCTGACGCCTCCATCAATTCTTAATCTCTCAATCACCCTTCACTATCACCACAACCATTCACCCGGATTTCTGGACTCAAATTTTTCTTTTGTCTTAAATATAACAACCCTAATCATAACAAACCACAAAACCCATTAAAAGATCCACCAAATGCCCAGTTATGTTGATTATTCTTCCTTCTGAACATGGCTGAGGCTTTCTACCAAACAACAGAGGGAAACTCTCAGGACAGCATAATGTGAATCTCTATCTTTTAATTTTAAATTTCAAGGCTTAATCTTTTTATGATATAATTAGATATTTTATCAGGGTAGTCTTAAACAATAAAACACAGAAGAAATTTTTGGTTCTTGAAACTGAAAAAACATAGACCTTTAAATCCTAAATTATGCCTTTTGACCTCTTTAAAACTATTCAAAGAAATGTATTATAATAATCTACACTTATATACATAGCACTACCAACTTGGAATCTTGTCGATTTCTGGTACAATAATAGGAAACCAAAGTTATCTGATGCTCGAAAAGAAAATTGTGAGAAGTTATACTGAAATAAAAGAGTAAAATAGAGTTGGGGAAGAGGTGTTTAATTTCCATTCAGCTTTCTTCTCAGAATCCTATCCTGCCTGCCCAAGAAACCTGATCCGCTAGTAACCTGCAGAAGAGGCTTTGTGCTGTCACTTATTTTGCACATTTTACAGAGAGCAACATATTTTTATCCAAGGCTTTCAGAGATTTCTCACTTAGTTGTCAAGTTCAGAAAACCCAGAGCTGGAAGAGATCAGACAGGAATTTTCCCAAACAAATTAGCATGTTGAAGGAGGATGATGTAAATGGCAGCATGAATTTCCCCATGCTTGAGCACGTTTCTCAGCACAGCTAAGACATTAACAAGTGATGGTCTCATGCACTTGGGCTAGTGATTTACGGAGTTGCTTCCTGATTTAATAGAGTGTTAGAAAGGATTGTTGTTATACCAACTAAAAGAATCATAAAATGGTAATGAATGTTATGAAATTTCATGAATATTTCATCTCAAGATAGGCTGTCAGATTTATCTTGAGGTTAAAGAGCACACGGGGCATAAATCAGGCCCAACATGGAGTTGCTTGAGGTTCATAGTTGGTGAGAACTGTTTACATGTTAGGCAAGGCTATCTGTGGATGTTTATTATTTTAGTCACATGTTAGAACCTAGTTAACTTAAGATAAAGAAAAAAAATTAACTTTAAAATAAATCATTTTAAAAAGGATCAGCAAAGATTTCTAGGAAGGATTAGAGGTATTTTTTTTCACCCAAATTGGTTTTACTATAATTTTCTCAGTGACCATATTAAGTATTCAAAACTATAATCAATATTCAATAAAAAGGGATCACAAGGCTATTGAATTGGCACGATAAAATGGAATAATGAGCATAAACTCATTCTTTAGCTATGAACTACACACATAACCATCATTTATATTAAATCTTTAATATATCATCAGTTTCAAGGCAATTTCTTGGTTGAAATATTTATAGTTAGTTTAAAATTCACTACTTATTTTTCAGGTATATTTATTTCTTCCAACAGAATCCCAAAAAATTATGCTTCCCCAGCCTCCACTAAAAACATAGAAGTGAAATTTAGTTCAGTGATTATGAAATTTAGTTCTAGCTATACAGCTAGCTGACAGCAATCCCCTTAATTCCTTTAAATTAAGTTTTCTTCCTTTCCTATGTTTTTCAAAGTGTAATAAGTGTTATTTAAATATAAGTATAAACTTTCTGATTTTTTTTTAATTTACCTGGTAGTGGAAATGGAAACCAACAGTTCATTTATTCATTTGATCAGTCACTCAGCATAACTTTGAATGCTTACTATGTGCCATGTACCTTGCTAGGTGAATGGGATGAAATGGTGGTTGGATGAATAAAAGTCCCTACCAGCAGCATATTTTGCTTCAAGAGGGGGTACCCATAATTACATAAGCGATTATAAAAAGTGTGACGGTTGACATAATGAGGCTATTATGAGAGTATATAGAAGTACCTTCCCCAGAGTTTAGGGGTCTAATATGGCACTTCGAGAAAAAAACTGTGTAAGGTCAGACCAACCTGGAAGAATGAAGTCATGATGAAGGAAGGTGTAGAGCAGGAGAAAAGAACAACACATGGTCTATTAGAGGAACTAAGGAAAACTTTTAATGACTGAAGTGTACTGAATGTAATGACTGAAGTGTACTGAATGTACACTTTTGGGGGAGAGGACGAGAAGATGGTAAAGGATGCTATGGAGGGCATAGACCATGCCTATAAATCCTGAAAGAGCTTTGAACTCAACCTCAGGGCAATGGATTTCACCAAAGGAGTTTCAGCAGTGAAATGATATCATTAGATTCTTATCTCATCTTGTCTAACATTACATTTCTTGTTTGGTAGAGACGATATTTTATACTTCTACTCTTCATATAAAATAAAATTCAAGAATTTGATCAGTGTCTTAAGTCAGTGACTGTTGGGTTTTAAAAGTAATCTTATAGGGATGCCTGGTTGGCTCAATCAGTTGAGTGCTGACTTCAGCTCAGGTCATGATCTCGGGGTCCGTGAGTTTGAGCCCCAGGTCGGGCTCTGTGCTGACAGCTCAGAACCTGAAGCCTCCTTTGGATTCTGTGTCTCCCTCTCTCTCTGCTCCTCCCCCACTTGCACTCTGTCTCTCAAAAATAAACAAACATTAAAAAAGTAATTTTATAAAGAAACTAGAGGAAAAATAAAATTATTTATGTAAAAAATATTGAACATGATCTTGAGTGGTGGAAAGGAGGGTTATCAAATAAATATACCTCTCTAAAAATAAAGTCAGACTGGGTTAGTTACCCTGAAGAATTTCCTGAGAAGAAAGGAGTATTTCCAAAGTTAGATCATGAGATCTTTTTATGAAGGTATTAAAAATAAAAATTATCTGGGGCACTTGGGTGGCTTAGTCGGTTAAGCATCTGACTTTCGCTTACGTCATGATCTCGCGGTTCATGGGTTCGAGCCCCACGTCGGGCTCTGTGCTGACTGCCAGCTCAGAGCCTGGAGCCTGTTTCAGTCTGTGACTCCCTCTCTCTGACCCTCCCCTGCTCACGCTGTCTCTCTCTCTCTGTCTCTCTCTTAGAAATAAATAAAACATTAAAAAAAATTAAAAAATAAAAATTATCCTTCATTTTAAAGAGGAAAAAGCTAACTTATATTCTAAAGAAATCATTCCCCTAAGGAGGTTTATTTCTGCATTTCCACATCCTCATCCTGCTCAATACCTAGAAAATGCAGCACTAAAATAACTAATATTCATTAAAGAAATGCAATGTATTTATCTTTGGGTGTTTTACAGTAGTAGTTTATTAAAACTCCTGTTTTACATGTATTGGCTTTTTTAATCCTCACTGAAAAATCTAAACAATAAATACTATTATTATTATCCCTTTTTTAAAGATGGGAGAGTCAGGAACAGAGTCAACTCATTTGCCCAAGTCACATGGTCAGTAAGTTGCAGAGCTGGGATTTGAACCTAGGCAGTCAGGTTCTTAACCACAGTCAATGTCCCAGAGTTCTGAGTCATGATGTGCTACATAGCAACATAGTTTACACAGTTTTGATAGCAATAATCAGGAGGAATATAAATAAAAATTAACCATCACAAGAAAAAACAACAATGGTTTCTGTCTATCCTTGAACACTGTTTTATGTCTGTGTATGAGGGAGTCCATATTTAGGGGAAGAAGAAAATCCCATTTCATTTTCTGTGAGCCAAGCATACTTTTGGAGATCTGACACTCACAGCAGTGTGTTTGTACATTGATTATTGATGAATGAACTTTGATTGCATTTTTCCATTGCTACTCATGTATAGTAAATGCACTGAATACATGATATCACTTATAAGGGAATAAATAATTAAAAAAAACCTTCCTTTACAGAATATCATGCTGAACTGTCACGCACATTGCCCTCAGCTGAGTTATAATGTTATTACCTAATAGATGTCACATCCTTCATTCAAAATGAAAATTGTGTTTTTAATTTCCAGAAAAAAAAAAAAAAACACCCTACATGTTTAAGCTGATGTACAGGGCATAATATCAAAGTGTCCCCAACACAAAGAGTCATTTGTTCAATTTTCTGATCTATTCCAGCCTAAAGAATAAGGAGACCATAGGATGACAAAAGGTTTCCAGCAGAAACGGATTTACAGTCAGAATCAGTTTCCTATGTTTTCATTCATTTTGAATGAATACAAAGAATAATCTCTTGCTGCTAATACAAATGCAGCAAACTGAGCCATTAAATTGACAGTGTGATCTATCCCACTTCACACTGCTTTATAAGCAAAATGTATCATTCTCGGGAGCTTTCTCCTGGTTAAATAATTGTAAGAAATATATCTCTTGCCATTACTTTTATTGATAAAACACAGCATGTCATCTTAATTCATTCTTCCACTGCTCTATTTTATCATCTACCAAGTGATTGGGATTCTGATCACCCTGCGTTCTCTTTCAGATTGAAAGCCTCTATCTACTCATCTGTTATTCTTCACGAAGAAAAGCTCTGGTGTAACATCTGTTTTCTAACTGAATCTTCACTGGAGACTCAGATGCCAGCAAGCAATAACCTTGGGGGTCCCTTAGGAATCCTCCAGGGTCCCTGCTATGTCAGGGCTTGAAGCTAACAGAATTAATGGACAAAGTGCTGTTATTTGATTTTCATTTCTGAATTTGATTTGGGGTACATGAGCTTCGTGGAGTAATGATAATGTTTTACTGATCTCTGAAGCTAGTCATCACTTGATGAAAGGTTTAGAAGTCTGGAAGCTTTAGCTGCATATCTTAAACATTATCCTCTCCCTTTTCCTCCACTGACATTCAACTACGTTTGCCTCTTATTTTAATGCAGAGAACATTTGCATTGTCTCAATCAGGTGCTTTTATGAAATTTCCCACTTCTAATAGCAAATACAGATTTACAATTTTAGTCTACAATTGACATCAGTTGGATTTTTTTTATTTCCTCATGGAATTTGCTGAAAATTCATTTACCCATTTAGTTCAAATTCCTGAGAAAAGTAATAAACTTAAATCAGAAGTAGATTTTAGTCATCACACAAAAGAAATATACAAATAGAATATTTACAGATATTGATCATCTTTATAATTAGTCTTAACTTCTGCTAAAAGCCAAACCGTAAACTTTAAACTGATGTATGTGCGTACTGACACACACACACATACATATAAATACTTATATGTATTCATATATATGTATGTATATCTTTATATATATAACCCATGTTAATAAAAGTATAATTTCTTTTGTGTCAGCTTTACTGAAGATAACTGACAAATTTGTAAAGTATTTAAAGGGTATATCATGATGACTTCAAAGAAATCTTTCATTGTGAAAGGATTTCTCCCCTCTAGCTAATTAACACACCTATCACATCATATATTTATTTTTATTTATGTATTTTTTTGGTAAGAAAATTTAAGTTCTATTCATTTAGCAAATTTTAATTATACAAAATAGAATATTGAAGTCAATATGGGAAGCAATGTGTCACCTACTGTTACATTATTCATTACTGTAAAACAATCCACTCCAACTGAACAATTTAAAGGAACAACTTAGTATTTTTTATAAGTCTCTCAGCTGACTGGACTCAGCTCAGAAATTCTCCTTTATATGGCGGAGGCTGGGGTCCCTCACTCAACTGCATTCAGCTGGAGACTAAGCTTGACTGGATGGTCCCAGAAAGGTTTGCTCATATATTAGGCACTCTGGTGCTCTTCTGCATGTCCACTCCATATAACTAACTTGAACTTCCTCACAGCATGGTAATCTCAGAATAGTTAGACTCTTTTTTCTCTTCTTTCCTTTTTTTTTTTTTTTAGTATAGTTGGTACACAGTGTTACATTAGTTTCAAGTGTACAACATCGTGATTACCACATAAGTGTAGTTACCATCTGTCATCCTACAAACTGATTACAATATCACTGACTATACACTCTATGTCATAATTTTCATTCTTGTGACTTATTTATTTTACAGCTGGAATTTTGTACCTCTTAATTCCCTTCACATATTTTGCTCATCCTCCTAGCCCCTTCTCTTCTGACAACCACCATTCTCTGTATCTGAGTTTGTTTCTGCTTTTTTGTTTGTTGTTCATTTGCTTTGTTTTGTTTTTTTGATTCCTCATATAAGTGAGATCATATAGTATTTGTCTTTCTCTGATTGACTTATTTCACATAGCTTAATATACTGTAGTTCTATCCATGTAGCCATAAATGGCAATATTCCATTTTTTTTTTTGTGGCTGAGTAATAGTCATTATATTTTCTTTCACCAATGTCTTACAGTTTTCAGAGTACAAGTTCTTCACATTCTCCATTAAATTTAGTCCTAGATATTCTTTTTGATGCAACTGTAAATGGAATTATTTTCTTAATTCCTCTTTCTGCTACTATGTTATTAGTATATAGAGATGTAAAGATTTCTGTTTAAGTTAGTATCCTACAACTTTACTGAATTCATTTATTAGTGTAGTTTTCAGGATTTTCTATATACAGTATCATGTCATCTACAAATAGTGACAGTTTAAATTCTTCCTTACTAATTTAGATGCATTTTGCTTCTTTTTCTTGTCTGATGGTTGTGGCTAGGATTTTCAATATTATGTTGAATAAAAGTGGTAAGAGTGGACACTCTTATCTTGTCCTTGATCTTACAGGAAAAGCTTTTAACTGTTCACCATTGAGTATGATGTTAGCTGTGGTTTTTTTCACATATGATCTTTATTATATTGAGGAACATGCCCTCTGAACTGATTTTGTTGAGATTTTATCATGAGTGGGTACTGAATTTTGTCAAATGCTTTTCCTGCATCTACTGAGATGAACATATGGTTTTTATCCTTCATTTTACTAATTTTGGAGTAATAATTTGATTTGCAGATCTTAAACCATCTTTACATCCCTGGACTAAATCCCACGTGATTGTGGTGAATAATCCTTTTAGCGCATGCTGGAATCAGTTTGCAAATATTTTGTTGAGGATTTTTGCATCTATGTTCATTAGGGATATTGATCTTTCATTTCCTTCCTTCCTTCCTTCCTTCCTTCCTTCCTTCCTTCCTTCCTTCCTTCTTTCCTTCCTCCCTTCCTTTGAGCTCCCTCCCTCCCTCCCTCTCTCTCTCTTTCTTTTCCTGGTTCTGGCATCAGGGTAATGCTGGCCTCATAGAATGAATTTGGAAAATTTCCTTCCTCTTCTATTTTTTTGACTAATTTAAGAAGGATAAGTATTGGGGCGCCTGGGTGGCTTAGTTGGTTAAGCGTCCGACTTTCGCTTAGGTCATGATCTCGCGGTTTGTGGGTTCGAGCCCTGCGTCGGACTCTGTGCTGCCTGCCAGCTCAGAGCCTGGAGCCAATTTCAGAGTCTGTGTCTCCCTCTCTCTCTGACCCTCCGCTGCTCATGCTGTCTCTCTCTCTCTCTCCTAGAAATAAATTTAAAAAAATATTTTTTAAAAAAAGAAGGATAAGTATTACCTCTTCTTTAAGTGTTTTGTAGAATTCACCTGTGAAGTCATCTGGTCCTAGACTATTGTTTATTGGGAATTTTTTTTAAATTACTAATTCAATTTATTGACAATAATTGGTCTGTTCAATTTTCTATTTCTTCCTGATTCAGTTTCATGAGGCTTGTGTTTCTAGAAATTTGTCTATTTCTTCTATGTTTTACAATTTCTGGCATATAATTTTTCTTAGTAGTCTCCTATAATCTTTTGTATTTCTATAGTGTTAGTTGTTACTATTCCTCTTTCATTTCTCATTTATGATTCCTCTCTCATTTTTTCATGACAAGTCTGGCTAAAGGTTTATCAATTTTGCCTATCTTTTTTTCAGGATGGCCTCCTCCATCTGCTGTCCCTCCACCTCTACCTCCAGCACCTCCCAGTGACAGTTCATCCTGCAGCTATTTGCCCACACCAGGATGGGGAGAGAAGAATAAAGATGGGGCAGCTTCACCCCACCCAGGGATCATCAGGCTAGGGTGCAGGTCAGTCAGGCTTAAATCATTCCCTTCCTCCTCCTCACACCCAACTACACCCATGCAAGTATACTCCAACCTCTGGGCTGCCAACTGAGTATAAGAGAGGAACTCACTCCAGGAACCAGGGGAAGAGCTGACTCTTCAGAGGTCTCCAGGGTGGTGCTCTGCACCAAGCATGGCCTGCTCCATTCAAGGTGCACCCTCACTCCTGCCAGCTGACGTGGCCCCACTTACACAGAAGAAGGCAGATGATTGGAAGAGTCCCATACTTTCCCAACCCCCATCCAGGACCCACAGCCCATGTAGCCATCCTCACCACAGGTGCTAGACCCAATTTTATTTATTTTTCCCAATGATCCAGCTCTTGGTTTCTTTGATATGTTCTACTACATTCTGTCTCTATTTCATTTATTTCTACTCTGATTTTTATTATTCCCCTCCTTCTACTAGCTTTGGGCTTTGTTCTTTTTCCTGGTTCCTTTAGGTGTAAAGTTAGACCATTTATTTGAGACTTTTCTTTTTTCTTGGGTTGCCCTATATAGGATAGTCAGATTCTTGCATAGCAGATGGCTTCCAGAAGAATAAAGTAAAAGCTGCTAGGCACCTTCAGGGATAGGCTTGGAATTGGCACATCACCTGAACTACATTCTATTGGGCAAAACAAGTCATAAAGCCAGCTCAAGTTCAAAAGGAAGGAACTGACTCTACCTCTTTCTTGGGAGAGCCACAAGAATGAGGGAAAAGGAAGGAATTGTGGCTATCTTTGAAGACTATCTAGCACACCTACCTGCATTTCAAAGACCACTCTCCTTAAATTAGAACAGAATACTCTCAGATTTCTTTATAATACTAGACATTAATTTGTTTTTCCAATATATCAGTCCGTCTAAATCACACAAAAACCCACATGTTTAATAATGCATGGATTAATTTGCTTGTGATGCTATCCTAGACATTCACTAAATTTAACACTGAAATCAAATTTCATACTTCAACCTTACAGTCTTTTTCCCCACTGTGCTTTCAGTTCTCACTAGCCCTTTCTTCATTTGTTTACATTTTCCCCCAGGGATATCATCTGAAATCAAGCAGAAAATAAAAACTGAAAACAGACTTAACAATGTGTTTACATGTGTGACCCAGGCAATCTAGTCAAATCCAACCATCTATCCAGAAGGTCAAGAGGAATCGTAAAACCTGAGAGAAGTCACCAAGCAGTGTTTCTCACCATCCGTCTCACGCAAACAAAGTAACTCCTGTTTTCAATTATCCACACCAATGGTTCCTTACATTGACAGGAGTAACCAAGAGGTGACTTTTCATTTAACAAGCATTTAATAAAATATTAGTCAAAAAATATTTTTTACAAATATATCAAAAAAGTCATCCTAATTCTTTTGTGTGAAAACATCCATTAAGATCCCTATATATGCTAGACATTGGGAACATAAAGGTAAATTATCTCCTTCTCAAAGTTTCAGAAAGATAAACATATAAAATACTTTGTGAGGTTTCTAGTTGTTTCTTTTTATAATCTTTAATTTAATCACATGAAACAAAATGACTTCTCATCAAAGTTTTCCATTCATAGTGTTTTCCATAACCTCAGGAGAGACTAAACCAAATAAAACTGCTGTACTGACATACGGATATCTAACAATAAAAGATTTCTAAAAAACAGACAGAATAATTTCAGTGACAGTTTTCTCATCTCCAGATCAGAGATCTGAGGGACATAAACCTCACACAGAAAAATTCTCTGCAGGTTATTAATAAGTGGGAAGGGAAAATCAGCTCCCATTAGACATGAGAGGTACATGAAGGTTTAACTTATTTATTAACTCAATACATATTTATTGAACACTTGCTAGGTGACAGCTTGGTACTGAGTGTACCATGGAAGGCAAAAAAAAAAAAAAAATGCAATCTCCTCTTTCACAGAGCCTCCTCTCTCTTGGCAAATATAGACATGCAGCTATAATCTAGTGGGATACACTTTCCTAGTGAGTAATATGAAATCCCATGGGATACACAATAGGGTTCTCTAATGTAGGGCAGGAGGTCAGGGATAGCCCCAGTAGAAAAGAATAAGTATAGATTAGTTAAATATAAGTGTGAGTGTGGGAAAGTAGAATGTTATAGGCAGAAGGAATAGAATGTGCATAGCCCAAAGTTAAGAGAACATGGTCTCTTCTGGGAAGTGAACATCCTTTAGTCTGGCTGGAGCACCACTGTGACAAGAAATTGTGGAATGAATATGTAGCTCATACTTCTGTAGTGCTACTCCTTCCCAGGGAGTCATGCAAGTCCACTAATACCCCTATTCTAAAGACTTATAGAATATACCATGCACATTAGTAGCTTTGAACAGCATATGTGTATTCATTTGATCATATCACACAAATACACCAGAGAATGGGAAAGAAAGTACATCAACATGTTAACCACAGTAGGATTACAGATTATTTTGCAACTTTGTAAATTTTTTGCATTTTCAAAATGCAAAATTTTATACAATGCTACACATAAATATTATATTCTGTTATTATATTTAATACAAAAACATCATAGTTTTAAATGTAACATAACTTCTGAATATAACTACAAATGATATTCCTGAACCTTTTTATAAGCCCTCTATTTCTCAGGACACTTTGCATTCCAGCGTTCTTTCTGTGTTTTAATAATAAATGTTTTGCTGGGGTGACTGGGTGGCTCAGTCGGTTGAGTGTCCGACTTCAGCTCAGGTCATGATATCACAGTTTGTGAGTTCAAGCCCCACATCGGGCTCTGTGCTGACAGGTTAGGGCCTGGAACCTGCTTCAGATTCTGTGTCTCCTTCTCCCTCTGCACCTTCCCTGCTCGCACTCTGTTTCTCCGTCTCTCTCAAAAATAAATATTAAAAAAATTAAAATAATAATTATAATAAATGTTTTGCATTTAGAAGATAAGTCAGCTGAATTGAGTAACTAACTTTAGAACTTGATCCTTTATAAGAGCAAAAGTAAGATTAAGAAACACAAATAAGTGGGGCTTCTGAGTGGCTCAGTCGGTTAAGTGTCCAACTTCAGCTCAGGTAAAAGCTAAAGCGGTTGGTGAATTCAAGCCCTGTGGATTTAAGCCTTTGTGCTGATGGCTCAGAGTCTGGAACCTGCTTCAGATTCTCTCTCCCTCTCTCTCTCTGCCGCTTCCCCACTCACAGTATGTCTCCCTCTCAAAAATATATATTTTTTTAATTTAAAAAAGAAAAGCAAAAAAGTATGCATTTCAATCATGTTCCTAACTCACAGAGCATAATCCTTAAACTTGGTAAATATTATATGTATTTATCTTATATAATCATATTTTATATACATGATTTTTATTTTTTATTTTTTTAAAATTTTTTTAATGTTTTATTTATTTCTAGGGGAGAGAGAGAGAAAGACAGCATGAGCAGGGGAGGGTCAGAGAGAGGGTCACAGATTCTGAAACACGCTCCAGACTCTGAGCTGGCAGTCAGCACAGAGCCCGACGCAGGGCTCGAACCCACGAACCGCGAGATCATGACCTAAGTGAAAGTCGGACGCTTAACCAACTAAGCCACCCAGGTGCCCCATATATACATGATTTTATACACAGGTATGATTTGAATCCAACACATTACATATTATTTTGACAATACTACAAATACCCTGAATGTGGCTAAAATTTCTCTCTTACACAAACCACCTCTAAACTTTGGAGGACATAAATGGAAGTTAGCATTTTTTTCTGATCCTAGCAGGCTTTTCCCAGTTTTCTTTCATTAGTCACCCCACACAATGCTTCCTCACTATTTGCAGATTCTGTCTATCAAACCCAATTCAAGAGCCCATCCCATGGTTCAGAATTTAAACTCCAAGTAGACAGGAAAACAAACTTGTGTTTAACCTTGTGTGTGTAGCTGAGACCACAGAAGATACACACAGAATAAATGCATCTGGTGACAACTGAAATGAAGATGGCAAGAGTGATGCACATCCTTGAAAATCAATACAAATAAAAAGTGTTTCTGTTCCTCTAGTTCCATTTCTCAGAGCTGAGTTTATGCTGTTTTCTGTAATTCCAGGCATCACTGCCAACATAGAAAGAGAATAATAATCTAAGTCTTAGCTCACACGCAGGCCTTAAGAGGCCGCTGGCATATTGAGAACATCAAAATTCATAACTTAATTTGTTTACTTAAGGAATCTCTCACTTGGTTATCAAATGTAAAGTGTCTTAGAGCTAAGATTTAAAAAAAAACCTAACACGCCTGAATTATTAATTATCAGTTTACGGTTTAAGTCTTTACTTGGCAAAATAATTCACTTTTCAAAGATTGTTATAACAGGTCTTGGGCACAGCTAGAGCAAACATTTGTGTTTGTATTAAATCTGGCTATTTCCACATATGCTCACTGTGACTTTAGGAACAGAGCCATAGGGAGAAAGTAAGGCCGGCAGTCATTCACATTGTGCTGATAACAGCAATTTGGGTTGGTAGGCTAGCTGTGTCAAAAGGAACAATATTAATATTAATATTTATAACTTGCCTTTCTCCTGCCTTAAATCTACTGAAGACATTGTCATATTTATCTTTAGGCTATTCTTGTGGGGAGCACAGGTACCAATTTAAAAAAAAAATGTAAGAAGATTTCTATAATCCTCTTGGTGATGTCTAGTTCTAAATTAGAAAAAAATATTATAGGTATTTGAAGTTCCCAAACTGATATTCCCTGACTGAATAAAACAAAAAGGCATTCCAGTTATGTGTTTACTCTATAGCTATCTACCAAATCAAAAGTGTGACTTACATATTGAAGACAGGAAGAAGACTGACCAGGTCTAAAAGAGATTGATAGGATTTGCAACAATGCTCCTCAGTCATTTTTTCCCACAATAGAAGACAGTGCTCCAATCCTAAAGTCTAGAGGGGAAAAACGTAGAGCTGTGATTCTAAGACCACATGGTAACAGGGGAGGCTAAAGAGATCTGGGGAGTTATGTGCACTATTTCCCAACCTTGAAGCCGACTATCACCTAAACTATGTTACAAACAAGTACAAGCCATAAATGGTGGGACACGCTGACTTTCCAGTGATGAATCCAATGAATCCAAACCATGTGTTCAACAAATGTGTATCAACGCTGAAAACTCCAATTTTGGAATATAATTTTTGTACTTCATTCTTAGAATCTTAAGAAAAAGAATGCACCTAAGATTTCTTTCTCTCCTCCATCCCTAATTTCCTTCCTTTTTGATTGACTGATTTATTGATTGGTTGATTTGATTTGATTTTTGAGAGTGAGAGTACAAGCAGGGGATAGAAGGAGGAGAGAGAGAGAGAGAGAGAAAATCGTTTTTTAAAAATATTTACTTATTATGAGAGACAGCACAAGTTGGGGAGGAGCAGAGAGGGAGGGAGACAGAGAATCTCAAGCAGGCTCCATGCTGTCTCTGCAGAGCCTGACGTGGGGCCCATTTCCACAATGCGGGGATAATGATCTGAGCCCAAATCAAGAGTTGGATGCTCAACCAATTGAGCCACCACCAGGTGCCCTCTTTTTTTAAATTTTCTGAACTAAATAAACTTTGTTGCTTGTAAAATCTTTGGGACAATTTCCCAAACAATCATAGTATATGTTCAACAATCTGGCTTGCCCAGTAAAATCTACAAGTAGCAGAACAGGCACAAGGTCCATTAGAAGTGAACTCAAGATAGTTTCAGATTGAATGATGCAAGCTTCATCTGGTCATAACAGCTATTAATAATTGATAGTCATAGGGGCGCCTGGGTGGCTTAGTTGGTTAAGCGTCCGACTTTCGCTTAGGTCATGATCTCGCGGTTTGTGAGTTCGGGCCCTGCGTCGGGCTCTGTGCTGACTGCCAGCTCAGAGCCTGGAGCCTGTTTCAGAGTCTGTGATTCCCTCTCTCTCTGACCCTCCCCTGCTCACGCTGTCTCTCTCTCTCTCTCTCCTAGAAATAAATAAAAACATTAAAAAAAATAATTGATAGTCACATTAATGAAGGGCGCCTAGGTGGCTCAATTGGTTAAGTGTCTGACTTTGGCTCAGGTCATGATCTACCAGTTCATGAGTTCAAGCCTCACCTCAGGCTTGATGCTGACAGTGCAAAGCCCACTTGGGATTCTCTCTTTCTCTCTCTCTCTCTCAAAAATAATAATAAAACAATAACAAAGTCATATTAATGATACCAAGTAATGAATCAAAGAGAAATGTATAGTGTACACATGAATTATAGATGTCACTCTCAAATTTTTGGATGCCTCAGAATAACCTCCTGCACCCATAAAAAGACACATTTCCTTAGAGATGGATCCCATGAATTGGCATTTGTAATTAGCATCAAAGTAGTTTGGTCTATGGACCATACTTCAAGAAACATGGGTTAAGAGTAAATATTTTGGGGCCCCTGGGTGGCTCAGTTAGTTGAGCATCTGACTCTTGATTTTGGCTCAGGTCATGATCTCATGGTTCATGAGGTGACACCCCACATCAGGTTCTGTTCTGGCAGTAAGGTGCCTGCTTGGGATCCTCTTTCCCACTGTCTCTGCCCCTCATTCACTCGCTCTCTCTGTCTCTCTCAAAATAAATAAACTTTTTAAAAAGTACATATTTGACTTCTAAGAAAACTCAATAATAAATCAATCATTTAAAATAATCACTCCATAATGCCCATAACTGAGCAGAAAATAGGTCAGAAACAAGGTAAAAACTATCCTGCCATGGAACATACACTCTTAGCTATTGGATACAAACAACAAGAAGAAAAAATATGGCTATATAACAATTAACATAGTTCATTTTTATTATATCCTTCATTCCTGATTTTGCCTCTCAATATCCTTTATACAGTATAAACTTTGAACAGTGAAAATTAACTTAGAAACAAAACATACTTCATCTATTTTTAAATTCATATATAGTGATAAATCTCTAGCGATAAAAGAAATATAATAAAATGTTTCTTTAGGGCTTCACTAAATATTTTGATAATTTATAGTTTGAGTTCTATTTAGAAGTATTAGACTAGGAAAGCCCACTATCCTGAATCAGGTTGAACTGAGCCACTTCACTTGGTTTTCATTTGGAGACCAAACTACTAGATGTGCAATCATGTGGTTATGGTAAGGGCTTTCATGAGCTTGGGTTAGGTCAGGTTGGGGCCCTTCCAGACTGCTATCTAGGGAAAGAGTATTGACAACTCAAGAATCTGGGGATTATCTAATCAATTTTGACCACTAGGATTTTTCAGTTGAGCTGGGAGCACTAAGTTTTAAAAACTAGGCAAAAATAATACTGAGCAATGTACTAGAGCAAGAAGAAGAAAAGTACATTAGGATTTCCACAAAAGATTACCATAGTCTGAAAAAGGAGGAAGTTTCTTGTGAAAAAAAGGTATAAAATGGCACTTGTTGGGATGAGCACTAGGTGTTATACGTAAACCAACTTGACAAAAAACTATTTAAGGAAAAAAAAAGGTATAAAATGGGCAGTAAAGAATAGACAGAATTTAATAGAAGAATAACCAACAGGAATGTAGTATCAGTACCAGCAGAGGGATGAAAATAGTCTGAATAGCACTAATAAATTTGGAATATCAGGAAACATTAGATAGAAAGAATCAACCCAGATAAAAGCAGGCCTTGAAATCCAGACCAATTGCAGCAATTACAAATTGTTTTCAAGTTAAAATGAAGATTTAAATAGATGTTGCCAAGTTTCTTTTCAAAATCTATAGCTACTTTTACATTTTCATTAACAATGAGTAAGAGTCCCCATATCGCTAAAGACTCCACTTCCCTGAATCTACCTTTGCAACAAATGTTCACTGAGGTTTGCATTTTTTTCATTTCTTCATCTGTCTGAAGGGTATACAATTATATTTCATTGTTACTATAATTTACATATTACTAAGTCTGATACTTGTTTTATCTTTTTTTAATGTTTATTTTGAAAGAGAGAAAGTGGAGCACCTGCGTGGCTCAGTCGGTTAAGCATCCGACTTCGGCTCAGGTCATGATCTCGCGGTTAGTGGGTTCGAGCCCCGTTTCAGGCTCTGTGCTGACAGCTAGATCAGAGCCTGGAGCCTGCTTCAGATTCTGTATCTCCCTCTCTCTCTGACCCTCCCCTGCTCACATTGTCTCAGTCTCAGAAGTAAATAAAACATTTATTTTTTTTTTTTAAAGAAAGAAAGAGAAAGAGACAGCATAAGCAGGGGAGGGCAGAAGGGGAGGGAAACACTGGATCTAAAGCAGGCTCCAGGCTCTGAGCTGTTTGCACAGAGCCTGACATGGGGCTTGAACCATGAACCATGACATCATGAACTGAGCCGAAGTCGGACACTCAACCGACTGAGCCACTCAGGCACCCCTATTCATTTTTATCTTGCTTTGTTTAACCATTTAGACCTGTTCTCTCTTGATTATCTTCTTCATATCTTTCTCAGATTTTTTCATTGGCTTGTCAACTTCTGGTTAATTTTTAAGATAGCTCTCTGTCCTTCACATTGCAGGTAGTTATTCCAAATCTATGAATTATCATTTGACTTTCTTACTGATTTCTTTAACCATGTATTTATCTAGTCAAATAACTGTCTTTCCGTTTCTGAAGGCTTTGTTTCCTATCTTGGCTAAAAAGTCCTATCCTCACCATTCAGTATAGCTATCTCACATCTACGAATCTTTTTCAAAGAAATAACAACATATAAGGATTTACATACAGAATATTTAACACAGTATCATATTAGCAAAAAAGTCTGAAAAACAAGGGAATGTCTGTCAGTAGAAAAACAGTTGGGCAGATTATGGCACATATAGCCCTTGGGCTGAATTTGAGTCCAATTGGTTGAATCATAGGGAATTCTACAAGATGTTTTTGAGAAAAGCAAAATGCCAAAATGTGTATAATTAGATCCCAGTTTTGAAAATCAATGATAAAACACTTGATATTTATTATATATATTTATATGTGTTTCTAGATGTTTAAATTATATACATATATGTATACATACACACATGTATACATATATGTGTATGTATATATATCCTATATAATTATATAAACCTGCAGGATTCACACTAGACTTTAGCTAGGGACTAGGAGTGGGATTCGTAAGAAAAATGGGGATGCATATGACCTTTTATATATCACATATAACACATACATGATTTTAGACCACATATTACATATAATATTATGTGTATATATATATATTTCTATACATATATTGGGGGAGGTGGGGAGAGAGAGAGAGAAACATTATCTTAAATTTAATGACATTTTCCCCAAAATGATGGTGAAGGAAATAAACATGACAGCTCCTAACAAGTTTTATTTTCAAATGCAAATTACTTCATTCTGTCATTAGATGTCATCTGATAATTACCACATTATACAAATTGGTTAAATACTGACCATCATTAATATCACTTGAAGCTTCTCTGTGTGACTTTGAGAAGGTTAACCCTTCTCATCTGTGTCTCATCATTGAAAGAAAATTAGGAGAATATCAGGATTTATCCTAAAGGATTGATGTGAGCATTAAAGCAGATCATCTATCTAGGATTTAGGACACAGTCTGGCTAAATAAACACTAGCGGACCTAGTAGCGGTACAAGTGGAAATGGTAGTAAATATTACTTTATGACTGCTTTTAAAACTCTTATCAACTCTTATCAAAGGAGTGCTTAGTTTGTACTGATCTCCTTGGCAGTTTCCATGTAATTTGTAATTCATTTATCAGCAGAAGACAGGGCATCACCCACAGCTGTACTAACACTCTCGTACTCATTTTCTTGGTAAAGTGTGGTTCCTTAACTTCTGCTTGCTTATTTAAACTATTTCCTGTGTTACCATCATGCCTTTAGACTTGTGACTTATCTTTACATCAACAACAGTAGTAACCTGCATTTCTGAAGTTCCCAATAGTTTACAAAATCTTTACATACCTTTTCTCATGTAATCTTCACAACTGTTCTGATAAAATGACTGAGATCTAAAGTAATTGCAGTTTTCCCTAGATCATGGCCAATAGGAGAAGAGCCAAGAGTCAGACCCAGGACTTATGCCTATAAAGCTCTTGCTCTTTCCAGCTTTAATAGCTACCGTCAGATTGATTTTTCAAATACAAAAAGGATGGGCAAAGATCTAGTGTCTTTTTTTAAGGCAATCTTTCAAGTTGTGATTATGATCTATTTTATGTTATTCTAGCATTGGATTTGTAATTCCCGTCATTTTTCTGACATCACATAAGTCCTGAGAATTTAAGCTCAGGATCACGAAGAAAAAAAAAGAACTATTATGATGACAGGTAAACTTATTGCCAAGTTGTCTCACATATCTATTTGGCTAATACAACATTCACTCTCTTATATATGGCCCAAAGCTGAGAAGGAAATTTTCCTGTTCAAGGTGAGCTAATGAAGTTTTCCATATATTAGAGAGTGCATTTGTCCCTACAAGTACATCTACTTATATGTGACAGAATCTGAAAAGCCAGTAAGCATATCCAATCATCTCTGACAGAAAAAATTAGATAACTATGACATCTTGCATATAAATTCACATGTTTAATGCCAAGGCACTTATATTTGAATTTCCTGTTTGAAGAGATGAATACCGTGTGTTCACAGATTCCTTTTATGTGTTTAGAGAATAAAATGGCTCACGAATCTATCTACACTCCTTAATTCTTATAAGGAATTTCTTTAAATAGAAGAGGCTTTTATTTTGTCTCAGAAGTCACCCAGCAAAGGCTTTAATTTGTCTATAAACTATTACAACATGTTTTGAAGTGCTTTTAAAATATATGGTCCTAAGAGATAAGATGATAGAAATAATTATACATGGACCTATCCTAAATTAATCTATAGCCTGAAAACAAAGGAAATAAGACACACACATACACATACACATGCACTCATGCACATTATAAAAGGTGGTAAATATAAAAAAGGTGAAGCAAGATGTTGCATGAAAAAAGGCATGGGGCTCTAAAATCAACCAACAGTGGATGTGATTGTCAGCTCTGCCAACATGACCCTCTGAACAAGTTATTTAAACAATTTAGCTTAGTTTCATTTGTTGCTATAGAATGGGTATAATAATGTACACTTTATATAACTACTATGGTGACTGAACAAAGTAATATGGGTAAATCATGTAACTTGGTGCCTAGGCCAAAGATGTGCCCTGTAATGGTGACAGTGATCACTATAAAAAAGAACTAATGAGGTACCATCAAATTTCAGAGGATGGAAACAATTTTAAGAAGCATTATCGAGATAAAATTTACAAAACTTGCTAGAGGCGAAAACTTATCAGAGGCAAAGAGAAGGTAAGCAGGGCTGATGGAAGTTGTGAAGACGGATGAGTTAAAGGTGTCATTAATAAAAGCATAGATCAGGAGCAGGAGGGCAAGATTAACCAGGGAGAAGAACTGCTGTTTACAGAAAATGAAATCATTATTCTTTCACAAGCTTGCATTTAACCAGGTATTTTCCTGATGTTTAGAAATAGGAAAAACACAGAAGTCCTTTTCCCATGGGTCTGTTTTAAGCATTTTAAATTACATGTTCAGCAAAAGCACTTGATACTACATGAGATGTACTTTTATAAAACTTCACCTGCACAGGCCTCCTCGGACTCTGCAGCTGGTTCAGAATTACCTGACTGTGTAAGAAAATGACTTTGACAGATTTGAAAAATCTGGCTGTGGCAGAACAAATGTTATTGTACCCGCCAAAACAAAAATGAAGCCCAAACTTCAAAATTCTCTACGTTAAAGGAAAAAGGAAAGTCTTCAAATACATAGTGATGTAAGCTTAGGTTGGGAGACGCTTTGAATGATGAAATCCTCTATTAACGTGAAGAAACCTACAGTAAACAAAAACTCTCAGGAAGTTTCAGAGTGCAACTGACTTTCAACTTGGTAAGCTATAGGAAATCTGATCACAGTATTTTAGCTGGTTAAAGGGACCTTCCCATTCCCAGTGACTCAGCTCTTGGTATACATCCCAATGCTTCAGATAGGTCACATTCTTTAACTTTTTCTTCAGAAGTGATTAGAATCATATCGTAAAGTTATTTGGTATATAAAGCTACTTTAAAACACTTTTCCCCCACTGTGATAATAGAGAAAACTCCATGTGTTTGAACTAACTTTACTGACAGATCCATGAAACATGACTTGACTATGAATGTATGAATAATTTTTCCCACAGGAAGAGTCTAACTAGGTTGACTCTGCCAAGTCATAGCAAATAAAGGCCGATCCTATAGCAGACTACTGGACCCCAGAAAAAGAGAGCACCTTTTTAAAAAGAATGCATTTGTTTAGTCTTTGGATTTCATCCTAAAATAAATATCATGTTTTTCTTGTTTTTCGGCTTTCATAAAAGCAATAGGTGTAGCTCTTCCTCCCATCCAAGTACTAGCCAGGCCCTACCCTGCTTAGCTTGAGAGATCAGAGGAGATCTGGCATATTAAGGGTGGTATGGCAGTAGACATGTGTAGCTCTTTCTATTGGTAGTTTTCCCAGCTGGAGTTCTGAAGCTGTCTGGAACCCTATATCTACTTAGCTCTTCCATACCTAAAAATGAAGGAACACCATAGACATGGAGCATGTATCTGTAAGACGAAAACATACAGTCCTTCAGCAACATTCCTTGGGAATATGGCTCTATAGGAAAGTTCTACCCAACAAAAAAATAAATCTGTTACCTCATGCAATATAATGAGAAGAGTCCTTTTACATTTTTATTTAATATTCATTGGCTTCTTTAATACAGAAAATATTTTAAAAAAGAAAACAGTCCATAATCCCACAGCACATATAAATTCTGATGATACTAAAAACAGAAAAGAAAACATCAGATTAATAATACTTGCCAATGGTGAGAAATTTCAAATACTACTGAAAGGTTCAAAATTAAAAGATCCTCCTCATTCCCGGTTCCAAGCCCTTTCCGCAAAGGTGAACACTATTAACAGTTTCTTGTACATTCTTCAGGAAAATAATTGGCAAATCCAGTATACTAATCCTTTAAAAGGTTAAGACCAAAGAGTCATACAAATCAATTATCCTTGTGCTTTGCATTTTTTAGTTAATATATCTTGAAATATGTCCTAATGAGTATGTATAGACCTATTCAATTTCTTGAAAAGAGCCAGGTGGTGTTCCAGGGTGCATGAGTCATAATTAGGTAACAATGTCCTTAATTGGTAGACATTTAGGCTGTGTCCAATTTTGTTTTGCTTTTCTCCTACAAATAATGCTGCAGTAAGCACACTACGCACATAGCTTGGAGAATGTCTGTGAGCATATTTGTAGAGAAAACTTCCTACAAGTAAACTGCCTGTACAAACAGTGTGTTTATTTGAGGTTTGTATAGATATTACTAAATTGCCTTCCAAAAGATAAGACCAATTTACATTCCTAACATCTGTATAAGAATACCTGCATTCTTCCACCTCACCAAACTTTGCCAAAAGATGTTGAAGTCCTAACCTCTGTTTTCTTAATGTAGTGCTTGCTTATTTCTTCTTAGATTGATTTCTGAATATTCTCATTGTTTTTAAATTGGCATTATGAATAAGATCTGTTCTTTGTCAACATGTTCTTATTAATGTTAGTTGACTAAAAGTTTATTGACCAAGTTATATTAATTTTGAAAGTGATCATTGTAAGAATAGTCTAATTTATACTCATTTTTATGGTAATTCTCTTCAATAGTTCACATTAGAATCATATCATCTACAAACAATAATGTTTGTCTTTCTTTTCAGCATTGATGTTAGTTTTCTTGTTTAATGGCATTACTTTGCACTTCCACAAAACACTAAATAATAGTGCTGTCGGGTTTTCTCCGTTTCTTCTGATACTAAAAAGATCACTTTATCATTTTGCCATTAAGCTTTATTTCTAGGCATGATAATAGAATGGATATTTTCTAACATTTAAAGCACAGGTCTATAAAGTTAAAATTAGTTATAAAACATCTGCCTTATATGGTTGTTAGCAGAATAAAATTATGATACATTTAATAGATATGGGGCATGGTAAACATTTAATAAATGCTATCTGAGCTTTCTCCTAGAAAATTTTAGATGATTTAAAAATTTTAAAGGAGAATACTATTTTTACTTAAGCAAAAATTATTTGGATTAAGAATATTTAGAAATATTTGAATTATCACATATATATTATGTTGCTACTGAAGGAGTTCAGAGCAAGTCTTCCCCGAATGTGCTATTTTATCAAGTAGACTATTTTGAGCTGAAGACAACTGAGACCCTTGGGCTCAAGAGAAACTTTGGCTCTGCCTTAACTATCTAGAAGAATCTAAATTGGGGGTCTTTCTCGGAGTACCAGAGATAAATTTTATCTAATGACCTATCCATATGGCAGGGCAAACATCTAATTACCAAATATCTGCTCTTTTTACTGGGCTGTGAATCATCCTCTTTCCCTTGGGAGTCCCCAGGCTCCTATTGCATTCCTTGCTTCAGAATGCACTCCTTGAATGTGATTGTCTCATTAGTCTTCCCATCCCGACCCTTCATTTTATCTGACACTCCTCTGCCAGTTTAATGTTTTGGAAATAGAGTTCAGGTGCAAATATCTTAATTTGGCATTTATAATATCTGTAAATCAGATTCCAATCTACCAGTCCCCTTTAAAAATATTTCTATGAATATTTTATGTTGTGTTCAAGCTGAATTTTTCATTATTTCTTGATAATATCTGGCATTTTCCAAACTTTCATTTGTTTTATGTACTATTTCCCCTACCAAGAGTAGTCTCTCTTTATCTCTTTAGAAATTCTAAGCCATTTGTCAAGGACTCTTTCAAATGTTAACTACCTCAAGGAAATCTTTCTCAGGTTCTGGACTGAAAATGGTTTCTCCCTCTTCTCCCTCTAGTAGAGATCTGAACTATGTTTGTGGCATGATCACATTGTATTCTACACATAGTTATATGTGTACACATGGTCACAGCTTGGGCTGGTGTGCTGATAAAATATTTATAAAGGAGGCTGTACTAAAGTATATTGGGAGGGGTTAAGATTAGGTTGAGTTTGGATAAAAACGGGGATGAGGAGAGTGTTCCAGAAAGTGCTAAAAAGGGGGAGGAGGTATAAGGAGGTGAGAAAACTAGAAGGTGAAATTTGTGTAAGAGAGCACTTGGAAACAAAACTGAAAAGGTAAAATGGGGCCAGACTATCAGAACACACTTAATTACTCATTAAATAATTTAGATTTGATATTGAATGCGATGGAAGACTTCTAAACGTTTCACATTTGGGAGTGAGTGCCTGTAAACTGTATCCTGGGAAGGTTAATCTGGTGCCCGGTGTGGGATGGATTCGCAGATGCTAAGACTGGAGGCAAAGGCATAATCAACAGTTAAACCAGGATGAACATTCAATTATCCTTCTGATTAAACTTGAATCAGTTTTTAGATGTGATTGGCCAGAGTATACTACTCTCTCCGAGAAATTGTCCCAAAGCTGCTACTCAACAGCAAAATCTTTCAGGTCAAAAGGACAATATTGTTCTTGGCAAACTACTTTATAATCAAGTTTTCTCTAATAGCAAGGAGGATTTCCAGGCTTGTATCTATTGTTAATAAAGGCCTCCACTTCTTTTGTTTTCTAACTTTTCATTCTAATCCCTGGAAACACATGTCTGTTAACTCTTTAATGGAGAAAGGAAACCAACGTTTGTAGAGGAATTACCAGGTTTCATATTTAATCATTACAACAAGACTACAATTTATGTATTATTTTCCGCATTTTACAATTGTAGAAGAGGAGTCTCAAAGAAATTAGGTAACTTACCCAAGATCGTATGCCTGGTATGTAGCAAGAACAAGAATTTGAATACAGGTCTGGCTGCTACAAGTCTCATCCCCTTTCAAGTTTATTATAGACCCTCCTCAAAAATGTGGGCTTCTTTTTAGACTCACTGGATAGTGTGTTTGATAAAATTTTCATAAGAAGTTCTATAAGACACTAAATGTAGGAAAATGGGCCCATCATTAACAATTTAGCAAGAGTGCTTACTCATAACTTCGTAAATACATTTACAGTGCTGAGCCCCCTTGGGATTCTCTCACTCTCACTCTCTGATCTCACAAGCATGCTCTCTGTCTCTCACTTTATCACTCTCAAAATAAATGAATTGAAAAAAAAAAAAAAAGAATATTGTTCTGGTTACTATTGCAGCATAAAAAATTATCCCTAAATTTAGCAGCTAAAAAAAATTGCTCACATTTTATAAAGGCTCAGCTAGGCAGTTCACATTGGTAGTCTTTTATGCAGCTGTAGTCAGGTTTTGGCTGGGGCTGTAGTAATCTGAAGACTCAACTGGGTTAATCAACTCAGGACTGTCCGTTGATGCTGGGTTTTGGCTAGGAATGGATTGCCAACCACAGCATCCACAAATGGACCCTCAGCGTGGCAGTCTCAGAATAACTAGACTTCTTACATGGCAAGCCTTCTCCTCTGAATGGCTATCCCAAGAGAACCAAACAAAAGCTACATGGTCTTTCCAACTCAGTCTTGGAAATTACATGGCATAAGTTCTGTTGCATTCTCTTAATTATGAATGACTCACTAAATAGGTCCATAATCAAGAGGAAAGGAAGGACATAAACCCAACATCCCAGTGACAAAAGTATCAAAGGATTTGTGGAGAGATTTAACCCACCACAGAAATTAGTTGGACTTTTATTAGGATTCATTGTACCTGTTTCAAATCTGCCTCTATTAAGTATCTGCTTAAATCTAATGGAACTTAAAATAGCCTGGATCACTGAGTTTAAGTATATATGAGATTTCATAATTAATTGTTGTGGATCACATTTGATGAAAGAGAAAATTAACTAATAATACTTGTTGATTTTATTAATTAAGGCAGTCTAATTTATAAGTATGCATGTTTTATAATTAATGTTTAAATCTAAAATAATAGTATAACTTGCATTAATAAAGATATTGTGACAATTACTATATTTATTCATCATTTATTTTTCTAATAAGAGGTATGTATATGTGCTTTATGTTAATTTGTACATTTTATGTATTTTTATGTTGTATTTGTATTTTTGAGGGAAAATGAATATCTTGATGATATGCTATTTATGATTCTGCATCCAATTTCAGTATGTGGGCTTTTTTCCCATACATGACCAAACAATCCTCCAACACCTCTTGGGTACCCTACAATTCAACTCAATTCTGACATGAATTACTTGGACATAACATCAGATCCTACAGGTTAAAGGTTCAGTCCTAGTCCTACAAGACTGTGCATACCCCATTCCCCCACTTCAGATGCCACCTGGGCTTCTGACATAACCGCTACAGATCAGAGGTTCCAATGACTATCTTCTCAGGTTTGATTAATTTTCAAGAGCAGTTCACAAAACTCAAGGAAACATTTCACTTATTAGATTACTCCTTTAGTATAAAAAGATGTAACTCAGGAGAAGACAGGATGAGATGCATAGGGCAAGGAATGTGGAAAAGACAGAGAGCTCCCATACTCTCTCTTTGTGAGCCTCTCTCCCCAAATTTTCACATGTTCATCAACCCAGAAGGTCTCTGACTCCTAACCTTTTAGATTTTTATGGAGGCTACATTACATAGACATAATTGATTAAATCATTGGCTGTTGGTGATTGACTCAAACTCCAGACCCTCTCTTGTTCCAGGAGGTCAGGGGTAAAACTGAAAATTCTAACACTCTAATCCTAAGATTGGTTCCCCTGGGAGCCCCCCCCCCCCGCCCCCCACAATCCTTAAGCTACCTGGGGTCTTTCCAAAAGTTACTTCACTAACAGAACAAAAGATAATGTGATCAGTTCAACATTTTGGAAATTCCAGGAGTTTTAGGAACCGTGTGCCATGAGTCAGAAAAAAGACCAAACATATATATTTCTTATTACAAATCACAATACTATACCATTGTTCTTTAAAATTGTAAAAAAACTGGGGTGCCTCAGTGGCTCAGTCCGTTAAGCATCTAACTTTGGCTCAGGTCACGATCTCATAGTTTGTGGATTCGAGCCCCACATCAGGCTCTGTGCTGACAGCCAGCTCAGAGCCTGGAGCCTGTTTCAGATTCTGTGTCTCCCTCTCTATATGACCCTCCTCTGCTCACACTGTCACTCTCTCTCTCAGAAATAAATAAAACATTAAAAAAATTTGACAGGATAAAACTGTGAAAAACTGAATAACCGTTCAGTATGTATACATGTGTGAGAGGAAAAAGAAAGGAGAGTGAAAAAGGCAGAAGAGAAATAGTTAAGGATTAAAAACAAAAGATTTGGACCAGGGGTTGCTAAAATACACAGACCAAACTGTACAGACCAAATCCAGCCTGACCCATTTGTATAGGCATTTTTTTCTTTTTTGGTATGGCCTGTGAGCTAAGAATGTTTTTTTACATTTCGAAATCTGTTTCAAAAATCAAAAGAAAGATAATATTTAATGACCCGTGAAAATTAAAGAAATTAAAATTTTGATGTCTATAAATAAAGTTTTATTGGAGCACAGCCAAACTCATTCATTTACATATTGTCTATGGCTGTTTTAGTGCTATAACAGCAAAGTCAAGCAGTTGTGACAGAGACCGTGTGGCCTACACCATCTAAAATATTTACCATCTGGCTCTAAACAGAAACAGACAAGCAAACAAAGAAATCAACCCTGATTCAGACAAAATGAGAATTGGAGAAGTAGAATGATAGATGAAGTTACTCTTTTTAGTATAAAACACAAAGGGTCACATAGAGCCAATTACTAATGCTGGTAGAAATCAGTCTGTGAACATTTCAGTAAATTATTGGGCATATAAAGTTCTCTTTCCTGATTTTACACCTATGATACTGAGATAGCACATCTATGTCCCTCTGCCAATGCAAAACTGGCAAACACAAACATAATCTTCATACCCATAATTCGATTTTCCATAGTTATAAATCAGAGGCTTTAACAAGCAGATTTTTCATAAATGTGCATGCCACAGATGGGAAAGTTCAGAGAGAATAAAGCTAGGGATTTTTTTCCCCATTTCATTCTCTTATCTATTTAGTATCATACTGTAAATTATTAAAGAGACAGGTGCCCCTTGCAACGTAGTTTCTATTGTTCTTTGAGCTATCACTAGTGGAGGATCAATGTGCTGACAGGTAGCTCAGCCACAAACTACAGTTTCAACCAGGGACTCAATGAAGCTGGAACATTAGAGAGTTGGACTGCATATATTTTTCTTTAGTCTGGCTATAGAAATAGATGCCAGCAATAACAAAAAGCACTAATGACTTTAGTCTGCATTCCCCATCTAATGGGCATATCCAATCACAAGTTAAATGAGACAAGAACAGCAGTTCAGATACAATAAACACAGAGTGCTTCATTTCTAAGCTACACTGAATTTAATCTAACCTGAATGACATTCTGATTTTATCTCCTATAGAAAATCAATCATTCAACAGTCTTTTCAGGGGTAGTTGTTAAATCCATAAGAATAGATGGGATTACCCAAAGAGAGTGACAGGCTAAGGACAGAATGTGTGTCTCATGGGATCACACCTGGGCCACAGCTCCTAGAGCTGGGATGTGGACAGAGATAAGCCTAAGTGCTCTCAAGCTTCAGAGCATGGAGCCAAGAGATTTCTAAAAAAACAATACCCCGGTGGGATAACAAGACATCAAATACCTCCTGATGTCAGCAGCCAAAAATGTTTAGACTAACTCTATTCAAAATTTTAACAATTAACTTTCAGTTATGAAGAAATATGGGGAATAGAGAATAATTAATATCAGGAAGAAAAGTCTGAAAAAATCAGAATATGAGGTTTTCTATAAGAAAACTGGCTTCTCTTGGAAAAGCCAATATTAAGGCAGGGTGGAAGGAAGGATAGAACTATTCTAGATTAAAAGAAATTTAAGAGATAAAATTTAAGAGATTTACACATAATGTATAATTCTTGATTATTTTTTGATTTTAAAAATACAGTTAAATATTTTGGAAGAAATCTAGAAAATGTGAATATCCACAGAGCATTAAATTATATCAGGGATTTGTTGTTAAATTTGTTTAATGAGTTTGTGATATTGCAGTTATGTGGAAATATGTGCTTTTTAAATTTAAAAGCATACTACAACATTAAGGTAAATTCTTCTAGAACTCTAATTTACTTTAAACTAGTTTATCCCTTACTGTATATAAAGATGAAACAATATCAACATGTAAGTCATAGTTAGATGTAGGTTAATTCTACTTTTTGCAGGATTGAAGAATGTATAATAAAAAGTTCTTTAAATAATCTAGGCAAAGAGGGAGATAAACCACCCGGCAGATTTATCAAGTCTTGATCTAAGGGTTTATACCATAATGACTGAATCCAGCTAAGCCACAGAAAAAGGGGGGCAGAGTAAGTAGGTTAGGAAAAGAAAGTAGAAGACAGGACTATATGTACCCCAATGTTCATAGCAGCACTCTCAACAATAGCTAAAACATGGAAAGAGCCTAAGTGTCCATCAACAGATGAATGGATCAAGAAGATGTGGTTTATCTATACCATGGAATACTACATGGCAATGAGAAACAATGACATCTGGCCATGTGTAGCAACATGGATGCACCTTGAGGGGGTTATGCTGAGCGAAATAAGTCAGGCAGAGAAGGACTAATATATGTTTGCACGTATAGGAGGATTAGGAGGAACTTGACGGAGGAACAAGGGGGAGAAGAAGGGGGGAAATGGTGGGAGAAAGGGAGAGAGGCAAACCATGAGAGTCTCTTGAATGCTGACAAAAACTGAGGACTGATGGATGTGGGGGGGAGGAGGGATGGGCATGGAGGAGGGCACTTGTGGGGATGAGCACTGAGTGTTATGTGGAAACTAATTTGACAATAAACTATTTGTAAAAAAAAAAAGTCTCTGATAATATGAATAAAGAGGTCTTTTGAAAATATAAATAAGCAAATAAGTATTCCTTTTAACCAAACCATTAAAGAGATCTTTCTAGGACTTTTCAAATGTAACTTAAAAATAAACATATTTATAAAATAAAATTAAAAAGATCTACAATTAAAAAAAAAAAAAAGAAGACAGGACTATAGTGTTTCTCTGAGAGGCTTGCTGTAGCCAAGTGGTCATAGAGGCTTTCATCCATGGCTCTGCTGTGTCTACACAGAAAACAGAACCCTTGTGGCCTCTGCCCCTGACCCTTATTCCTCTAAATGAACATTTCAACTTATTCCATTGTTGGACTTCCTGATCATTTTCTTATGGGACCTTATTGACTTTTTACGAGAGTCTTTAGTTATGCATCTCTTTTCCCTTCTGTAAATGTTTAAATCTCATCAAAAGGCTGTGAACAGCAACACCACTTTCTTCTTTTCCCTCTTCTTTTTACTCCCGTACATCTTTTTCTTTCATATTTGAAATTTTGTTTTTGATAGCTCTAAAACTTTGGAAATTTTTTTTTCTTTCTGTGTCTTCAGGCTATAAGAATATGGTCATCTCTGATTTGGACTCTGCCTTCCTAAAACCAAGGCACCTGCCTGCCCACTGTGTCTCTTCCAAGACTGCGTGAAAACTGGAGGGACAACAGTCGTTCTACCTCAGGTATACAACTTCTGGTTCACTGACCAACTCTTCTTTGTGTCCCAAAGCTAGGTTCATGACAGCAGCTTCCAAGTTTCTAACTCTAATTTCTGAAAAATTAAGTAATCAACAAAGGTGGGAAAGAATTCAGCTTTGGATACTGTTTAGCTCAAACAATTCAGCAAAAACTTGAATGAATACCTGAATTCCCTAAAATTTACTTTGCATCTGTGATCTGTGGCAAGATCCTTTCCCTCCTTGTGGCCGTTTGATTCTAGCCTTTTATCCTCACTTGAATGATATACTATTCTGTCCTTGATTTTCCCAAGTATTCCTTTATAACATACTTCATCAAACACTTATCTCCTGTCCACTTTTGCCAAAGGTTTCCCCCAAAATGAGAAATAAAGTCAGTATTAGAGAACAGAAATCTGACTTCCCATGAGAGTTGACTCTACTATATTATGCTGCTTTTCCTTCTAACCAACAAGGAGAGACAGATGGAGAGAGAGAAAGAATTCTGTTTGAGACTATTAGTTCCTATCAGTTAGGAAGGGGAAGGTTGGACATAATTAACTATGTCCCCTAAGGGATTGTGTTTAGGAATGGCAAATGAAACTCCACCTTCTAGTAGAGAAATCTTGGTGGAAATAAGCCAATGAAGAAAACTGGGGCGGGGGCTAAAAGAGAAATAAACCCTAATCCCACATGTGACTGCTATGGGGTGGTAGAACCCAAACCCAGTGAGACCCTTTGGCTTTCATCTGAGATTTGGTCTAAGTACCAAACCATTGTCTAAATGGAGTCCTCACTACTATCATGTTAAATGCCAACCAAGTCCAATTAAGGGAGAATGGTCAGCCCAAAAGAATTTCTTCACCTGGGACTAGTATTGGTCCTTACTACTTACTTGTCAACTATACCCACAATAGACAGGAGTCTATTTTTAAAAGCCTGTGTGTTAGGACTGCTTACATTAGATTTACCCATACATGTAGGTCAAGAGGGATTCTCTAAAGATGCCATTTTTCATTTAAAGAATATTTCATATGTTTGAACTTACTGAAGATTAGGTCAAGCATTTTAGAGAGAGTACAGAAATAAGTCATAGGTGAGGCTAGAGTAAAAGAGAGCATGCAGCTACTC
Organism: Proteles cristata cristata; assembly: GCA_017311185.1. Lineage (NCBI taxonomy): Eukaryota > Metazoa > Chordata > Mammalia > Carnivora > Hyaenidae > Proteles > Proteles cristata. The sequence goes on along the minus strand of JAESUZ010001419.1, from coordinate 1,754,707 downwards.
TAAATGAGTTTAATATACTAGGCTCAGATTAACTCTAATTTAAGGTATTAAATAATTTTAAAGCATGATCTCAAAGCCAGATTAGTGATATCCTGAAAGAAAGTAGATCTATGGCTAGAAATGGCAATGTTCAATCAGAAAAAAAGGAAAGAACATAAAAACTACAGATGCTTGGAAAGATCTAAATATTCAATAACTGATTATTATACAGTTAGTTTTGAACATTTATTAACAATGCATGATTGCCAAAGCAATTGTATATTTTGAACCAATAGCCAAATCATACTTAACAGTGAAATCAGACAGAAAAGATAATTTAGAAACAGTATATCTGGAAAATTGAATACAAAATTTTCATTATTTCTAGACAATATAATTGTATAATCAGATAATTACAGAGAATCAGATGAAACTCATGTTAACTAATAAGACAGTTCAGGAGATTAGCTAAATAAAATATAAATAAGAAAAATCAATAGCTTTTCTATGTTTTGTCAACTTCCATTAGAAATTTTAAAGGAGGTAAATTCCAAAAGATGGCACCTGTCTGGTGATGCATGAACCAATTTTGTTCAGCTTCCAAAAGAAAACAGCTATGAAAATTCAGAAAAAGATGAACACTTTTAATAACGCTAAAAATTAAGACTACAGGCCAATCTATGGTGGGAATTAGGGAAAACTGGTGCTCATAACAAGAACAATGGAGATCACCTGTTAGAATCTGTGGCCAAGTCACCTACATACTTTGCATTATCCACGGAGCCGTCAAGAAATACTGCTTCGCTTTTTACCTAAACCATCATAAAAATTAAGGGCCACCATTTTCAAAATTAATGGTTAAAAACTAGTAGAATTTAAAACACTGTAGAATTTGAAAATAATTTGAAGAGAAATGAAAATAACAACAAAAAAAGTCATCCACATAGCAAAAGATAGATGAAAAAGAAGAAAAAGGAGGAGAAGCGAGCATACAGGGAGGACGGCTGAATTGAAAAAAGAAGTGTGTATGAAGGAAGTAGGCAAAACAGTCAATTGTGGCAATAAATGAAAATGGGTTAAAGACAGAGTCTCCAGCAATGAACTTTTAACAAACCATAACCACACACTGTAAGAATCATCCTAAAGAAAATGTGACATTCAAAGCAGTTTAAAAGTTAAGCTTGTAAAAATACTTACCAAACACAAAAATAACACAGAAATTGAACATTATTAATATTAAAGGAATAAAGATGCAAACACAATCAGCAAGTGAAGGAACAATGAATGAAAATAATAAGAAAAAGTACAACTAGCAAGAACCATTATGTATTAAGTAAGAGCAACAAACTAGTGCAAGAGCAACATTTTGGAGAAATGCAAATACAAGGAGAAATTGAGAGTAACATAACCTATGTAGACAACACATCACTCTCAGCCTTCAATCAATTTGGAAAAAAAAAATAGGTCTTAATAAGATAATAGCATAGATCAAACTTTTTATCCACAAATATATTTTTTAAACTAGATTGTTAACATTTAGCAGAAGCAAGAGTTTCTTTCATTAATTATTAATTGTAATTTGTATGCCAGACAACCCCAGTACTCTGACCCAAAGATAATGTCATCAGTGTAACATCATAAAGAGAACTCCAACACTCCCCCAAAGCAGCAATTATTTTGACTGTACTGTCTGATCACAATGCAACAAAACTATAATTAAACACACACACACACACACACACACACACACACACACACACACAGACCAGTTTCTAACTACTCCTAGGAAGAAGTGAAATCAAAACTGCAATTAATAGTATTTAAAGATTAGTGGCAATGAAAGCATTATATATGAAAAATTAAGGGGGAATAAGAGAAATTTAACTGAGATGCCAATGTATGGTTTTAAATGTTTTCACTATTATATGAGAAATATTATAACTTAATAACAAAAGCATTCAACTCCAGACAGAAAGGTGAAATGGACCATTAAGTAAGGTAAGTCTGGTCAGGATGTGAAAAGTCAAAAGTGTATCTTCTCACCCTAACAACCAAAGCAAACCACGTAAACCACAAAATCATAATTTTTAAGCCAATTAAAAATCTGAAGTTACAAAGAAACTTAAATGAATTAATTCAAGAAATGAAAAAGCCCTTCATAAGAGGGAAAAAAAAAAAAAAGACCACAGCTGCTTATATCCCAGGCATCGTGACAAGAATGAGGACAAATGTACCACAGATGGTTTAAGGAGGAATGAATAGAACTTTTAACAAACTTGTAACCACCATATGGAATTACACACTAGAATTCAAAGGAGCCCCAACCACAAATTGTATCTGCACCCACATGCCACCCTCTCCTGTAGTTCTTCACCTAGTTCTCCCCAAAGACAATTCACCAGCAACTCAAAAAGCTGGCAGTCAAAATAGAAAGAAGAATCACTCACAGTTAAGAAATCTGACAGCTCACCAAAAAGCACAAAGAAAGTTCTGGAATCTTGCCATGGCTGAGATGCCAAACACCATTAAAGGGAAAAGTCTGATTCCATCCTAAGTTGCTGGGCCACTGCTGAAGAGAATCAAACTAAAGCTAAATAAATAAATTAATAACAGAACAACTCAACAACAACATACAACCACATTAAGTTAGGCGCCACTCCAGCAGTGTGGCAAAAAAAATGGCATCACCTTTTTTAGGATGTAAATACTATTAACTTCGGTGTCTAGTATCCTTTTATGCAAAATGCCCTCTATGCAATCAGACATTATGAGACACACAAAGAAGCATGAAAATGTGCCTGTGGCCAAATAGAAAATAGAAAAGTATCAATATAGGAAGACCCAAAGATACCTCAAAGGTTAGAATTATGAGATTGGGCCTTCAAAATATCTGACAAACATGCTTAGAGATGCAGGTGAAAATGTGGACAACATGCAGGAAGACATAGGGAATTTCAACAATGAGCTGGAAGCTGTAACAAGAAAACAAAAAGGAACCAAAGGAATGCTAGAAATGGAAAATATGATATCAGAAATGTTGAATGGAAATATCAGAGTAAACATTCTCATTTTATTCTTGATTTGGGGGAAAAGCATTCAGTCTTTGACTATTAAGTATAAAGTTAAATGCAGAATTGGAAGAGAAGGGGGCAGGGTTTTTTTAGATGTCTTCAAATAAAGATGTCTTCAAAATAAAATAAAATTTCTGGTTTGCTTGGAGTTTATTTTATGATGAATGAAGGTTGAATTTGTCACATGATTTTCTGCACGAATTCACATAATATAGTTGGCATCACAAGTGGGATATTCTAGAATGACCCTGACTCATTAAAGTATGGTGAAAGCATTAATCCGGGAAAAAAATAAAGGGGCAAGGAATGATAAGCCTTTAATGCCTAGATAGCTACCAATTCCCCTCTGGTATGAGATGGCAGTTACTTCACCATTTGTTACTAGAAGTAAAAGTTACTGGTAGAATTTAGTAATAATCCACCTTCTGGGGCACCCGGGTGGCTCAGTTAGTTGAGCATCTGACTCTTGATTTGGGCTCATGTCATGACCTCAGAGTCCTGAGATCCAGCCCTGAGTCAGGCTCTGCACTGGGAAGAGAGCCTCCTTAAGATTCTCCCTCTCTCCCTGTTCCTCTCCCCAACTTGTGCATATTCGCTCCTCAAAAATAAATTAATTAATTAAATAAGAAATAATCTAAAGAGTTCTGTCACTGGATACAAAAAGAAAAGCAAAACCATGACAAACTAGCTAAATGTACAATCCTTTGGTTATATTTACCCATAATAGTTAAAATCAAAGTAAAACAAAGGTGGGGCGCCTGGGTGGCTTAGTCGGTTAAGCGTCCGACTTTCGCTTAGGTCATGATCTCGCGGTTGGTGGGTTCGAGCCCCGCGTCGGGCTCTGTGCTGACTACCAGCTCAGAGCCTGGAGCCTCTTTCGGAGTCTGTGACTCCCTCTCTCTCTGACCCACCCCTGCTCACGCTGTCTGTCTGTCTCTCTCTCTCTCTCTCCTAGAAATAAATAAAAAATATTAAAAAAAAAAAAAAAGTAAAACAAAGGGCTAGGGGTAGATTCTGTTGCTGCACTAAGCTCAAACTTTGGCCTATGGAAGACACAGTCTTTAGCCTTAGAGCTGCTACCAAAGGGGGAAAAATATGCTGGAAAAACAAACAGCACTTCTATAACCTCTGGTCACCAAAAAGGTAGTCAAGGTTGTGAGGGGACAAAAAGCTACTGAAACCAGAGTATAAGGTAAAGGAGTTGTCTCATTTAGTGAACTGTCATCAGCTTCCTGAAGAACCTTCAGTAACTGGATCATGAGAGTGACTAACTTTGGAGCAGTTGTTTTAGTTTAGCAAGATGCAGATTGGAAGAGCATATTTGGGTTAATGTAAGACCCATAGCTCACTATTGAACAATTACGACATTCATAGATGAGTATATAATTTCCCCAGAGAAGAGAAAGGCCCCAAACATAGTTGGCAAGTAGACCACATCAGGCCACTACCGGTAACTCTGGAAGGCTACTCAATGGATCCCAACAGGACAGGAGAGTCACTCTCAACAGAGATATACATACCTGGTAGTAGATGCAAATGGTCAAAATGCTAGAACACGACTGGTATAAAATTTACTGCACCAATTTGGACCACCAAATTGCATGTATTTAGACCAAGGAACACAGTTTACAGCCAATAGTATGAGGTCAGTTTAATGATAATTCTTAAAACGTAGCAATGTCTTCTAAATCTGCATTTTCAGTGTTTGAAATTTGTTTGTGATGAACTCTTACACAACTATGATAAAGGAACGACATTATTCTATTTTATACTGGAACATCTGCTTCCTTTTTATATAATCCTTCATTTAATTGCTCTCCATATTCATCTTTAAATCCTCATAAATGGCATCTTCTCTATAAACTATACATTGTCTACAAAAGTAACACAAAGCAAATGCACCAAAATCTGTAAAGATAATGAATATGATAATGTTGATGACTGATACGTAAATAAAAGGTATACAGAGCTCATTAAAACTTCATTTCCATTTCATTTGAAAAGAATGAAACAATGAGAACAAAATAAAAGTTAACAGGGAGAAAATACAGTATTGTTAGAATCAATATTCAAAAGAAAAGTGGGAAAGAAAGCAAATAAATCACTTAATAAAATTGTTCAGTAAAACATGTAATAGGAAACAGTAAACGCTTAAGGCACTGATACAGTGGCAATTATATACACATCTCCCATTAAGTTTCCAATTTGATGCCTCAGGGAGTCTCAACTCACACTCCTAGGGGACCTCATTCTTGAAGCGTGGTTTACTTATTGTCTTGTCCTTTTCTTTTAGAATTATTAAATTCTCCATCAATGGTATTCAAACAAAATGTCTAACATAGATAAGAATCACTTGTAGTAAGAGTTTGATTGTTTTGTAAATGGACTACTTGATTACTTTGATTTTGATTGAATATGGGATAAGATAAATGGACCTTGCCACTTTATATCAATTTATTAATGAAGACACTTATTTCTTTACATTCAGCAAATACCCACTTTGTAAATCTTTCCCATAATTCTTAATACCATGATGGTGATAGAAGAAGTACCAGAAAAACTATAGGCCTCCCCTAGGCCAACAGCATCCAAGAATTGTAGCCATCTATCTTAAAGCTGGAAAGGATATAAGACTTGATCTGGTTGAACTTCCTCTAGGTGAGTCTCAATGGACTTTTTTATACAGGGAAGCTTTAAATACATTGAGGCTCACCCAGAATCACACAGGTGGATAGCTGCAGATCTAGAGTGAAGCCCCAATCTTCTCACCACTCTTTCTTCATTTCTTAATCTATCAGATTTTATACCAAACTGGAAATCACTTTGTATTAAGTTCTCCAAAGAAACAGAATCAATAGAAAATTGATTTATTTTAAGGCATTAGCTCACACAATTATGGAGGTTGGCAAGTCCAAAATCTGCAATGTGGGCTGGTAGCCTGGAGACCCAGGAGGACTAAGGGTGCAAATGAAGTTCAGAGTAAAGGAAATTTCACATCAGAAATCTAAAGACATACTTCCCTTAAAAAGTCAAGCAGGAATCTTTTGTTCAAGCCTCAAAGTGTGTGGATAGAGATGAACTTACGGATACCAAAGTCCCACCACTGTAATTCTGACCAGGATTTTATAATTAAGACAACAGTGAAATTATTCAATTACAAGAATTATTATTATCTGTCATTCCTATCTTCTGGTTCATTTAGCTTTCTGATCTGTACCCACAAGCACAAAGTTTACTTTGAATACAATTAAAGGATATTGCTTTATTGCAAAGTGATTAGAATATGAAACTAGTCTTTTTAGGGGCACCATCTGTTGTTCATGACACTTTAAATGAAGGAGATTTCAGTTGCTAAATATTCCACAGAAACATATGAAGAGAATTCAAAGGGTTTAAGTTTCTAAGAAAATACAATGTCCCCTAAGCATGAAATGAAACCCTTTCTTCAAAGTGTTTGCAGTAACAAAGAAGTGTTTAATTATACTTGATATACATAAATCTTTCCTGGAAAAACAAAATAACACATGAGTTAAATCAAGTCTTCTGTAAAGCAAGTGGGATGATGAAAATTAGTGATATTCTTATGTATAACTATATAAGGATGGAAACAAATAGAAGTAAAGCAATTTGTCCCAAATGGTTCTCAAAAGGCTAACTGATATGTTCCCCTTACTCAAGTTGTAAATATGAGTCAATTGTATAAGGACAGAGTTGAGCTTTGGAGAACAAGGAGTCTATCAGTGTTTCTCTCGAGGGGTTAATCCTTGGCCTCAGCACTTCATTTTTAAATGACTTGAATATTCTAGAACATCCCACAGGAATAATTGATGAATACTAATTATGACTCCAAATGCCTTGCAAATAAGTAGCTACAAGATAAATGTTTAGACATAAGAGTACATATTACTAATGTTTTGAATTCCTCAGATGAAAGCATTTCAAAAACAGCTCAGTTGGACTATTACAAAAGAATAGAAGCTGCCATCTTTTGTGAACCACTCTAATCTATAATAATCTACCCTGTCAATAAACCAGTTAAACTGTGGCTTTGTTGGAGAGCTGGGGTCAGAAAGTATTATCGTAGATTGTCATTTTGCTCTCTACATGGTACACTACACATCATTTTAAAATGATATGCTGTGTTCAATATTTTATATGACTGAAGGATAACTCTAGACTTGAATTTACTGCCACACATACTTGCAGCTAAATCATATAATATTACTTCAAATACCATTTTCAAGATATCACCTAGCATAACTGATGATAAACTATTCTATGTATAAATTCGTTTTGTCTCATTTTTCATTTGCTGCTTTATTGCTTTATAGTTACCCAAAATATTTTATACCTGGAAAATGCTTTGACAACTTTACATGCAGTCTAATTATGTTGGGGTTACATAACTAAAAAACAAAACTTGCCGCCTTTATGAAAACCATTTTAAGGTCTGGTTTGTTTTGACCTTGGAGTTGCTATGATATGGGCGGGGGGTAGGGGAAGCTCTTTGTTTTGGGACAAAAATCAATGCTGTCTTATTGCAAACACTTGCTTTCAATATGGCTGAGAAAAAAATCAGGACAGAAATCATTTGTTATCTTTATCTCTGAATTACTGGTATCTTGTATAAACATCAATTCATCCTGAATTTCAGCTAAAATTTTATTTAATTGTCCTCAACTTTCCCCACAGTGACTATTTCAACACTTATACTTCAACAACAATCTTACATTTGAAATTTAAACTAGCAACTTCTCTCAACAAAAATCAATGAGGTGCTTTCCAAGACATTGTATCATTTAGTATATAGAGAACTCAATAAAGCCAAGAGTCTTCTTACTTTAAAGAAAGAAGAAATAGATCACATAATGACTATAGAAAGCACTTGCCTCTTTGGTATAAAAATATTAACCAACAAAAATCTGAAGATAGATTTGAAGATAGATTTCTCAAAAGATTATTTTTTTGCATTTCTGAAAATGTTTTGACAGTCCAGCAATGTAATGTATAGAGACTGCTGCTCTATTTATTTTCTCACAATTTTAGTAGAACCTGTTAAATGATACGGGGACACCAATTAATTACTATAGCTTCTAATCTTACATCCAAGGTCATTCAGCCAGAGTGATTGCTGTGTTAAAATAGAAACTAAATTAATCACAGTAATTCTGCATAATTATTTTGTGCACTATATGATCAATCCATAAGGCATTATATTTTGGCATTTAGGATCACATGCCAGTATATTGTGATTAATAAAATGTTATACGGTTCTACAGGAATATTGTGCATAGATCAAATCATGATTGTCTAATGGGCATTTACCTAAGAATAACCTCTGAAGGCACTGTGTGTAATATTATATTTCAAGTAGACATAAATCAAGAAGAAAGATGATCCAGAGAGCAGAGGAGCCAGATATTTGTGTTTCTCTCAGTCAGGTGAAGATAGTCCACGTAACTTAAGGTAAATAAATTGGCATCTAGTTCTCATCCCCCTTTCCCACCTCCATAAAATAAAAACAATGGCATTTGCCAAGGGTCGCAGGAATGCCAGGATATGAAATGATTATCTTGTTCATCTACACTCTAAGATTCTCACAATACTACATGTAAATTGTGTTATGATAACTTTATCTTCCAGTGTCAATTTTTTTGGTAGTTATTTTATAAGGAAAGAAGTCTCTAGTAAATTGGCTGAAATGACATTTCCATAAACTTACAGAAGACTACAATGGGAAAGTGCCCTTAAAATGCAGAAGAATTGGGGCAGGGGTGGCTCAGTCAGTTGAGCATCCAACTCTTGATTTCTGCTCAGGCCATGATCCTAGGGTTGTGGGATCAAGCCCAGTGTTGGGCTTCACGCTGAATGTGGAGCCTGCTTAAGATGTTCTCTCTCTCTGTCTCTCTTGCTCTCGCTCTCACTGTCTCTTGGGGTGCCAAGGTAGCTCAGCCAGTTAAGTGACTTATTCTTGATTTTGGCTCAGGTCATGACCTCACGGTTTGTGAATTCAAGGCCTGCACTGGGATCTGTGCAGACCGTGTAGAGACTGCTTGGAATTTGCTCTCTCCCTCTCTCTCTGCCCCACCCCAACTCATCTCTCTCCTTCAAATAAGCTTAAAAAAAAAAAGATTCTCTCTCACTCCCTCCAGTCTCTCTCTCTTCCTCTGCCCCTCCCCCTACTCTCTCTCTCTCTCTCTCTCTCTCTCTCTCTTTAAAAAGAAAAGAAAAATAATACAGAAGGTTATATTTATACCTTAAATTTACACAATATTATTGTTAATTATGTTTCAATAAATTTGGGGAGGAGGGAAGGGGAAAAAAGGAGGAAGAGAAAAGAAAGAAATGCAAATAAGCCTCCAGGCCTACTATGTTTAAATAATTTTAATGGTTTGCATGTAAAGACTCATGAGAAGAAAATTATGTTAAAGACTGGAACATGGGTACATTAGCAGAAAGGGGAATTAAAGCTTTCCAGGAACAAAACATGTTAAATTATAGTGAAATTAAGGATTAAAATGAAATCAAATCAAGCATTTAAATAAAATATAAAGAAATAATCTTCAGGTAAAAGTGTAACATCATTGCAATTACAAAATCTCTAAGATTTTCAAGAGAATTTCTGTTCTCATAAACAGATTTATAGACTATTTTTACAATATTTGCTCACTTCCAATATAATATGTGAATCGTCCAGCCAATCGCCTACTGACCCTTCACAAATTTATCTATGTTTTTAGCTAATAGCCTCTACCATATGTCTGGTTCTGAGTTAAACTCAGATTAGAAATATTAGGAAATCTCTTAATATAATTTATCATTTGAAAATTTCAAAGAAGAAAAAAATCTATGATCTCTCAGAGTACCCTGCAAAATCAATACCTATTTTGAACTTATCTATACATTATTTAACTTCATTTCTAAAATACGGTATAAATATTAGCAAGGAGGAATTAAGTCTATCCTAATGTGCAGATGACATGATTTGTATTCCAACTACTTGAGGCACATGTTCCCCCTCTGGACAGATCATTATGTCTTGGGGTAAAGAACTATCAATGGTCCAGCTTGAGCACATGTCTGACTCTAGTGGGTACTTATTTGAAAGCTCTACTAGAACTCTATGGATTAGATAAGATTGATGCTCTTAATAAAGAGAGGGGTTATTAGCAGAAGATGGGGGGAAGGAATGCTAGATATTTAAAAAAGAAAAGGTAGGTATCTTACTGGTTTACTATGAAGCTTTAAATGTACTACAAGTGTAAAGTACTTAGCACAATGCCTGGTACATAATAAGTGCTCATTAAATGCCACATTAAAATGGGGACCATCTTTCCCTCCCTAGATATTCCTGCTTTGCCTATTAAAAATGACTGCCTTTTCCATTCAGAAATACTGAGAAGAAGGCAGACCTCTCCCTCACTCTCTCTTTCTCACACATACACTCTCTCTCTCTCTCTCTCTCTCTCTCTTAAACAGCAAGAGTGATTTGTCTGATTGGTAAGGTTTGAAAAAACACTAGGCAACAGTGACTTTCCTTTCAGGATGCCCTTTTTGCAATAACCTGTCCCCGAGAAGGAAAATCTATTCTTGCCCCCTGCCACCATGCATGAAGCACAGCGAGATCAAAGCTCATGGCTTGCCTAGTAGAAGGCACACTAGAAGCCTGCCTCTTCCTTTGTATATCAAGCACACTGATTCCCCACATATGTAGCCAGATGTCTACTTTAAGTCTCTTCTTAAATGTCCATGCTAAATACTAGCTATGAGGACAAGTCTCAGGAAATCTATGGTGGCAGGTAAACAGTCCAGTTTTATCAGAAGACAAAGAATAAAAAAACAAACAAACAAAACCTAGTATCACGTTTCTATATATGTATTGCATATTTTTTAACTGAGTCTAACTTAGAGGGAGAAAGGTACAATCAATCATTATGTATTTGATTGACAGACATCTTCAACATCACCAGCATTAGCTGCTACTATTGTTATTGATACATAGCCCAGCATTAAACACAAAAGAGATTCATAGTGGCTGCTCACTGTAATTTTAGGTTTAGTCAGTTTTCAGATCAGCCAGCCTTATTAAAAACTGTCTGATAGAAAGAACATAAACACACCAGAGTGTAGCCAAGTGGGCAATACTGGGACCTATTAGGTATAATAGCTGGATTTTGTAGATTATAGCATACTAGTCTTACATTTTTTATAATACAAAGGTATTTATTAATCACAAAATACCTATGTGAACAAATAAACAACACAAACTTCAGAATCTTGGGAGTTCCCACCCCTTCCTCCACCACCATCAGGACAAAAAGTATCCTGTTTTTGCTCCTTCATTATGGACACTACTGAACATTATAATTTCTAGAATCTGAAAATCTAAAAATCATTATGAGAATGCTGCTCACTGACCACAGAAGTCTACATTCAAATAATTTAGAATACTCTTTACTATGCCAATCCAATGACACCAAAGTGATATTGGTATACAGACAAAAAAAGGTTTGAAGTTGCTCAGGTAGTATGACTACTCTTGAATAATATACATATAAACGGATACAAGAATAATCATTAACAAAGAGTCAGAAGTACACACAAAATCCTTCTGAGGAGATGCCAGGAATGCATGAAGAATGCAAGTTCTTTTTTCTGATGTCCTCATGAATGCCAAGTAATTCCATAACTTTCATTTTTACATATGTATAATAGAGAGAGAAAACAAATGCTTAGATTTTTCTTTCCTTAGTGGGATAAAAAGGACTGCTTGAGAATTTGAACTAGGATATGTTAATGAAATACTGTAATTCTGAATCTTATTTCAGGATGTTTGCAAAATTTTGAGTATGATTGGGAGGAATATTCAAGGGAGTAAGGGAGATCCTATTAACATTCGAAAGTCAAAGAAAGAGATAATCATAAGGAATCCCAAGGTAGAGGTGGCAAGGGATTATAAGAAGAGTGGTTTTAGGTTATTTTCTGTTGTCTGATATGCTGTACATATGCCACTGTGATTTCAAATGTTCAATTAAAGAGTACTTTATGTACATGATGCATTGGGCAATATGAGAGGCCACAGTCACTCACTGGCAAAGTTGGGCAGAACTCAAACAGTAGCTTCAAGAAGAATATAACAAGCAGGGATTGAAAGTTGAACATGAAATCACACAAAGAGGTGGCTGGGAGAAAAAAGTCCTCCCCGCGTATGTTACATCTAGAACCCTCGAGCTGTTGCACATTGGCCAAACTTTTAAGTTCTTGATTTGCTTGTATACAAATATATGGTGGGACTGCCCATTATGTTCAGATAGGCCACTTAATTTTTCCATGCACCATTCATTTTGTTCTGAGTTACTTAAAGTTTTCAGTCACTGCTGTTCTTGCTTTTCAATTATAAATTAGTGTTAGTCTACATCAGTTAAATTTGCCTACGGTTATCAGTTAACCCTATTATGTTAACAGTATTTATGGGCTATACCTTTCCAATAACTAGATTTTAGACTTCAGAATTTATATGGGGTGCCTGGGTGTCTCAGTCAGTTAAGCATCCGACTTCAGCTCAGGTCATGAACTCACGGTTCGTTATTTCAAGACCTGCATCGGGCTCTGTGCTGACAGCTCCGAGCCTGGAGCCTGCTTTGGATTCTGTGTCTCCCTCTCTCTCTGTTCTTCCCCCACTCACTCTCTGTCTCTGACTCTGTCCCTCAAAAATAAATAAACATTAAAACTTTTTTAAAAAAGAAAAGTTTATAGGTGTTGCAGCTCAAATACAGAATCACCCATTTTCCTGGCTTGAAATCAAATACAAATAAATAAAATAAAATAAAAATATACTTATGCATTGAAACTGCAATATTTTCCCTACCCAAAGCAGAAGCAGATAGAGTAGGTGACTTGCCTAGCCTAGAAAGGACTATGCAAAAAAATTTGAAGAATTTGAGATGTGCTCAAATTTGTGCTCTCAACTGAGAATAAAGCTATCATTTTCTAACATGCCTAGGGTAGAACCTTCATATTCTAACTGAGTCCTTCACAATGCGAGGCAAATTTTATATGATACAGGTTGTAAAAAGAGCAGAATTATAGCTGTCACTCTACTGAATGAAATAGATATACTGCCGAACTCTTCTCTCTGTATCAGTTATAGATGCATATCAGACCCAATTTAAGAGTATCTTTCATGAGCCAATTGGAATAACAAGAAAAAGCAATAAAAACTTTTTACATTGTACAACTGATTATCTTCATGCATCACTCATGCAAAATTACATTGTCCTTAGAGATAAATTGTTGAGAACTAAAGGCAGTGATCTCTCACCTCAAAATTTCCTTTGTCCCACAAACTGCCCTCACATGTGTAAGATGGAAAAAGGTAGAAATTTTACCTACTTTCTCAAATCCATGCATTTAACATTAAATAATATAGAATATGTAATCCTGGTCTTATACTTCCCACATTGATCAACCAGACACTGATATAGTGGAAAGGAAGGCAAAAAATATCTTCTTAATTTGTATTGTTTTCAGGGTAACATTTAGAGCATATAGCTACCATGGCAATAAGCTAAAATAGTCACAAGAGGTAGTGAAGAGTTGCAGATAATTAATTCATGTCCCTAAACTATGGATGCAGAATTTTAAAGGTTTCTATATATAGACTGTAAAAGAAATATAACCCAGGATTACAGTGGAGTAAGTGTTTATGTGAGTATGAATTCAGAAAGTACAATTATGAAAAATTAATGAAAGGAAAGCAAGTTTAAACATGATGTTATCTTTTCTCACAAGGCAAAACAAAAGTATCCAATTATTACTATTATTCCCCTAGAGAAAGAAGTTAAAATAGAATGATCCAATGTTGGTAACCTCACACTGGATATGCAGTCTACCTCTCAAAGACCAGCCCCTGGGCTCTCATAAAGGCAGAACAAGGTGGTTCACATCTGTCAAACAGATTGTATTGTCTTACTGCAGAAGATTATTACCTCTGGCAAAAAAGAATGGATATGAAGCTCTTGGTTCTCATAAGAAAATTTAGGTTCTGACTTATCAATAAAGGGAGTTATAAAACATGAGGTTACCCTGAGCATAAGGGTATGCTTTCAAGCCTCTTTAATGAAGTATAATTTCTTATGGCTTCTTTTGATTACCTAAATATAGGTCAAGTGTTTCATTCTGAAAATTCCAATGTTTTTTGGGAAAGCTCACTTTCTTAAGGTCCAGGCCATCATGTGTGTGTGTGTGTTATCATCTGCTGCACCAGCTTTAGAGCCCTACAACATGTCTGCTAGTCTTTAGTACACCAGCCAATGAATGTCCTGGTTGATGTGCTATTGTCTCACAAGGACAGGATTTACTAAACCCACCTAAAGAGTCTCCCATTCTGGCTCCACAGGGGGTTGCTCTACCTTGAAAAACTTACATGTCACTTTTATTCTCTGATTAATAAATCAATGACTACAGCTAAATTTTTAAGCAATTAATGAAGTTTTGACAGTTCAACCTTCTTTCTTAACCAATAGCAAAACAGGAACAGTGAACATATGGAATACTGAAGGCTTTCTCTGTATGTTTCCACTCCATGTTTGCAGGGTGAGATTTTTCAATATCCAGTACAGTCAACCAGAAAATGAAAAAATATTGTTTCTCGTGGTGAGAAAATTAGAAAAGACTAAATCATTTGAACAAGGAAAAACATATTTTTCCCCTAAAATTGTCAGTTAGTTAAAAACTCATTGAATTGTGTTGGATTCCGACTCTAATGACTTCCCTGGATATTTCCTGAATGTTTGTAGCAATTTGGCTAATATTTAACTTTCACCAGCCTAAGATTGCTAAAGATAGATGGGACGATTTTATTAGTTCTTGCTTAGTTTTATGATGGATAACTTTTTTTATTACTTCAAATCATTTCACAGAACTTCAATCCTATTTTGAAGGAAAAGAAATAGTTGTTGACTGTGCTTTAGAAATTAGGATTAAGTTGTCAATGACCCTGATGTCAGACAGTGGAGCAAGCAATAAAATAATGAAAGGCAAAAAGATAGACTTATCTTGGACAAGGTAAGTCCTAATCCTCTCTTCTGGAATCCATTAAAAGGGCATTTTGTTTATAAGTTTGTTTGCTCTCTTATGTAAAAATAAGAATTAGGCTCTTTTACTCTAAATCTAACTTAGAAATTACATGGGGCACCTAGGTGGCTTAGTCGGTTAAGCGTCCAACTTTCACTTAGGTCATGATCTCACGGTTCGTGGGTTCAAGCCCTGCATCAGGCTCTGTGCTGACTGCCAGCTCAGAGCCTAGAGCCTGAAGCCTGTTTCAGAGTCTGTGACTCTCTCTCTCTGACCTACCCCTGCTCACACTGTCTCTCTCTCTCTCTCTCTCTCTCTCTCTCTCTCTCTCTCCTAGAAGTAAATTTAAAAAATTAAAAAAAAAAAAGAAATTATATGATTTTGGTCTATTGCTATTGTCCTTAAGTTAGTTTGTTTACAAGAGTTTTCCTGAGGTATTACTACTACTACAAATTATTCAAGACATAAAATTGGCCCTGCTGATGTTCCTGTTGTTTTGACTCAAAAGAAATTCCAGAAAAAAATATCTAATACCTGACAGCTGTCAATTATGGAGACAGAAATTTTAACTTCTCTCTATTTTCATTGAAAATATCTTCCTTGTTGGGGCACCTGAGTGGCCCAGTGGGTTAAGTGTCTGACTTCGGCTCAGGTCATGATCTCATGGCTCATGAGTCTGACCCCCACGTGGAGTTGTGTGTGACAGCTCAGAGCTTGGAGCCCACTTCAGATTCTCTGTCTCCCTCTCTCTCTCTCTTTCAAAATAAATAAACATTTAAAAAAAATAAAAAAATATCTTCAAAGAAAGGAAGAAAGAAAGAAAATATCATCCTAATAAATCTAGATCCAGTTCATTTTTGTCATCCAGAAATGTTATTTTCCAGATTTTTCTAATAAAGATCGTTTCCTTATATTTTTATCAGCAAGAATTACTTTGATATCCCCACTTTATTTTTTAAAAAACTCATTTACTTTCTGTACAGAGGTTGCTTGCTTCAGATGTAAACACTGTTTTATTATAGTAAGAACACTTAATATGAGATCTAGCTTCCTAACAAATTTTAAGTGTGCGATATATTATTGTTGATGGTAGATACAATGCCATATAGAGCTTATTCGTCTCAGTTAACTGAAACTTCATGGCTGCTGCTTATTCCCTATAGAATAATTATTGATGTCAAGCCTCTGCAAGAATTTTAACTAAAATTCCGTTGATCAAACCCAAACCTTTTCTTATCACATTCTTAAGATTATTCATCTTAAATACATTTTTCTTAAATGTTTATTTAACATTCAAATTTTAACCAAAGTTTCACAATTTAATATGGATATCATTTACGAATGGCTTTAGTCTTACAGTACTTCTACTAATTTAAGATAACTCAACACTTCACTTTTATTTTTTATTCTTTTTTTTTTTCTGTTTAGTCTTGATTTGGAAACATTTTTCAAAGAAATTATGAGAAAGTTACAATCATCTTGGAGAAATTAACTGCTTTTCCCAAATGGGACTCCCCACCATCTAGCCTCCCACCTCCCACCCTTACAGATGAAGGACAGGACTGAGTCTGTTCTCTTAGAAAAGAAAATTCTTCATGAAGCTCATTTAATCTGACTAGTAATAGAGAATGTTCCTGGACTTAATATGGAAGAAATAGAAATTTTACTTGATTTTGGACATAGTCTAATAAATAGATATTAGGTAAAAATATATTAGTACATGCATCAACCAGCAACATTAAAGATCCTTATGGAAATGTTCTGTATTTTGACTGCATCAATGTCAATATCCTTGAGCTGATACTGTACTATAGTCATACAAGATGGTACCATTGGGGGAAACTAGGTAAAGAGCACATGTTATCTCTCCATATTATTTTTTACAACTTTATGTGAATCTACAGTTATCTCAAAATTAAACACTTCATGTATTCTGAAGTGCTCACTTAAGCCTCTCTGCCCTCCTCTGGAAGTTGTCAGACATGAAGAAAATCATGTTGTCCCAAACTCAATACTCTCCAGAAGAAAGCTCTGTTCTCAATTTTCTCTTGTATTTTGGTGTGGCAGTACTGAATTCTAGACTCAGCTTTGCCAATAAAAGACAGATCTAAGCTTCTTTGTTTTCTCCTATAAAATGAGGAACTGAGCTAGCTAACTTGTAAGGTCTTTTTTTTTCTAACCTCAAAATTCTATGACTCCAGGTATACTGAACTACTGCCAACTGTTTTTCAATCAAATTATAGTAATTGTGACACATTATCATAAAAGTAAGTCCTTAAGTAGGATATCTAACAACAAAACCAATTCCATGGGCTCCTGAGGCTTTTTCATCTATTGATCAGCAATTGAAAGCTTTGAAGTAGAAAGAAAGAGCACTTCAAGAATTTTTTTAGCAATCCAGTCTCCAGTAGTGGATTACCAAGTAGTTTTTCCCATACTCCTCTCATCATGTAATAGCCTAGACCACCATTACCTAAACATTTTGATACTTTTCCAATGTTCCTATTAATACCATATTTTGATAAAAAAATAATTGAACCAGGGAACCCTGTGATGACTCTGTCTTTACCTTCCCCTCCCCCTCCTCAAGAATATTCTTTGCAGAATCCTTGTAGAATTATTTGAAGTAGTCATTATTAATCTTGATAAAGTATAAAAACAAATTCAAACTAAGTTGGGAAAATGCATTCATGCGTTAATTTAATGTTTTACTCTTAGGTTCTGTTGAAGATTAAGTAAACCAAAGACCACATAAAAACCATTATTAAATACCTTTTTAGTTAACTTTTTCGGGAGCCTGGGTGGCTCAGTCAGTTAAGCATCTAACTCTTCATTTTGGCTCAGGTCATGATCTCACTGTTCACAGACTCAAGCCCTTGATCAGTTTCTGTGCTGAGTGTGGAGCCTGCTTGGGATTCTCTCTCTCCCTGTCTCTGCCTCTCCCCAACTTGCATGTGCACATTCTTTCTTTCTCTCTCTCAAAATAAATAAACCTAAAAAAAAAAATTTAGGGGCACCTGAGTGGCTCAGTCAGTTGAGCGTCTGACTTCGGCTCAGGTCATAATCTCACAGTTCGTGGGTTCGAACCCTGTGTCAGGCTCTGTGCTGAATGCTTGCTCAAGGCCTGGAGCCTGTTTTGGTTTCTGTGTCTCCTTCTCTCTCTGCCCCTTCCCTGCTTACGCTCTGTCTTACTCTGTCTCTCAAAAATAAATAAATGTAAGAAAAATTTTTTTAATTAAAAATAAAAAAAAACATGGGGCGCCTGGGTGGCTTAGTCGGTTAAGCGTCTGACTTTCGCTTAGGTCACGATCTCGCGGTTTGTGGGTTCGAGCCCCACGTCGGGCTCTGTGCTGACTGCTAGCTCAGAGCCTGGAGCCTGTTACAGATTCTGTATCTCCCTCTCTCTCTGACCCTCCCCTGCTCACGCTGTCTCTCTCTCTCTCTCTCCTAGAAAGAAATAAAAATATTAAAAAATTAATAATAAAATAAAAATAAAAATAATAAAAAAAACTTTTTAGGGCCACCTGGGTGGCTCAGTCAGTTAAGTTTCCAACTTCGGCTCAGATCATGATCTCATGGTTTGTGGGTTCAACCCTATATCGGCCTCTGTGCTGACAGCTCAGAGCCTGGAGCGTGCTTCAGATTCTGTGTCTCACATTCTCACTACTCCTCCCCCACTTATGCTCTGTCTCTGTCTCAAAAATAAATAAACATTAAAAAAAACTTTTTAAAAAGATGGTCTTTACATTGCTCAGCATCCTCTTTAAAAGGATTCATGCAGATTCAGCATGGATAGGCATATATACTTTCAGAATTTTTAACCAGAAAGAAGCTTATTTCTCATAAAGAATTTATGCACTTATTTTCATCACACAATTAGACTTTACATCCCATAATGTCTTCCTCATGATCAGGGCTGCCTAACAGCTCAAATCTTAATTTAAAGCTCAAACTTACTACTTTTAGAGTAGTGGTATTAAATAGTTTTGAGTATACATTCAAAATACCACAAAAGTTATATTAAGAATAAAGATTTCTGGGCCCACACCAAGAGATTCTGATTAAGCAGGTCTGGGAAAAGGGCTGCAAATCTGCCTTTCTAATGACTATCTAAGATGACTATAATGCAAGGGGTCCACAGTCCTCACCTTGAGAAATACTAACTATATAGTTTTAAATTGTCTCCCCTGTTTTTGACACTTCAAATGTATCTATTTTTATAGGAGTAGGCTTTTTATGTTATTATTTTATCATAGATCATCTTGATTATTTTCTAAACTTAAGCAGAATAAAAATAATTTGTACATCTCTGCATAAATATAAACATATTATAACAAGTAATTAATTTGCAACCAATGGAGAAAACATGGGTAAACATTTTTTGTATCTTAAGCTAACTAGGACTGCTAAAACAAAATTCTAAAGACTAAACAAAGGGAAGGGAATGAATTTCACTGCAACCAAATTAAGGATTTCTATTCAATGAAGGATACCACAAAGTTAATAAACAATTGACAGAATGGGAGAATATATTTGTAACTTCTGAAAGCATCAAAGAATTACATGAGGATATGCTATATACATAAACATACACTAGATTCTACCCAGAACTTATGTAAATCAATAGGAAAAAAATAACAGCCCAGTGGAAAAATGGGCAGAGACTATGAATAAGCAATGTATTTTTTAAATATCAAAATGTAACAAGAATTTAGTGAGATGCTCAGGTTCATTGGCTCTCAGAGAAATGCAAATTAAAACCAAAATAAGATACCAGCTTACATTTAATAAACTGGTAAACATCAGGAAGCTAGACACTGCCAAGGACTGGCAAGAACATGACGACATAAGAATGCAGCTATTCTGAGAGCAATCTGGCTGTCAAAGAAGTCTGACAGCCCTTGTCTTGCCATAAGATTTTCCAGGTAGTAATTATACATCCATCATTATGTTCACCAAACCACCAGAAGTCCAAATTAAGTCTCTGCCTTCTCCTTAAATCACACTTTCTCTTGAATTGACAAAAGGCAGAAACACGTTTCTTTGTGGAAAGATTCAAGAGTCACAGCACACCAGTAGCCCTCTGTGAAAGTCCTCCTTCACGGCACAGTCCAACCCTTGGCCTTCCTGTACCCTAAATGCCAGGGAGGCTTTACAACAGTCACACAACCACTTTCATGCTGTCTCTTACCATCTCCCTTAAACATCCTGTACCATGGACTCAGACCTCCTCAGAACATGGCATCTGTTAACTCAACGATTCAGTCAAGTTTATCATTTTATTAATTACTACGAGAGCTTGTATGGGTCCAACTGAACAAGCAGATAAGAACAAGTTTAAGACTTGGATGATTTCTATCTCAGAAGGAGAATATATTCATGCTACCAGAAGTAGGTTAACTTTTATATATACCTGGCACCTGAATATCTTTAGGGTCCCTTCTAGTTCTATGAATACAAGATTCTAGATAAACCAGAATCCAGTTACCTAAAGTCTATGCAAAAGTGACCACTGAGGGCCGCCTTGGTGGCTCAGTCAGTTAAGCGTCTAACTCTTGATTTTGGCTTAGGTCAGGATCTCATGGTTCGTGAGTTCGACTCCTGCATTGGGCTCTGCACTGACAGCATAGAGCCTGCTTGGGATTCTCTCTCTCCCTCTCTCTCTCTGCCCCTACACCCCTCTCAAAATAAATAAATAAACTTAAAAACAAAAAGTGACCACTGAATTCAAGAGAAACATAAATCATGTGTTAAAGTGTTTTTTTAAAAAACATTACAGATATTCATCTGACAGTACAGTTTAAAAATAATTATGCTTAAAATTTTGTTAACTGATTTTTAA
Source organism: Proteles cristata cristata (assembly GCA_017311185.1). Lineage (NCBI taxonomy): Eukaryota > Metazoa > Chordata > Mammalia > Carnivora > Hyaenidae > Proteles > Proteles cristata. The sequence goes on along the minus strand of JAESUZ010001419.1, from coordinate 1,733,740 downwards.
ATAAAACTTATGAATAAAGCATAATAATTGCACTTACGGATTTACCCTTCCAAATTGAGGGAAAGTGCTATGTTTCAAGTTCTTAAAGTAATACAAAGTATCTTTCTCCAAAGAAATTACATTCTTTTAATTTCAGAAAATCGGGTCAATTTTCTTCTATGACCCCAGTATAGTACTTGAGGCTTGTAGAGCAGTATCTCAAAGTGTGGACAAGACAACGGGTGTCAGTATCACTTGGGTTATATTTAAAATATGCAAATTCCTAAGCCCCCTTCCTAGATGTATGAAAGCAAACTATCAGGGACGGACCTCGGATTTTGTGTTTTGAAATCTTCCCACTATTCTTAAGCAATACATTCACAAGCCAAAGTACTTAAAGAGCTCAAATTAAAATGGGAAAACCACTGTTTTGGAATCTGCATTTGTGAGGAATTTATTTTTTAACATGGACTAAATAAAACCTCTTCTCTAAATATATAAACATCACCCTCTACAGAAATCAGCAGCTTGGTTTAATGATTAAGGCTATGCACCAGAACTCAACAAATCTTTTATTCCCTGTGCCACTATTTCCCCCTATGAATGATATCAGTAAATTATTTAAATTCACTGTGATAAATAGGATATACAGTAATTCCTTTTTCCTGCCTCAGAGGCATAGTGTGAGGTTAATTAAATAACAGCTGCAAAATACTTTTGGCTCCTTAGAGAAAGACATTATATAAGACATTATATTATATATGCAGCATTTTTTTTCTCTCCAATGAAAATAGAGCTAATTGTTCTTCAGAACTCTGCCCATGGCAGAGAAAACAACCATGACATGGCTTTCACAGGCATTAAATTCACAAGGGCAAAATTTTGTCACAGTTGGTATCAGACCCAGTGAATGTGATGCTTCAATTCTTTGCACAAAAACCACTGCCATCTTGTGGAAAGCAGCCATTGTCCTTATCTTGGGCTTCTATTTCATTTGTGTGAAATGGTGACAAGATAATTTGGGTTTTCTGCGATCGAGGATTTGTGACACATATAGTCTTAGTCATCTGGAGGGCTGTTATCTGTGGCACATGAGGGCTCTGTGAGACCACCCTGAAGGTCAGGTAGTGTTAATGGAAGGAAGAGCTTTATAAACAAGACATCTCCCTAGGGCTTTGAACTATACTTATCCCTCAAATGGGGCTCGCCACATAAACCTTTTTTTGTCCTCCATTTATATTGTGAGATCAGGGCTAAAAATGAAGGGGAAAAAACATCATCGCTGGCAATCATTAAATCCAATGATGATGGCGCTGGGAAAAATATGTCAGTCTGTAAATGTTGTTTACTTTCATTTGTCAAAAGAAGGAGAGGGATTGCTTACAGAAAGTAAATGAAATAAGACCAGCAAACAGCCCTGAAGACTATCAAGTTTGATAAATAATTGTCATATTTTGACAAACATGAAGAATTTTTAAATCCATCCTACAAAAATAGGTTTTCATGAAAGAAAGATTCCTTTTTAACTTTTCTCATATTTGTTGAAAGGCTTAGAAGTGTACCTAGAGAAAATACAGTAAATATCTTTCATTTATTCGAAAAAACTTTGCCTTAACAAGTAATTCTACATGGGAAAAAAACATAGTCTTTCCAGCCTGAAAGATTGCATTTTACTTCTATAAAGGGGGTTTTCCTTGAGAAACATATTTTTTAATTTGCATTTTCAAATTTTGGTGGCTAACTTAGCCTTAGGCAAAAAAGCAAATAGATGAAATCTGTCTTTGATACCCTCCCCTGCCCATTTCTACACTTTTACTCTATTCCCACTTCAAATACCTTCCCCTCAGCTGGGAGTTTTTTCCCCTGTGTCTCCAGGCCCTAGTTTCTTCAGTTATCAAATAACTGAAATGTAAACCAATGTACACTAAAATGTTAGAGACTGAATAAGTCACTCCACAGAGGAAGGAACAGGTACATTCTTGGAGAACTGTCAGTCATTGCTCAATCTACCAAAAGATAAATTCTAGGAAACAGGGAAGAGGAGAGAGTCTGGTGAATTCTCCAGAAGCCAAGATTTCATTATATGGGTGGCTATCTATTCAATGTGTTGATCTTTAAAACTTCAAAAAATAATTGGGCAAGAGGAATTTCCTAAGTCCTTCAAATAAAATGGCATCTTCTTACTCCAGCCTCAAACCTTATCTCAGTACAGTGCTGCATTAAAGAAAAAAAAAAAATCGGATGACCCTACGTACCAAAGAATAATATATGAGTTTACTGAAATGTCTTGAAGAGGCAGCAAAAAAAAAAAAAAAAAAAAAAAAGGAACCAGGAATACAACACATAATACAAATAAATTTTTATCTATAATCTTCTTTGGATAGATTTTTTTCTCTGAAGTCCCATGAATTGAAGCAATCAATCTTCTAATTTTTCTATCCCCATGTATCCAAAGGCACTCCCAGCTTTCTGTTCCATTATTGAACTCCAGGAGAAACACCTTCTTATGTTAGCAGAATTCTTTCTATGTTGCATTTCTATCCAGTAGCCTACTCAGTAGATCAGAACATCAGGAACATAGCAATGATAACAAAGAATTCCCCTTAAAAGGTGGAGGGGATTAAAAACAATAAGCATATGTTTTTCAATAATTTTGCTACTTTAGCATAAAAGTAATAACATTACCCCCCCCCCCCCCGCCCACCCCCAAATAAGTCTTTCTTTGAGACCATTTTATCCCAACCAAGGTTGGTCCTTATTCAGACCTCTGAAGAGTAGCAAGTATGCAAATAAATGGCACACTGGAAGATAAATTGCTTAAGTCTAGGTACATACTGACTTCTCAGAACACCATTCTCCATGCTGTTGGCTTAGCAAACTAAAACTCCCACTGGAAGAGTCTTCTGTTAACTCACACACAGAAATGGATTCTCAGGCAGAGACTGCTAGTTCCCATCTCCTTATTCCATTATTCTCTTGTAGTGTCATAACAACAAAAAAACCCTCAAAAACCAAAAAAACAAAACAAAACAAAACAAAACCCTCTCCATTTTAGCTTAAGGCACGGCCACACACAGGAAAGAATATATTTCCATTTTTCACATACTTTGTACGAGCCCAAAGGATAAATGCATCTTGTGAGCTGTGCTCTGAAGAGAAACTTCAGCACCTTCAACTTCTCACTTCCCCTTTCCTGCTGGCTGGATTGCTTACAGATAGTAAATGAAAGTGAGGATGTTGGTGCGAACCACAGTGGACTATGTGGATGGATAAAGTGACACACTGGCAATGGCAAAGCAACAAGACAGAAGGAACCTAGAACCTTGGCGATATGTAACCACAATTGCACACTTGCAATTTTATGCCCAGAATGTCAGCTATGGGAAAAATGATTTTGTTTTATTTTGGGTATCAGGCGACCTTCATCATGTCCACTAGCACCTTATGCAGGCTCTTCTTGACACACTGATCACTCTGCATTCAATAAATGTTGGTTTTCTTCTCTATAGAATTGTAAATTCAGAGCAAACAGAATATTTTGTTAATACCTGTATTCTAGTGTTAGGTACACCATATATTTGCAATAAGTATTGGCTGGCAGGATAAATAGATGGACAGATGGGTGCATGAATAAATGAATGAAATAGATAACTGATCATGTGATCAGTTTGTTTTCTTTCAGATTCAGATATTTTCCCCTTATGAATTAATAGAGTTTTTGAAGAGAGTTTTCAGATTTGGACTATAACATTTAAATTAAAATTAAACTTTGAAAGAAAAATGCTATAAAAGATAACAAAGGTGGTAACTTTCTAAAATGACTGATGTGTGTGCTATATAATTAATGATAACACTTACTTATCAGGTGGGAGTCTCTTTGCATCAACAATCTCTCTTCAAAGTCTTAGGGCCAGTACTAGTTCTGTTTTTATCTTCCCCATTTTTATCAAGGTGGTCTTCTGATAGTAGTAGAAGCTCTAAATATAATGAGCTGCAAAATTCCCCTGCACTCATATAAATCCAGTTTCTAACATACAAGCTCTCCACACTCAACTGTTACTACCACACTCCTCTTACTGTTCATCTATCTCCATCCCGCTTCATTCTCATGGTCACACGTTGCTGTGCACTGCTATATGGGAGAACCTTCGTGATTAGTCATGAAAACCAAACATGTCATTTATACATTACAGTTTGCACTTGGTACAGAGTAGTTATCTGGGCCAAAAGGACAGTTTCACCTACTCTTTACTCCCCCTAGGATATGTCTGTCGCCTAGATTCCTCTGCTGATGCTGTCTGCAGATACTGGTATGGAACGTGGCTTTGATGTTCCAAGAAATACCTTTCGTCTCAAGATGCTGCTTGGCTCCATGCCATGACTGGCAACATTTTCCTGAATTTTCTGACCACCAGTAGCTATACTGTCCAATCTAACTGCATAGTTTGCAGGACAATCATACTTTTGAATCTGTATTTTCCTTTTTGGGTTGTTCTTGACCTTCAGTTTCTTCTGTTCTCTCTCTTTTGGTAAGTTAGACATTACTTAGCCTGTCCTAAGAGTCCAGACATAAAGAATAGCAGTGAGGGAGAGTAACTCTGGGAGTACTCCTATTACTCCATGCCCCTTCTCTGGTTTCACCCTCCTCAAGACGTGTGAGCTCGTGAACACACACACACACACACACACACACACACACACACACCCTCACTCTGTGACCTTTCTCAGTTTTCCTTTCAAAATTCCTCCCTTCTATAACTATGATGGGACAAGAGTGAAATGCTCACGCTTATTTTGCAAAAGCTGCAGCTGACACTTAAAATGCTGCTGTACTTGCAGAAAAATCTTCAATATTTGTTCTTCTTTAATTCTTTCACCAGTTCACTTTATGTGGTTTACTCTGATTATTAAACAAGACCTATAAAATACAATCCTGGCCTTCAGAAGTTTTATTCTAAGAATGAATACATATTCAGGAAGTCCTGTATCCATGCGGCATTTTCTTCACTGTCACAGCCTATGTTTATCAGTCTACAACATGCCATCATGTTACTGTATCTCACTCCTCTGTGTCCTGAAGTTTGAGATCAAGACCTTAGCAATGTTGACTAAAAGGAATCTGAATAAGTTATGTTGCTTTCTGTTTTAAACAGACAATTCATTTCACCGCTTTGCTCATATACAAATTCTCAACCCTGTGGCTAGCAGCGTTTATCTTTTCATCTGATGGACTTTTTTTTTTTTCTTCATTTTTGCATTAGTGCCAGTAGAGTTTTCTTTAATCATGTATCTATTACGTACAGGATCAGCTATGAAAACACCATATGGCCCTAACACATATAGATATAGTAGGAAAACTGGGGCACCTGGGTGGTTCAGTCAGTTAAGCTTCTGACTTCAGCACAGATTATGATCTCGTGGTCCATGGGTTAGCGCCTCGTGTCAGGCTCTGTGCTGACCACTTGGAGTGTGGGGCCTGCTTCAGATTCTGTGTCTTCCCCTCTCTCTGCCTCTCTCCTGCTTCCATTTTGTCTCTCTCTCAAAAATAAAACATTATAGAGAAAGAGATAGTAGGAAAACCATACACAAATGTACTCACTTTTCCTCAGCGAACCCACACATTATAGTGTCCAACTCTGATAACTCAGCTTTTTTTTTAACCACCTTTTATATGGTAATTTGTCAAACTTATAGCTATCTTATTCCATTGTCTATTAGCTCAGTTCAAATGCTACCATTTACTAGGCTTTACTCAATATAATCCTCTCAATTTTCCCTACTGAATTTCAAGTTTCATTCCTCACATATCCTCCAAACCTCATTTCATACGATTGTGCCAATACATTTCAAATTGATAGGGTTCAATCCAGAAAAATAAATGGCAGGGGGCTGAAACATGACTGAAGAAACTATTTGCCCAGACTACATCTATCAGAATACTTGGAAAATAAACTGTGGGTCTGGCCATTTTTAATTTTCTTTATGATGAATCCAAGGTAAATGTCTTAGATATGTGTGCTGTGATAAAGCATCCTCTCAACGTGGGAACTATTAAGTTACTTCTGTTTAGTAAAAGGGCATGCTAAGTGTCTTTAGCATGTTTTTTTAAGGCAATTACAGATGATACAGGCCTTCTCACATGAAAATGTTTAGGCACCTGACACAGTTACAGAAATAACTGCTTTCCATATTTTGATTATATGAATTAAAGTGTTGTTATTTTCACCTTTTCAAAAACCTCTTTAAAGATGGTGAAGAAGTAAAACCAGTCCATATCCTGGGTGCTTTGTGTTACAGTAAGCCAGAGGTGGCAACCATGGTGCCTACAAACAATTCAGCAATTAGAAAGGTGAAAAATGGTAAAATGGATAGCAATGAAGAATTATTTAAAAACATTTTTTAATGCGTATTATTTTTGATAGAGACAGAATGTGAGAGGGGGAGGGGCAGAGAGAGAGAGGGAGACACAGAATGTGAAGCAGGCTCCAGGCTCTGAGCTGTCAGCACAGAGCCCAACTTGAGGCTCGAACCCACGAACTGTGAGATCATGACCTGAGCCGAAGTCAGATGCTTTACCGACTGAGCCACCCAGACGCCCCTTGAAGAACTATTTTTAAACTGATGAAATGATTTACTATAACAACCCATCTTGAACATATGTATTTTAATTCTGAAATGGAATGATTAAATTTAATTATTTCAGCTGTATTCTTCCACCCAAAATTGAAACCAATGAAGTGAGAAGTACAGGAAGGGTAGTGTTAGAAGCAGCAGGTCTGCTTGCACCAGAAAAGGAAATGGAGGCCACGAGCTCTGCAGAGACACAAGACCAGCCAACTACACAATGGGATGATCAGATTGAGGACCACACTGAAACCAAACAAATGAATAATTGATAAGAATATCAAGCGAGTAAAGCAGCAGGTCAGAAAAGCATGAGCCACTAAATTAGAAAGACAAGTCCTGAATGCCTAAGTCCACCTCATTCAGCTTTTCACCCTGGTTACCTATCATTTTTGTTTAGAATCTTCAGAGTACTTTAAATCAGCAGGGTAAATGAGAGATATTTTCTTCATTGATCCCTACTCACCTGGCCCCAGATACGCCGATGTGTGCCAATTACTTTTTCTATTAAAAATAAAGCTCAGTAAAAATCACAAGGGAATTTCAAAGTTTCCTTAGGTGTTTTTAAAAATTCATATATTAATAAGTATTTAATGCATAATTGGCCTAGATCCACTGGCAAAAACTGTCTATGTAATATAAGCCACATAAATCCTTCCACATAAAAAATTATATTTATTTATCACTGTGTTAGCTGGAAGTAGGAAGGTATGTTTTATTTTATTTTGATGCCCTTGTTAGCTACAGTAAAAATGAGACTGTAACATAATGAATTTTCTAGAGGCAGTTGTGTGTGTCTGTGTGTGTGTGTGTGTGTTTGCACGCACACACGTGAGCACCTGTATCTGTTTCTGTGTGTGTGTGTGTATGTGTGTGTGTGTCTGTGTCTGTGTCTGTGTGTGGTTTTTAATTGTTTTAGAAAGAGAAATTAAATTTTGGATCCTTTGTATTTCCTTCTTTTTTTCCCCAGAAGTCCCCAGAGAATTCTAAAAACACATCTGCGATTTTGGTTCTTCTCTTTAAGTAAAATTACATAAATATTTTCACTTACAGTAAACATCCCTCCAGGCTTGGTGTTGCTATTGCTGTTATTTATATTCTCTAACCTTCTACAAGATAGTTTTACTGTGAATAAAGAGGTCTTTTAAAAATTCACTTAGTAGCTGACCCCATTTACCAATATGCATGGTCTCAACACTATTACCAGGGGAGAGGTTTCTACTGGTCTCTGTCAAGAAGTGCATAGATTCAATGAGCATTTATTGAGCATCTTCTCTGTGTCGACCATATGAATATGACACCAGTCAGTCCATACCTGAGAAGTACCAGCTCTTATCAGAGGTTGTTTGCATATACTACATATTCACATACACACTCGATCATTCATTTAGTAGGTACCTAATGGTACAGTAATAAGTACCAGGAACTGTGCTGGTCCAGAATTAGAAATATAAATACAACATATATTCAAGCTTTTCGCTGCTCACACATTAATAGGAAAGAGGGGCATACCTACCAAAAAACCTCTATGAGAAGTGCATTAAGGGAAATTTGTCAAAGATACTACAATTGCACAGGGTAAAGATACTGAGCTTTGTACAGGGCCCTCGAGGAAATCTGTACAACCAGTGGTCACGCTTGAAGCTGACAAATAAGGAATGTGATGTTCTCATTCATTTGGGCAGCAAGTTTCCTACAAGTGTGTCTCAATCCATCCCTCTTCAGACCACCCACCAAACGTCTCTGTTTCTGGGCACAGTTACCACTTGGCATCTGCTGAGATGTGTAGCAAGGGTATTAATTACTGCTCACTATGTGATTAATGTGGTTGATAGTTCTTGATGAGGTCAGTGTGTTCTGTGGATCTTAGATTAATGATTCCGATATGACAGACAGTAAGCCACTAAATGGTTACCAGGTGGCAAAAATATTGTGTTACCCTAGGCAGAACCAAACAGAGTAACATAGCTAAGAAATCAACTCATAGAAAGATCAATTACTTGAAAACAATTTCCCCACATTTTACCACATAATTTAATTTTTCACACATTTATATTTAGGAAACAAAGTGACTTCTCAACTGTTCTCTATAAAATCCAAATAAGTTATGTGAGAGGGGTGCCTAGGTGTCCCAGTCAGTTAAGTTTTGACTCCTGGTTTCAGCTCAGGTTTCCTGGGATCAAGTCCTATGTCAGGCTCTGCACAGACAACACAGAGCCTACTTGGAAATCTCTTTCCATCTCTCTCTGCCCCTCTCCTGTTCCCTCTCTCTTTCAAAATAAATAAACAAACTTTTTTTTTTTTTTAATTATTTGAAGACAAAACATAGATTTGCCTTCAATGAAGCATAGGGGGGAATATCAGGTTTAGTCTGCACTGTCTCACCACTGGACAGAAGGAGCCACATAAATGTTAAGTAATTCAACCTTACTACTTACATATCTAAACACTTAACCATTTAGATAGACTAAGCATATTTATGAGAAGACAGCAGAAGATATTTCCTGAGATTCTGTAGGAAAATTCTATTTGTATACTGTCTTAAATGAAGTACTTTACTAAAAAAAGGTTTTTAAAAGATTTTTAAAAATTAAAAAAAAGAAACAACCAAAAGAAAATAGTCTGACAGAAGAAAACTGAATGGAACAGAATTAATTATATATTTTTTTTCCCATCTAGTAGAAACAGCAAAAGTCCCAACACACAAAACTTACATCTTCCCCAGGTCATAAGCTCAGTGAGGAAGAAGCCATTCATTGCTTATTCTTATATTCCCAGCACTGAGAATAGCATCCAACATAGGGGCTGAATCATTTCATTGAGTCATTTATTTACCAGCCATATCTAGATTATGGGGACTTGGCCTTGACACATTATGCCATTGGGCATATGGGACCTTGGCTTCCTATATCTAGGGTCAGTCTGCAAAGAGGCATACCATGGATGTCCCTGAGCATACCACAGGCACAATGTGTGAGCTGCAATAAAAATGGAACCTACACCACTCTTCCTAAAGGCCTTAATTTAGTTCCTGAAGCAGGATGGCTGGTGGTGGGTAGGAATATTGTGTGTCCCAGAGACTAGAACATTTCACCATGCAATGCTTTGTGTGCATTTCACTCAATAATGCTGGCCTCACTTATGACCTTTCTGCTTGTGCAACTTTTTAAAATTTATTTATTTAATTAATTAATTAATTAATTAATTTTGAGAGAGAGAAAGAGTATGCAAGCGGAGAAGAGGCAGAGAGAGAAGAGAGACAGAAACCCAAGCAGGCTCCACACTGCCAGTACAGAGCTCAACGCAGGGCTTGATCCCATGAACTGTGAAATCATGACTTGAGCTAAAATGGAGCCATACCCTCAACTGACTCAGCCACCCAGATGCCCCATTTATGCAACTTTTATCATCATAAATAAGACTGCTAAGGTGACAGTAAAATCTCATATGATCAGCCAGAGTGATACTTTCCAAATGAGAGTGGATCATGCCATTCTTCAGCTAAAGCTCTACAGTGACCCCTCCATTTCCCTCAGGTAAAAGCCAATGTCCAGGTAAAATCTGGCCTCCCTCACTTCCCTCACTCCTCCCTCTTGTCTCGGAGCACTGGCAGTGCTCTCCTGCCTCAGCTTTTGTACTATATCGCTGTTACTCTTGTCCTTCCTGTGTTCATTTCTTTGCCTAAAGGTGACTCTCTCAATGTGCTCTATCCTGCTCACCATATTTACAGCTAGAACCTTTCTCACCACGTATCTCCCATCCCTCTTATTTTGTTTAATTTTCTGCATAGCACTTACAATGCTCTAACATAGTATATACAAACTTATGAAATTTAGGACTGGCCTCGCTTTACTAGAAGGTAAATTCTATAAAGACGGGGATTCTTGGGTACCTGGGTGGCTCAGTCAGCTAAGCATCCAACTTTGGCTCAGGTCATGATTTCACAGTTCCTGGGATTCAGGCCTTCATCAGGCTCTGCGCTAACAGCCCAGAGCTTCAAGCCTGCTTCTGATTCTGTGTCTCCCTCTCTCTGCCCCTCCCTGCCTGTGTGCGCTCTCTCTCTCTCTCTCCCACCTCCCCCTTCCAAAAATAAATAAATAAACATTAAAAAAAGAAAAAATATATAGTTTAATTTCTCACTGGGATGGAAGAGGAAGGAATGGACCATAGGAGAAGTCATGTTAGAAATATTCCTTCTCCAGAATTTACCATAAAAGATTTTCACAACCACCTAATAAACACTCTACCTGCAAGAAAAAAAAAAATTTTTTTAGAAGAGATGATCCTTACCTTGAAAGCAATTTTAAGGTTTTCAGAAGAATGATGAATGTCTATGCATGCTACACAGAAATTTGCCAGCAAAGGAAAACTTCTGTCTAGATTTCATCTGTCAATGCTGCAGGCAGTCTACATCTGCAGAACCCTCCTGGCACTTCTAATGGCATAAATATGTAAATAAATATATATTATAGATGTTAATATAAATATGTGTTTATAAATATATATGCATGCACTTATATACAAATATACACATACACACACACACACATACATACACTATAGGAATATCATGTTTCTGTCACCATTTTAGCCCTGTTAACTAGCCCCAAATCACTTACCAGTTTTCAATACCCAGTGCATAACTGTAAAAGCCTACCTATATATGAAAGAGTTCCTCATTTATTTTCATAATCAATTTTAATGTTTTATGATTTTTTTATAAAAGGGTCTCCAGGACAGAACACCAAATTATAACCTTATGCTTATAGAAAAATAAATCAATTAACTTGAAAACCTTGTTCAAAACAAATTAGGTGAGACCTGGAAGTGGTCAATATCCTCAGCACTATGCCTAGATTGGTTCTAAACTATGATGAATTTCCAATACATATTGCTCTCCACTTCCTCACACTGAGGATATTTTGGTCTTCTGGCGTATAAAAATGGTATAAGAATCTTGACTGCACAATTAATCATAACAGCAAAAACTGTTTTTAAATCCCCCTGGAAATATGAAACTGTTAAATCACCGTTAATTCCAAATTTAATTCAGTTATATGTCATTTAAATCTATGATGCCATTGATTGTGTGATACATAATTATTTTATGTCACTAAGAAAGAATAAAACACTGCCAATTATAATAGCACAATATCTCTGACTACAAGGAATATCCCAATTTCAGAGATTTTAAGGTGGGGGAAATGTCTATCTAAATCAATGAGTCACTTATAAGTATTTAGGAGAGTTATAACCAAGGTGGCCAAATATTCTCTTTTTCTACCAGAACAACAGTGAGAGGAAATTAATTACTTGAGTAAGCTACTACTTAGTAAGAATGTTCTTATGACACTACAGATTATCAAACACGACACCAGATTCAAGAATAACTGTTGAATAATTCTAGAATGGAATAATTCTGACTTGCATGAGCCATACAATTAATCATGATCCATAAGAACAAGATCTACAAGAAACTGGTCTGGATATAAAAGAAATTACATTTTGGCTACAGTCTTTTTGAAGGAAATATCATGTTTTGAAAAAAGCATTGTCTTAGGATAATATTGGCTCTTCTTAAATTCATGAAGTAATTGATTTTCCCAAATTGTTTTTATTAGAATTCTGAATTTTCACAAAACGCCTTTGTCTAATGAAAATATTCACCAATATGATCTTTTATATCCGATGTTTCTTCATGCTGTGCTCTAATGGGAAACTAGAAAATGTCATTCTAAAAATTGTTTTGACAAATAGCAGGTAAATCGCATAACATAAGCAAGATAATGCTTAAAATGGGAGAGGATTTGGCAGCCAAAGAGCCAAGAAAGAAAAATGAAAACCACTAGTATGAAGACTGAAAGCATTTACAGAATTTCAAGAATGCATGACTAGATCTTTCAAAATGGGAATTATAAACAATAAGAAATGTCATGCAGCAACTTCATTTTATGTAGAACCATGTAAGTAAATGTACCATTTGATTTAATAATGAAGATATGAAAAAGATAAACTGTTAACAAAATACAGTCTGCCGTGGTGTCTTTCAGTAATGGTGTATATGTTTTAAAAGGAGTAAGTCAATAGATGTAAGATTAAAAAACATTATTCATCTCGTTCACACAGCAGGGTGACTAAGCCTGCTGTCACCGAACATGTTACCTCCCTGCTCCCTGATGGAGTCCCTTTAATAGGCGGAGATGAATGTAAGTGTTAACTATTATATCAACAACAAAAAATAAAAGCAGCTATTGAAACAAATGATCCCACTAATTGAATATGTGTATGTCTTTAGACAGACAGGTATTGATGCCTGAAATTTTTATAATGCCATAGGAATAGAGGTTTACCAATTAAATGACAAATCAGGTTCAATACCAAGTAGGTCTCTCAAGCTTTAGCTGATCCCTCACAGACAGAAGGGCTTAAATATGAGTCAGGGAGTCCATGTGTGTTAATTTTAAACATCAACAGAATCTAAACCATGACTTGAAAAGTTCACTGCTTCCTAACTAATGTTGTTTCAAAAGTAGGAGATAGCTTAAATTATGAATAGGTCAAACTGCCTTGGACATGTCTATAGTAATGTGAGAGGTCTCTAGGATCCAGAAAACCTGTCTGGAATGCAAGACACCTTACTATAAAGACTGTGGCCTTTTTGTTCTCTTAAAGTACCCACAAACCAATGAAGAGTCATTTGGAAAAAGTCACTTGAAAAAAGTCAGAGCATCAATTCTACAAATGAGCTACTTCCAAATTTCCAAAGTTTTGACCCTAACCTATCCTTAAGTCAAAATGGAAAATAAAACTCCCTCTAGTCCCCATTCTTTAACTTAACTTTTCTTTTGTTCCAGTCTGTTCTGTATTCATTGGCTCCCTTTTCCTGAGTCTCTCAATTTTTTCACCTAATTTCCACTCGCAGAGAATGACGTGATAAACTTTTGCCAAGTAAGGACCTAACAAATTATTTCTTCTAGTAACATGTACATTTCAAAAGAGAATAGCCTAGGAGACTAATAATGTATTGCTAACACTGGGATTTCTGGAGATGGCTTTTAGGTAATAAAGAACGAAGCTAAGCCTCATTTATATTAAGTTGAACTGTATCTCATATTTCACATGCCACAACTACATATCCTTCCAGATTTCATAACCTATTATTAATAATTTTGCATGGAAATAAGTAGAATTTTCTAGATTAAATAGAGAAGAAAGTATTCACATATATGGTTTCATGAAACTCGCATGATTCAGTACAAAAGGAGTGTGGTATTACAGAATAATTTCCAGCTCCAGCAAGTAGTTCTACAAAATTTTGCAACCAATTATTACAGAATGTTTTCACTCTGTCTATTCAGGACAAGGTAATGAAATGAAAATAGCAATCTTTTATCAAGCCTGATGGATTTTTTTGTTTTACTATCATATTCTTTAAAACAGAAAATGTAGCCTGGGGACACATACAAATGTGTGGCAAATGTCAGAAAAGAAAGAAGTTTTTGTAGTTTATAGTATTTTTAACTCACAGCATTAATTATATGTTTTTGGTCAATATTTTACTTTTAAGTAGTCCCAATTTGTGGCCACAATTTTGGATTTTCAGTCTCTATATCAAGAAACACATAGAGAAAGAAAGAAAGAAAGAAAAAGAAAGAAAAAGAAAGAAAGAAAGAAAGAAAGAAAGAAAGAAAGAAAGAAAGAAAGAAAGAAGGGAGGGAGGGAAGGGAGGAAGGAGGAAAGAAAGAAAAAGGGGGGGAGGGACAGAGGAAAGGAGGGAGGAAGAGAGAGAAGGAAGAGGAAAAAGAGAAGGAGAGGTTGGAGAAGGGGAGTCATGCCTTTTCTGTACTCACTTTTTTGAATATCAAAACTGGCCAAGACAAACAAACTCCACTGTTGAAGTTTACACGGGAGTATGAGGTAATCACCCAGGTTTCTCCATTGAACCACCTTTGCCACAAATTTCATCTCAACTTATTTTATACACAGTCCTAGTTACACACGTAGAATCACAAGGGAAGGTTTAAAACTGCACTGATACCCTGGAGCTATCCCTGAGGTTTTCATAGTACTGGCTGAGGGTACAGCCTGGGTATCAGATCTGAAAGCTCCTCAGGTGATTTGTAACTGCAGACTCTCAGCATTCATTAAAGGACTGAAAACAGAGCTACTGGGGCACCTGTTTGAGCTGACTGTGCTTGACTGAGCCCCAGACTCAGGGGTTCCTTGAATCCCCCTAGGATCTCCACGTTTATTCAGTGAAATGGGAACAATTGTGGAAGCAGTCTCACATGACGGCTCTCTGACCCACTAATCTCCCTCTCTCCTGACTCACACTGCAGTAGAGGAAGTCACAAACAGCCTAGCCAGTAAACGACCCCTGCCATTGGGTTGCCTTTCTTTGACTACAGTAAAGACACAGAAACTGCCTTTCAAAAATGCAGACAGTGCAGGAACAAGGCTGCCATCTGGTGGCCTTCCTGGCCATCTCACACTTCTTTCTCCAAAAAGAAGTATGAATGACAACATAGCCTCCACTTCATTTACATACGAGACTCAAGCTTAAATATTCCCCTCCGTGGTGATGGCGACGGGGGACAGAAGGGACAGCTGTGATGACGGGCAGACCCTGAAGGGAGAGAGGAACCAGTATCCCAGAAGATCAAGTGGAACCACTCTCACCTCAAACATTCTTCTTCCACCTGTCTGCCTTCAAAGTTCGGTGTTAATGACTTTCAGGAGACAAGTTAGCTCAAATGGGGTAAGAGTTGTGTTACCAGGAAGGATCTAATATGCCAGCTCCCAAGTTCAATGTGCAGTAGAATCACCTGGAGGGCTTGTGAAAATCCAGATTGCGGGACCCCCCACCCCCACCCCTAAGTTTCCAATTAAGGCGATCTGGCTTTGGGCCTGAGGATTTGCATTCCTAACAAATTCCCAGGTGATGCTGCTAGCCCAGTGACTGCACTTTTGAGACCACTGGAAAACTGTAAAAAAAAAAAAAAATTAGTTAATTGTTAACAGTTCATAATCTAACAAAACCCATAACACCCCTCAGTCAGCAGAGACAAGAATGGGTGAAATATTCATAGACTGACTGAGGCAGTGGCCAAGGTGAAAAGATGATGTCCCTTTGGGAGGAAGGAAGGGAGATATCAGGCGAGTAGCATAAGGGAACCAAAAATACCAGCAAAGGAGTGGTGTAGATTAAGACTGGACGAAAAAAAAAAAAGCCATCTTTATTGTTTTGGCTAGTGTCCTCTAAGAGCCTCTGGGAATGAATGGTCTCTTACCGAAATATCAAATCATCCCAATCCATTTAGTTTAGCAGGGAGCAGACATGATTCGCAAGCCAAAATGACAAGCTAGGACAGATTTCAAACCGAGGGTTTTACAGAGACAGAGCAACCAAAGATATATTGGTCTGTGTTCCAATTGCGCCATCTAGTGGAACTTGTTTTACATCAAACAGCGTAAAATGGTACCAGTTTACTTTTTGAAAGGAAGAGGGCCTCATCAGGTGCTAATTGCGATACAATCCAGAAGGGCAAGTAAACAAAAACAGTAAACTGTGGCTATGTGAAAGACATTTTTGCAATCATGCATAATGTGTCCTATGAAAACAGAGCAAAGCTATTAGCTGAGAAATTTGCATACACAGAGAAATATGTACAAATAGCTTTTAGAGAATACACTGGTAAGAAGAGGTAGCAAAAATGGGGAAATCATATCAAAACACTAGGCTTATATTTTTCTTTATATGCTAATTCCTAAAACCTCCTCATAATAACTAATAATTATGAAAATAAGGAAAAAGCTCAAGTTCTATATAACTTGTAAAATTCATATAATGATTATATATATATGTATATATAATTCATGTAATGATGTATGTAACCACATACATTATTAAACAGTTGAATAAGCTGAATTCTTTATTCTCTACTATGGACCCTATGAAGAGACAGAGTAGGAAGGAAAAAATATGCTAAATCACTACTGCTAGCTGTGAGAAGAGAAAGAAAGGGAAAAAAAATTAAAATTTAAAAATTCAAGATGTTAAAAGTCTGCTTCACTGGTCTACAACTCTGTTCTAGGTGAGCTGATAGTTTAAGGGTAAGTAACTACTCACTGAACATTCAGTTGAACATTAATTAACAAAATGCAATTTTATTTTTTCCAATTACTGGTCCAGATGTGATTGTTTGACTACTGCTTTCTAGCCTCTGAGTATCTTAAGCAGATGCCATCAATGTCTGATCATCTCCATGATTTGAAATATTCATAAAACTGGACCCAGCCTAAGCTAGTGACACTGGTGATGCACAGGGGTCTGACCTGACCCTTCTCCTCTGACTCCAATGTCACAAAGCCAACTTGGGATCTTTTTAGAAATGCAAATTCTCAGGCCCAAGTCGAGAGGACAAAGTTCCTCTCAACATTTGTCATGTGCAGTTAAATGCAGGGTCTCGTGTTCTGAGATAAAACAATAGCACACAGTTGCCTTGATACTACCTGGCTTGGTCCCAAACTCTTCCTCGGGTATCTTTATAAATATTGTTAATAAAATTTTTCCTAGCCCATATTTCCTATCTCAAGTGAGATTTCAATATGTCCAAGATTTTTAAAATTACATTTAAGAAAGTATATATAACTCTATAGAGAACCCCTGAATATATTATATTTCAGTACCTTCAACTAAGGTTTTATTAAATTGTGTTTCTATTTCATATATCAAGAATCCCTCTTCTAATAAATCTTCATTGAATTTTATATGTACTCAGCGCTCTGCTTTGAGCAAAAGATAAGTATCTTAGGTTGGGTTCCCAAAAGGCAGACTCTGAGATGAAGATTCATAAGTAAGTGATTTATTAAGAAGATGATCCCCAGAGAAATCAGTAAGGGAGAAGGGAAAGCAGAACAGCGAGAAGCCAGGCAAGGATGTGTTTCAGACTAAGTCCCATGGAGGGTACCCTCACCTTAATACTGCAGGGAACTCTGACATTTACCCAAACAAAGCAAAGGAGCTGGGCTTTCATATTCCCAGGCACATTACTCATGAGATAAGGAGCCGGAGGTTGGCCTGGCAAAGAAGGTTTACAGGTGCTGGCCATTGGAACTAAAACCATGCCAAGGCTGCAGGACAGGTGAAAAGGTAAGTGAAAGATATACAAGAAGATCTGGGTGGAACACCAACAAAATCTCTAATTGGTATAAAACGTGTTTGCTTTTCATCGGCATATTACATTCTACATGAGTAACAGATAATAATAACAACAACAGATGGAGGCCAGTATTAGACCAAATACAGCCACGTACAAAGTTAAGTTCCAGCTGACATACATTACAGTAAACAAAAAGCAGTGGTTCCCCAAACTTCACTGCACATTGGAATTACCTGGGGATCTAAAACACACCCCCTGGGGGGGTGTAACCTAGGCATGGGAATTTTTTTAAAGGCACCCCACCTCCAGGTGATTCTAATCTTCAGGAAAGTTTGGGGACCACGGCAAGAGAGAGACTATAACTGTTCCCAGTTGGGGAAGAGACATAAGGAAAATGGTGGGGCTTGGACTGGTTCTTAAAACATAGATAAAATTGGGGAAACAAGAAATAAGAGGGAGCTGACATGACTGGGAAGTAATGTAGCCTAAGTTAAAAGGTAAAAATTTGGATGACTAATAAAGGAAAATAAGGAAACCAACTTAAAAAGTTCTTGCTGTAACTAGGAAAGACAAGATTTTATAGATAAAGTGAATCCCTGTTACAGTCAGCCCAGAAGTCAAGTAAAATATTTTGAACTTGACCCAGTGGGTAGGCACTGTAGATTTTTTAATAGAGGATTGAAATGATAAAAGTGGTGTTTAAAGAAAACTATTCTAGCAACAATACGAAAGACAGATTCAAATTGCAAGAGACTGCGGTCACTGAGGTCTGCTGAGAGGCCATTTCAGTAATCCTGGGATTTGATAGGGTCTTCACTAGGGCAATAGCTGTCAGAATTGAAAGGAACGCACAAATAAGGAAATGTATTTTAAAGAAAAGATAGGTCTTGGATCCTGGATATAGAAGCTAAAAAGAGGAAGGTATTAAAGATAAGTTTAAATTTAGTAGGCAATGGGAAGTATAAACTGATGTGTTTTTTCCACATGTATATTAACCCCATGACCCACTTTCAGGTGGGCTGGGGTACATGAGGTGGATATGCTCTTTTTAAGGTGTCAAAGAAGTAAAAGAGAAAAAAGATACCAAATCCTTTACTTTAAATAATTAATAATATAATAATAAAGATGATTGCACATATAATATCACAGATTCTCAAGGAAAATCATTAAGTCTTTTTTTTTTTCCTCCCTCCATGCAAATTCTCCCTGGAAAGGAAGAAGAAAATTAAGTAAGAAGAGGAGAATTTAGAGACTCTGAATAAGGACTTGGGACACTGCCCACCCTCATTTCTCTACCTCTTCCACATTCCTAAGTACTGTGGGTCAAAAAGAGTCAGAAAGATGTACAACCCTCCTTTATTCTTAGGGACCCAAGGATAGGGTGGAATGTATCCCCTTTATTATCCCACACAATGACATCAAAACTTGTGATTTCTCAGGCACACAGATCTTTTTTTTTTTTTTAATTTTTAGTGTTTATTTATCCTTGAGAGAGCGAGAGAGACAGAGAATGAGCAGTAAAGGAGGAGAGGGACACAGAATCTGAAACAGGCTCCAGGCTCTGAGCTGTCAGCACAGAGCCAGACGCGGGGCTCGAACCTATGAACCAAGAGATCATAACCTGAGCCGAAGTCGGACGCCCAACCGACTGAGCCACCCAGGCGCCCCTCAGGCACACAAATCTTGAAAATGGTCCTATATCTCAATAGACCTGGAAGGGGGTCCTCACGAAACAAGTTTTTTGATAACTGGTAGCCCAAAGGGGTGTTAGGTATGGTGATAAAAAATTACGGCAGCAGACAGTGACAATGGACCTTCAGTTCTCACACTTTAGTGGTACCCCCAAAGACATCTCAGCTAAAGTAAAACCAATGTTGATAAACAAAGATGATGTCAAGAGAATTCTACATCTCAGCCAATGATAGCTTGGGGCAGATCAAGACTGAGACAGAGACCTCGCGCACCAACAATGCATTCTCTGCAAGAAAGTTAAAAAGATTAGGATATCAAATATGAAAAAACATATATAAGTATGTATATAAGAATATAACATAAATATTAAATATGCATGACTGGGAGATCACTGAATTTGATTGAGTTTAACAAGAAGTCATTAAAGTGAGTTTTCCTAGGAGTGATTGGGTTGCTTTGTTACCATGAGAAGGAATAATGCATGGGGTGAAAATATAATTACATTTTCGTTATAGGAAAATAAGAAATGTTACATTTTACACATCCAAATTTTCACTCTTTGAAAATCACACTGATTTTCATAAGTGTTTTGAGCTAATATGATAGGAAGAATGGTGGCACCAACACAGTGAGCCTTGCTTGGGGGCATGTCAACTTTAAGTAACGAGAAAGGCAGTAGAAATCGTAGGCAGGTTATGTGGAAACACAGAACTAGAGCCAGACTTGAAGATAAACACAAAGTTATGGATTCATTCAGCAGCGATTAGAATGGAGGTGATCATTCAAGCCAGGGCAAATGCACAAAGAAAAGCAAACACCAAAAGCTCCTAACCTCTAAATTGCTCCTTTAGGACAGAAAAGTAAGCTTTGCATTTTAAATATTGGTGGATTTATTCAAGTATATAAAAGGACATGACATAAAATGTAAAAACTTTCACCCCCTTTGTGTCTTTTTCACTATCTGATTGAACTGAATAAATCATAGGAATTTAGTAGGCTTATTTTTTCAACTATTTATTTTATATATTTGTATTTAATATTTTCAAATACTATATATATAGTATCTGGAGGATGAAAGAGAGCTCTGAAATGAAAATGCAAATTGCTAAAATCAACATGACAAAGGTTGAGAGATAAGTTTGAGAACATTTCCCACAATAATCAGCAAAAACAAAACAAAACAAAATCCAATAAGTAGATAATAAGAGAGAAATGACGGGAGATATAAAGGAGACCAGGAGATCCACCATCCAAATAAGAGGAGTCAAAAGAAGGAGAGAAATAGGAGAAGAGAGAAGAAAGAAAAGAGGAGAGGAGGGGAGGAGAGAGGACAGGAGGGGAGGGGAGGGGAGGGGAGAGGAAGAAAGGAGAGAAAGGAGGAGGGGAGAGGAGAAGATAGAGGAATAAAAATTGTCTAAGAAATAATAAAATCTCCCAGGGTAGTTCCTGCAGTGAATAATATTACATGTTCATTGTATGACAATCTGTTTATTGATTTTTATTTCACAGAAGCAACCCACTGACAAGTCACAAAAGATATCATTTTAATTCTATAATAGAGCATAAATCCTGTGAACCTTGACAATGTTTATACTGTAATTTAATACTGACAGTTTGAGATGTGGACACAGAGGAAGAGACCTAATGTAAGTATGGGAACCCAGTTGTCTTCACATTAAATAGCACAGAGGAAAGAGAAATTCTTTCAAGGTAATAGAATACAAAACAAAGTTCTGAGAATATTACTACAAGTCCTAATAGTAACTAACAGAAACCCTAGAAATAAGATTATATCTGACTAAATATGAGAGGCAGAAAAGATGGGGGTGGGGTAAAACTGTGTGGCCAGGCAAAATTCCTGGGACAGGCAGCCTCCAGGATAGTCGCCAATGATCCCTGCCTCCTGTTATTGAAATCATCCATGAAACTCTATCCCCTTGAGTGTAAAGTGGACTTAGTGACTCACTTGAAACAAGAAGAATACATGAAAGTGATAAAATGTCACTTTGCTCCTAGATTACATTATGAAGAGCGTTTGGCTCTAGGGTACTCAAGCTATCTCTTCCTTGTTTGTTCTAAGGGAAGAAACCTATTATGTTGTGGTTGCCCACATGACAGGGAACTGTGGGAGGCATCCAGCCTTTGAGGAACTGAATCCCACCAACAACCATGCAAGTAATCTTGGAAGCAGATCTCCTTTGGTCCAGAGTTCAGATGAGAATACAGCTCTAGCTGACACCTTGACTTCAACCTTATGAGAAACTCTGAGATGAAGAACATAGCTAAGTCATGCCTGGACTCCTGACCCATTGACTATAAAATTAATATCCTAAAAGTCTGAGAATGAGAAAAAAATGTGCAAAAATAGGAAAATTATTAATGCAAAGATAACAGACAAAAAAAATCAAACCTAAAAAAATAGATATTTTCAAGTAAAAACGAAAACAATTGGAGTCAAAGCAATCATCAATGAAGGGAAGAACATTTTCCTGAATAATAAAAAAGATCTGAGCCTGTAGTTTAAGAAAGGTTGGTATGCCATATACAGCATTGATGGATGGAGACTTACACTTAGAAATCACCTGGAAAAATCATTTTGGGAATGAAGAGGGAAAAGCCTATAAATATTCAAGAAGAACACATGTAATCAAATTAAAAAAAAAATGAATAAAACTCATTCTCCTCTAAGACACTGGCCACTAGTGCCTAAGCCATGTCTATATAGAGTTTTGAAGAAAACTGTGTTGTAAGGTTATTTTTGTGCAAAATCTCCTGAAAGGCACCCTGAGGGATAACAGGGCTTTGAAAATAAAGCCATTAACTCTTTGCTTAAAAAATATGTAGAAATAAATTTTACCTCGTTGAATAATCAATAAAAATATTTATTTGATAATAAGAAAAATGGGATACAAAAGGCCTGTGGGAAAACATTTATATCAGTTAAATACGTGGGATGAGATCTAAATAATAATATATTAATATATACCTGATACTAAAAGTAAATGTGTATAAATTCTTCATTGCTTATAGTGAGAGTTTAAAAAGTAATATCATTTTCATTGAATTTGAAGACATTGTATGCTAGAAGGTCTTTGTAAAAGTGAAATAGAACCAATAGAATAATTTATCCATTAAATGTTACTGTGTAACAAACCACCCTAATGCTTACTGAGCTAAACAACCACCATCTATCTAGTTCATGATTCTGTGCGTAAGAAATTTGGATTGTGTTCGGTCGGCCATTAGCATCACTGTCAGGTAGCCTGGGAACTAACTAGTTTAGGATGATCTCTGCTAGGACAGCTCATGTTTGCTCCATGGTGTCACACATGGTCCAGCATGATAGCCTAGGCTTCTCACATGGCAACAAGGAGGAAGTTTCTAAGAAAGTAATGGGAAGCATGCAAGGCCTCCTGAGGTCCAAACCCAGAACATGATTACACTATGACTGCATGTTGTTGGTCAAAGCAAATTAATAAGGCCAGTCCAGACTTGAAGGGTAGAAAAATTGACTCTAACTGCTGATGGGAAATTCTGTAAAATTACATTGCAAAGGGCCATGGAGATGGAAGGGAAATAATTGTGGCCAACTCTGCAAACAATCTACCACAGCTTGATGTCTGGACAGAATTATTCACATCCCTCTCATAGGCAAAATACACTCCTTTCCCCTGATACATCCCAAAGTCAAATTTAATCACTGCATTATGCTCACAGTTCAGAATTTTAAAATCTACATCTGGTCTAAATGCAGATCTTTTTGACCTAGAGACCTCCGACCTAAAATGACAAGTTATCTGTCCCTCGTACAACCAACCTACAATAGTGAAACATAACAGGATAACCACAACAGACACTCCCATTAAAAAAGAGAGAGAGAAAGATCAAAGACACATAACAGTCATAGTCCATTGAAATTCTGACATCCAGCCAAGCAACTGTTTCTAGGATCCCCTACTCAGAGGCAGGAAACATTCCTTGATTAAGCCTCAGTTCTGACCCTGGAAGTAACTTCCCCATAAATTGTTGTTTGTGACCCTTGGTCCCACCCTCTAGATGTCCTTTCTCTTTTGAATCCTGCCACATCACCTTGAATACAAGGCTGAGTGAAAACACTGTGGCCCATTGCTGCTCTATCACCATAGCTGACTGCCAGAAAATTCCCAGAACCATATTATGAATGCATGAAGGAGTCCAATGGACTCATCAAAATTCCCTCTAAACTGCCGGCCCACTGAATCTGAGTTAAATAAATGTTGTCTCAAGCTACTTAATTTTAAGGTGTTTTTTTACACCAAAACAATTCATCAAGTTTTTAAAAATAGTACACCTGCTGAAGAAGATAAAGCAAAAAAAAATCATGGTCCTTATAAAAACAGAAAATAAAACCAAAAGGATCATAAAAATGAGATGACAGTATCAGCATATTATTCATACAAAAAAAAGAATTAATCCTTCAGGTAAAAGGTAAATGTTCTTGTAAGTTCAAAACAAATTTCAGCTACATGTGGCTGACCAGAAACATGTAAAATGACATGACAGAGAATCTTCCAAAATAAAATGGTGAAAAAATTCGGCAAGTAGAAGCAAAAATAAACAGGTGGTTACATTATTATTGTGTAATTAAAGACCCAAAGCTTCAGTGGTCTCCTTATATATTTTAGAAAAGATAAATCAGTAAGAAATATATCTGTTGTGAATTATTATTGCTAAATATCATCAAAACATATAAATATTATTATAAACACAAAAACAAAAGAATAGATATTTAAAAATTACTAAACCTGAATCCTATCAATAAGATTGAATGATTTAAACAGACGAATGAATCAAGAAGATGTGGTTTATTTACACAATGGAATACTATATGGAAATGAGAAAGAATGAAATCTGGCCATGTGTAGCAACATGGATGGACCTTGAGGGTGTTATGCTGAGTGAAATAAGTCAGGCAGAGGAGGACAAATACCATATGTTTGCACGTATAGGAGGATTAGGAGGAACTTGACGGAGGACCACGGGGGAGAAGAAGGGGGAAATGGTGGGGGAAAGGGAGAGAGGCAAACCATGAGAGACTCTTGAATGCTGAGAACAAACTGAGGACTGATGGGTGTGGGGGAGGAGGGGGGAGATGGGCATGGAGGAGGGCACTTGTGGGGATGAGCACTGGGTGTTATATGGAAACCAATTTGACAATAAACTATTTGTAAAAAAAAAAAAGATTGGATGATTTAGGATACAATATCCTATGTAAAGAAAACAAATATGCACTATTCTTAAGCATCCTTAAAACATGTCTAAAATTTGATCATAAAGAAGATGATAAAAATACTTCAAAAAAATCCCCAAAATAAAACATTTCAATGGCTCATTTTCTGACCCCATGGCTAGGGTCCTTAATCAGAAGTCTGCATATGTATTTGAAAATTCATGTACTTCCTAACACTGTATTTTGTGTTTATGAGTGTTTTTCTTTATCAGTATTGAGTGCATAATATTCATCAATTTTCCAAATGGCTCCAATCTCTCATAAAAATGTAATTGAGAACTGATAAATACAATTTTAAGTGAAACATTAAAATCCCAGTCACACAAAACTGGCTTATTTTTTGAAAAAAATTTTTGGGAGAGAAAGCAAGGGAGCAGGGAAGGAACAGAGGTAGAGGGAGGGAGAGAAGCCCAAGCAGGCTCCATGCCCAGCACGGAGTTCAACATGGGGCTCCACACAGGGCTCAATCTCACCAATGTAAGATTATGACCTGAGTCAAAATCAAGAGTCAGATGTTTAACTGGCTGAGTCACCCAGGTGCCTCTAAAAAGAATATTTTAAACATCAGTGTTAAATTAAATGTAATACAGACACTATTCAGACACTGTTCAAACTATTGTTCTAACTTAGTGAACAGGTGTGTGTAACTGGACTTGCTTTGGGTTTGCCGGTGGACATGAAGTTTCATATCTATTAACCAACAACTCATTAAAAAAGGATTTTTGTCATTACATTGATTCTAGCATGCATGTTGCAGTATATAAGTTGGTTTATCCTTCCTTATGCATAACTTTCATCAATTAGAACTTTTTCCTTGCAAGTAAGAGAAAACGTAAATCAAACTGGCTTAAGCAAAGAAGACTTGAATAATAATGAAACTGACATTTCTAGGAATAGGCTCGTCTTGATGCAGAAGCGCAAACTGTGACCGGGGCCTGGCATATTTCCAGCTGTATTTCCTACTCCATTGGCAAATGGGCTCCTCCCTTATACAAGCAATAGCGCCTGAGCAACTCCAAAAACATACACAATCTCAGATTCCATTTGGATGGTAAATTGCATCTCCCTGTATCCAAAAGTCTCTAGAAAGTGTCAAGACATCTCATTGGCTCTGATGGCATCACCTAGACGTCCCGAACTAATCACTGGATACAGGGGAAAGTGGGAATTTGACCACAAACGACTCATCTATCATCCCTGGCCCTTCACCTAATCTCATTTACTGATAATAAATGATGTGGACTCCAAGTTTTAAAACAGGAATATTATCTAAAATAGCTGAGTAAGTGACAGAAAAGAATAAATGACACTAGTAACATCACATGTGCGTTTTATTGAGTATAAGAATTTCATATTTACATATATAATGTCCATTCTTTTAGTTCTGCTGTTTCTTAATGAAATGATCATGTGCCTTTCCTTTTTGTCATGCCTATTTTCAAAATCAGTTGCAGGTGGTTAAGATTCATGGAATAAAACTATATTTGAAAATCATTAATGATCAGGGAAATGCAAATCAAAAAAACGCAATATCACCTCACACCTGTCACAATGGCTATTCTGGAAAAAAAAAAAAAACAAGAAATAACAAGTGTTGGAGAAGAAAGGAACCCAGTGAAAAGATAAATTGGTGCAACCAGTATTACAAATACAGTATAGATGCTCCTCAAAAAGCTAAAAATTGAAGTACCACATGATCCAGCAATTTCCTTCTGGATATTTACCTGAAGAAAACAAAAACATGAACTTGAAAAGATAAACACATATTCACTGAAGCATTATTTACAACAGGTTAGACATAAAAACAACCTCAGTGTTCACCAAATATGAATGGATAAAGAATGTGTGTGTGTCTGTGCATCTGTGTGTGATATTATTCAGCCATAAAAAAGAATGAAATCTTGCCATTTGTGACAACATGGATGGGTCTTAGAGGCATTATGGAATGTGAAGTAAGTCAGACAGAGATAGATAAATATCAAATTTATATCGCTTATATATAAAATCTTAAGAGAAAAACACACACAAGCTCATAGGGAATAGACTTATGGTTGCCTTGAGGCAGGGGGCAGGGGTGGGTGAAATGGATGCAGGTCATCAAAAGGTATAAACTTCCAGTTATAAAATAAGTAAGTCACAGGGATGTGGTGTACATTATGGTGACCACAGTTAATGCTGTACTGCATGTTCAAAAGTCACTAAGAGAGTACATCTGCAAAGTTCTCATCACAAGAAAAACATTTAACTATATGTGGTGACAAATGTTAGCTGTGATAATCATTTCACCGTATATATAAACATTGAATCATTACATTCTATACCTGAAACTAATATAATTTTATATGTCAATTATATCCCAATAAAAGTATGTTTTAGATAAAAATTTGAGCATACATATACTGTCTGGCTCAGCAGTCCCACTACTATGAGTTTACCTGAGAGAGAAAACTAATACTGCATAACGATGCACATTGTTATAGTGGCAAAAACCTGCAAACAACACAAATATCCACCAGCCATGGAATAAACAGATTGTGGTATAATCATTATATAGCTTCTGAAATTATAAAAGAATCTATTCTGTATCATGAATAAATCCTGAAAACACTCTTGGATGAAGAAAGAGGTTGGCATTATTTTATAGTTCATATGTTGAAAATAAAATTCAAACAAATGCCCAAATTTTAGGTATGTAACTAAATCTTGAACTCTTTTCAATGTTTATCATTGTCTCACACATTTCCATAACATCAAATCAGACTAATTCATTGTTCATATTCCTGGGAGATACTGGGATCTAAAAATAATTGAATACTTACAAAGATATTCTCTTATTTATAACTAAAATCACAATGTATAGAAATTCAGTAGAGATAATTATCGGGAGATAAAGGATTCTTTCACAAAGAAGTTCAATGAAGTGGAAATGTCATATAAAAGAAAGGCACATATGAAAGTTCAAAAAAAAAAAAAAACAAACTAGCACACTGAAAGAAGACAAGGGACCAAAAACTGTTCAAAGAACGTCTAAGAGTTTAACCTCCCTGACCTCAGCATAGCAGAGAAGAAAATAAAACTTATTTAACATTTCTTGGGCTTCAGAATGTATTGTACATTGAAGGAACACAAAATAAATTATTTAGACTATTTCAACTGAGATTGGCAAAATCCCAACCGGTCGTAAACAGGGTTTAAAAAGCTTGATACTGCATAAATAATTTATAGTTTCTAAGCCAGAAAAGTTTTAAATTTGAAACTCTGTATTGAATAGAAGACTCTGTATCAACCACAGGGCACTCATCTCCCTTCAGGAGTTGAGTGAGATACTTTATAAAAAGGTCACCGTCATAAATAAGAGCACAACATATCATGTCTTATTTCCTATTTTCAGAAATGTAAATCAAACACAGGATATTTAAGAGATATGTCACAGCAATTTTTAGGTAAATTAGAATAACAAAAATGCTACCTATACATTCTTATATTTATTTTGTAAACCACATACCAAATTACCCTGTCTTTTTCTTTGTACAGAAGGATCAGGTTAATTTTGTATTTACCCAAGTTCCACATCATAAAGTAGTCCCATGATACAATGTGCTATTAAGGTGACGCTAGAATTATAAATTCCTTAGGGAGAAATCTGACTACACAATATTTCTAGATTTTTAGAAGAATTTTTTATCTTTCACATTTTCTTGCAATGTTGTGTTGCATCACAACAAATATGACATAATTTTTTTAATAACTTGCTTTTATCAATCACACCCAAAACATTCAACTAGGCTAATATAGAAACATCTTTCTTCTCGCATTCATTCATTCATGTTTCACCAGTTTACATAAGAATTCACTCAGATTACATGATGGAAATAACAAATGTAACCAACAAACAGGTTTGAGAACAAGCACATTTTATCTTAAGGAAAATAAAACACATCAGAACACCTGGTGAGAGCTGACCTGCATTGGCATAACTATGGCATTTCATAAGCATCAATCATAATGTTTTACAAGGGAAATAGCACTGGTTAATCTGGTGAGTCTATTAAGCAGAGGTCAGAAAAGAACACTTGCACAGTAAAATAAAGAAAACAGCTACTATCTGTGGAGTGTTCACTACTGGCACTATTCCAAGTGCTTTACTGACCATTTGTCTGATTTAAATAAATCAGTAGGCAGTGAGACACGCGTCCCCTGTGATAATGTCTCTAACACAGGTAACTGATTTTTTTTTTCCCAACAGTGATCAACGTAGAATTTCTAGAGTTCCTTTGTATTTAAAACCTTTAATTCAGCCCCCAGAATCCTGACCAGTCTTCCAGTGCTTTCCCACCTAACCCTGCTACTCTAGCAAGAACGTTTAGCAAACATCCTCATGACTGCTGTGTCCTACAACAAAGTGGTTAAGAGAGCTTTGATTTTTCTCACACTGCTGGGCTTGTCTCCTACTGTATACTTACTGGCAATGGGGCCATGGCTAAGTTGCCCTGCTTTTTTGAATCAGTTTCTTTATTTTTTAAAAAATGGGAATAATACAGTAATAAAAATAATACAATACTTACCTCATTAAGTGAGATATTGCCTGTAAGGTAGCAGCCCAATACCTGGCACATACTAAGTGCTGAATAAATGTCACTTATTATTGCTATTTTTAATAGTATTAATTATAAAGGAGTTTGAAAACCAAGGAGCACTTTCTTCTATTATTTTCTACCACTTAAAATAGGACAACTTTGAATAACTACCTAGTGCTTTTTACCTTTATGTAATAAAAATATCACCAAACCCTAAGACTAATTTATAGCACTCTTGGTTAAACTAAAAAAAAGACTAAAATAAGAAATACACATTTAGGATTTTGGAGTCTCACATAAAGTTCCCAATATTTTGCTTAGTATCAAGTAAACAGTAGTCCAAAACAGTCAACAGTGATAAAGTATTTCTATGTGCTTAGCACTGTGCTAAGTGCTTAATATGGACCATCTTATTCAATCTCCACAAAACAATGAAGAAATCATTACTATTATTATCCTTTTTCATTTTCATGTGAAGAAAATGAAGCTTAGAACTCTTAGTAACTTGCCAAGAAACACATACTTGGTAAATAGGATTCAGTCTAATGCCAGAGCCAAAATTTTAAAGCTCTGTGCTAAGCTTCCAGAATTCTCACTGATAAAGATAAAAAATGTGAGGGTTCTTGATCATGGAGATCAGAGACCTTCCAGAACAAGGTTGAAGTTTGTAAGTTCTGCTGATATTGTTCCTCCTAGCCCTACTCCAAGTGCTCTTAACATAGGGGTTGGAGAGATGCTGTAATGTACTGGGAAGACAAAAGATCGCTGGGTATTTAGAAGTCATGTAGTTCTGGGATATTGTACAATCTTTGTGAAAGCTTTTCTCTCTGAAAGGGATCTGTTTTAGGATAATGTCTGACTCTGGTGGTTTGAGGAAGGTTGAGAACTGTAAAAATTTCCTAATGTTCTGCTAGCAAATATTCTGTACTGTAGGGCCCATAGTTATGGTAATGGAGAGAGGGATAGAAAATGGGCCCTCATTAGCTAATAATGATGAAGTCTTTAATTACAACAATTTTAATTATAATAATTATTGTGGTTTTATTATTACTATTGTTCCCACTACCACTATAGGGTCTTTATTCAGGCCATCTCTTCCCTACTCTCAATTCTTGACATTTCCTATCACTTAAATAAATCTATTGACCTATCTCTACTTACACAGAGATTATAAATTCTTTGAGAATTGCACTATTTCCTCTATATCTCATCACCCTCAGTATCTTCCTTGTATCTTCCTTCCTTCCAGTGTATTTCAGCCAAAACACACTGATTTGCTACTTGAAGAATACATAACCCCAGCACAGCAGCAGTAAAAATCAACTGGCCTTAGGATCTTTCTTACTCATTTTCGAGACCTACATACCAAAGAGAAGGAACAGATTTTGATGTGATGGAACAGTTAAAGAAGGGGGACAAGCTTGTTCATTGAAAGGATTTAGGATTTCACTCTTTAGATCCTGAGAGAAGAAATTTCAGTCACCCCATTCTTAAAACAGTCAATCCCAAAATGAATAACCAGAAGAAAGTACACCTTGACCGTTCTCTAATTTACTCATGCAGGAGACCCTTCAACACAGGGTGATTCAGGAATTACATGGCCTGCAGATGAGGTAGGAATGACAGCACTCGTATCACTAAAGAGCCCCTATGTGAAAAACACAACATCAAAGAAACCAAGGCTCAAAGATTGGCTTATTTTCTCTCAAAACAAACCTGCTTAACATCAGAGCTTAGATGAGAATGTGGGTTTCATTTCTTGCATTGTCTTGCATCAACTGCACTGATAATACAAATGATTATCAAAAAAGGTTTTATTTTCATTTTATAAGAGTTGACTCATTATGACACTAAAAAAATTCTAGGGTATCATTAGAGCCAATTTAGGATTATTTAAAATAGAATCAAGCTAATAAGGCTCTGTGACATGTTCTCTAGTCCTTTTCCTATTATCTTGAAATTTTAATGAAAGATGCAATTTTAATAATTACCTTTTCAAAATATATGTGTTATTGTTGTATTTTTACCTTAAACTTTAAAGCAAAAGACTGATGGGATATTTTCATTTTCATATAACAGTAAATAAGGTTTTTTCCACTTTTTTTAAATTTCAAAATACAGTTATTTAAAAATAATTTTCTAAATGATGAAATATGCTGGAAAAAAGAAAATAATAATTATAGCATGGAAAACACAGCCACCAAGACATGGAAATCACCAAGAGGATGAATGAATAAGAGTAACCAATTTTCACATATAGTAAAAGATATGAAGTCTTAATGTTGAAGTTTAAGACAGCCATTTTGGTAGTAAACCCTTAAAACAAAACTATTAATTATGAAAAATTAAATTTTTCATTAAAAAATATGCACATAGGGGTACCTGGGTGGCTCAGTCAGCTAATTGTCTGACTCTTGGGTTAGGCCTAGGTCATAAACTCGGAGTTCATGAGACTGGAGCCCCCAGTCAGGCTCTGTGCCGTTAGATCGAAAGGACGTAGGACTGTGCTGTTACCACAGAGCCTCTGGATTCCCTCTCCTTTTCTCTCTGCCCTTCTGCCACTCGTGCTCTCTCTTCTTTCAAAATAAAATAAACTTTAAAAAAATATACGCACTTGAACAATCCTGAGAAATTTCTGAGAGGTATTTAGTGAAGACTCACAAAGCTTGTCATTGAGTCCATCACAGTAACACCCTTCCCCCCGCCGCAGCCCAACAGCCAATCCTCCAGCAAGGCCTGCCTGCTCCATCCACACCAGCATGCATCTCAACTTCTTCCCATCTCCACTGTCAACTCCCTATTCCAAATCACTAGCATCTCTTATCTCTAGACTAATAGCATTGCCTCTTTTTTAAGTCTACTTTAGCTTTTTTCTCTTTGGTTGTGGGTACTTATATTTTCTTTTTTTATATGTTCTGTTTTCAAAATTTTACATAATGACTATATGTTATATAATACCACAAAACCATGAATAAATGATATCTTTAAAATGCATATTATATATTATAAAATATGTTATACTTCTATATTTGTTATATAAATATAATACATATTAAAAAACAGATTTAGCACTGAGCGAAATGCTTTTATGCCACCCTCATTTATCCACAACTGTCCTTATCGAGGTAATGATGGCCTCCATATTACCAAACCCAGTGGTCAGTTCTCAGGCTTCATCTTATTCGATCAATTGGCAGCATTTAGCACTCTGACTTCCTTGAAAAATGTTCTTCTTTTGATTTCCAGCACACCTAGTGCCCCTTACTTTCCTGGCTGCCTCTTCAGATTTCTTTACTGTCGACTCCTCTTCTGCCTCACCTTAATGGTACCCCAGGACTCAATCCTTGAACTGTCTCTTTACTCCCTTTGTGACCCAGTCTCATAGCTTTAACACCAGAAACCTCCTAACAGTGTATCTCCTGGCCAGATCTGTCTTCTGAAAATCCCATTCATACAGCCAACTTTCTACATACCTTCTGCACTTAGATGTCTTGGGCATCCCAATCGCCTTTATCTTGGGAATTCGCTTGGCTTATTATCAATGTTGTGCTCCTTTTATTCAGGACCTCATGTCATTTTCCTGGTTTAAATCTTTGTTTCGGTGAAAATTCCCCAGTAAACTTCTAAGAAAGGATGCATCAGAGGGAAATGACCTGAGGCCTTGCCTTCAAAAATTTCTTTATTCTACCTTCACCCTTGATTGGTAGACTGGCTGAAAACAGAATTTCAAGAAATGTCCTGCCTCTAATACTTTTCGTTCTATCTTCCCGAAATTTCTCAATACTTCTAATACTTACAATTATTTTTTTTTTAATTATAGTTCCATTTTTCCCCCCCAAGGCCTCTTTTTAGTCTCCAAAGGTACTTTTGTTTCTAGCATCCTTATCTTATTGAGGAAATACAATATCTTCTATGGTACTTATTACTAATGTCAAATGACATCTGATTCTCTTCAACATCTGATTCAACCTCTGTCTGTTGCAGACACAGGTAGGATTGTACTTTCCTGGGGCTCCTGGATGGCTCAGTCAGTTAAGCCTCTACTTCGGTTTAGGTCATGATCTCACGCCTCGTTGAGTTCAAGCCCCATGTCAGGCTCTGTGCTGGCAGTTCAGAGCCGGAAGCCTGCTTCAGATTCTCTGTCTCCCTCTCTTTCCCTCGCTCCCGCTCGCTCTCTGTCTCTCTCTCTCAAAAGTAAATAAACATTAAAAAAAAAAAAAAAAAAAGATTGTACTTTCCTGTCCTTTGAAGTTAGCATCGTCATATGTCTTGCTTTGGCCAAATAATTTCAGATTAAGTGACTCTTGTCATTTCTAGATGGAAATATTTAACTGCAGTGCTGAAATCTTTAGCCTCTCTTGCTTACAATAGTGATGGTAAAAGCATGTATTGATATGAAGATCAAAGCAGCTTGGAATACATAGAAAACAGCAGCCCAGAAGAAAAGTGTAGACCTGCAGCAGACGTTAAATGAACAAGTGAAAAAATTAGTTGTATTTCGGCACCTAGATTTGGGAGTTGTTTGTTATCACAGTCTATAGTATGCTATCCTGATTGATTCAACCATTGGCACCACAGTGGGGTACCACCATAACAAAAGTATCAAATATGTAACATAGGTTTAGTGGATAGATAGCAGGTACTGAAAATACTGATATCAGAGGCAGGAAAGATAATGATTCATGCTATGGAATTACAAAATAGTTGGTACAATTATGAACCAAGAGTCAGATTATGTTATTGATCTCATAGTTACAAAGGTACAGGTAGGAAAAATAGAACTGAATTCTGTGACGGGTTTCTGTGGGTAGTGAGTGTTCGACAAAATATTATAAGAAATAAATATCAGCAAAGAATTGCCCAGCCTTCAAGTAGGAATGAAAAGAATGGAGGAGAAAATGAGTCCAGAAATTTGAAAACATGGTAAGAGGTAACTAATTTTCAAACACAAGCAGTAAATATAAAAAACTGAGAAAGTCCTAAATTAGGAAAGCTCATAAAAACTCAGTCTTAAGCAAGAATTAAAGTTATGATATAGTTGCCATAACCATTATCAAAGCCTCTGGGTGGTTTAAATGTTCTTAGATTATCCAGGAAATTGTTCAGATTAGATAAAAAGTATAAGGAAATACTAATCACTGTCTCTTACTAAAGTCTAATAGACACAAACTCTTAAACTGCCAAATTTCCTCAGAATGCTCCAATCCCCTGTCTGGGAAGTAGAATCCTGTCTCGGAGTAATCTCACTGAGTGGAGGAAGGGAGAGAGCTGAAAGCTTTCAATTCAGTATAAACATTTTCACTTAATCTCATTATTCTTCAGGATGACACCAGAAGCTCCAGAGAATAAATCTCTATTCTCCTGCTCAGTACACATAATGTAGCTACTGTTGTCTCCCTTATCATGTTTGTTTGTTTGTTTTCCCTGTCTGAGATCATTCCTGTGTGTCCCTTCTCTGTCATTTTCATGGAGTTACAGGAGAGAACAAAGGTAAACTTAAGTGTCTACTATACCATATTTAACTAGAAGTGTACCTCACTTACACTAGTAATTGTACCCTTACCTCATCTCCCTACTTCCTCTCCAGTGCCCTACAAACTATTCTCAACAACGGAGCCAGTATGATCCTCAAAACATAATCCATATTGTTTTCTTATATTAAACCCTCTTGGATTTCCATTGACTTGCAATAAAATCCCACCCCCTCAACCGTGATCTGTAGTCTGCACATGATCGAGCCTTCTGGATACTTATGATTGCATCTCACAGTGTCACCTTGCTCTCTATGGGTAAGCCAATCTAGATTTGTGTGTGTTCCTTGAATATGCCAAAATCATCTCTACCTTCCGGCTGTTCCTCTTGCTGTTTCTTCTAGGAATCCTCTGTCCCCTAAGTTTGTACTGGGCCAGTTATTTTTCATTCAGTTCTCAGCTCAAATATGACCTCTTCAGAGATGTTCCTAATCACACAGAGTACTGACTCTACAACAGCCTGATTCCGCCCCACTCTTAGTCTGTGTATATCACATCACCTAGTTTTATTTTTTTCCGTACTTATAATTCTCTTAATTATGCCATTAATATATGTTAATATTCATCATATATGACCCTTCCAAAACAATGTGAATTTAAGATATCTTGTTTGTCACATTTAACAATATTTACCTAGTATGGAATATTACCTGGCAAGATTAGGCACCCAGCCTAATACCTTTAAATTAATAAATACATGACTAGCAGATCATTTCTATATCATGTTCTAAATTAGAATTATTTATGCACTTCATTTACCATTTAACTCTGTTAAATTGAACTTTAAAAAAAAAAGTGAGTGAGAGTATTTCTCCTTTTTAGCTGTGGCAAAAATATAACCTGAAGAAGAGTCTTGCTGAGAACAGCAAGAAATTGAGATAAAATACTATGACTATGACTACAACTACTGCTAGTAATGATCAGAGAGCCATAGAGACAATAAGCAAAGGAGCAAAATCACAACAACAACAAAAAACCCACAGATGAGTAAGCCAATGTTCTATGAGTTCATTTTTCCTGGAAGTGTTTGTCAATTGCAGATTAGCAGTTACAAGATTAGAGACTGGAATTCCTAGCAAAGAAAAAGCCATAATAAGAGGTAGAGAGGCCAGCGGAGCTTTTGACAATATTATTGAAAAGAGAAAGAAGGGTAGAATGCCAGAAATAGTAAATATAAAGAAAAATCTAAGTGAATATTGATCATACTGAGCAATAATAATGACTTGTGAAGATTAGGTATATATAGAATTTAAATGACTTGAAAAAATAACATAAATGGCAAGAATGGGGGGAGTAAATGTGGTTTAAATATTCTAAGCAGAGTATATCTATCTAGGAAGTGGAAAAATACAAATATATATTTGACTTTACTCAGCCAATGAATGCATCTTTTTTGGAAAAGAGTTATTTTTTATGAATATAATTTATTGTTGAATTGGCTTACATACAGCACCCAGTGCTCATCCAAACAAGAGGCCTCCTCAGGGCCCATCACCCATTTTCCCTGTCTCCCACCTCCCCATCCACCCTCAATTTGTTTTCTATACTTAATAATCTCTTGTGGTTTGCCTCCCTCCCTCTTTTCTTTTTTTTTTTTTTTTTTTTAATTCTCGAGTTAGTTAACATACAGTGTAGTCTCGGCTTCAGGTGATTCATCACTTACATGTAACACCCAGTGTTCATCCCAAGAAGTGCCCTCCTTAATCTCCATCATCCATTTAACCTACCCTCCCACTCCCCCACTGCCATCAACCCTCAGTTTGTTCTCTGTATTTAAGAGTCTCTTATTGTTTGCCTCCCTCTCTGTTTTTATCTTATTTTTCCTTCCCTTCCCCTTTGTTCATTTGTTAGGTTTCTCAAATTCCACATATGAGTGAAATCATATATCTGCCTTTCTCTGCCTGACTTATTTCATTTAGCCTAATACCCCCTAATTCTATCTACTTTGTTGCAAGTGGCAAGGTTTCATTCTTTTTCATTGCCAAGTAGTATTCCATTATATATATATACCACCTCTTCTTAATCCATTCATCAGTTGATAAACACTTGGACTCTTTCCATAATTTGGCTATTGTTGATAGTGCTGCTATAAACATTTGAGAGCATGTGCTCCTTTGAATCAGCATTTTTGTATCCTTTGGAAAAATTCCTAGTAGTGAAATTATTGGGTTGTAGGGTAGTTCTACTTTTAATTTTTACTTAAGGAACCTCCACACTGTTTTCCAGAGTAGCTGCACCAATTTGTATTCCCACCAACAGTGCAGTAGGGTTCCCTTTTCTCCACATTCTCACCAACATCTGTTATTTTCTGAGTTGTTTTAGCCATTCTGACAGGTGTGAGGTGATATTAAGTTGTAGTTATGATTTGTATTTGCCTGATGATGAGCAGTGTTGAGCATCTTTTCACGAGTCTGTTTGCCATTTGGATGTCTTCTATGGAAAAGTGTCTAATGAATGCATTTTTTTAAACACTAAGGCAAAGAGAGCAGAAAAAAGAGTATACAACTAAAAGGATGATTGGAAAAAAAAGGAATATTTTTTTTTAATTTTATTAAACTAAAAGAAGGTAAAAGTACAAAAAAGAAAGATAACAACAAGTGGGAAATTAGGAAAGAAGACTGTAGATATAAACTTAAATAAATCAGTAATTAGTAATTGGATTAATTAGTCCAATTAAGAAATTAATACTATCAGATTGTATTAAAAAACCTACTGCTAATTACAAGAGTCAGACTTTAAATACACAGGTAGAAAAAAAAAAGATGGAAAACATGCAAACAAGAACCAAGAGATGTTATTGTAGCTATTGTAACATAACAAAGTATTCTTAAAGACAAGAAATATTTCTAAAGATAGAGACCACTAATGCAGAGAACAAACTGAGGGCAGATGGGGTGAAAATAGTTGGAGAAAGGGAGGGAGGCAAACCATGAGACACTCTTGAATACTGAAAACAAACTGAGGGCTGATGGTGGTGGGGAGAGGGGAAGGAGGTGTTATAGGCATGGAGGAGGGCACTTGTGGGGATGAGCACTGGGTGTTATATGGAAATCAACTTGACAATAAACTATTTTAAAAAAAGATAGAGACCACTATTTTATAATGATTAATCAATTCACCAGGGACATATAGCAATTCTTAATTCATATTCACTCAATAATGTAACTACAAATATATTTTAAAAATTTGCAAGAGTGGGAGATGTTAACATATTTCTCTCAATAACTGATAAAAGAAATAGACTAAAAAACTCAGCAAAATCTGACAGACTATATATATGTTTATACACACACATAAATTTATAAATATATACATATAAATATATGTGTGTGTGTGTGTGTATGATATACATAAATACATAGAACCCTGCCCCAAGAATGTCAGGATATATATTATTTTCAAGAACAGTACTACATCAACGTAAAATTTATCAAAATTAAGCACATGTTGATCCATGAAGCAAATCTCAACAAATGTAAAGATTTGTATCGTTCAAAGTATCTTCGATGACTACAAAAAAATTAAGCAGAATTCAACAACAAAACTAGAAAATCTCCACATTCTTAAAAATTAAGGAAGGAGCAGCTGGGTGGCTCCAGGTAAGGTTAAGGGTCCAACTTCTACTCAGGTCATGAGTCAAACCCCATATTGGGCTCTGTGCTGGCAGTTCAGAGTCTGGAGCCTGCTTAGGATTCTGTGTCCCCCTCTGTCTCTGCACCTCCCACACTTGCTCTTTCTCTTTGTCTCTCTCCCCCTAAAACAAATAAAACATTTAAAAAATTTTTAATTAAGGAATAGACTTCTGTAGCCCATGAATCAAAGACATCTAGCAAGACTAATAAGGAAAAATATGTATATTGAGAAAATCAAAGGAAACAATAGAAATTGTTTCTACACCACAGATCATACAGCCATCGAAAAGAATAACGAGAGGATTTTATGAAAAATGTTACATCAATAAAATTGAAAATTTAGATGTAGACAAATTTCTACAAAAGCTTAGCTCAGCAAAAAGAAAGGAAAATTCTGAATCTTCTTGTGTTTTCCAATATATTAAGCCTGTAATTTAAAACCTTCACACAAAGAAAACTCTAGGCTTATATAACATCACTAGAGATAAACATTCAAGGAAGAATCCTCAATCTCAACCTTGCACAAACTCTTCTAGCAGTAAGAAACAGAGAAAACATTTCTCAATTCATTTTATGAGTTCACTATAAAGCAAAATCTAATTGGGCATGACAAGTTACGAAAATCATAAGGTAACTTCTATTGACCATGGATGCAAAAAACCCCAAGCAAAATGTCAGCAAACCTAACCCAGAAATATATAAAAAGGATAACACATGAGGGAGGCGAGAGACTTGAAACTGCTCGGAGGGACTCGGCCTGCAGGTTTATATTTAGGGCAATATCGACGGGGCACACAGACTAAGATCTTGAAATGAGGCCTGGCTTAGGATATAGAGCATGGCCTACCTTGGCTAATCTCATGGAACAGGGAGATCGGACTCAAAAGAGGCTACCTCAAAAAACAAGCCAAAGTACACATGGTGGAGAGTCCCCAATACCAATACAAGTAGAGAAATAAAATAACCAAAGTCTCACAAGAGAGACCAAGAGATACTATTCAAAGAACACTTCCTGAAAGGACAGGCCCTGGACACTCAAAGAGTCTTTAATACAGCAGTACTCACATGTGCAGAGTCCATAACAAGCTCTTAAAACTAACAAGAGATAGAAAGCTAACCAAATGATGAAACAAAACTCTCCTCCAAAGAAATTCCAGGAAAAAATTACAGCTAAAGAATTGCTCAAAACAGATATAAGCAACATAACTGAACAAGAATTTAGAACAATAGTCATAAAATTAGCCAGTGGGCTTGAATAAGGCATGGAAGACATCAGAGAAACTACTGTTACAAAGACTATGGAACTTAAAAATAGTTGTGATGAATTAAAAAATGCTATAAATGAGATGCATAATAAAATGGAGGTGTCCAATGCACAGATTGAAGAGGCAGAGAGGAGAATAGCTGAATTAGAAGACACAATTATAGAAAAAGAGGAAGCTGAGAAAAAGAGAGATAAATTGACATAGGAACACAAAAGAAGAGTTCGAGAGCTCAGTGACACAATCAAATGGAACAATACCCATAACATAGGAATTCCAGAAGAGGAAGAGAGGGGGAAAGACGCTGAAGGAGTCCTTGAACAAATTATAACTGAGAACTTCCCCAATCTGGAGAAGGAAACAGACATTAAAATCCAAGAGGCACAGAGAACCCCCCTCAGACGTAACTTGAATCGATCTTCTGCAAGACATCTCATAGTGAAACTGGCAAAATAAAAGGACAAAGAGAGAATTCTGATAGCAGCTAGTGATAAAAGGACCCTAACATACAAAGGAAAACCTATCGGAGTGGTGACAGACCTATCTACTGAAACTTGGCAGGCCAGAAAGGAATGGCAGGAAATCTTCAATGTGATGAACAGAAAAAATACGCAGCCAAGAATCCTCTATCCAGCAACCCTGTCATTCAGAATACAAGGAGAGATAAAAGTCTTCCCAAATAAACAAAAATTGAAAGAATTTGTCACCACTAAACCAGCCCTACAAGAAATCCCGAGGGGGACTCTATGAGGGAAATGTTACAAGGAACGCAATGTACCAGAGACACCACCACAAGCATGAATCCTACAAAGGACACGATTTGTCTCTAAACCCATATTTTTCAATAATAACACTGAATTTAAATGGGCTAAATGCCCCAATCAAAAGACATAGCAGAATGGATTAAAAAAAAAAAAAAAAAATTCATCTATTTGCTGTCTACAAGAAACTCATTTTAGACCTGAAAAGACCTTCAGATTGAAAGTAAGGTGATAGAGAAATATCCATCATGCTACTGGAAGTCAAAAGATCACATACTGGGACATAAAGCAGACCTAATATAAAAGAACTGAGATCATACCATGCACATTTTCAGATCACAATGCTATGAAACTTGAAATCAACCACAGAAGAAGTCTGGAAAACCTCCAAAAAACATGGAAGTTAAAGAACACCCTACTAAAGAACTAACAGGCCAATCAGGCAATTAGAGAAGAAATTTGAAAATATATGGAAACAAATGAAAATGAAAATACAACAATCCAAACTCTGTGCAATGCAACAAAGGCAGTCCTAAGAGGAAAGTACATTGCACTCTCGGCCTATTTCAAGAAATTAGAAAAAGCACAAGTACAAAATCTAACAGTGCACCTAAAGGAACTAGAGGAAGAGCAACAGGAGCACCCCAAATCCAGTAGGAGAAGACAAATAATAAAAAAAAATCAGGACAGAAATAAGCAATATAGAAACAAACAACAACAACAACAACAAAAAAAAACAGTTGAACAGATCAATGAAACCAAGAGTTCTTTTTTTTTTTTTTTTAAATAAACAAAATTCACAAACCTCTGGCCAGGTTTCTCTAAAAGAAAAAAGAAAGCACTGAAACAGACAAAATCATGAATGAAAATAGACTTATTATAACCAACCCCTCAGAAATACAAGCAATTATCAGGGAATATTATGAAAAATTATATGCCAACAAACTGGACAACTTAGAAGAAATGGACAAATTCCTAAACACACACTCACTACCAAAATTAACACGGAAAGAGATAGAAAATCTGAACAGACCCATAACCAGCAAAGAAATCAAATCAGTTATCAAAAATCTCCGAACAAGTAAGAGCCCTGGGCCAGATGGCTTCCCTGGGGAATTCTACCAGACATTTAAAACAAAATTAATACCCATTCTTCTCAAGCTATTCCAAGAAATAGAAATCGAAGGAAAACTTCTGGACTTATTTTACGAAGCCAGCATCACTTTGATTCCCAAGCTAGACAGAGACCTAGCAAAAAAATAGAACTACAGGCCAATATCCTTGATGAATACAGATGCAAAAATTCTCAACAAGATACTTGCAAATCAAATTTAACAGCACATAAAAAGAGTTATCACCATGATCAAGTGGGATTCATTCCTGG
Source organism: Proteles cristata cristata (assembly GCA_017311185.1). NCBI lineage: Eukaryota > Metazoa > Chordata > Mammalia > Carnivora > Hyaenidae > Proteles > Proteles cristata. The sequence goes on along the minus strand of JAESUZ010001419.1, from coordinate 1,691,867 downwards.
GTTACAGGGCTGGTTCAATATTCACAAATCAATATACGTGATACATCACATTAACGAAAAGAAAGGACAAAAACCATACGATTCTGTCGATAGATGCAGAAAAAAAGCATCTGACAAAATACAGCATCCTTCTTAATAAAGACCCTCGAGAAAGTCAGGATGGAAGAAACTTATTTAAACATCACAAAAGCCATCTATGAGAAGCCCTCAGCTAACATCATCCTCAATGGGGAAAAACTGAGAGCTTTCCCCCTGAAATCAGGAACACAACAGGGATGTCCACTCTTACCACTGTTGTTTAACATAGTGCTGGAAGTCCTATCATCAGCCATCAGACAACAAAAGGAAATCAAGGCATCAGAATCAGCAAAGAAGAAGTCAAATTTTCACCTTTCGCAGACGACATGACACTCTACATAGAAAACCCAACAGATTCCACCAGAAGCATACTAGAACTAATCCATGAATTCAGCAAAGTTGCAGGGTACAAAATTAATGTACAGAAATTGGTTGCATTTTTATACACCAATAATGAAGAAACAGAAAGAGAAATCGATAAACTGATCCCATTTACAATTGCACCCAAAAACCATAAAATACCTAGGAATAAGCCTAATCAAAGATATAGGAGATCTGTATGATGAAAACTATAGAAAACTTATGAAGGTAATTGAAGAAGACACAAATACATGGAAAAACATTCCATGCTCATGGATCGGAAGAATAAATATTGTTAAAATGTCATTACTGCCCAAAGCAATCTACACATTCAATGCAATCTCAATCAAAATTGCACCAGCATTCTTCTCAAAACTAGAACAAACTATCCTAAAATTTGTATGGAACCACAAAAGACCCCAAATAACCAAAGTAATACTGAAGAAGAAAACCAAAACGGGAGACATCACCACCCCAGACTTTAGCCTCTACTACAAAGCTGTCATAATCAAGACAGTATGGTATTGGCACAAAAACAGACACATGGATCGATGGAATAGAATGGAGTACTCAAAACTGGACCCACAAATGTATGGCCAAGTAATCTTTGACAAAGCAGGAAAGAGTATCCAATGGAAAAAAGACAGCTTCTTTAACAGATGGTGCTGGGAGAACTGGGCTGCAACATGCAGAAGAATGAAACTAGATCATTTTTTCACACCATACACAAAAAAAAACTCAAAATGGATAAAGGACCTGAATGTGAGACAGGAAACCATCAAAACCCTAGAGGAGAAAGCAGGAAACAACCTTTCTGACATCAACTGCAGTAATTTCTTACTTGGCACATCCCCGAAGGTAAGGAAATCAAGAGCAAAAATGAACTTTTGGGACCTCATCAAGATAAAAAAGCTTCTGCACGACAAAGGAAACAATCCATAAAACTCACAGGCAACCGATGGGATGGGAAAAGATAGTTGCAAATGACATATCAGATAAAGGGCTAGTATCCAAAATCTATAAGGAACTCACCAAACTCCACATCCTAAATACAAATAATTCAATGAAGAAATGGGCAGAAGACATGAACAGACACTTCTCCAAGAGGACATCCAGATGGCCAATAGACACATGAAACGATGCTCAGCATCCCTCCTCATCAGGGAAATACAAATCAAAACCACACTTAGATACCACCTCACACTGGTCAGAGTGGCTAAAATGAACAAATCAGGCGACTCTAGATGCTGGCGAGGGTGTGAAGAAACGGGCACCCTCCTACACTGTTGGTGGGAATAAAAACTGGTACAGCCCCTCTGGAGAACAGTGTGAAAGTTCCTCAAAAAATTAACAATAGAACTCCCCTAGGACCCAGCAGTAGCACTGCTAGGAATTTACCCAAGAGATACAGGAGTGCTGATGCACTGAGGCACATGTACCCCAATGTTCATAGCAACACTCTCAACAATAGCCAAATTATGGAAAGAGCCTAAGTGTCCATCAACAGACAAATGGATCAAGAAGACGTGGTTCATCTATACAATGTAATACTACATGGCAATGAGAAAGAATGAAATCTGGCCATGTGTAGCAACATGGATGGACCTTGAGAGTGTTATGCTGAGCCAAATAAGTCAGGGGGAGAAGGAACAATACCATATGTTTGCACATATAGATGGATTAGGAGGAACTTAACAGAGGACCATGGGGGAGGAGAAGGAGAAAAAATAGTTGGGGAGAGGGAGGGAGGCAAACCATGAGAAACTCTTGAATACGGAGAACAAACTGAGGGCTGATGCTGGTGGGGAGAGAAAAATGGGGGGTTATAGGCATGGAGGAGGACACTTGTTGGGATGAGCACTGGGTGTGGACACTTCTTGGGATGAGCACTGGGTGTTATATGGAAACCAATTTGACAATAAACTATTAAAAAATAAGAAAAAAAAAGGATAACGCACATCATGACTCTAGGGAGTATTTCAGAAATATGTGGTTTGCACCAGCTCTCCTGTCTTGAGCCTCCTAGCTGGTCAGGACAAAGAAAATGGTACCAATGACAGCTGAAAGGGGCCTCCTGTGTATCAAATCATGGAGAGGGGGGTGTGCAAGGTTTTCAGACTTGGCTGAGAATTCAAAATCATGCAATCTGCTCATATCACACATCAGGAAAAGGAATAGCAAAGAGATGTTCTGAACTGAGCTAACTAGTCTTATCCTTAAGACTGACTGGACTCTACTTTTCTATCTCTAGGTCTTTTGCCCCCTCACCACACGAAGCAGATCAACAGCATTTGGCAGAAATGCAGATGCTCAGGCACCATGACAGGCCAACTAAATCAAGAACCATTTTTAAACAAGATCCCCAGAAAATTCCCTGCATATGAGTATGAAAAGCAAGACTCTATACCACACTATTTAACTCTCGGAATCCAGAAAAGCAGATCTAGAGACTAACTTCCCATGTCCCAGTCTCAACTCCCTCACTCACTAGCTCTGTGACCCTTCCTGTCTCTCAGTTTCCATCTGTAGAAATCATCACAACACCTATCTCATAGTGTTCTCTTGAGGGTACTCAATAATTAAAAATTATTATTTTTCTTAAGAAAAAATAAATATGTGGTTAAACATCTGAAAATCAAGCAGTGTAATTTTCCACAATAACAGAATAAAAAAGAATCATTAAAGCAGCTCAATAAATACATTAAAATATTTGATAGAAGAAAACATTAAAGCAAACATAATTTCTATTGGTAAATTATTGAAAGCTTTTACTCTAAGATTAGTAATAAGAAAAAGATGTTCTTCTCACTACTTCTATTCAACTTTTATCCTTTCCTCCCTCCTGCCTACTTTTTTTTTACCCCCTTTGGTCAAGTGCATATGGTTTAACTTACATTAGCTAAATGTGCATATTAGGAGACTACGATATTTGAACATGGAGCAAAATCCTCTTTTCAAGGACATTCTGATAGTTTTTCAGATGGGTAAAATACTGTATTATTTAAAAAGTAATCTGTTCTATCTCTTATGCACGATTACTCTAATTCCACATAAAGATTTTTTCATTTGATTTGGGAGACACTAAATGCTAAGTGTTACCCTAGGCAAGAAACTTCATTGCATTTCCTGGCTTATAGAGCTGCCGTTGCTTGAAATGGGGCCTAGCAATGAGTAAATGTTATGTAAATATTTATTAAATAAATAAGTAAATAAAACTACTTATCCTTCTGCTGTAAATACTTTAATTAAGCATGTAACTTGAGAATAAAATATTCACAATAAAAATTAAAAGACTCTATGACTTCCTTTATTTATTGGAGTGTCTCTGCTACTTTATGTGATAACAAATTCAATTCAATAAGATTACCTTCAAAACACTATACTCGTCATTCATATTTGAGCAAATACCTTTAACTGCTTTAGCACTCCTCTCTGAAGCTTGTTTCTAAGAATTAGGCCTTAAAAAAGCTCCAAGCATTCATCTGGTCCATGCCCTCAAACTTGAGGGACAAAGGCCTTTTTTCCAGATTCAACACAATTGGAGGTCCTGTTGAATTAACTGTCCCTGCCAGTCATCCCTGCATGGAACCATGCAGCGCTCATCATATCTGTAAGGCACCACCTACCAGGCCCTTCAAAGTACTGGGAAAATCCATGATAAATAATAAAACACACAAACAGAAAAGGCCAAAACGAGCTCTCTACGATAATACATTTCTTGCTGATCTGGATAGGAAAGAAGGGAAGAAAGCATCTTATACCCATACCACATTTTTATAGAAAATTGCATTAAAAACTTGCACGTAGTTTCATCAAAATTGAGGACTTATATTTTATAAATACAAAGCAAATAAAATTACTCTAAAATAGCTTAGTGCTTAGATAGTATTCTATATTTGTTTATGACTGTTTTCCCTCATATTTTGCTTATTCTACCTATGTGCTTTGGACTAAATTGTATAACACCCCTCCCCCTCAAATTCATATATTGAAGCCTGAATCCCCTAGTGTAATGGTATTTAGAGATGGGACCTTTGGCAAGTAATTAAGTATAGATAAGGACATGAGGGTGGGACTCTCAATATTGAGGGATCTTTGCCCCTAAAAGAAGACACTAGAGAGTGTGCTCATGCTCACTTTCTCTCTCTAGCTCTTCCTTTACTCTTGCTTGCTCACTCTAACTCGCCCTCTCTCTGCCGTGTGAAGATAAGGTTCAAGGTGATCATCTGCAAGCTAGAAAAAGAGTCCTCCTTAGAATTCAGCCATACCAGCACTCTAATCTTGGGATTCTAGCCTCCAGAACGGTGACAAAATAAATTTTTGCTGTTTAAGCTGCCGAGTCTATGGTATTTTGTATGGCAGCCTAAGCTGACTAAGACACTATGTACTATATTTTAGTGGTTCAAAACATTGCCTTTTGAGTCCTAGTTTATTTTTTTCCAAGGGCAAGTCATCTCAACTTTTTTCAGATTGAATTTTTTTATGTTTAACACTGAAAATGTTTGTTCTGTCTTTTGCACAAACTTTTTAGAGGAAAATGATATATATGAAAACTGAATAGAACAGGGGCACCTGGGTGGCTCAGTCAGTTGAGTGTCCAGCTTCAGCTCAGGTCATGATCTCACGGCTTGTGAGTTTGAGCCCCACGTTGGGCTCTGTGCTGACAGCTCAGAGTCTAGAGCCTGCGTCAGATTATGTGTCTCTTTCTCTCTCTCTGCACCTACCCCACTCACACTCTGTCTCTCTCACAAATAAACAAACATTAAAAAAATTGAATAGAACATTTTCTAAAGCTATTTCCAACTCAGAATGAATGCAAGTAGAAATAATGTTAAAAAATTTTTGTTTATAAAATTTCATTGTCATTCTTTGCATTTATTCTGACCTTATATGTCTTATCTATATAGCTTTTAGTAGGCATTTTATATATAACTCAAATAATCCTAGAACACATGCATTGCATTCCTGAAAAGGGATACTTTCACAGATTTCCTTCAAGTTGTTAGACCATTTGCCACAGTTCTCCCCCATATGTCTTTCTAGGAGAGCTAGCAGGCCATCCTCAGACTATGAGGCTCCACTGCTCATCTCTTCCTGTTGCTGCTGTGTTTTGTGTATTATTTTCAGTCTAACCTTTGGTAACTTAATATGGATGATGTCATACTAAGATCACTGTTATGTGTTGAACTGTGTCCTCAAATTTGTATATTTTAGTCCTAACCCTCAGCACCTCAGAAAATGACTGCATTTGGACATAGGGCTATTAGAGAGCTAATTGAGTTAAAATGAGGTCAGATGGGTGGGCATTAATCCAATATGACTGCTGTCCTTATAAGAAGTGGAATTAGGATACAGACATTTCATGCACAAAAACAAAAGATCATGTGAAGGCACAGAGAGAAGATGACCATCTGCAAGCCAAGAAAAGGGTTCTCAGGAAAAGCCAAACCTGTCCACATCATGATCTTAGACTTCCAGCCTTCAGAATCATGAGAAAATTAACTTCGGTTGTCTAAGCCAACCAGTCTGAGTTGTGTTGTGTTGTGTTGTGTTGTGTTGTGTTGTGTTGTGTTTATGGCAGCCACAGCAAACTAATATAGTGACCCTTAGTACATTCCTGACCCAAGCTTGGTCTTGAGTGTCCCCACTGTCCCTCTTCCTTCTCCACTTGTGTTGATCAATATCCCCATCCCCAACATTACATTGTCTGGTCCCTCTCCATCTCTCTTTCCTTAATGCCCAGCATTTGCTGGGAGCCCTTGAAATACAATTCCTCTATATCACCTAGCATATTCCATAAAATGCATGAAAGCTTTCAAAAGGCAATCAAAAGGAAATTGGAGCCAGAGAGGTCTCAAGAGCAGCTTTACAATTTATCCTAAATTACATCTTCTTCCTAACCTTCAGAACCTCTGTTGAGGAGAAAAATTTTTCTCTACTTTTTAAGATTCTTCTAGCTGATCTAAGAATTAAATTGATATGAGAGATTAACAGGAGAAAGTCAAACAAAAGTTTAATAACATGTATACCTTCTATACACATAGAAGAGACTCAGGGAAACTAAGTAACTCTCCAAAATGTCCTACGCCATCACCTTAAATACCATTTTCAAATAAAGACAAATATTGGGGGTAGGGAGAAGCTGTGGGCAGTTACTAGAAAACTTATAGTAAACAAAGATAAAATTGCTACACAGGTTTAAATACATGCTTTCTCCATTGGCAACAGTTTCTAGTGATTTAGAGTCATCCACCACTTTTAGTGCAGCCAGCAAGATACTCTAACAAATGGATATTTCTCTTATACATGCAAACGTCTCTTACAAAAGGGTAATTTTTACTTAGTTTTCAGAGCTTCTCTTGTGTCTTCAGTTTCTTAAAAATAAGCATCTTAAATTAACCAATATTCCAGGACTTCTGGGAAGATGGTGAAGCAGGAGGATCCTGCACTCACCTCATTCCACAGACATACCAAAATAACAGCCACATTAGTGTAACTCTGAAAACTACTCAAAGACTTGCAGAACAGACTTTCTATAGTTAATGGTAAAGAGGGCCAAGGATGCAGTTGGGAGCCAAACACCAGTTGAGACTACCCTCAAGTGGGATGGACACCACAGGCACAGGATTAGACCCCACAATAGGCACCCCAAACATGGAGGACCCATACAAAGATGAGTCTCCATAACATTTTGGTTTTGAAAACCAGTAGGGCTGAACTTTGCGAATTTTTACAGTCAGTGGGGCTTGACCCTAGGTATGTTAAAAATCAGTGAGCTTAGCTCTGGGAGAGCCAGTAAGCAATAAGAAACTGATTTCAGCTCAAGTCATGATACCAGGGTCATGGGATAGAGCCCAACATCAGATTCTGCACTGAGCATGGACCCTGGTTGGGATTCTCTCTTTCCATCTGCCCCTCTATCCTGCTCACTCTCTTTCTAGATTTTTTTTTAAAAAGTTTCTGTATAGCAAAGGAAATCATCAACTAAACAAAAAAACAACCTACTGAATTGGAGAAGATATTTCCAAATGATGTATCTAGTAAGAGGTTAATATCCTAAATATATAAAGGGCTTATATAACTCAACACCAAAAACCCCAAATAATCCAACTGAAAAATGGTCAGAAGACATGGACATTTTTCCAAAGAAGACATGAAAATGGCAAACAGACACATGAAAAGATGCTCAACTTGACTAATCATCAGGAAAATGAAAATCAAAACTACAATGAGATACTATCCTATGTCTGTCAGAATGACTAAAATCAAAAAAGCTAGCAAGCAAGCAAGAAAGAAAAGAAATAACAAGTATTGGCAGGATGTGGAAAAAAGGGAACCCTCGTGCACTATCAGCGGGAATTCAAATTGGTGCAGGCACTGTAAAAGTTCGTCAAAAATTTAAAAAAAGAATTACCATATGATCCAGTAATTACACTACTGGATATTTACTCAAAGAAAACAAAAATACTAGTTTAAAAAGATGTATGCCTATGTTTATTACAACATTTTTTTTTGTACTATAGTCAAGATACGGAAGCAAGCCAAGTGTCCTTTGATAGATGAAAGGATAAAGAAGATGTGGTATAAATACAAAATGGAATATTGTTCCGTCATGAAAAAGAATGAAATCTTGCCATTTGAAACAACATGGATGGACTTAGAAAGTATAATGTTATGTGAAACAAGTCAGACAAAAAGGAAGACAAACACAGTATGATTCCACTCACATATAAAATTTAAGAAACAAAACAAACTAACAAAGAAAAGACAAAAAAAAAAAAAAAAAAAAACCCAGACTCTTCAATACAGAGAACAAGGAGAGGTAGATTGGAAACTAATATAACACTATATGTGAATTATATTTCAAATAAATAAACAAACAAATAATCAATATGCCAAAGAGGCATATCTTGGGGTGGTAAAATTTGTTCTCCTATTCCTCATAAAGTCTGCTCAGACTTCTTAGATCTTCTTATACACATCTATAGGAGTATGATTTTTCTTTCAGGGTTTCCTTTCCTCTTTTATTAGACATGTCTGTAGATGGATGGACCTCTTTCATGGTGAGGATTCAAGTTTGTTCACACAAAGCTCCTAAACCTCCATGAGAATGAGAGATGACACCAAATACTATTTTAGGGTCCTCAACCTTTCTCTGATATTTATGTTCATTGGTCCAGAGCATCCTTAAAATCCCTGGGGGTAGATTCCATAAGAATCTATGAGAGCCCCCCATTCTGGCTCAGCTGATAAACTCTATCATATAAATATCCCACACTACTATTTTACTATTTGTTGTAAGAATCTTGTGGAATAAGATTAATACTATTCTATTTTATTAAAAAAAAAAAAAAACAGAACTCAAGTCTTTATATCAGGTTTACTTACCTAAAGTTAGTAAGTAATATATGTGTGTGTATAGATACACATGGAGAGAGGGGAAGCGGGGGGATAATAAATATATCTAGAAAAATGTTTCTATTAAGAGAGCTTAAAATTTCATAAAATTTTATTTTTATATTTTTTGTTTATATGTATGAAAGCCTGGTTATAGAAAAAATTTCAAAACAATATATGGCACTCAGTGTTATCTGAATGGAAATAACCTTGTGAAAACAGAAAATGCATCTCACAACTTCTGGTTTACACTGTTACAGTAGCACTTTATAAATAAACCTTTTTAAAAGTATCTAATATCTCCCAATAAAAAAAATCTCACAGGAAACAAACATACTGTTCAAAGAGATAGTATTATCATGTTAAAATAATTCAAAACACTCCATGTAATATAAGAGCTCATTCCATACTTTTATGTTAAAAACCTGAGTACCAATGGGATTTATTTTAAGGGAATGACAGACTTCAAGACTGGAACTCTATAGAGATGCACCCAGAGCAGTGATAGTTTTATACCTGCTATAATAGGATCCAATCTTCCAAGGATGTAGGGTCTATAGACATCTGTTAATCAGAAGAATCTTGTGTACAGAGGTTAACTTCTCCACCCCAAGCTTTATGAATTAATTCAGTACAAGCATAAAGCTTCCTTTTTTATTCCTCCTTTGACAGCATTGCTTCAAAGCACAGCCGCACAGCCAGCTGAGGATGGCAGGTAGCTAAAATACTAGTGCAAAGAAAGAAAGAAAATTGAGGCCACCAGGTCTTTTCATTCACAAACACAAACTCCTCCTTCAAAACAATGATGCAGAAGAATTGTCAATATGCATGTGAAAGATGTTCAACATCATTAGTCATCACGGAAATGCAAATGAAAAACCACAGTAAAATACACTCTATACTAACAGACTGGCTAAAATAAAAGATTAACATTCCTACCTATCAGTATTTTGTAGAAACAGATGGGGGGAAAATCCAGTAAGAATAAAAGCTTTAAAAAACTCTATCAACTTAACCTAAGTGATATCCAACAAATAAGGAAAACATCATCTTTTCCAGTGCTCATTGCTATATAAAATAGCTATACACAGCCTCTAATGTTTTTAAAGGTGGTTCCAACTATAAAACCTGATTTTTGACCAATCACTTGAAAAGCTGTTAAATTCCTAACCATATAAGACTTAGGATTTAAGTCTGGTTTTCACATCAGATCACTGTGTCAGTAATTTTAAAAAAAGTTGAAAATTTCAAATTCAAGCACAATGTTAAGGCTAAAGGAAATATCACCAAAAGGCAACTTCTATTAACATTTTGGTATGCTTCTCATTTTTCTCCATATACTTTAAATTATTATTTACAATTTTTTATTCAATATATACAAGTTTGCATGGAATAAAAACTCTTCACAAATAATTTAAAGGTAAATAGATTCCATAGAGTAAGTGTATCATTTTCTTAACCACACATTCATATTAAGTATGTGGGATGCTTCCAAAGTTTTGGTATTTTAAATATTATTTTATATTTATTATTAAATATAATACATCAAGTATTCTTTTAGACAATATTATGATGAATATCTTACAAGAATTCATTTTAGTTATAGCAACTGTTTTTGCTAATTAAAGATATTATTTTCTTGAACCTGAAATTGGTACATTCACAAATAAATCTGGCACATCAGTGCTCATAGAGCCTCTTAAATTCTCAGATTTTATACCTGATATTTCCCTTAGAACCAAAACTTAAGTGAAGCATTAAGGAAATTATCTAAATTTATGGGGAAGAAATAATTAAAGGCATTTCTTTACTGGAATTACCCACATATTCGATCTATATTAATTCCATTACAGACTGACTTGGCATGATCACAACATTAATTGGTTATTGTGGACATTTTACACCTTTAAAATGATAGATTTAAATAGAATAAATATCAGAGGAGAGCTGAGGATGAAGTTGAAAAATGGAGAAAAAAGGTTGGAAAACTGGTTGGGATTTCCAAGGCCGTATCCATAGTCAGAGTGAAACAATGAAAGCTTAGGCTGTGATATAATCCATAACACTGTGGGTTGGAAGAAGGACAGGGAAGGGAAAGGAAGGAAGAGACTTCCCCTCTAACGGACATATCTGACCCAATTTCTTGGGAAATTTTGATGTAATCAATGCAACACAGGCACATTTACCAGAGTTACTACATAATAAGTGCCTAGATGGATATTATCAGACCACACAAATGTTCAGAGCAACCTCTTCCTCCAGCCTCTCTTTCTGCCTAACATGTTCTGTTTCTAGAAGTTAGATTATAAACTCATGTATGAAAATTCACATGCTACAAAAAATAAGATATAATCTTCTAGCTTTTTACACTTAGCATGAAATAGTGAATTTAGAAGATCAACTAATTGCCACTGAACAAAGTGAGAGCTCCTACTCTTAAGGGCTGAGTTACAAAACAGACCTATTACTACAGTATGTGTTGACAGAAGAAAAATAGCTACAGAGAAAGAGAACCTATAGACATAAAACTTGGGTAGTCAAAGGGTTACCACTGACCTGGGTAGGTCATATGTGGCAGGGCCCAGGCCAGAGGGACCTAAAACAAGGATCCAGGCCAAATAAACCAAAAAGAAGAGTGGAGCGGTTGGGAAAAGGGTGTATGTACACATAAGTGCATGCATGTGTATGAGGGATGGAGAGACACAGAGGGAAAATCCATCCCTGTGCCTGCATCAAAGGCAGTAAACATAAAATGAGGAACTGGATCTAAAAGAAAATTTTCTGTTTTGCAGATGGGTAGCTCTGATTCTTACTTTCAGAAATTATTTATTTTGATCACCTGCCATAAATGTTCTGGAGAAAAGCCATTAGTCATAATTTTCAGAGAAATGGCTGGAGATCTTTGTGAAAAATTAAAATACATACACACACACATCAGGTTAATCAATGAAAGAAATGAAGACATTTTTGCATGTCTTACAAAGATGGTTCCTTTTGTTAGGTTCACTATACTGGAAACTGCAATATAAATCTATCCTATGCATTAGAATAAATTACAGCCCATCTCTTCCTAGGAAAACTGTATTCCTATCCACCCTGCTTAGTGGGGGTAAGCTGGGAACAGCTTATCAGATTATACAGTATTACTAAATGCATGCAGCTTTCATCTGATTGCTTTTCAATCAGAACCTCACATCTTTAGCCAGATATAAATCATCTCATATAAAAGAGCTTTAGAATACAAAGTCAATGAAATACTTTTTTTTTTCTGGAGGTCTTAATGCAATCCTTATTTGATTATAAAACACAAACTTACCCACTATAGTCTATATAGACAAAGTATGTTGTGTTTACAAAGTATGTTTCTGTAATACAAATGATACAAGTATAAACTATATGACCTTGCAACTGAACTGCAAATTATTCAAACTTAATTCCACCCTAAATTGGAAAAATAAGCCATAGTACACTTTTCACCTTTCCAAATTATACTGTAATTACAAATATAGCTTCTAGCTCAATTCCCAAGAGAGACACCAAAAACAGAATACTGGTATATGCATGAATATGTGAAGGGGGAAATGTGTTGGGGAGAGAAAGGAAGGGGGAGTATATGGACAATGGACAACAGGTTACAAAGCCCTTCCTCCCTGATCCCCAAGCTGCTGGGTGGAAAATATCCTCAAGTGTTCTGGGATTGACTTAATAGCCAAGTATCCTGGATTCAAAATCAAGCCCTAGGACTAATTTACTCTGAAATCTCTGGTAAATTACTTCACGCCATTGAGTCTCAATATTCTCAGCTATAAAGTAATAATAATAATATTACTAATAATAATAATAATAATATGGTTGGATTTTGCCCTATCTAGGAATTTTATTATTATTTTCAGATAAACTGAGTATACCATGTACATGGAACAGTCATGATCTTTACTTGTTTGTGTATTTTTAAGCACTGGATAAAATGTAAATAAAAATGGAAAAGACAAATAAATAAAACTAGATGCCTCAGGTCATCTTTGAAAAGCCTCAACTACATTATTCAACAATTACCCACTGAGTTCCTACCATGTACCAAGTATAGCACAGGGCACTAAGTTATAAATGAAAGGATAAATGGCTGGTAGGATACACAGGAAACGAGAAAGAAGGGAAGAAGAAGTTAGCTAGTTGTTTAGCTGGATATTCAAGATTATAACAAAATGGGGAGAGAGTGAACACTACACTCAATAGGACATAGTTTCCTAAAGTATAGCACCGATAAAATACGATGTAATAATAATCATTTTATGTGACATACTAAGGAATAATTTTATATTATAAATTAATAATAATATAATAAATATATATTTATATATTTATATTACATATATAATATAATAAATAATAATATAATAAATATTATAAACTATTAATTATAGTTTATATAGTAACATTAAAATAAGTAGCACACATAACTGGTCATACCTATATTTTCAGGGATATTATTGATTACTACAAGGCAACATAAAATAAATGAATTAAGGTCAATTTAAATAAATATTAAATGATAATCTGACTTATGTGTAGAAAGCGGAGATCATGAAGATGGCATTTAAAATGGCTGAACGTGGGGGGTGCCTGGGTGACTCAGTCGGTTAAGCACCCAGCTTGGGGTCAGGTCATGATCTTACGGTTTGTGGGTTCGAGCTCCGCGTCGGGCTCTGTGCTGACAGCTAACTCGGAGCCTGGAGCCTGGGGTTCAGATTCTGTGTCTCCCTCTGTCTCTGACTCTCCCCTGCTCTCTCTCTCTCTCTCTCTCTCTCTGTTTCTCTGTCTCTCTCTCTCAGAAATAAATAAAAACATTAAAAAATTTAAAAAAATAAAATGGCTGAGCATAGGAAAATATAAGAAGACAAGATAAGCCTCTGATATTTTGCTGCTATTCTCTTGAATTCATAGTCCCTCTCATGATTCCATAATCTTTAAATTTTCACACTAGAGAAGAGCAGCTTATTTCTAGGCAACAGATTAAAAATTACATATATACACAAACATCATAGGCCAGCATTCCCCCAACAGATGGACTCCAAAAAGTTTTCATGGTGGGGAGAAGGGGTGGGGAACGGTACTAGAATAAGGCATTTGGTCAAAACTACCACATTCGTAAGCATTTACTCTGTGCTTTGCTTTGTACTTAACATTATTGCTAATCTTCATAACAACCTTGAAGGTAGAGTTTTCTCTTTTTTTCTTCTAATTTTACCCAAAAGAAAACTGAGACAGACCTATTTTACGTTTTCTTAGATGACACTGAAGACACAGGCATAAATGAATTGAGGTCTTTTCACGTTGTTACTAAAGTAAGTTTTAGTTTCTATTTATGGTATAGTTTTCTACTTTAGATCAAATGTTTATAAAGAAAAGTTCTGTCTATGAAATAAAGCAAACCTAGCAGTGGATATAGAGATATGAGGGCTATTGGTAATTACAAATGTGATTGGAAAACTGTATGTTCAACTAAACAGAACATCCTCCCCCGAGATATTTAAGAGGAAAACAGGAGGTTGAAGCAATAAGGCACTGAGTATAGGCAACTGGGGGGAAAAAGTCAAGTTCTTGCTTTATCTATCAGGCCCTTGGCTATGATCAACATTCATTCACTAAGTCATCTCAAGCTCAGAAATGAGTCCTGAGAACTCTGGTTTGGAATTCAGGCTGCCTGTGTATTTTATCTATTTTAGATAGATACTTAGATCATATGCCCTTAATTTAGCCAAAGTAATTTTTGCAGCATAAGACAAATAGAATTATTGACAACCTAATCTGTAATACTAGACGATCTTAACATTAGTAATAGCAGGTAGGACAGAAAACAAAAAGGAGAAAGTGCTTATGTTTTTCTTTTATTTGATTTTATACCTTGTCAGAAGACCATAAGCTTCTGCATTGATCTTACGTGTGTTCAAAAAACTTAGGGTAACCTCCATAAGAAGATAAATGGAGCATGTACCTTTCAAACACAGAAGTTTTCCTAAAAGGTGTAATTAAAACACAGTCCACAAAAGGCAGGCAGAGAAATAAGAAGGAAAAAAAAAAGACAAAAGAGAATAGATAAACACACAAGAAAATGACATTAACAAGTCCAAGATGAAAGGACTCAATTCATTAGATAGAGGACACATGGGGAAGCCCACATGAACAGAAATTGAGTCTCCACCCAGCCTTTAGCCAGCATCAGAGGGCAGGCATGTGCATGAACAGCCTGCAGATGATTCCAGAATCTAACCTGAGAGTTTTCCACATATCATAAGCAGACACAAACCACCAAGCCCATCACACCCCATTCAAATTCCTGATACACAGAATCCATTTTTTTAATGCCACTAGGTTCTAGAGAAAACCTATTATGTAGCTATAGTAATGAAATGCACCCAACACACACACACACAAACAGAAAGTACTAGTGATAAAGCAAATGGATCAAAATATAAACTATTAGTGAAGCCTGGTAAAGGCCATATGGGAGTGAATTTTACTATATTTGCAACTTTCTAGAGACTTGAATTTATATCAAAATTTAAAAAGAAAAAGAGACAAAGAGATAACAGAGACAGAGAGTGGAAATCTAAGGCAGAGGTAATAGAATGAAAAGATGCATCCTATGTCTGGAATTTTTTTTTTTTTAATGGAGGAGACACAGACACAGGAAGGGTAACATAAACAGAATCAATGAAAAGAAATTCACTTGATGTATTAGAGTGAACCAGCAGAAGATAAAGACAAAAAAAAAAATCTTAAAAGCAGCCAGAAAGAAATGAGAAGACATAAAAAGGAATGACAATTAAACTGACAGAAGGTTTCTAAACAGTAGCAACACAGAGGATAATGAAATCATACCTTCAAAGTGTTAAGAAGAAAAAACACAAAACCCTTCGTTAGACTTTTGGACCCAATTTAAGAATAAGGGAGATATTAAACATACCCTTACTAAGGAGATTTTAAAGAATATGCCTCAAGGAAAAAAAAAAAATGTCCCCAGAAGAAGAGAAAGAATGGTAAGCAGAGAAGGTGCCAAGCACACAAGAAACCAGAGTGGACATGATGAAGCACCACACAGTGAGTGTCCCTTTCACAGAGGGTCTAGAGACTCCCAACAGCTAAAGCACGGTCAGCTGACAGCATTCATCTATCAGCCTCTCCAGGGAGTGCCCAGTTGAAGAGAAGCACCTTACTCAAATTCAAAATGCAGTCCACATCTGATGATTGATCAAGGCAGGGATACAAAGGCTGTCATACAAAGGCTGTCATTTTCGACAAAGTTCAGATAACTCTGGCAGACCACTTAGCTCCTGGTGGGGTCAACCGGGACTGTCACTGGACCTGCATCACAACTCAACTGCTGTCTCCTGTCCTTCCTGCTTTATTTCTCTCCTCTCCGCAAATGTTGGTCCTGAGGGCACTTCCTAATAAGCATCCTTCACTCTGAGGAGAGAAGGGAAGGAAAGAAATATGAAGAAAGCAAGAAAGGGAGGTTCAGAGGGAAGGAGGGTAGATAGAAAAAGATGGAAGAAATGATAGATGGTTGGAAGGAGAGAAAGAAGGAAAGGAGAAAGGAAGGAAGGAGGAATGAGACAGAAAGGAGAAAGAGAGGGCAAATGAAAGAAAGAAGGAAAAAAGGAAGGGAGGGAGGGAGAGAATGAATGAAAGGAAGGAAAGAGGGTGAGAGGGAGGGAGACAAGGGAGCAAAGAAGAAAGTAAACAGAAATCATAAATTATTCAGAAGTAAATGAGAAAAAGCACTCTGTGGGATGGAAGCCAAAGCAATGAGGAAGCTCCTTAGCCTCAATTGTACTTGTTGGAAATCAAGAGAATAAAAAATGAATGAAATGAAATGAAAACTCCAATAGCTAATAACAATTAATAATAAGAACAAGTTCCAAGAAAAGACAAAATAAGTGAGTAAAGATAAAAATAGAAATAGAAATAATAATTTCATCAATATAACCAGAGGCCATCTTTTTGAAAAGGTAAATGAAATAAATTGAAAAACCTTTGCACATGTGATCAAAATAATTTCATAAGTACAAAAGGAAATATAACTATAGATACAGAAAATATACCCAAAGTGGTAATAAAGTGCTTTGTCTCATCACTTCCTTTCAATCAATTTGATCATCTATGCTTGAATAATTTTGGGAGTGAATACACATTGCTAAAATTATTCCAGCCTAATAAGGAAATTTTGAATAGGCTGATAATCAAAGAATAAACTCTAACAGTGGTCAAATGTCTACCTCTCAAGAACATTCACATAGCTTTACCAAGTCTTTAATAAATAATTACTATATACACAAGTTTTCTTTTCCAGAGCATAAAATAAATAGCTTTTATTTTTTTTTAAATGTTTTATTTATTTCTAGGAGAGAGAGAGAGACAGCGTGAGCAGGGGAGGGTCAGAGAGAGAGGGAGTCACAGACTGAAACAGGCTCCAGGCTCTGAGCTGGCAGTCAGCACAGGGCCCGATGCGGGGCTCGAACCCACGAACCGCGAGACCATGACCCAAGCGAAAGTCGGACGCTTAACCGACTAAGCTACCCAGGCGCCCCAAAATAAATAGCTTTTAAAGCATTCTTTAAGTTACTCTACAAAGGAACTATTACCATAACGCTAAGACTGAACAAGATAGCTCAAGAAAGGAAAAAAAAATTAAGGACATAAGTGCAAATGCAATAAATAAATTATTAGCAAATTATATCAAAAAGTGTAGATTAAAAAAATTACCTTGACCATTTGAGTCTTACCCAGAAATGCTAGAGTGGTTTAACTTAATAAATCAATTAAAGTAATTCATTATATTATCATATTACATGATCAAAAATGTAACCATGAGTCATGTAATTATGTCAAGAAAAGAAAGGCTTAATAAAATTTCTGGTAAAAATGCTTAGCAAAATGTAAATTAAAAAGTCCTTCACAAGGTGAGGTATATTTATAGGAAACCTGAAATTTAGTGATAACCAATCAAGAACATAGCATGAATGTCATCTAGCAACTCTGCTTTATAAACTATACTGGAAGTCCCCAATGCAATTAGGGAAAGAAGGGATCAACATCATGATTTATGGACAAAATCATTCATTTTCAGATCAGCTGAGAAATAATTAGCATTGATGCAAGTTCTATAGGAGGTCAATACAAGATCAAAAGACAAAAATAATTAAAATTTTTTTAACATTTATTTCTTTTTGAAGGAGAGAGAGAGAGTATGCGCACGCACGCACAAAAGGGGAAGGGTCAGAGAGAGAGACATACACACAGAATCCGAAGCAGGCTCAAGACTGGGCTGTCAGCAAAGAGCAGGACCGGGCTTCTACTCAAGAACCATGAGATCATGATGTGAGCCTAAGTCTGATGCTTGACTGTCATCTGGGCCCCACAAAAGACAAACACTATTAACAGATGGCTAACATACCAGCAATAATCAACTATGAAATAATATAGAAAAGTATACTCCATTGACAACAGAACAAAAGTAAGAAACCTAAGAAA
The DNA here is from genome assembly GCA_017311185.1 of Proteles cristata cristata. NCBI lineage: Eukaryota > Metazoa > Chordata > Mammalia > Carnivora > Hyaenidae > Proteles > Proteles cristata. The sequence continues at coordinate 1,673,498 of JAESUZ010001419.1, read as the reverse complement.
GATTCTAGGGGCGCCTGGGTGGCTTAGTAGGTTAAGCATCTGACTTCAGCTCAGGTCATGATCTCATGGTTCATGGGTTCGAGCCCCGTATCGGGCTCTGTGCTGACAGCTAGCTCAGAGCCTGAAGCCTGTTTCAGATTCCGTATCTCCCTCTCTCTCTGACTCTCCCCTGCTCACGCTGTCTCTCTCTCTCAGAAATAATAAAAAAAAAAAAACATTAATTTTTTTAAAAAAAGAAAGATTATAATAAGAAATATAAAAAGACACATCACTTTCACATTTACCTATTTATCCCATCTGAAATTTAAAATGAGCTCCATGTCAGGTTCCTCTGCTGACAGTGCAGAGCTGGCTTGGGATTCTCTCTCTTTCTCTCTCTCTCTGCCCCAACCCCACTCTCATGCTTGGTCTCTCTCAAAATAAATAAATAAACTTTAAAATATCTTATAAAAACATAAACGGAGAGAAATATGCAAAATTCCTATATGGGAAGATTCATAATGTCTTAAATACGTAACATCCCACCAAATAATGTAATTAACACAGTGTCAATAAAATTTGACAGGATATTTCATAAAACCAAATAGTTTGAATGCAAAATTCATACAAAAAGAAAACAGTACTTGAGTAGTGTAATAAACTTTTTTAAAAAATAAGGAATATAGAGGTGCCCACCAAATACAAAAATATATTTTAAAACTAGAATAATTTAGATCTTGAGATACTAGAGCCATATTCAAATCAGTGTGGAAAAGATTAGGCTACTTAATAAATACTATTTGGACCATTAGCTATCCATTTGAGGGAGAGGAAGTAAATGAAACCATAAAGTATAAAAACATTGTACAATAATTTTACTGTCATGAAAGGGAAAACGCCAAAGCCAAAGACAAAAAAAAAACACAGCCTTTATAAGAAGACTAACATATCTGAATATAAAAAATGTATAAATTCTGTCTAAAAAAAAAGACAACATAACCTTATTTTTAAAGAAGACAAAGAAAAGAAAGTCTACAATATATAAAACACAAAAAGTAAAATCTAAGAATAAAAAGAATTCCTGCAAATCAGTAATTAAAAGCCGAAAGCTCAATAGAAAAAGGGATAAAAGGATGAACGAGCAGTTCTTAGAAGAAAAAATATAAATGACAAATAGATGGTAAATTTCCCAACCTTACCAGTAATCAGGAAAATATAAATTAAAACTATAGTGAAATAAAACTTTTCACCCAACCCATTAGCAAAAAATAAAATATTAATATGATTTAGCTTTGAGGAGAAAGTTGGGAATAGACACTCTTCCTGAAGCAACACTCCCTTGCTGGATGCTTTGTCAAAATATAAACATATAATGGCTTTGGGGAGGTCATGTTAGCCATATCTCTCAAACTAAAATATATGTTTACTTTTAGACACACTGATTCAAACTTTAGGCATCTATCCTAGAAAAGCAGTTATAAATGTTCCCTAAGAAACATGCAGAAAGAAGTAATTCTGGTATCATTCATAATGGGGAAAAATAAGAAATATTTTTTCTCTTATTTTGACATGACTGCCAATGATGCAAGTATTAAATTTTAGTGACACCATCAAGTGCTTTGCAGCAATTCAAAAAAATGTAAATAAGAGCTATATGCATTTGTATGGAAAGATCTCCCATATATTTTTAAGTCAAAAAAGCAGTAAACAGAATAGTTGCAAATGAATCTTACATATGACCTCAAAAAATAATGTATCATTTGTCCTTATGCATAAAATATATGTAAATGAAGAGAAAATAGACTGGAAAATTGTATACTACACTGTTAACAGTGTTTAATTCCAGAGAAGAAAATGGGAGCTGGGCAAGAAGAAAAGATCCTTAACCTCTTAATCCCTTTTTCCCATGTTGTTGAAAAGTTTAACTATGGGAATTTATTTATTCATTGTTCAAATAAAAAATAAAAATAAGAAAAACAACTTTCAGCTATGCAGTAACTTGATTTGTATGTTATTTTAGCATATTTTATAGGTACATTTCCCTCTGAGTAACTTCTTCAGCTCCAATGATTTCTTTAAACTATAAAATATACTTCTAATTACAGAATACAAACGAGCTCTTTTGATTCTTTTCCCCTTTTTTTAGCACTCTTTCATAATGCTAGCCCATAAATTAATGACATGAATAGTAATTGAATGCTGTTTCATAAAACAAAGAGGTAAGTATAGAATATGAAACCGTGAAACTGCAACAGAGCCTCAGTTTGATGACTATTTGAAAATTTTAATTCAACAATCTAAGCATATGATGGCTATCCTGACTGTTGAATGTCTAAGCAATGGTACTTTATAAGTAGGAGGGGCTCACTCATCATTTAAGGTCATAAGACCTTAACTGTTAAGAGTTGGGTGCATTACTTAACTTTCCTTATGTTATTACCAGTCAAACTTTCTAAAATGTATATGTTTGGGTAATGTATTCAACCTTCCTTATGTTCATTTTTTTTTTTTTTTAGGGTGGGAAAAATAACAGTAGTACCTCTTCCCACATGGTTGATTAAAGGACTAAATGAAATCATATGAACAGAAGTTCTTTGTCATCTGTAAAGCACTGTTAAAAATCAATTAATATAGTAGTAGTATTTCTGTAGGGAAAAGGGTGTGAAGAGCAAAACAAAGACACAAAGAAACTTCACTAATGATTGATTATAATCTTTCTAAAATGCAACAGTTTGTTCCTCCTTACAATACTAGATAGAAGAAACAGGCATCCTGTCTGTTTTTCTGAAACTACTTGTTAATATGTTCAAGTATTATACACAATACACATTATTTAATTTTCTTTCTAAGTGAGATCTATTATACTTAAGGAGAATTAAGAGAATTTACAAGCTTTTCTTTCTGCAATTACCCACCCTCAGTAGCATACAATATTACAACACAAGGGGGCAGTAGTTCTTCAAAAATTTCTCTGTCAGATGAGTAATGTTTTTCACTGAGGTGGTACAATGGGAACATCTCTTAACAATATGCCAAGATTAAAACAATTTAGCATCCATGCCAACTATAACTCACAGCCACTGGGAGATCACAGCACTACAATTCTGGAAACACTTGACTAATTCCTAAAGCAAGAAGTTCATGGGTTAACACAGATGTAGAGATGAGATGCCTGCCAACCAGACCAGAAAGAACAAATATGTAGTTCTTGCCCCAGCTGCACACACCATCTTCATTGTCAAGCAGGCTGGGGAGCACGGTGCTGTTTCAGTAGCAGCAGCAGCAACAATTCATAGGTGCAAAAGAAACAAAATCAAGTGTTTCTTTCGGTGGCTTCACCACCCTAATAGGGTCCACTAGGGAAATATCAAGTAAACTAAATGGCTGTTTCCCTGGAAACGGGCAGCAAAAATCCTCCCAAAACACTCTCTATCTCATACTTAAAGAACTGACTTACATGAACTGCAGTTTAATATATACAGGTACCAGGGAAATATAGCCCAATGTTCCTGTTGAGGGCAGGTCTGCATTTTATGCATGGGTCAAGGCATGGGTCAACAGGAATAGCCTCTCTAATGGGCTGAAAAAGTAGAACATAACACTACGGCACAGGCTGAAACTACTAATTGCTGAGATGATTCTAAATATAGGTCTAAAGGCAGAGCAGATCATCCTCCTCAAGGCAGCATGATGTTATTACCATTTATCTACTGTACACCATGCCAGGCTATCTTAGGTGTCATTTAGTTCACTTAATCTTCCCACTAAGAACTATGATAGACACAGGTGCTGAGGCACAGGTTAAATAAATAGCAACAGTTGAACTGGAGTCAAAAGGAAACCCAGAAGCTCTGGATACTCCAGAGCAAGTGCACTTATTCAGCACAAGATACACTGCTTTTCACAAGGCTGAGCTCTGTGCAAGCATCCAGGCAGTCTGGCTTTCAATCTTCCACTGACACTACATGTGTGAGGCTGGCAAAACTGCATCACTTCTGGGCCTCAATCCACCCTCCCCACTCACCAACCACCCACCACCGTCACCTCCATAAATAAAAGAACCAGACCAGTAAAATACAAGGCCTCTCTTTGGCTCAGTAATCCATGGTAATATTATGAAAGCAGTGACTGAGTTGCAAAGCGTGTACGATCTGGTACTTTTAGATACCTGCCTTCTGTGATCACTGATAGCAGCAAAGAAAACTCATTTGTTTGTTTTAATTTCTCAAAGGCATACAAAAATCACCAGTTTATTTGTTTAAAGAAACTTAGGACTATCTATTATCTATTCTTTATCTGGAAGCAGGTTTTTATATAGAGGGCAATATATATGCACTGTATGTCTATAATTAAATGGGAATTGCTGGGTACTTGCATCAAGAATGTAAAAAAAACCAGGGTGCCTGGGTGGTTCACTCAGTTAAACATCTGACTTCGGCTCAGGTCATAATCTCATGGTTTGTGGGTTCAAGCCCCACATGGGGGTCTGTGCTGACAGCTCAGAGCCTGGAGCCTGCTTCAGATTCTATCTCCTTCTCTCTCTGCCCCTTCCCTACTCGTGCTCTATCTCTCTCAAAAATAAATAAACATTTTTTTAAAAAGTTTTTAATGTAAAAAGGCCACCAAATACGGAAGTTCATGGCGGGAAACATGAATATCATCTACTATACTTTATAAGTGTGACTTGAGCTGGCTCCATCCTTTCACTGGGATTTAAATAATGTGATAACTGAGAGACTTGGTAGCATAACATAACAGAAATCACATGTAATTCCTGTTTACACGTGATAAATATTTTTATCTTGAAAGATTTTTTTACTGCAATTACTGATCTTCTCATTAAAATTTCTAAAAATTTAGTGCAAAACACTGAGATCCTATTAGATAATCCTACAATCATTTCAAGAAGTCTCTAGATGTTCCCATAGAGTATCAATTGTTTCAAATTCATCATGACATTAAAATTGTTTCTTGAAAGCATAATTTGAAACTGGCCATTTTTACAAATTGAAGGAAATACTTCTGTCTTTTAATGCATTTTAAACTGTGAGTATCTTAAGTCCTCTGAGATTTTTAAATATGGAGTCAATTTGTCTCCATTATATTCCTGTTCAGGCTGATGTTGCCAGAGGCTTATTTAGGAAAAAAAACAAGAAGGAAGAAGCAGAGGTGGAGGAGGAGGAGGAGGAGAACAACAACAACAACAATTACAACAACAACATTATTCTCAAATATATAAAAAAAATTAGAGCTCAAATAAGCATCAAAACTGCTATTATTTCAGATTTGAAATAGATGCCAGGGGCTAAAAAAAAAAAAATCCAGGGAGTAGTTGTATAATAAAAATTTTTAAATCTTTAGTATTTGGTACTCTGCTTATTTATGAAATAGTAATATCGTTCTGGTAGACCTCATAATTTCTGACTTATGAATTAACCTTGGCCTTTTCCCCCGTAATATAACTGCTATGGAGACACCTTTAAATGTTGGGAAATAAGCTCCAGTAAAGTTGAATAATCCTCCCTTTCAATCTTCTTAGTAATTCACTTCTTGTTATTTGGTACATATACAAACCAGAAACTCAGTCAAAGCTAGTCCTAAATGATCATTCTAAGGACTAAAAATATTCCTTCAGAGGCTATACAAGGCTGATAGATTTTGCAATTCAGTTTATGCTGTACTTTCCTACCTGGAAGTGAAAAAGTGGACATGGTATCTATAACATAAAAACTGTAAGACATTTATTTAGTTACTCCCAGAATCTTTCAATAACCCTACAAATGTTAGGGATAGTGAACATGATAATAATCATCTTAAAGATTTACATATGTATCAATGTCTTTATTTTTTAAGAGTGGCAGAGAACTAAAATAATTATCAAACTTTCACAAAATTCTTCTCTGAAATCCACTCAAGTCTGTTCTCAAAAGGCAAATTAGATCAGACCAAAAAGCTTTTCCCAGAGTCATAAACTAAACTAGAAAACAGGATTCCAGACAGTAATAACATAATGAGCAAACTACCTCTATTTGTGCCAAAATTAATTGAAAAAGTTGTTTGAATTGATTTTTAGCTTGATTTAAACTACATTTAAACAAATAAACAGGCAAAAAGCAAAACTATACCAAAGCTAGAGTACTCAACTTTAATAAACTTCAAAAGCAATTCTGAATTTTATTACCTTATTCTCATCTTACAGATTATGCTACATTTTCTCTTAAGATGTCACGTTTGAAAGGAGAAAAGGAAACTAACATTTATTATGTTCCAGCAAAGGGCTTTTGGAAACTGAATTTTCTCATTTTAACCCTCATCAATTCCCTGGAAGGAACACATAATTTTCCAGAGATTTCAAATGAGGGCCTCAAAAAAAAAAAAAAAAAAAAGATACTATTTACCAATGTGCCTAAAAACACTGACCTGGGAGCAACAATCTTTCCATAGCACAATCTAAGCTCTTAAATGGAAAGATGCCTGAACCAAGTGATTAATTTGGACTTTAGAAGCCATAGGATTAGTCAACAAGAGCTTGCTGCTGTTCGACAATCCGTGTACTCAGGGCCCATCGAGGCCTTGGCTAGGAACTGGGACTAGAGGTAACACAGAGTCCTTGCCCTGAAGGGGCTTATCCTTCAGGACACATGTAGGGGAGTATGTAAGAGCTAAGCACTTACTTAGGTCTCCATAAACATCTGGCCCCAGAAACGTTCTCTATCTAACCCAAGTTTCTCCCAAGTGCCTTCTAACTATGATGAACTAGAAGAGATCCCAACCTTGCTTCTCGATTTTGATGATATCTTCTTCTCAATCTCTTGCAGACCAATATCAACTACCCTCTCTCTGAGCATGGTGCTATTTTTTAATGACTGCAGCAGCTTGTGGCCTTCTTCCCCAACTATATGATAGCAGGATCTGGTTATAGGAAATGGTGGCTTTCTGGACTGCATAAGCAAGAAAGCTTATGCGGCTGCTGGTAAAATATACAACTTGAAGATTATATGTAGCAGTGGCTCTATGGCATCATTTGAGGAAAACCAATGTTAGTTCCTTTCCCATTTCCAAAGAGCTCTTTTATTTGCTTTAAACAGTGCTGGCCACTGCAGCCTCAGTCATTCTTTCACCAGATCTACAATAGAAATACCAAATACATAGAAAGCCTGTGCTTACTCTTGCCTCCTGTGCCACAGTAAGGCATCAGTTAGCAACCACAACACCCTCTCCAGGTGAGCGAGGATGCTACCTTAGGGTGCTTCCCAAAACAGCATTACAATCCATCTACAGAAGGAGGCTCACAGGCACATCTCTTGTCTAGACAGTGTTTCTATGTGCCACTCACTTATCAGTGCCTGGAAACCCACTCTTAAATGAAAATATGCAAATTCAAAAGGGAATTGCCGTAATAGATTCTAACAGATTCTGCTGCCTATTAGAGGAAAAGGTCTCTGCTAAGCTGACCTCAGACTGGCGCACATAACAAGCAGAGATCTGAAATACATTCCCAGACCAGGTCTAATGCCTTCTACTCACACAACTATAACTTCAACCTGACTTAAACATTCTTAATTCAGAAGTTTGGTGTGAGGACTAGTCCCAGGGCAGATTTAGGGGAGAGGGGCAAAGGTCAATGCTAGAAAAACTTCCAGCTAGAATAGTGGGAGCCAGCACACAGAGCAGCCATCCCATCCCCATGTTCAAGGTAAAGAAAGCAATTTCATTTGCCATAGAAATTAGGTAACACACTGTGCTACTATGTCTATTAATAGTCCCATTCCACTCTACTCTCTAGGCAAGAAAACATTTAATACATCAGTATAAAAATGTTAAAAATGTAGAATTTCTTCTTTATTTTGGAACTAAAATGTTGACAAGAAAGCCATGAAATTTTGACAGAAACAGTTACAATTCTCACTAATAGAAATCTTCATATAAGGATAAGCAAAAAAAAAAAAAAAAGCATATGAAAATCTTTAGTAAGTGAAAATCCAAGTATTGCCTTTTTGATTACCTCTCCTAATCTCTCCTCCATACTCTGTTTCAGCAAGACTGCTGTCTTAGCTGCTGTTTGAACATAATGGACACTCGCCTACCATGGGTCCTTTGCATTCTGCGAGTTCCTCCGTAAGCCAGTTCTTTCTTCAACTATCTACATGGCCCACTGACTCACCGCCTTCATGCTTTTGCTCACATGTATCACCTTCTCACTGAAGGCCTCTCTAACAAACTACTTAAAATTAGAATCTATTTTCCCATTGCTTCTCCATCTGGCACCCCAACCCTACTTAACCTGTTCTATTTTTCATCCCCTTTATCATGTTATATTAAATTTAATATTGTGCAGAAAATGGCTCACATAGAAGGTCTGATGTTACTGTTCTTTAAAAAGGCTTGCTTGAGGGGCACATGGGTGGCTCAGTTAGTTAAGCGTCCAACTTCAGCTCAGGTCATGATCTCACAGTTCGTGGGTTCAAGCTCCGCGTCAGTCTCTGTGCTGACAGCTAGCTCAGAGCCTGGAGCCTGGTTCGGATTCTATGTCTCCCTCTCTCTGACCCTTCCGTGCTCCCGCTCTCTCTCTCTCTCTCAGAAATAAATAAAACATTATTATTATTTTTTTTTAAGGCTTGCTTGTGGGGGGCAGTGCTGGCCCTTATCTGGGCCTGGTCAAGTTGGATTTTGGAATGTTCCCTATTTTATTTCCTAATAAAGTTAATACATATGCTGGGGGCACTGAGCTCTCCTTGCCTAGGCTCTTTGTGAAAACAGTGTGATTCACGATGAACGACTGCTTTCTTTCTGAGAGTGTGGAATTTTGGTAATATGTGGCTGAATGCTTTCTTTCTGAGAGTGTGGAATTTTGGTAATATGTGGCTGATTGCTTTCTTTCTGAGAGTGTGGAATTTTGGTAATATGTGGCTGATTGCACAGGGAGAATGTGCCTATGTGACTGTCCTATAATAAAAACTCTGGACTTGAGTCTCAAGTGAGCTTTCCTGGGCAGAAAACAATGCCATCGTATATGTGTTACTACACATCATTGTTGGAAGAAGAAGCAAGTTCTGAGGGACATGCTAGCCCATGGGAGAGAGAACTTTGGAAGGCTGTGCCTGGAATCCTCCAGACTCTGCCTGATGTAACCTTTCCCCTTGCATATCCTGACCTGTATACATAGCTCCGAATACAACTACTTCTGTGAGTCTTTTCAGCAAGTCACTGAACATGTGAATGATCGGGTGACCTTCAAAAAACATGTTCATTGCTAATGTTCCCCCCATTTGCATGTAAGCTCCCTAAAGGCAGGGATCACTGATATATTACACACCAATTTAATCTCTTTAGCTCATTTATATCCCAGTGCCTAGAACAATGTCTTGCCACATAATGTGTTCAGTAAATATTTGTTGAATGAATGAGGAATAAAGCAAATATTCTCCTATGAAACAGATTTTTTTAATAAATAATGAAAATACCAATTTATAATCTCAAAGATATTTAAGATGACATTGTTTCTATAAAGAAAGAACACTCTACCTGGGAAAAACTGCTTTTAAATGAAAAGCATGAGCTGAATTACAAATATTATAGTTATAGTAACACCAGAGTGCATACTTCAGAAATATCATAAACATGAGCAAGACCAGCTAGAAAAATTCTTCTAAACTCAGAAGAAAAGGATGAAGAGATAAACATAAAAAGAATAAATAAATTTCAAAAATCAAAATTATAAACATCCAGGAAGGAGAAACCAAGTTATCTACACTAGACATAGTGAAGTCACAATAAGTAATTGCTGAATGAACTAAATGAAACAAGAAAAAATCCTATTGGTATTAATGTATCCTTTTCCTATATAAAAACAAATGAAACATTTTAGAAGAAAAGATAGTGACATAAGAATTCAATAAGGTGAGAGACGGTATGTGGGGGCAACAAAAAGACCTTCCCAGAAACTCCTTTATTCAGAAAATATGACAATTACAAGCTTTTTCTAACATTTATGCAAGCAATACCCCTGCTGACCAAGAAATTAATCAAATAACAAACTCAAGTAGCAGAATAACCAGCATGATATGAAACCATGTAATAATAAGCACCTTTCATTAAATTAAGAATCAAGACAGTGATTTAACTGTCATAACTTTACTTAATATAGTTTGGTCAGGCTCCCCCCTAATTTTTGTAGGTTCTGGGTCAAGAGAACAAAATGAGCTATGTCCCATTTTACTAAATAATCAGAAGTTAAAAAATCAAGCTATCTGAATACAAAATCAACATACAAAAATCTGTTGCATTTTTACGCAGTAATAACAAACTCTCAAAAAGACAAATTAAGAAAACAATCCCATTTACAACTGCATCAAAAAGAATAAAATACCTAGGAATAAATTTAAGCAAAGAGACAAAGACCCATGCACTTAAAACTGTAAGACATTGATGAAATAAACTGAGAAAGACATAAATAAATGGAAAGATATTCAATGTTGCTGGATTTTAAAAATCTGTGTTATTAAAGTGTCCATACTACCCAAAGAAATCTACAGATTCATTGCAATCCCCATCAAATTCCAATGGCATGTTTCACAGAAATAGAACAAACAATCCTAAAATATGTATGGAACCACAAAGAGCCTCAATAGCCAAAGCAACCTTGAGAAAGAAGTACAAAATAAGAGGCATCATGCTTCCTGACTTCAGGCTATATTACAAAGGTATAATAATCAGAACAGGATGGGACTAGAATAAAAACAGGCACAAAGATCAATGGAACAGAATAGAGAATGCAGAAATAAACACAAACATATATGATTAATTAATTCACAATAACAATATAATAACAATATATACTAGGGAAAGAACAGTCTCTTCAATAATGGTGCTGGAAAACTGCACAGCCACTGAAAAGTGCAGGGGACCAGCCTATGCAAGCCAGGGTTGGCACGGAGAGTGATGGTTGGCATCAGCCAAAGAAGACATGGAGCCAGCCTCTTCAGGTGGACTGCTCAAATTTACTTTTCAGCTTAGGGTTTTTGTATAGCAAATCCAAACAATTATGCTTAAACAATTTACATTTTTTGAGTACAATCATAGGACTTAACATTTCTAAGTTTTCTTCACAACAGTGATTTCATGGTACATAATTTCCACTTCAACCAATAAAATTTAACCAGGTAGTCATAACAAAGTTTTACATATTCTTTACTACGTATGACAGGGTACCTAAGGATAAGTGAAGTATATTGCCAGCATACATGAGATCATGGTGCCCTTTAATTGTTTAAATTCAGTGGGCATGCAAAAACAGGATATACTTGTACCCGCAGTTGTAGGTAACAGACTCTCACAACCCCTTACTAAGAAAGAACAATGTCAACATTTATCATAGATGACGTATGGAAATGTTTTACGTGGATCAACTAGATTTGGTCTCTGCATTTACCAATCTCATTCTTTGAACAGAACAATCCATAAGTTGCCTTACAGGCTTGAGGTCAGCAGGCAAATACTTCTCTAACACTTTTTCAAGAAAGCCCTCCACAACCAGTAAGTCTTGTTTTTGTCTCTGCTTATGGCATAATATGTATTCTTACTCATACAAGGAAATTGGACTCATACAAGGAAAATGAATTCTAGGTCTCTCATAGACCCAATGCATACTGGAAGGTCTCCAATTTTGCTAATTGCTACAATATTTATTAGACAACATCTCATTGAGGGGGAAGACACGATATTTAGGTACATTCCATTTTGGAGGAAGCGGGGAACTTTGGGCGATTCTGGTTTCATATTAACCCTAGAATAGACTAACAGCAGAAGTGAGAGTAAAAGGTACAGACAAAGTAGAGAAGAAGAATTCTTCTGGGGGTTCTTCTGACTGCATTGCAGTCTCTTCCCTGGGCCTTGCCATCAGGGATGACCTGTGCAGTTTTGGTCTCCGGCAGAAAAAGAATGCAAAAGAATGACCCAAGCCATAAAGACTATGAAACCTCATTACACAAGTAAACAATATGGAGAGAGTAATATGAACAAAACTAGCAAACACACCACTAATGGTATAAACGGGGACTTGAATGAATGGAGAGATAAATTATGTTCTTAAATAGTGTAGTGGATCATTATATTTTCAACTTGGTTAAGCTAAAGTCTCTAGATTCCTCCTCTCTGTATGATTCTGAGTTACAAGTGACCAAAAGGAATATTTGAATAGTTTGTGGGAGGCAGAAGTGAAGCAGGAGCCACTGGTCTTTGAAACTGATAATAGCTCTATGAAGTGACAGATACAGAGGTTTCAATGAATTCCACCTTGTCCTCTCTCTCTTTTGCTCCATGTCCAGCATTTTTTCCTGACTGTTAACTTGCTAACCAATACGGGTCCCGGCCCATTACCAGACACCATCAAATTCTTCCCTCCCTGACTGTTTGTTACCCCTTCCATCAAGAGATGGAATTATTTCTCCACTCCCTGAAACTGAGCTAAATTTGTGATGACTTGACTAGCAGAATGCAGTGGAAGGTGATGCTTGCAGCCTTGACTCCAGGCTTTAAGACACCTGGGACTACCATATTTGCAGTTTTAGAAGCATGCTACCATGATAGAAGGGAAGTCCAAGGTATCTAGCTGGAGAGAAAGGCCATGTGGACAAGACCTGAGGCATCTAAACAACAGTGAGATAAGCCTCCAAGCATGTGAGAGTCTTTCTCGGACCTTCTAGCCCAACTGCAGCAGAGTTCCCAGTTGAATATGAGGACACAGGCAACCCCAGCCTACACTAAATGGAGCAGAAAAGAACTGTCCAGCTCATCCCAGTCAACCTCCTAGATAGTGAGAAATGACTGTTCTTTTTTTAAACCACTAAGTTGTAAGGTGGCTTACTTCACAGCAATGGGTAATGATATGGTTTGGAGTGTTGGGTTTCAGAGCCAATGGTTAAGAAAGAATTCTTGAGAGGTCTTGAATGCAAAAAAGTGTTTTTTTAAAGCAAGGGGACAGGACCCATGGGCAGAAAGAGCTGCACTGAGGTTGTGAGGAGTAACTGATTATATACGATTTTCTATCCTATGGAGGGGAGGGTGATGTTAGAGTTCTCAGAAAGTTGAGTCTATAGATTTTTGGAGTTTGCCTTTTTTCTTGTAAATCATTAAAATAGTTGCAAACTAATGGAGGCTCATGTCCTGCATGACTGTGATCTCTACCAGTTAACCATTTGTTTTTCCCTTTGTTCCTGGGCAGCCAAGAGTACCTGAGGAATGTCACACATATCCCACCTGTTAGCTTGTGCTTTGCCTTCAGCTTGCCCTTGTTTCCCACATCAGGTAACTGAAATGGGGAAGCTTATGCTGTAAATATGACAATACCATTCTACCCCCCAGACCCACTTTGGGTCTTAATGAAAGCATTCTAAAGGTCATATGTAAGAATATTCAGTGATTTTTTTTTTTTAAACTAAGATAATGAGGGGATATTTGCCCTACCAAGTATTGAAACATTTTTAAACTTTAGCAATCAGAAAAAAAATAGCAGTTATCATTTACTGAGTGTTTATCGTGTCTTAGCCATTGTTTAAAATATTGCCATGACATGGGGCGCCTGGGTGACCCAGTCATTTGGGCATCTGACTTCAGCTCAGGTCACGATTTCATGGCTTGTGAGTTGGAGCCCTGCATCGAGCTCTGTGCTGACAGCTCAGAGCCTGAAGCCTGCTTCTAATTCTGGTCTCCGTCTCTCTCTACCCTCCTCCATTCATGTTCTATCTCTCTCTCAAAAATAAATAAACGTTTAAAAAATATATGGCTATGACAAATAAATAATGCTATTATTTTTCATGTTTTCAGATGAAAATATGAAAGTAATTTTCTAAGCTTTTATATTAATAATTGTAAGACATCAATGCTAAAGCTAAACCAGAATAATAGGAAAGATATTCAATAAAACTGCAAATGTATTGAGTTAGGCCAGGTCAGCCTGTCAGAGTTAATTAAAATAAATTAAGTATGTAAGAACATTGGGCCTGTCCAGGCATTGTGCTAAATAAATAATCATCAGAGCTAAAGAGCCCTCAGCCTTTTGAAAAGTTTCCTAAGGGATCTAAGATAACTATGATTCTCACCTAAGGCAAAAAGATCAGGAGAAAAGAAAGGAAAGCCCATGATTTCAGCCAATCTGTCATCTTGCTCTGTATAACAGGGTATACCAGGAGGAGAATCATCAAGGAAGAATAACGTAAGGTCTCTGCTTAGCATTTAAACTTTGCTTTGGGGGGAAAGCCCGTCCCTTGAGGCAAAGAGCAGATTTCCTCCATTCATAAATTAGACCTGGAAAAACTCTTTGAGATCAAAGAGCAATTCATTCATTTTGCAGATGAAGGAGCTGATGCCCAGTGAGTAATGTGATTTGCTCAGAGTCATTTACTGGTGCCAGAGATGTTCCCCAGACCCCAACTCCCACTCTACTCCAGAGTGACTCTTTGTCTGCATCCTTTCTGCACCAAACACACTTAGAAACATCCTCTCCAGCCCCAACCACTTCACTTTATGAACAGACAGTAATTCAAACAAGGAAGAGAGCACAGGCAGAGGCTGTCTTGTTCACTTTGAGTCTTAGCACCTAGCTCTATGCCTTTCCATAGAACAATGCTTAAAGAGCACTGATGGAGCAAAGAAAGTGAAAATAACTCTGTCGAATATGTCAATCATCTGTTAACACCCAAGTATTCATTTCTATCTATGTTAATAAACTGTAATACAAAATATTAGTCTTTGAAAGTAAAGATTTGTTTTTTGAACATAATTATGATTTTGCTTTCATAATTAATATAGTCATTAAATAGAAGGCGTTGCTTATTTTCATTTTTCACCAAGAAGGCAAGATGTTTACTTATAAATAATGATTAGAATGCTCTGAGGTGGGCAGCCTGCACTTTGCCTGAAGTGCCATTTCATCTGCAGGAGTATGACTCTCAGTTCATGAAGCCACATTAAAACCATATGTTTCTTTATTTAAAGACACCTGTTCACAAAAGGCAATGCCAGGATAAAATTAAAATTCAAAAGCAATCGGAATATACTACAAGTGAAGGGACGCCTCAGGATCACAGGTTTTTACAATATCCTAAACAAAGAAAAGCCTTCGAAGTGGTTGAAATACATACACTGTTGTAATATTTTCTTCTGTAAATATTTCCCAAACTAAATAGTTAATTGTACGCTTTTCATGTTTTCAGAAAATATTCTATCCCCAGCATCCCAGTATCATTACACTAGGACCTCTTGGATAGTCTCTAACCTTCCTAAGCATTCTGGGCAGAGACCACGTATCAATGCTTCTCCTCAGTGGCACTTAACACAATTTGGCTAGAGAATTTTTTGTTATTCAGGACTGTTCCATCGACTGCTGTCCACCAGATATCTACAGCATCCCCAGTCATAAAGACAACCAAAAACATCCTCACTTTTCCTCACTTAGTCCATGAGGCTATATCTGGAGCCCCCATACCAGCACGGCATGGCCTGGCCCTCTCCCAAAGTAGTAGGTGGGGGACATCATAGGGTGCATCTCATTTTTCCCATTTCTCAGAGATTACTGTCTTTCATTGGATGTCCTGAGAACCACTGTTTCATGTATTTTGTCCAGTTTTATTGTTTGTCTCAGGTAAATCCAAAGTCAGCAATCAGTTATTTTTTAAACTTAATTTGGATGTGGATAGAATTCTGATTTTTTTTAACTAGATGCAGACTTTAATGGAGATAAGAAAGAAAGGAGACCTGAGACACCACCGGTATCTGAAGGGGAGAGGGCTTTAGGGAGTGGAAACAAAGAACAGGAGGGCATCAGACACTAATCTACTAACCTTCCAGGTTTTTCTAGGAATGGCCCAGGAAAAAAAAAAAAGAGTTCAAAAACTAAACTCTAGGGTTATGTCAAGGCTTATATTTATGATTCAGCACTTACAACAATAAAAAGGCAATTCCTCACTCAGGAAGGCTACCTGTCCTAAGCTACACAAATAGGCAGCTAACATAAAGGCACCTCTATATGATTAGTGTTATGCAAATTGCTAGGTCTACACTTGCTGATGAGCAGCTCCTTGCAAGGTGTCCATACTCCAATGTGGAGATAAGGTTATTAGTTCCCACAATAGAAGAATCTATACACACCTGTGTTCTGCAGATTTGATCTCTACCATTTCTTCCCACCGTGTTCCTCCATCTCCTTCCAGTCACAGAGCATGTAATAGTTATCTGACTGACCAAAAGCAATCCCTGACACATTGCAATCATTCTAACATACACATTTGACATCCCATCCTCTTGAATAATGAAGCAGGTACGTGGAGGAGTTAGGGCAAACCTAGAAGTTTCAAAAGTAGATTCTTTTAGTGCAGTGAGCAGAAGGGACACTTAATGAGGTTTTTAATTAGTTGAGTACAATTTCCCAATAATAAGAAACATAGCATTATTTGCATATCCAGTGAACTTTTCTTTATAAGGGTACTAGGACCCTGGCCTAAATTTATTGGCAGGATAGATGTAAAACCATTAGTAAAATAACTATCATTTATTTGTGCCAGTGAGAATACGTGAGTCTTCTCTAGTGCCTGTCTGTGGATAAAATGAACCAGTCCTTATCTCTTTATTTGAATAAAAACAAGATTTCTGTCATCTGAATGTTAATGCATGCAATCTCACAGATGTTATCTGAATGAACGGAAACTGTCAGCATGGCTCCATTTAAACAGCATGTTGCTTGGACTTTTCTGCATGACAGAGCAGGGCTGAAATGTGGCAGGTGTGGATATGCCAGATGACACACTGAATCAGGCCATGCTCAGGGGATGAGTCTGATGATGCAAGCCATTCAGAGGAAGGAAAAATTACCAAATAATAAATATGTTCTTCTTAAAGCACAGCCTCAATCACTAACTTAGAAGAGAGAAAATCTGGTCATGCTTGACAACCAGGTTGATTCAGAAAGTTGGCTAGGAAACTGCATAATATAACAAGCTCTAATCTGCCCTTTGCACATGGAGAACAGTAGCACTTAAGATACCATTTCTCTACAAAGTGGCTTTATGTGCGGCCTTATAAATAAAGGGTATATGTTATTTACCATAACAATAACAATTGCAGTATGATTACTGCAATACCATCTATATATATACTTCAGTCCACCTTCATGTTCAGAAATAAAATGTGCAGGCACCATGAACTCTACCTCACATTTTTAGCCATACGCAACTACAGCCCCTGATAATTCAGTCATAAAAATTCCCAAGATAATCACAAACATGGCATGAAGTGCAAAAGAATCTCCTTGATGCTTACAAATTTAGTTCACTGCCAAAGGTTAGCCATTTGGCAAGCATGAGCCCTTATCTCTAATGGGCACTCCAATTAGCACATAGTATCCAAATCCCTATTGGTTTCACTCCGACTGGAAGATCTGACTCAATTTCCGGCTTAGTACTGTGGTGCTATTGGGGTTGTCCTATTTAGTGAGGACTGTGAACCTAGTTAACTTAACTATTTGAAGCTGCTTAGTTATGGAAAGCTGAAACCTTTCCCCTTCTCTTCCCAGCTGCAGTCTGGAGTCTGGTTTGGAATAATGTGATGATCTGGAGAATTCATTCTGATGCCTCCCCATCTTCCCATGTCCGCACTGCCTAAATCCTTCTACTGCTATCTACCATCTTCCAAACTGGGCCACCACTGAGCCAAAGTTTACTCAGGGCATCAGACTGCTAACTATCCAACTGGAAGGCAAATCTTAGGGCAAAGATTCTTCTCTCTTGATCCGCAAACCTCTGGATGACTCATGGGTAAGTTTTAGACAGTCCATGAACCCTCAACATTAATTCTGTATATAGATAGTTTGGGGTATACGCAACTGACTTTTCATCAAAGTTTCAAAGAGTCTGTAGCCCAAAGGTAGTTTAAGATCCATCAACCAGAAAAGAGACTCGTTTCTCTTGTCAAGCTTTCTCCTAGTCTTAGTTTCTCTCCCTACTGATGAGCACCACTGAAATCCTAAGAAGTACACTAAATGAGCAAGATAGATTTGTAACAATTATAGAGCAGGTTTTATAGGTAAACTATATTATTCCAAAATGTCCCCTTTACTCCAATGTTCTCTTCATATTTCCTACTTGCAATTAAGGAAAATCAGCAACTGCTATTACTTAATGTATAATATTCTGAAACAGCTCCTTAATGGATGCTTAATTGATTTTCATCAAATTAAAATATTTGCTTTCAAATTGCACAGGACTAGTGAAAAGTATCAATTTCCAAGAATATCCTCTGCTACAAGTTTTCTTTTCCTTTGTTTTGCTGTTCCTGCTGTTCGGATTAAACTATTATCAATTTAAATGGGAAAAATATCCAAATTTAACTATAGTTGATACTGAAGATTTTAAACACATTCCAGTTAGCTTTATTTGAAAGGCCATTCTCATGCTGACGTTATGATCTTCAGAAATTAAAGTTCTCCTATCAAATCACAATTTGATGACTTTTCTCATTTCTATCTGATTTTTTTCCTTCCATTTTTTATTGCAATAAAATACACACAGCATGATATTTACCATCTTAACCACTTTTCTGTTCTTATGAATTCCATACACTACCATTCACAGCTACAACAAAAGGCACTCTATTTTTTATTAAATTTCATTTTCACCTCAAATACTGAATTTGCCAATTTATTTTTATCAGATAGTTTTGTTCAGTCTGTGTCTAGCACTCTCCCATTCCTCCCTGGAAATGAAGTTAAGAAATCTCACTCATTGGTTGATTCTATAGGAAAATTACCAAGAAAAAGAAAGATTCCTCTTCTTGGATGGACCCTTCTATATTCTTTTTTGTTTTTCTTTCAGTTTTTGATTCTTTATAGCCAAATAGTTGCACTATGCACAGAATCTCTTGATAAAAACTAACAGCAAAGAGAAAATAGATTACATTGCCAGTTACAGTAAGAATGAGGTCAAGGTCTGAAATTCTTTACAGAAAAGAAATACTTTTCTTTTTTATTATATCAAAATTACAGGAATGTATTAAGAAAATGTGAAATCCTACTAAATAAATACTGCCTTTTCATTTACTAATACATGAATAAATTAAATTTAAAACTACAGCTTTCAACAAATAAATTCTCAACTGAAAAGCTGAACTATTTTTGCTGAACAAAAAATCACAAAGGTCAGGGATACATGGGTGTGGGTGTGTGTCAGAATTTGCTCTACTTTTGTTGTCAGTTTTTCAAAAACACTATGTATAAATATAAATATAAGTATATACATTCCTGTAGGGTACTACATCCAGCATTTCAGCATGGACACTGTCAGTACAGAGAAAATGAAGGCTTGTGTATTCAAGAAGGTAGACAATGTTGGAGAATACAATTTATAAGGCTAACTTTAGAAGTGAAATTTTTAAAAATATTAAAAACAAAACATAAAAACAGTGGTGGGGCCAGTGGTAAACTGAAGATTCCACACTTGAAAGCTTTCAAATTAAAGGAAGGAAGGAAGGAAGGAAGGAAGGAAGGAAGGAAGGAAGGAAGGAAGGGAAGGAGGGAGGGAGGGTGGACAGACAGCAAGCTGACTATATCGACTATATTGGTCAAATAAAACACACCAACACAGTAAACTCAGCTGTGGTTCAATCTGTTTGTTCCCTAATATCTCCTCACATTCCCAAATTCAAGTTTCTGATGCAGTTCTCCTGGCCTGGGGAAGAGCGCCAACAGAATATGGTTTAAGAGGGTTCTTAGGAACTGGAGTCAAGGGCTCCTGAGAGTGAAAATAAATAAGACCACCATCTTGACTAGAACCATGTCACCCCCTTTCTTATCTCCTAAAAGCTTTAAAAATTAGCCACACTACTTCTACTTTTAGCACTGTATCTTCTGCTTCTGCCTAGGGCTTTTCTCCGGCCAAGTGAGAAACACGGTAATCTCACAGCATTTACCCTTTTCTCTTGGGCTTAAAGCAAGCATAAAACTATTTTTGTGGGTTTTCTCACAGTTTTTTTAATGTTTTTTTTATTTATTTCTGAGAGAGAGAGAGAGAGAGACAGAATCTGAAACAGGCTCTGAGCTAGCCGTCAGCACAGAGTCCGACGTGGGGCTTGAACCCACGAACTCTGTGATCATGACCTGAGCTGAAGTCGGACGCTTAACCAACTGAGCCACCCAGGTGCCCCTCTCACAGTTTTATTTTATTTATTTTATTTTATTTTATTTTATTTTTTAATATTTTTATTTATTGCTAGGAAAGAGAGAGACAGCGTGAGCAGGGGAGGGTCAGAAAGAGAGGGAGACACAGACTGAAATAGGCTCCAGGCTCTGAGCTGGCTGTCAGCACAGAGCCCGACGCGGGGCTCAAACCCACGAACCGCGAGATCATGACCTAAGCGAAAGTCGGACGCCTAACTGACTAAGCCACCCAGGCGCCCCACTCAGTTTTATTTTTAATAGTTAAAGATAAAATGGGATTTAAAGATAAAATGTGACTATGTAATGCATATGTATATCAAATCATGATGATGTACACTTTAAATACCTTAACATTTTATGTCAATGGTATTGCAATAAAGCTAAAAAATAATAAATGAATAAATAAACATGTGGCTTAAAAGACTGCTACAAATCTAGTTTGTTTTCTTTTTTTCTGCTTCAATGCTAGTAGAAAAGATAAAGAGGACATAGGTGATAAAGGCAGAGCTATGTAGTAAAATATGCCTGTGTTCAGAAGAATCCTAAAGCATTTCATAAGAACATATGGGGCATAGTCTCTTGGTAGGAAACCAAAAGGGGAAAGGGATAGTTTTTGAGTAATGAAAGGAAATATTCTAAAAATCTGAGACTAGTCCTGGGGCTGAGAGAGAACAAGGGTAAGAAAGGAAACAGCAGCTGCCTCAGTGGCTTATAGGCCAACTCTCCTCCTACCTCTTTTCAACCTTTTCTCTCTTGCTTCCATAGAACTACAGTGAAAGATAGTGAGAGAATAAGCAATGAAAGAGATGACTTTGAGGAAAAAAAGAAAGACATGAGGTAAGAAGATCCTAAGCTGGATTAGATAGAAGGAAGGGGATGGCCTAAGCCTAGGGGATTCTGTATGTGTAGCCATTCTAATGAATGGGAAGGAGATCCATTATTAGTCTAGACCAACATCCAGTGTTGACCATACCATCCAAGAAAATCCTTCATAGTGTCTCACCTGTATTCAGAGTGGACACTCCATAAAGATCATAGCAATGATGTGAACTAAGCATTTCAAAGAAATGTCCAAGTTTAGCTAATACTTGAGCAGTGGTTTCATCCTACTTCCTGTTTTAATAGCATAGTTTCAGTTGTCATACAACTCTAGACTCAAACAACTGAGGACAACATTTGAAATATTCACTTGGTTTCAAACACAGGGCTGTGTGTCTCTGAGTGAGTGAGTGTGTATGTGTGTGCTTGTTTATTTTGGATGGTTTATATTGCTGAACTCAAGCAGATAACTTTCCTGTATTCCTTTTAAAAACAATTTAATAAACAACTTAACTGAAAGGCAAAAACTCTGTTAACCAATGAACAAATGAATCCAGACAAATGAAGAGAAAGAGCAGAAGCTGGCCTGTAGTACTTATTTTTGTAAAGCTAACCAAAACATATTAACTGGAACTTGTGACCTTCACTATTTCAACAGGGAAAAAGGAAGTCAACATTTAAGATTGACAATTTTGTTGGAAGCTTCTCTCAAGCAATTTTTAACTTGGTACAAATGTTTTCTGCCAATTAAAATTGTGCAATATACTCATAGATTAAAATATTCTTGGCAAGTACATCTCCTTGGAAAAAAAGAAAATTAAGAGTTGGGTTTCTTAAGTGCTTAATTTAAGAATGTCTGAAGTAGGTCTAACCACTAAATATTCACTTTAAAATATAATAAAAAATTTCAATTACTATTTTGGGGCTGAAAATGAAGACCCAGAAATTTCTCCATTATCAAAATAAAACATATAAAATAAAATAATCTCTAATGGTTTGCTATATAATTTTATAAGATCGAAAATTTCTAAAAATTGTTAAAATCATTTCCTGTTGATCTCCCATGAGTTGGCCTTTTGATCTGCTACACCTCCAAGCACTGGAAACAAAATTTTTTTTAAAAAATCACTCTCCTTTAGGTAATAAAATTTCATCATCAAGTGACTATGTAGATAAAACAAAGAAGAAAGGATACAAAAAATAGATCATTCACATAAAAGGAAATCTACATGGACAATAAACATATGGGGGAAAAAAGTTAATATAGGGGTACCTGGGTGGCTCAATCAGTTAAGCTTCTGGCTCTTGATTTCAGCTCAGGGTATGATCTCAAGGTTTGTGTGCTCAAGCTCCACATTGGCACTGATAGTGCCGAGTCTGCTTGGGATTTTTTTTTCTCTCTCTCAAGATAAATACATAAACTTTAAAATAAAAGATAACTCAAAATTCTTTTTTTTTTTTAATTTTTTTTATTTATTTCTAAGAGAGAGAGAGAGACAGTGTGAGCAGGGTAGGGTCAGAGAGAGAGGGAGTCACAAACTGAAACAGGCTCCAGGCTCTGAGCTGGCAGTCAGCACAGAGCCCTACACGGGGCTTGAACCCACGAACCACGAGATCATGACCTAAGTGAAAGTCCGGGACGCCTAACCGACTAAGCCAGCCAGGCGCCCCAACTCAAAATTCTTATGAGCATGAGTCCCTAGACTGAGATGTCTAGAGTCAAGTCTAGGTGACTACTTACTAACTGAGTGACTCTGGACAAATCACTGATCCTTCTATGCCTTTTCATCTGCAACGCAAAAATCAGATATGCTAACTCACAGGGATACTATCACGAATAAAGGAGACAATCCACTTGAGGGATTATCAAATGATTGTCATGGTATATGCACTCAATAAATGTTGGTTATTATTACTATTATTGGAAAATAGGCTTAAGTTTGTTACTAATCAGGAAACTGTAAATTAAAGTAAGATTTAATTTTACTATATTACAGTAGTAAAATATTATAAAGGAATTGATAGTACCCAGTGTTATCAAGGCAGTAAAGAAGTGGAACACATATATACAATTAGAAATACCTATTGGTTCTGCCTGCTGGGCAGCAGTTCAGGGTAAAGGAGAGAAATGGGCTATGGGAAGGAAGAGAGGCAAATATGTATATGCAGTGTTCCTAAACTCATCTTACTAAAGGACATTTTTCATCATTATCACCATCATTTGTAACACCCTACTCCATGCAAGTCGTTTATCAGAAGTTATTCATTTACTGTATTCGACAAACCAAAATAAGATCAAAAGAAACTGAATACACACACACACACACACACACACACACACACACACACTCCTATATTCATGTGAGTGTTCTTTCCTAATCCAATGACACATTTTCTCTTTCAGTGAGCCCCTGTAAATCTTTAAATTGACTCTATAGTTAATAAAACAACCATGTGGTATCTGCAGGTTCTTTATTGTAAATAGTCCTTGATATATAATAGATAATCTAACTTTTTTCTTTCTTCCTCTCTCTTCTTTTTCTATTGGGAAATGTTTCCAAGACTTCATTCTTCTAATCTGAATCAGATTAACTTCATGCATTATGGTGAGGAAATTCCCTTGGCCACAACCTTTTATAAAAATAAATAAAACATAAAATAATAAACTGTTAAGTAGTAGCCATGGCATGGTAGAAAGAAAACTAGTCTGGTCAGGAAGACTGAGGTTGTGCCAGGCAAGTCTCTGAACCTGGCTGAACTAGATTTTCTCACCTTTAAGGCATAAGAATATTATGATTTCCTAAAATCATAATGGGGAAAACATATCAACTCCAAACTGATGTTCTGTTAATATCTGAAACAACTTTCTCTTCTCAGTCTCTATGGCAATAGAGCCATGATCTTGCAGAAGCGTCCCTTGATCTCATCTAAGTTCAGTAAAAACAAGAACTTCTCTAGTATTCTAGAGAATTAATGGGATTCTGAAATGGAATTCTCTAGTATTCAATATTACCATCATTGTGGCGAAGGGTTAGGAGGGAAGAAAGGGTTGAGATAGGAGAGAGGTAATGATTTTTAAAGGGGATCAAAGTACATTTATCTTCATTTGATTCTCACAGGGAAAAAAAAATGATTATAAATCAAAACAGAGCGATCAGTTCTGTCTTTACTACCCATGGAAGAACAACATCAAGAGAAATCTAAGAATGGATAATGGGGTGAAAGAAGTCTGGAGAGGGAAGATGGAAAGAAGCTCAGGTCTAAACCTATCCTAGACCTTAACTTAGCATAAAAATAATCCTTCAGATCTTGGAGATGAGGAAACAAGAATGAAGTATGAGCAGGTTGAAGATTTCCTTTCTCTAATTCTTGATCTAAGCAATGTCCTAAGTGACTCAAAGGACGTTTCAGATTTTGAAATTGAAGATTTCGTTTTAACTTCCTTAATGAAGTTTCAAGCTTTAAAGTCATGCAAGATCTGGAATTGAGCTCCCACCATTCTTTCCTCTTTGTTTCTTCCTTCCAACACACACACACACACACACACACACACACACACACACACACACACACACACAATTACATATTCATATACACTTCCTGTGATAATTTAAGATTTTTTTTGTATTTTATTTTTATCTATTTATTTATTTTTTTACAAATAGTTTACTGTCAAATTAGTTTCCACATAACACCCAGTGATCACCCCAACAAGTGTCCTCCTCCATGCCCATCCCCCCTCCCCCCCACATCCATCAGTCCTCAGTTTTTGTCAGCATTCAAGAGTCTCTCATGGTTTGCCTCTCTTCCTTTCCCCCACCATTTCCGCCCTTGTTCTCCCCCTTGTTCCTCCGTCAAGTTCCTCCTAATCCTCCTATACGTGCACACATATGATATTTGTCCTTCTCTGCCTGACTTATTTCGCTCAGCATAATACCCTCAAGGTCCATCCATGTTGCTACACATGGCCAGATTTCATTGTTTCTCATTGCCATGTAGTATTCCATGGTATAGATAAACCACATCTTCTTGATCCATTCATCTGTTGATGGACACTTAGGCTCTTTCCATGTTTTAGCTATTGTGGAGAGTGCTGCTATGAACATTGGGTACATGTGCTCCTATGCCTCAGCATTTCTGTATCCCTTGGGTAAATTCCTAGCAGTGCTATTGCTGGGTCATAGGGGAGTTTTATTGTCAGTTTCCTTAGGAACCTCCACACTGTTTTACAGAGTAATTTAAGATTTTTTTAAGTTTACTTATTTATTTTGATAGAGAAAAAGTGTGAGTGGTAGATGGAAAGAAAGAGAGGGGGAGAGAGACAATCTCAGTCAGGTTCTCCACTCACTGTCAGTGCAGAGCCTAATGCAGGGCCCGAACCCACAAACCATGAGATCATAACCCACAAACCGTCAGATGCTTAACACCCAGATAACCCCCTGTGAAAATCTTTAATGCTTTCAGTCTTAATGTAGGTTAGGACTCTAGAGACAATGCCCAGAGGCCTGGTCTTTCATTCCTTGGGGCCTCTAGATATGGGGCAACGTGTTCTTTTTTTAACAAGGAGGTTATTTCTTTTATGTTCATTTATTTTTAAGAGAGAGAGTGAGTGGCAGAGGGGCAGAGAGAGAGGAAGACAGGATCTGAAGCAGAACCTAATGCAGGGCTTAAACTCATAAATTGTGAGTCCATGACATAAGCTGAAGTCAGACACTTCACTGTCTGAGCCACCCAGGTGACCCTGGGACAACCTGTTCTAACAGAGTTTGGAGCTTTGGGAACAAAGCTTTTATTTTTTTCACCCCCCAGATCAATAGTGCCTCTCTGGTAACTCTGAGTGTAGTCAGAGTCCCTAAAAGGACACTTCGTCTTAGAATTATTGCTTCATTTGGGACATTAAAAGTGCCTATAAAGATTGCTAAGTTTCTAAAGGCATGTATTGCAAACCAGGAAGCCCTACAAATGGCTCAAAGTAAGTATTCTATAGAATTGCTGCATTCCCATGCATTTATTATGAGTAACTCTGGAGAACAGTATAGGAAGTACAGGGAGAGCTCATTTGGATCATTAAAAGTGATAAATGTCCACCATTACTTGCTGTCATGGGTTGATGCAATCTGAGAAAGTGTCCCAAAATAACAAATGGTGTTATTTAAAAATTAATTAGGTAACACATAACATTTTTACTTTTATATGTTTTAAGTTCCAGAAATTGGTGATGCCCAGTTTAACGTCAACAGGGCAGAGTGAGCTGTAGGCAAATTTACGAAAAAGAAAAGTTTTCCTTGGCCTCCTCCAAACATCATCTACTCTATATTCTGTCACTCTGTGAAGAATCCTCAGCACTCAAATCCCTCTTAATGCCTTCTGGTGAGCCAGATACTCCCATGGGGTATCCTTCTCTGACTGGCCCACCCTAAGTAGGGCCTCATTACTTAGGTCTTCACAGTAATTTCTAATCAAAGCTTAACTTGTCATATATTCTACTCTTATTAGACTCTTTTTTTTAGCTTAAAAATTGTTTATTACTAAAAAGTGCAAGTCTGCTAAGCATTATTACTCATTGGTTACAGTTATATTATTAAACACTAATATATTAAAAGGAAATTTATAAGATCTGTAGTATTTTTCCACAAGACCCTTTGTCAAGAGTTAGTGACAAAGCAATCATCAGCACCATTCTCACTTCAAATGCCTCCAGCAAGGGTTAAGGTTGTGTTATGTATCAAGGCTCAATGCCATTATGAAATGATGCCTTGAACTCTCCCTTCCCCATTATAAACAAATGGAACATTTTATGGATGAAATTAAAGGATCACAGACATATGATATTATATCCTGGATTTTTTCTTCTCTTTGGCAAACATCTGGGGATCCAGCCTTTTGTTTTGCGACACCTGTGACTATACTTAGCTAAGGAAACAAGGGCACTAACCCAGGGAAAGAAAGGACCTTATCTGGATGCCCAGACCTGGGTCTTATGGTAATTTTAAGGGATAGTCATTAAAGAGGTATCGATGTTTAACTCATGGGAAGAAAAGTGGAAAAAGACTCAGGATAGAAGCCCTGTTTAGAAATAGTGTCTTTGACTGGGGATGTTTTCATTCTCATACCTTTTGAGAATCTAATAGTGACTAGAAGGTAAGGGGGTTTAATGGAAGCAAATACAGTTTCTGACTGAATTGGTCAGTCCCTCCCCACTAAGAATAAATTGCATTGTTCTATCATTATTTCTTATTCCTTTCTTGTTTTGTCGCTTCCACACATAATACCAAAGGAAGAAATCAGTCTCTCTTTTTACCCCCATCTCATAAATTGAATTTCTCTTTGTTTTTAGCATTTGGTAAACTAAAAAATCTCTTTCTCTTCTTCTTACAATGAGAACTTAGCCTTTATCCTCAATCATTGGAAATTAGACCATTAGAAATCCAGAGGTTTCAGAGCAAATAATCTTGACAAAATAAGTTCATATCTGTTGAAACATTAATACTTTGTCAGTGGAGATCTTTCAAATTGCACCACTTTCCCTCTGAGCACCACAGGCACAATGATCTTGGCCTGTGATATCTGAGTGCCTTTAAAAAGTGAGATTATAAAAGAGCTATTAACTGGATATGAAAGTAAAAAGAGACGATTTGATAATAGGTGAAGATTTCAATACTCAACTTTTAATAGTGGATAAAACAGCTATGCAGAAGATTAACAAGGGAATAGGAGACTAGAACAACACCACAAATCAACTAAACTTAACAGATACCTATGTAATAGTTCACCCAACAATGACAGAATATACATTCTTCTCAAGTGCATAAGGAAGTTTCTTTAGGATAGATCGTATACTAATCCATAAAACAAATCTCAGAAACTTAAAAGGATAGAAATAATACAAAGTAGATTTTCCAATAAAAATGGGGTGGAAGTAGAATAATAGAAAAAGATTAGGAAAATCCACAAACATGTGAAAATTTAAAAACATACTCCTAAATAATCAATGGGTCAATGAAGAAGTCAATTAAGAAAACAGAAAATATTTTGAGAAGAAAATAAAGATATACAAAATTATAGTATGTATCTAAAGCAGTGCTTAATGGGAAACTTATATCTGCAAAAGCTTATATTTAAAAAGGAAGATCTCAAATAGTAAATCTAAGCTTCCACTTTAAAATGCTAAAAAAGAAGAGCAAATTAAATCTAAAGGAAGAATATAATAAGAATTATTTAATTAATAAAAATTAGAACAGAAATTAATGACATAGAGAATACAAAAACAATAGTGAAATATCAATAAAAACAAAACCTGGTTCTTTGTAAAAAATCAAGACGTTTGACAAACCTATGAATAGATTAACCAAGAAAAAAATCTAGAAACTGAAAATACAAGAATCAGAAATAAAAGAGAGGATGGGGTGCCTGGGTGGCTCAGTCGGTTAAGTGTCCGACTTCGGCTCAAGTCATGATCTCACAGTTTGTGGGTTCGAGCCCCGCCTTGGGCTCTGTGCTGACAGCTCAGAGCCTGCAGCCTGTTTCAGATTCTGTATCTCCCCCTCTCTCTTCCCCTCTCATGCTCATGCTCTGTCTCTCTCTGTCTCAAAAATAAACATTAAAAAATTTATTTAAAAAAAGAAATAAAAGAGAGGATGTATTACTACCAAAATTACAGGGGGAAAAAAGTATTATAAAGGAATACTATGAACAACTTTACACTAATAAATTAGATAATTTTGATGAAATAAAAAAATTCCTTGGAAGACACAAACTATTGAATTGATTCAAGAAGAAACAATCGCAAAATATGTATAACAAGTGAAGAGAATGAATTATTAACCAAAACCTACCCAAAAAGGAAAGCCAAGTTCAGATGTCTTCACTAGTGAATTATACCAAACAAAGAATTAATAACAATTCTACACAAACTGTTCCAAAAAATATGAGGATGGAACTATTCCCACCTCACTAACTTATATTACCCTGATGGCAAAATTAAACAAAGACATCATACACACACACACAAAACCTACAGACCAATATTTCTTATGAATATGGATACAAATATCCTCAATCAAATACTAGCAAACTGAATACAGGAACATGTATTTTAGAAAAATTATACACCATGACTAAGTGGGATTTACTCCAGGAATGCCAGGTTAGTTTAACATCTGCAAAACAATTAATTTAATATATCATATCAATAGAATGAAAAATTAAAATCACATGATTATCTCAATAAACACCAGAAAAGCATTTGACAAAATCCAGTAACTTTTCATGATCAAGACACATGACAGACAAGAAATACAGGGAAACTTCCTCAACCTGGTAAAGGTCATCTTCAAAAAACATTATACCTAACACAATACATAATGGTGAAAGACTGGATGCTCTACCTCTAAGATCAGTAACAAGATAAAAATGGCTTCTTTCAGCACTTTTGTTCAACATTCTACTGGAGGTTCAAGCCTGGACAATATAGGCAAGAAAGAGAATACATCCAGACTGGAAAAGAAGAAGTAAAACTATATCCAAACAGGGGCTGGGTGGCTCAGTCCATTAAACATTGGACTGCAGCTCAGGTCATGATGTCGCAGTTCGTGAGTTTGAGCTCCACATAGGGCTCTGTGCTGACAGCTCAGAGCCTGCTTTGGATTCTGTGTCTCCCTCGCTCTCTGTCCCTCCCCCCACTCACACTCTGTTTCTTTGTCTTTCTGAAAAATAAACATTAAGAATAAATTAAAAAATAATAAAAACTATGTCCAAACACAGGTAGCATGATACTGTATACAAGAAATCCTAAGAAATACACTAAAAATTTATTAAACACTAAAAAGAAATGAATTCAGCAAGTTTTTACGATATAAGGACAATATACAAAAGTCAATAGTATTTCTATGAACTAGTAAAGAACAATCTCAATATAAAAATAAGAAAAACATAACATTTACAATGGCATCAAAATGAGTAAAATACTTAGGAATAAACTTAACAAAAAAAGTACAAAACTCATGGGGCACCTGGGTGGTTCAGTCATTTAAGCATCTGAGTTCATTTGAGGTCATGACCTCACCACTGGTGAGTTCGAGCCTGCCATCAGGCTCTCTACTGCCAGCTCAGAGCCTGGAGCCTGCTTCAGATCCTGTGTCTCCTCTCTCTCTGTGCTTCCCCCACTCATACTCTGTCTCTATCAAAAATAAACATTAAAAATTTTTTAAAAGAAGTGCAAAACTCGAACTTTGAAATTTACAAAACATTGCTGAAGGAAATTAAAGATCTAAACAAATGGAAAAAACATCCATGAGCATGGGCTGGAAGACTTAATATGGCAATATTCCTCAAACTAGTCTACAGATTCAACACAATGCCTGTGAGACTTTCTAGCTGACTTCTTTGTAGAAATTGACAGGTTGATTGTAAAATTCATGTAATTACAGGGGACCCGGAATAGACAAAACAACCGTGAGAAAGAGGAACAAAATAGGAGGATTTACACTTTCTGATTTTAAACTTACTACAAGGCACTGGTAATCAAAACTGTGTGGTACTTTCAAAAGTATAGACATAATGATGAATGGAATAGAATTGAGTCAAGAAGTAAAATCATGTTTATGGCCAACTTACTTTTTGACAAGGGTGCCAAAACCATTTAATAAGGAGTATTTCTACAGACGGAGGTGGAATTACTGAATAGCCATGTGCAAAATACTGAAGCTGGACCTTTGCTCCATGATACACAAAAATTAACTTAAAATAGATGAAAGACACAACTGTAAAACTATAAAACTCTTTTAAAAAGGCAAAGGATATATTCCCTTGGATTTGAAGAAGATTCTCAGATATGACATTACAAGCACAAGCAAAAAAGAAAAATAGATACCTGAATTTCAGTAAATTCAGAAATGTTTGTACTTCCAAGGATACCACCGAGAAAGTAAAAAGCCAACCCACAAAATGGACAAAAAATAAATCATATATCTCATAAGAGACTCATATCCAAAGTATACAAAGAACTTTTATAACTCAATACTAGAGAGACACACATAAGCCATCTTTTAAAAAAAAAAAAAAAAGAGGTGAAATATCTAAATGAACATTTTTCCAAGGAAGATGTAGAAGTGGGCACCAACCACACAAAAAGATGCTCAACACCATTAGAGAAATGTAAATTAAAACCATGAAATACTACTTCATACATACTAGGACATTAGAATAAAAAGCCAGATAATAACAAATGTTGACAAGGATGCAAAAAAAATCAGAACTTTCCTATACTGCTGGTAAAATGGTGCACTCACTTTGGAATAGCAATTCCTCAAACATTTAAACACAGAGTTACCATATGATCCAGTAACTCCACTTCTTATATATATATAAGATTATATATATATACACACACACACACACACACACACACACACACACACACACACACACAAAACAATTGAAAGTCAGCATTCAAATAAATAGTTGTATACAAATATTTAAGCAACAGTGTTTACAACAGGCAAAAAGGTGGAAATAACCTACATGTCCAACTGATGAACGAATACATAAATTATGGTATATCCATACAATGGAAATATTATTCAACCATAAGTAATAGATTATTGATACATACTACAGCATAGCTAAATCTTGAGCACATTATGCTAAGTAAAAGAAGCCAGTAAGAGAAGTCTGAATATTACATTATTCCATTTATAAATTATCCAAAATTAACAAATCTATAGAGATAAAAAGCAGATTAGTGGTTGCCTAGGGATGGAGAAGAAGTAAAAAGAAACAAGTAGGGAGGGTAATACTAAAGTGAATAGGTTTTTTTTTTTTTTTTGAGGTGATGAAAATGTTCTAAAATCTACTGTTGTGATAGTAGCAGTTATTTGTGAATATACTAAAACCCTGTGAACTGCACATTATAATGGCTGAATTCTATGGTATGTGAATAATCTCTCAATAAAGATCCTTTTAAAAAAGCATTGTTCTGAGGATGACTGGGTGGCTCCATCTGTTAAGGGTCCAACTTTGGCTCAAGTCATGATGTCCCAGGTTATGAGTTCGAGCCCTCCATTAGGCTCTCTGCTGCAAGCGCAGCAGACAGATCCTCTGTCTCCTTCTCTCTCTGCCCCTTCCCCACTCCCATGCATGCTCGCTCTCTCTCATACCCTCTCTCTCAGAAATAAACAAACATTTAAAAATATATATTATTCTAGTTTGAAAGCAAAAGTTATTAACTCCAAACACAAAATAATTAAATATCCACAAAATAAATACTGTTTATTTCATTGATCATTAAATTTAATATTAATAATAATTTCAGTTACCCAGTACAATTTGTAGATTAAATTGTCTCCTTTCAAAATAATTCTCTAGTAAGCACTATGATTATTTTAAATTATTTTAAATTTTTAATGTTTATTTTTTTCTTTTTTTGAGAGAGAGAGAGATCATAAGAAGGGGAGGGGCAGAGAAAGAAGGAGACACAGAACTGGAAGCAGGCTCCAGGCTCCAGGCTGTCAGCATAGAGCCCGATGCAGGGCTCAAACTCATAAACTGTGAGATTATGACCTGAGCTGAAGTCAGAGTTTTAACCAACTAAGCCACCCAGGCAACCCTATGATTCTTTAGAAATCAGAAACAAACATAAATAATTTCAACAACAAAGCTATAAGAAGCATTTACATCTTGTTCACTGTGTAGATACTACATTTAATAAGACATGTAGGTACACTTAAGAGTGTTTCACATGATACATAAAGCACTATTTTCAAAAGTTAAGTGTTGCACACTAATAAACTAATAAATTAATAAAATGTCTCTGCTTTTACCATATCTTTCCCCAGAGGCACATGCCCAGACACTGTTCTTGTCAGTAAAGCTGCCTTATTATTACAAGGTCCTTCCTCTTGACTCAACACATTTCACTTTCCAGGGACTCTTAGCCCCAGCTTTCTCCTCGGGTTTTGATCATTAATTCTTTTTTGTCATCTTTCAGAACATACACCAAGACTTATGCTTTCAAGTAAAAAATAAGGAAAATGTGAACTGATAAACCACTATAACATGGATTGAACAGGTAAAGCACTACAATATGGATTAGCTCATTTCCAGGCAAATATCTTTATTAAGAGAAAATGTCTTTGTGTCAAGAAAGAATGGTTAAAAGGGCTAGTCTACAAATGCCTGAAGTGAAATTGGTATAACACATAAAATTATTCCTCTTGAGATAAAATTGTAGCTATTAAGTATTTTAAATTTGGCCAATCATCAAGATAGAAAGCTTAGAGACACTTTGGAAATAGATTATCCTAGGTTTGGATCTCTTGTCTTTCATTTACTGGTTGGATGATCTTGAGCCAGTTGCCCAAGTTCAATTCTCTTATTCTTATAAAAAAGAATGACAAATTATGCATACATCATAAAATTATAAGGGAAAAAAGGACTATGTCTAGCAACAATAGGCATTCAAAAAGCTTTCCTATCTTAATAGTCTGTAAAATAGTGATATCCATAATGGCATCACTGGCCATTCAAGAAGTGTTGCTTGATCCCTAATAGCTAAAAGATTTATTGTTTGTTCTAAATACACAGAAGTAGATCAGACACTATTGGTAGATGACAAATACATCCTTTCCCTACTGTCTCATACTCTTTAACCTTTTATAATACCTAATAAAATAGTTCCAATATAGCGTCCTGTGAAAACTGAGAAGTATAGACTCCAGAACAGGGGAAATCACTGGAGCACAAGTGATAATTAACAGGCAATAGGCACTCATGTTTTCTGACAGTAAAATAATTTTCCTCCCTTCCTCTCTGGTGTGGCACTGCATCTATAGGCTGTCTCACATGACATGAAGAACTAAAGGCCTAAAAGAAACTCATAAGATGATTATAGGTACCAAATGCCTACTGAATTAATGAAGAGATAAATAAAACATAAAAGAAGTAAAGGAAGGGAAGGAGCGAAGGAAAGCTATCTTCAGCTGTCGAATAAAGAAAAAGTAACCTGAGTAAGGTCAAGAAAAGATGCTAAATAGAATACTTGAGAAGGCTTTCTAAATGTTTCTAAATTCCTGAAGTGATTTTGTTTCTTTCAACTTGCATTTCTTTCTATTCTTCACTTTCCTTCACGAATCAATCCTTGTGAAACTGTACTGTACCTACAATGGAAGGGCACACACATAGTGATCGAAATTTTATAATGAAATGTGGCTCAGAGATAAATTCTGACCTTTTCATATACATTCCCTGGATCTTTTCAAAGTTAAGCTTAAAAGAACTGGAGTCAGGAAGAGGTGGGGATTGACTTAGTTAAGTCAATTTCTAAAGTGAGCTGGAGATTTACCACATGAAAGAGAATAGGATTTACTTGTTTGTGTTTATATTTTCTCTATGGCAAAATAAGACTATACATTTCCTACTAGGGGAGGAAGGAAACAGATAGTTTTAAAAGTGTCTTTATGGTCAAAACGATTTATGAAACAAACAGTGGCATATCCTCAATCAATTTAACAAAATCTAAACATAGAGTTGAAAAACCACATCATATTTTTAAAGTTTTTTAAATTGTGATAAGAAAGTACATAACATAAAATTTACCATCTTGGAGTGTGGCCAGGTGGCTCAGACCAAGTAGGGTTTTCCTTATCAATGGACTGCGCAGAATGCACTACCATTCTCTTGTAGTCTATTCACCATGGCTTCTTCTGATATCCCAGTGAAAGAACTGGAGAAGTATGCTTCAGGCCAAACTTTTAAGCTAATTCTCAGCCCTCAGTCAAATGAATCTGTCCCAGAAATACCCCTTTCCCCATCAAAGAAGAATACATCCCTGGAAGAAATTCAGAAGAAATTAGAAGCTGCAGAGGAAAGACACAACTCCCAAGCAGCTAAAGTCTCGAAGCAGCTTGCTGAGGAATGAGAACATGAAAAAGAAGTGCTTCAGAAAGCAACAGAAGAGAACAACTTCAGTAAAATGGCAGAAGAAAAGCTGACCCACAAAATGGATGCCAATAAACAGAATCAAGAGGCACAAATGGCTGCCAAACTGGAGTATTTGTGAGAGAAGGGAAAGCACATTGAAGAATGTGAACTGTGCAAGAATAAAGAACCCAAAGATCCTGCTGATGAAACTGAAGCTGACTAATTTGTTCTCAGAACTGACTTCCTCCCCTTCTATTTCCCAAATATCCAAAGACTATACTGGCCAGTGTCATTTACTTTTGCCCTCTTGGCAAATATTCTAGAAGCTAATGTAGGACTATATATATAGATCTAGACTGTATGTTGTTGTTTTTGAGGCTAAATGGGAAAAACTCTTCTCCTTAAGTGTTGACGTCTTTCTAATGTAGCTATTTTTCTTGTTGCATCTTTTATACTTCAGTACACTTGGCATACTGAGTTAATGGCTAGTACTGTAACGGCTCTGTAAAAAACATGTTTGTGAAAAGAGTATATAGTAGCTTCTTTCAAACTGTTAGATGCTGAATCTGTTCACTTTTAAATCCCAATTCTGTCCCGATCTTACCAGATGCTCCTGTACTTAACTGTTAAATAAAACTGCATAGAGCTATTGAAAAAAAATTATCATTTTAACCATTTTAAAATTTATAATTCAATAGGGTTAAGTATATTCATATCATCATGAAACAGATATCTATAACTTTTTCATCTTGCAAATCTGAAACTCTATAACCATTAAGCAACTTCTATTTCCCCCACCCCCAGTCCCTGATAATCACCACTGTGCTTTCTATAAATTTCATTATTTTGGATACCTCATATAAAAAGAATCATATGGTATTTGTCCTTTTTTGACTAGCTTACTTCATGTGATATAATGTCTTTAAGGTCCAATCTTGCTGTAGTATGTGAAAAAATGTAAAAAGGATCCCCTTCCTTTTTAAGAGTGAAAATATCCCACCATATATGTGTGTGTGTGTGTGTGTGTGTGTGTGTGTGTGTGTGTGCGTGTGTATATATACATATATATATATATACACCACATCTTGTTTCTCCTCTCATCTGCTGATAAGTATTCAAGTTGCTTCCACTCTTAGGTATTGTGAACAGTGCTACTATGAACACAGATATGCAACTATCTCTGAGTCCCTGTTTTCAATTCTTTTGGATGTATACCCCAAAGTAAGATTTACCGCTTCATATGATACTTCTATTTTCAATTTTTTGAGGAACTTCCATACTGTTTTCCATAGCAACTGCATCATTTTACAATCCCACCAACAGTGTACAAGGGTTCCAATTTCTCCATGTACTCACCAACACTTACTATTCTCTGTCTTGTTTTTAAATGTTTATTTATGTTGGGAGTAGAGGAGAGAATCCCAAGTAGGCTTCCCACAGCACAAAGGCTCATGCAGGGCTTGATCTCACAAACTGTGAGATGCTGACCTGAGACAAAATCAAGAGTTGGTGCTTAACTGAGCCACCCAGGCACCCTATTCTCTGTGTTTTTATTTTTAATAGTAGGCATGCTAATGGTTGCAACGTAATATCTCATTGTGGTTCTGATTTGCATTTTCCAGATGATTACTAATGTTGTGCATCTTTTCATATGCTTGTGGGCCATTTGTATGCCTTCTTTGCATAAATATCTATTCTAGACCCTTTGCTTATTTTTAATCAGATTATTTGATTTTCTGTTGTTGAGTTGTAGCAGTACTTTATTTATTCTGGATATTAATCACTTATCAGATAGGTTGCAAATATTTTCTTCCATTCTGTAGCTTGCTATTTCACTCTGACTGAATCCCCTGATGCACAAAAGTTTTTCAGTTTAATGTAGTCCTATTTTCTTCTTTTTTTGCTTGCGTTTTTTGTGCTTTGGGTGTCATCTTCCAAGATACCATTGCCAAGTTCAACAAGATGAAGTTTTTGCTCTTTGTTTTAGGAGTTTTATAGTTTTAGGTCTTATCTTTATGTCATTAATCCAGTTTAAATTTTGAATATAGTAAAACATAAGGGGCCAACTTAATTCCTTTGCACAGGTATGCCCAGTTTTACCAAAAATATTTGTGGAAGAGATTTTCTTTTAATACTGAGTAGTCTTGGCACCCTTGTCAAAGGACATTTGACTATATATGTGAAAGTTTATTTTTAGGCTCTCTATTCTATTCCACTAATCTATTTGTCTGTCTTTATACTAACGTCACACTGTTTTGACTACTGTGACTTTCTGATATGTTTTGAAGTCAAGATGTGTGAGCCCTCCAGCTTTGTTTTTCTATTAAGAATAAAATTGTTTTGACTATTGAAAGTCTCTTAAGAATCCATAAAAATTTTACGATAGATTTTTCTATTTCTTCAAAAAATGCACTTGGAGGGACACCTGGAGGGCTCAGTTAGTTAAGCCTCTGACTCCGGATTTCGGCTCACGTAATGATCTCACAGTTTGTGAGTTCAAGCCCTGCATCTAGCTCTGTGCTGACATTGATGGGCGCCTGGGTGGCTCAGTTGGTTAGGTGTCTGACTTTGGCTTAGGTCATGATCTCCTGATCCATGGATTTGAGCCCTGAATTGGGTTCTGTGCTGACAGCTCAGAGCATGGAGGCTGCTTCAGATTCTGTGCCTCCCCCTCTCTCTGCCCCTCCCCCGCTCATGCTTTCTCTCCCTCAAAATAATAAATAAACATTTAAAAAAAGAAAAAAAAGAAAATACATGAAATTGGTAGGAAAGGCTGAGACACACTTTTGCCATAAAACCCACACCTGGTACAGTGCTATACAATCAGAATGTAATGCCCAAAAGCCAACTTCTCCCTGAGGAGCAAAGGGGGTTGGGACCCCTCCTCTAACACTCAAACTTTCAAGACTCTCACCTATGAGACAGGCTCATAAACAGCTTGTTCTGAAAGCCAATAAGGCTTTCATCCATGAGATTCACAAGGCTATATCAAAGAGCAAAAGAATTCTTAACTGGCTATCCCCACCAAGGCTCAGCACAGTTAGAACAGGCAAAAAATACCCATCTCCCATTCTTTCCCTGATAGGACTTTATCTACAAATTTCAAAAGCTGCTGTCTAAAAATCAGGCTTCTAATTAAGCAGGCATCCAGGGGCTCTGATCCTCCCTCAGAGACTAGGAAAGTTGGCACACATTTCCCCCATCTTCTCCCTCCACTCACTCCAAAGCACTAGTGTTTCCCTGAAAGAAGCTCGTATACACATCTGTACCCCATTTTTTGCAGCTGCTGACCATGGGTCTCTGGAATGCCTGGCTCTGACAGCCAATGGAGTTTCCATTCGTGAGTCCCACAGCAATGCAGCAAACAAAGAAGTATTTTTTTTTAATATTTATTTATTTTTGAGAGTGAGAATGAGCCTATGCATGCAGGGGAGGGGCAGAGAGAGAGGGAGACCAAGAATCTCAAGCATGCTCCACACTGTCAGCACAGAGCCTGGCATGGGGCTAGAACTCACGAACCTGTGAGATCATGACCTGGGCCAAGATCAAGAGGTGGACACTTAGCTGAATGAGCCTCCCAGGGACCCTCAAAGAAGCAATTCTTAATAGGCTATCACCTCAGAGCTCAACATAGAGAGAGCAGGCAAAAATTCCCGTCTTCCAGTCTTTCTCTGAGAGGAATTTATTTGCATACTTTAAAAGCTGCTGCCTGAGGGCCAGGTTTGTAATTTAGCATGTATCTAGTGGCTGGCAGCCATCATTTCCAGTCACTGGGAAGACTGACAGATAACTTCACCTGTTTTCTTTTCAGCCTGCTCCAAGTCCCCAGTATTCCCCTGGAAGAAGCTTGTACACATGTCTGCACTCCAACTTTTACAGCTGCCATTCTAGGGACAGATTTGCAAATCTCCTGTCTCTCATAGCAAGTAGGGCTTCCACTCACAAGTCCCACAGCATTATAAGAAACAAAGAAGAGTTCTTACCTGGCTATCGCTCCAGGTATCAACACAGAACAGGCAGGCAAAACTGCTCCTCTCTGTCTTTCCTTGAAAAAGATCTAGCTTCTTAAAAGCTAATGACTGAGCTCAGGGATTTTTTTTCTTTTAATTTTTTAGTGTTATTTATTGTTGAGAGACCGAGACAGAGTGCAAGTGGGGGAGGGGCAGAGAGAGAGAAGGAGACACAGAATCTGATGGAGGCTCCAGACTCTGAGCTGCCAGCACAGAGCCTGATTCAGGGCTCGAACCCAACAATTGTGAGATGATGACCTGAGGCAAAGTCAGACACTTAACTGAGCCACCCAGGTGCCCCAGAGCTCAGGCTTCTAACTTTAATGCATATCTAGGGCCTGACTATGACATTAAGTACATACTTTCCCAGCTTCTGCCTAACGTTCAAGCTTCTAATCGATCTACATCTAGGTGCCAACTATAATCCTCCTTTTTGGAACACTGACAAGCCTTGACTACTAGGAGCCACGAAAACAAAAAAGGCATCTTGGTCAATCACAAAAGTTTGAGAGAAAGCTAAGAGCTTGGCTAGGATGATTAACAAGTTTGATCTCCTGCATGAGATACTATGTCAAGAGCAGAAGTGGCTATTTTATATAATATACAGAAACCAACAAAGTTGAGGAAAAGGAAGAAATAGAGAAATACTTACCAAACAGTAGAATACGATAAAACTCCAGAAATGGACCTTAATAAAATGAAGATAAGTAATTAATCTAATGAAGAGTTCAAAATACTGGTTATAAAGATGCTTCCTGAGGTCAAAAGGATAGTTCAGTGAAACTTTTGACAAATACATATTAAATATATGAAAGTTTCAGTCAGAAATCAGAGAGCTGAAGAAAACAATAACTGACCTGAAATTTTCAATAGAAGGACTCAAAAGCAGACTAGATGAAGCAGGAAGAAAAAAAAAAAAGATCAACAAATTCAAAAAACAGGGTAGTGGAATTCAGCCAATTAAAAACGTTAACAGAAAAAAGAATGAAAAAGAGTGAAAATAGCTTAAGAAATTCATAGGACACCATCAAATGGGCCAGTATTCATAGTACAAAGACCACAGAAGAAGGGAGATAAAAAGACAGAAAGCTTATTCAAAGAAATACTAGCTAAAAAAACCTCCCTAACCTAAGGAAAGAAACAGACATCCAGATCAAAGAATCCCAGAGAGTGAAAAATAAGAGAAATCCAGGGGCGCCTGGGTGGCTCAGTCGGTTAAGTGTCTGACTTCGGCTCAGGTCATGATCTCACGGTCTGTGGGTTTGAGCCCCGTGTCAGGCTCTGTGCTGACAACTCAGAGCCTGGGGCCTGCCTCCAATTCTGTGTTTCCCTCTCTCTCTGCCCCTCTCCTTACTCTTTGTCTCTCTCTCAAAAAGAATAAACATTAAAAAAAAAAAGAGAGAGAGAAATCCAAAGAGACTCACTCCAAGATGCATTATAATTAAACTATCAGATGTTAAAGGTAAGGAGAGAATCTTAAAAGCATCAAGAGAAAAGCAAATTGTATAAACAGGGAACCCTCATAAAAGTATCAGCAGATTTTTCAGTAGAAATTCTGCAGGCCAAAAGAGAGTTGGATGATATAGTCAAAGTAATGGGGTGAGGGGAAGGGGGAAGACTGCCAACCAAGAATAACCTACCTGGCGAAGTAGTCCTATAGAATTAAAAGAGAGATAAAGAGGCAAACAAAAGTTGACAGAGTTTATAAACACTAGACTAATCATACAAGAAATGTTAAAGTGACTTTCTCAAGCTAAAACAAAAGGGTACTAATTAGTTACATAAAAACATATAAAAGATTAAATTCAGTCATAGGGGCGCCTGGGTGGCTCAGTCTTTTAAGCGTCCGTCCAACTTCGGCTCAGGTCATGATCTCACAGTTTGTGGGTTCCAGTCCCGTGTTGGGCTCTGTGCTGACAGGCTAGATCAGAGTCTGGATCCTGCTTCAGATTTTGCATCTCCCTCTCTCTCTGACCCTCCCCTGTTCATGCTGTCTCTCTCTCTCTCTCAGAAATAGATTAAAAAAAAAACACATTAAAAAAATAAATTCAGTCATAAAGGTAAATATATAGTTGAATGAAAAATAATATCGTAATGGTGGAGGTAAACCATTATTAACTCTAGTATAAAAGTTAAAGGACAAAAGTATTAAAAATAAATATAACTATAATAATTTGTTAATGGATATGCAATATAAATAAAAAGATATTAGTTGTCAGAATGCCTGGGTAGCTCAGACAGTTAAGTATCTGACTCTTGATTTCGGCTCAGGTAACAATTTCATGGTTCGTGAGATCTAGCCCTGTGTTGGGCTCTGGGCTGACAGTGTGAAGCCTACTTGGGATTCTTTCTCTCTCTCTCTCTACCCCTCCCTCACTCATTCTCTCTCTCTCTCTCAAAAATAAATAAACATTTTTAAAAACCATATTTGAAAGATGTAAATTGTGATATCAAAAACACAAGGGGTGGCTGGGTGGCTCAGTCAGTTGAGTGCCCACCTTCAGCTCAGGTCATGATATTCTGATTCACAAGTTTAAGCCCTATGTTGGGGTCTGTGCTGACAGCTCAGAGCCTGCAGCCTGCTTCAGATTATGTATCTCCCTCTCTTTCTGCCCCCTCTCCTGCTTGTGCTCTGTCTCTCTGTCAAAAATAAATAAACATTAAAAAAAATTAATGTTGGGGGGAGCTAAAAACATAGAGCTTTTGTATGTATTCAAAGTTAAATTGCTCCAAGCTAAAAACAGACTGTTATAATTTACGTAAGCCTTATGATAACCACGAAGCAAAAGCTGGAGTACCTACACAAATAATAAATAGAAATCAAAGCATATCATGACATAAAAAAGAGAGCAAGACAGAAAAGAATAAAGGATTTACAAAAGAACCAGAAAACGACAACATGGCAAGAGTAAGTCCGTACCTATCAATGATTACTTTAAATTTAAACAAACTAAAATTCTCCAATCAAAATATATACAGTAGCTGAATGTATAAAAACAAGACCCACCTATATGTTGCCTAAAAACAGACTCATCAACTTTAAGGATACACACAGACTGAAACTGAAGGAACATAAAAAGATATTCCATTCAAATGGAAACAAAAGAAAGAAGAGGGAGCTGTGCTTATATCAAACAAAACAGACTGAAGCCAAAGACTATAACAAGAAACAAAGAAGGTCATCATATAATGATAAAGAGGTCAGTTCATCAAGAAGATATAACATTTCTGGCCAAGACGGTGAAGCAGCATGGAAGTTCTTGGCTTCTCCCAACCCTGAAATGCAGCTAGAGCAGCACCAAACCATCTTGCACACCTAGAAAATTGACCTGAGGATTAACACAACAATCTGCATAACCTGAGCCATAGAACTCAGGAGGTTTGCGGTTCAGCGAGGTGAAATGGATGAGAGAAAAGCCACAGAGAATAAGGAGGTGTTTTTGTGGAGCAAAGACAAAGAAAGGCAGTGGGGAGAGTGCAGCACACTGGGAAAGTGCAAGAAAAACACTCCTCCCAAAAGTAGCTGGGGAGAAAGAGTGGAAACACAAGGGACTACCCAAGAAATCTATTCCCCAAAACCACTGATGGGGAGAAAGGAGAGGGTTTCAATACCATTAGGACTCTATAAACAGGAGAAAACAGAGTCGTAAATTCTGGAACGCAATACCTGGCAGTGCTCTGGTGGAGAGGAAGGGCATATCCACAGGAGCAGGCAGTGAGGTCCGAGGGGTCTGTGGGTCATATGGGAAGAAGTAGTTCCCCTGCTAGGAGGGCATATGGTAGAGGCTGTTTGGCTTTCCCACAAATAAAGGTCTCAGT
Organism: Proteles cristata cristata; assembly: GCA_017311185.1. Lineage (NCBI taxonomy): Eukaryota > Metazoa > Chordata > Mammalia > Carnivora > Hyaenidae > Proteles > Proteles cristata. The sequence goes on along the minus strand of JAESUZ010001419.1, from coordinate 1,630,751 downwards.
GGCCCCTGGAGAGCAGCCATGTTTGTTGGTACTGTAACAAAGACACCAGGGTGTGGTGACACCTGGTGCCAGTTGTGTGTCGTTGTGATCTGCCATAACCTATGAACTGCTACCACTGCACAAATGAACAGATTTTTTTCTGAGGTGCTGGCACATACTACAATCTCTGAACTTCTGCCGCAACATGACTACAGAGACATTTTGGGGCAAGCCAGCACCCTGCCATTGCTCAGGGAGACCTTCCCCACAGAGGATTGGAGCAACTCCAAGCCACAAGGCTTTCAGAAGTGAAAGGTTTAGAAATATCTCTCAGCCCCACGTTAGATAAAATTTGGGAGGGAAGAGTTGCCTGGCAGGCTGACGGCTGTAGAAGCAGTGAGTGGACAAAAGTGAAAGACAAAAAAGGACTGATTAATTGCCAATAGGTGATAGTGCAGAGTTCCTGTGCAGAGATTAAGAAGCTAGGTGATGCCATTTTCACCTATCCCAAGTTTGTGCATACATGTGTGGTGCTCCTCGCCAATCTACCCCAGTAAGCTAATCAGTGTCACCTACTAGAGATCAGAGCCTTTACACCAAGCACCAACCAACCACACACAGCAAGCTCATGGCCTGGAGGACCACCAAAAGTCTCTCCACTTGCTTAGTGTACAGACTACAAAGTCCTTCACAGTTTGACTTCTAGAGTAAACTGGATGTAATTTCACTTGGGTTTCATTCTGTTTGCTGGTCCATCTAATCATTTTTCTTTTTTTTCTTTTTTTTTTGCTTCTGTTTACATTGTTATTTCTTTCTTTTTTTTCATTTTCTTGGATATCAAAGAAGAAAAAATTATTTTTAGGTCCTTCTTAAATTTTTTTTAATCTTTCTGCTATGGTTTTTACTTTTGTATATTTTTTATTTCACTTTCTTCATTTCATTTTATTCTATTTTATTGTATACTTTTTTAAATTCTTAAACTTTTTTCTACTTTCTTTTTCTTCTTTTCCTTTCTTTCCCTTTTTATATCTATGCTATCACACTTCTCTCAACAACCAGACTAAAACGCACCTAGAATCTAGCTTCCTTTATTTAATTTTTTGTGCAGTTTTTAATGTTTTAATTACTTTTTATTTTATTAATTATTTTTCTTCCTCCATAATGACAAAATGAAAGAATTTACCCCAAAAGAAAGAACAAGAAGAAATGACAGCCAGGGGGTTAATCAACACAGATATAAGCAAGATCTCTGAACTAGAATTTATAATCATGATAATAAGAATACTAGCAGGGGTGGGAAAAAGCATAGAATCACAGTCTGTGGAGATTAAAAAAAAAAAAAGTAAAATCCTGTCAGGACGAAATTAAATATGCTATAACTGAGATGCAACCTCAAACGGATGCCACGGCAGCAAGGATGGATGAAACAGAAAAGTGAACCAGCAATATAGAAGATAAAATTATGGAGAATCATGAACAAGAAGAACAGAGAGAACTAAAGAGTAGTTTTCCCACCCCTACTAGAATTAGAGAACTCAGTGACTTATTAAAAAGGAATAACATCTGTATGACAGGAGTCCCAGATGATGAAAAAAAGAAAAAGGGGTTTAGGTGAGCAAATTATAGCAGAAAAATTTCCTAATCTGAGGAAAGACACAGACATCAAAATCCAAGAAGCACAGAGATCTCCCATCATATTCAACAAAAACCGACCATCAACAAGGTATATCATTGCCAAATTCACAAAATACAGACAAGAAAAGAATTATGAAAAAAGCAAGGGGAAAAAAGTCCTTAACCTGTAAGGGAAGACAGGTCATGTTCACAGCAGATATGTCCACAGAAACTTGGCAGGCCAGAAAGGAGTGGCAGAATATATTCAAAGTGCTAAATCAGAAAAATATGCAGCCAAGAATTCTTTATCCATCAAGGTTGTCATTCAAAAATAGAAGGAGAGATAAAGAGTTTCCCAGACAAACAAAAATTAAAGGAATTCATGAATACTAAACCAGCCCTGCAAGGGGGACTGGTTTAGTCAGAGGGGAGAAAAGATGAAACAAACAAACAAACCCCAAAAACCAAAATAATGACAAAGTCCAGAAAGGACCAGAGAACATCACCAGAAACTCCAAGTCTACAGGCAACACCATGGCAATAAATTTGTGTCTTTCAGTTCTCACTCTAAATGTCAATGGACTAAATGCTCCAATTAAAAGACACGGGGTATCAAAATGGATGAGAAAACAATATCATCTATATGCTGTTTTTAAGAGACCCATTTTAGACCTAAAACACCTGCAGATTGAAAGTAGGAGGATGGAGAAGTATCTATCATGCTAATGATCGCCAAAAGACAGTTCAAGGAGCCATGCTTATAGCAGACAAACTAGATTTTATTTTTGTTTTAATTTTTTAATGTTTATTTATTTTTCAGAAAAAGAGAGACAGATGACGAGCAAGAGAGGGGAAGAGAGAGAGGGAGACACAGAATGTGAAGCATGCTCCAGGCTCTGACCTGTCAACACAGAACCCGATGTGGGGCTCAAACTCATGAACCATGATCATGACCTGAGCCCAAGTCAGATGCTTAACCGACTGAGCCACCCAGGTGCCCCCCAAATTTTAAAATAAAGACTGTACAAGAGATAAAGAAAACATTATATCTTAATTAAGGGGTCAAGGCACCAAGAAGAGCTAACGCTTGTAAATATTTATGCCACCAATGTGAAACACCCAAATATACAAATCAAATAATCACAAACATGAAGAAACTCATTGATACTAACACCATAATAGTAGGGGACTTCAACACCCCCACTTACAGTAATGGACAGATCATCTAAGCAGAAAATCAATAAGGAGACAATGGCTTTAAATGACACACTGGACCAATGGACCTCACAGATATATTCAGAATATTTCATTCTAAAGAAATGAAATACACATACTTCTCGAGTGCACATGGAACATGTGCCAGAATAGACCATATACTGGGATACAAATCAGCCCTCAACAAGTACAAAAAGTTCAAGATCATACCATGACTATTTTGAAACAAACGTTATGAAACAAAAATCAACACAATAACAAATTTGTAAAGGCCACGAATACTTGGAGACTAAAGAACATCCTACTAAAGAATGCATGGGCTAACTGAGAAATTAAAGAAAAAATTAAAAAGGACATGGAAGCCAATGAAAATGAAAACATGAGAGAGAGGCCCAAACCTCTGGGATGTAGCAAAGGCAGTCATAAGAGAGAAGTATATAGCAATTCAGGCCTTCCTACAGAAGGAAGAAAGATCTCAGATACACAACCTAATCTTACATCTTAAAGAGTTGGAAAAAGAACAGCAAATGAAGCCCAAAACCAGCAGAAGATGGGAAACCATAAAGATTAGAGAAGAAATCAGTGATATATATTTTTCAAAAAAGTAGAATGTATCAATGAAACCAGAAGGTGGTTCTTTGAAGGAATTAACAAAATTGACAAACACCTAGCCAGACAGATCAAAATTAAAAAGGAAAGGACCCAAATAAATAAAATCATGAATAAAAGAGGACAGATCACAACCAACAATGCAGAAATACAGCAATAATAAGAGAATATTATGAGTAATTATATGCCAATGAATTGGGCAATCTGGAAGAAATGGGAAAATTCCTAGAAACATATAAACCACCAAAACTGAAACAGGAAGAAATAGATAATTTGAACAGACCCATAACCAGTAAAAAAAAAAAAAAAAATTGCATTAGTAATTAAAAATCCCCCCAAAAACAAGTCCAGGGCCAGATGGATTTCCAAGGAAATTCTACCAAACATTTAAAGAAGAGTTAACACCTTAACAACAGTTAACTGTTGAAAGTGTTCCCAAAAATAGAAAGGAAGGAAAACCTCAAAACTCATTATATGAGGCCAGTATTACCTTGATTCCAAAAACAAAGACCCCACTAATAAGGAGAACTACAGATCAATTTCCCTGATGAACATAAATGCAAAAATTCTCAACAAGATACTAGCCAACTGGATCCAACAATATGTTAAAAGAATTGTTCACCAAGATCAAGTGGGATTTATACCTTGGATGCAGGGCTATATCAATATCAGCAAATTAATCACTGTGATATATAACATTAATGAAAGAACAAGGGGCACCTAGGTGGTTCAGTTGTTTGAGCATGCAACTCTTGCTTTCAGCTCAGATCGTGATCTCACAGTTTTGTGAATTCAGGCCCCACATAGGGCTCTGTGCTGGCAGCTGTAAGTATGCTTGAGATTCTCTCTCTCCCTCTCTCTGCTCCTCCCTGACTTGTGTTGTCTCTGTCTCTCTCAAAATAAATAAATAAACTTTAAAAAAGGAAAGAATAAGAACCACATGATCATCTCAATAGATGCAGAGAAAGCATTTGACTAAACATAGCATCCTTTCTTGATAAAAACCCTCTAGAAAGTAGGGATGGAAGGATCATACCTCAAGATCATAAAAGCCATATACTAAAGACACACTGCTAATATCATCCTCAATGGCAGAAAAACAGAGCTTTCCAGCTAAGGTCAGGAACATGACAAGAATGTTCATTCTCACCACTATTATTCAAAACATGTTGGAAGTCCTTCCCTCAGCAATCAGACAACACAAAGAAATAAAAGGCATCCACATCATCAAGGAAGAAGTCAAACTTTCACTCTTCACAGACAACATGATACTCTATACGGAAAACCCAAAAGATTCCACCAAAAAGCTGCTAGAACTGATCCATGAATTCAGCAAAGTCACAGCATATAAAACCAATCCACAGAAATCAGTTGCATTTCTGTATACCAATAATTAAGCAGCAGAAAGAAATCAAGGAATTGATCCATTTTCAATTGCACCAAAACCATAAAATAGCTAGTAATAAACCTAACCAAAGTGGTGAATACCACTATACACTGAAAACTATAGAAAGCCTATGAAAGAAATTGAAGAAAACAAACACAAAAAATGGAAAATCATTTCATCCTCATGAATTTGAAAACAAATACTGTTAAAATGTCAATACTACCCAGAACAATCTACGTACTCAATGCAATCCCTATCAAAATAACATCAGCATTATTCACAGAGCTAGAACAAACAATTCTAAAATTTGTATGGAACCAGAAATGACCCTGAATAGCCAAAGCAATCCTGATAAAGAAAACCAAATCTAGAAGTATCACAATTCCAGACTTTAAGGTGTATTACAAACCTATAATCATTAAGATAGTATGGTACTGACACATAAACAGACACTTAGATCAATGGAACAGAACAGAGAACTCAGATATGGACTCACAAACATATAGCCAGCTAATCTTTGACAAGGCAGAAAAGAATATCCAATGGAATAAAAACAGTCCTTTCAGCCAGTGGGGTTGGGAAAACCGGACAGTGACATGTGAAAAAAATTAAACTTGACCACTGTCTCACAATATACACAAAAAATAAACACAAAATGGATGAAAGACCTAAATGTAAGAGAGGAAGCCATCAAGATCCTAGAGGAGAAAGCAGGCAAAAACCTCTTTGACCTTGGACCCAGAAACTTCTAACAGAACATGTCTCTGGAGGCAAGGGAAACAAAAAGAAAAATGAACTACTGGGACTTCATCAAGATAAAAACCTTCTTCACAGCAAAGTAAACAATCAGCAAAACTAAAAGGCAACTGACATAATGTGAGGAGATATTTGCAAATGACATATCAGATAAAGGTTAGTATCTAAAATCTGTAAAAAACTTATCAAACTCAATACCCAAAAACAAATGGTCTAAAGAAATGAGCAAAAGACATACAGAGACACTTTTCCAAAGAAGACATCCAGATGGCTAACAGACACATGAAAAAATGCTCAATATTACTCACCTTCAAGTAAATACAAATCAAAACCACAAAAAGATATCACCTCACACCAGTCAGAATGGCTAAAATTAACTCAGGTAATGACAGATGTTGGCGAGGATGTGGAGAAAGAGGAAAGTTTTTGTTCTGCTAGTAGGAATGCAAACTGGTGCACCCACTCCGGAGAAGAGTATGGAGGTTCCTCAAAAAATTAAAATAGAACTACCCTATGACCCAGCAATTGCCCTACTAGGTATTTATCCAAATGATACAGGTGTGCTGTTTCAAAGGGGCACATGCACCCTAATATTTATAGCAGCACTATCGACAATAGTCAAAGTATGGAAAGAGTCCAAATGTCCTCAACAGACAAATGGATAAAAAAGATGTGGTATATATATAATAATGGATTATTATTATAATAATGGGTTATTACTCGGCAATCAAAAAGAATGAAATCTTGCCATATGCAACAATGTGGATGGAACTAGAGTGTGTTATGCTAAGTGAAATAAGTCAGTCAGAGAAAGACAAATATCATATGACTTCACTCATACGTAGAATTGAAGACACAAAACAGGTGAACATAAGTAAAAGAAAGCAAAAATTACAAAAAAACAGGGAGGGGGACAAAACATAAATGACTCTTAAATGTAGAGAAGAAACTGAAGGTTGCTGGAGGGGTTGGGGTGGAGGGATGGGCTATATGGACAAGAAGCCTTAAGGAGGACACTTGTTGGGATCAGCCCTGGGTGTTATATGTAGGGGTTGAATCACTGGATTCTACTCCTGAAATCATTACTGCATTATATGCTAACTAACTTGGATGTAAATTTTTTAAAAAAGAGAAAATATAACATTTGTAAATATTTAGGCAACCAATATAGAAGCAACTAAATATATAAAGCTTATATTAACAGATATAAATAAATAAATAGGCAGTAATACAGTAATAGCAGGAGTCTTCAATCATCCACTTTCAACAATGGATAGGTCATCCAGACAGAAAATCAATTAAGTTAACACTGGAGCTAAAGGTACATTGGATCAGATGAAACTACCAAACATACACAGAATATTCCAAACAACAGCAGTAGAAAACACATTTTTCTCAAGCACACATGGAACCACCTCCAGAATGGATCATATGTTAACCCACAAAACAAGCCTTAATAAATTGAAATCAGATCAAACATTTTTCCTAACCACATGGTTTGAAACTAGAAATCAGTAAGAAAACTGGAAAATTCACAAATACACAATTGAAAAACATGTTCCTGAACAACTAATAAGTCAAGAAAGCAAAAAATAAATCAACATAATCTTAAGACAAGTGAAAATGGAAAGAGAACATACCAAAACTTATGAAATGCAGCAAAAGCAGTTGTAAGAGGGAATCTTATGGTAATAAATGCCTACGTGAAGAAGAAAGAAAGTTCTCAAATAACCTAACTCTACATCTCATGGTACTAGAAAAAGAGCAGACTAAGCCAAAGCTTATAGATGAAAGGAAATAAATGAAATAGAGACTAAAAGGACAATAGAAAAATGTCAATAACACTAAGAAGTATTTTGAAAAGATAAGCAAAATAGATAAACTTTTACTAGACTTATCATGTAAAATAACCAGAGCTGTCTCAAATATATAAAATTGGAAATAAAAGAAGTGACATTATAACTGATACAAAAAAATACAAAGTATCAAAAGAGACTACTCTAAACAATTATACACCAAATAGTTTGACAATGTAGAAGAAATGGATGAATTCCTAAAAACATACAACCTACCAAGACTGAATCATGAAGAAATGGAAATTTTGAACAAACCAATTACCAGGAGACTGAATTTGTAAATAAAAACCTCCCAACAAAGAAAAGTCCAGCACCAGACGGCCTCACCAGTGAATTCCACCAAATATTTAAGAGGAATTAATACCCATCCTTCTCAGACTCTTCCAAAAGACTAGAAAAGTATGGAACATATCCAAATTCATGTTACAAGGCCATTATTACTATGATACCAAAACCAGAGAAGAACATCACAGAAAAAAAATTGCCAGTTAATATCCCTGAGGGAGCAAGGATGGAAAAATCTTCAACAAAATATTACCAGAGTTCAACAACATAAAGGATCATATATCATAAGCAAATGGCATTTATAAGCAAGGATGGTTCAACACCTACAAATCAATGTGATATCACATTAACAAAATGGAAGATACACTCAAATGATTGTCTCAATAAATGCAGAAAAAGCAACTGACAAAATTCAACATAATTTCATGATAAAAAAATGCTCAACAAACTGGGTATAAAGGAAACATACATCAACCTTTATTAGGCCATTTAACAAGCCCACAGCTAACATCATATTCAATAGTGAAATACTAAAAACTTTTTCTCCTGGATCAGAAATAAGACAAGAATGCCAACTTTATTCAATATAGAACTAGAAGTAATGAGTAGAGCAAATTAGGCAAGAAAAAGAAAGAAAAGATATCCAAATTGGAAAGAAAAAAGTAAAATCATTTCTATTTGCAGAAAACATGACACCATATATAAAAAATCCTAAAGAATCCACCAAAAGCCTATTAGAATTAATAAACAAATTTAGTAAATAGCAGGCCACAAAGTCAATATACAAAATAACTTTCATTTCTACATATCAACTATCAGAAAGAGAAATTAATACATTTACAATAGCACCAGAAAGAATAAAATACTTAGGAATAAATTTAACCATGGAAGCAAAAGATTTGTACCCTGAAAATCATAGGACACTGATGAAACAAATTGAAATCATAAATAAATGGAAAAATATTCCACATTCATTAATTCTAAGAATTGATATTTAAAATGTCAGTACTACTCAAAGCAATGTACACTTTCAATGCAATCCATATCAAAATTCCAATGAAACTGTCTACAGAAATGGAAAACACAATACTACAATTAGTATGAAACCACAAAAGACCCTGAATAGCCAGTGCACCTTCAAAAAGAACAAAGTATACTGCTGGAAATATCATACTTGATTTCAAGTTGTATTACAAAGGCATAATAACCAAAACAGTATGGTACTGGCATAAAACTAGACAAATAGATCAATAGAACAGAATAGAGAATCCAGAAATAAACAATTACACAGATGGTCAATTAATATCTGACAAAAGAACTAAGAATCTAGAATTGGGAAGATAGTCCCTTCAATTAAAGTGTTGCAGAAACTGAATAGTGACATGTAAATGAAAGAAACTGGATCCCTAACTTATACCATACACAAAAATAAAATCAAAATGGATTAAAGACTTGAACATAATATTCAAAATTATAAAACTCCTAGAAAAAAAATATAGGCATGCAAGCCCCTTAACTTTCAATGTGGTGAAGGTTTCTTGGATTTCACACCAAAAGCAATGATAAAGAAAGCAAAAATAAGCAAGTGGGACTACATCACACTAGAAAGCTTCTGCATAGCAAAAGAAATTAGCAATAAATAAAAAGGCGATCTAAAGAACAGGACAGGAGAAAATATTTGCAAACCATATAGCTAATAAGCAGTTAATATCCAAAATATATACGGAACTCCTACAACTCAATATCAAAACAAAAAACATACAAACAAAAAAAGCAAATGGCCTGTGAGTACTTGAAAGGGTGAATATCACTAAACATCAGAAAAACACAAACTAAACCATAAGAAGCTAATACCTCATACCTATTTGGGTAGCTATTATCAAAAAGAAAAGACGTAACAAAAGCTGACAAAGATATGGTGAAAAAGGAATGCTTGATACACTGTTGTTGGGAATGTACACTGGTACAGCCAATATGGAAAACAGTATGGAGGTTCCTCAAAGAATTAAAAACAGAATTACCATATGATCTTGCCCTTATAGGTATATACCAAAGGAACAAAATCATTATCTCAAAGCAGTATCTTTACACTCATGTTCACTGGAGCATTATTTACAATAGGCAAGGTACAGAAACAACCTAAGTATACAATGACTCATGAATGGATAAAGAAAATGTGGCATATGTATACAATGGCATATGATTCAGCCTTTTAAAAAAGAAGGAAATCTTGACATTTGGAACAATACAGATGAACCTGAAGGGCATTACTTAATATAAGCCAGACAAAGATAAATACTACATGTATCACTTATATGTGTCATTAAAAAAAAAGAGTCTCACTCATAGATACAGAGTAGAAAAGTGGTTGCCAGGAAGTGAGGGGTGGAGATAGGGAGAGGATGGCAAAGGGTATAAACCTTCCATTATAAAATAAAACAAGGTATCAGAATCTAATGTAAAACATGGTGACTGTAGCTAATAACACTGTATTGTGGGTAAACTGGCTGGATCAGTCAGTACAGCATGTGACTCTTAATCTCAAGGCTCTGAGTTCAAACCCTACATTATATGTAGAGATTACAGTAAAAAATTAAATAGCACTGTATTGTATAATTAACATTTGCTATAAGAACAAAAAGTAAATATATGAGGGGATACATATGTTAATAAACTCAGTGAGGGGAAATCCTCTGACAATGTGTTCATCTATCAAAACTCCAGGTTGCATACTTCAAATATGTTATAATTTTATTTATCAAATATACCTCAATAAAGATGAAATATTGCTTCAGGCTAAAAGCAATCCCTCTTCACCAAATATTTAGGAATCTTCAATGACAATATCAGTATAAGAATCTAATCTCAGTAACTATAAATAAAGTAAACCTCATCTTTTTTTTCTCTATTTATTTTTTAAAGTAAATTTCTCTACCTAGATAATTGTCTTAAATCTCCATTCTGTAGTTTAATACATTACTACTACCAGTTAATATCCAACAATCTCTCTGCTTTTAGAAGAATAAGATGGTGGGGCACCTGGGTGGCTCAGTCAGTTAAGCATCTGACTTCGGCTCAGGTCATGATCTCACGGTTCATGGGTTCAAGCCCCGCATCAGGCACTGTGCTGACAACTCAGAGCCTGGAGCCTACTTTGGATTCTGTGTCTCTCTTTCTGACCTTCCCCTGCTCACGCTGTCTGTCTGTCTCTCTCTCTCTTTCTCTCTCTCTCTCTCTCTCTCAGAAATAAATGAAAAAAACATTAAAATTTAAAAAAAAAGAAGAAGAAAATGGCTCAGAAGGGTGGAGAGTGATAGTTATTTCCTGAGGAGGCTGTTATCACCTGTAAGTGTAGCCATGAGGCATGGTGGAGGAGAGGCTGAAGAAGCAGCATAAGATTCGAGAAGGACTGGATGTACTAAATCTACTGCAGAACTTGGCCTCCTGAGGCAGCTGAAACACCAAATCTCAATACCCAGATGAGTTTAACAAGTTCATAGTCAATTAAGAGTGGCATCATTACCATGGCAATGGCAAACCAGAGGCAGTTTGGCATAGCTACAACAATGTCTTCCATGAGACAGGCAAAATGTAGTACTCCTAGGATGCCTGATCAAAAGAGTCTTCCAATCATCCACATGATGTTGGTGATGGGGCTCTAATTTCTGGGAAGAGGAAACTGTCAAGTATCTAGGAGTCCAAGCCAAGGGGATGGAGTTTAAGCCAATAAGAAGACAGGTTGGAGTGTAAAATCAGGAAACCAAGACAGCAGTTCTTCATTTGGACTTTGCAGATACAATTAGGATTTGGGGAAGGGTTCACTGAAAAAACTGAATCTCAGGGGTGACTGAATAGCTCAGTCAGTTGAATGTTGATTTCAGCTGAGGTCATGATCCCAGGCTCATGGGATTGAGGCCTGTATTGGGCTTTGCACTAAGTGTGGAGTCTGCTTGGGATTCTCTTTCTCTGCCTCTGCTCCTCTCTCTCTGTCTCTGTCTCTCTCTCTCTTCCCCTCTCTCTCTCAAAAAATAAATATAAAATACTGAAGCCCAGTACTAAGGCTCATCCTAGACATAGCAGACCCAGAGCAGAAAATTCTGGGTCTAGTAGCAGGGGTAATATGCAAAACATTAAAAACTAGGACAAAATGAGCCCTGACCATCAAAACAGATACTAGTTATAAACATACCATCCATAGGTACACATACATACTCCCTGACCTGACTAGTGTCCCTGTAAAGTAAAATACCTTCAGTTGAAAATAAGTACAAATTCCAAACATTGAAAGTGTTTCTCAGTTGGGAACCACCATTAGCATTTTAGCTAGGACCATTCTTTATTATTCAGAACTATTCTTTACATCACAAAATGTTTACCATCCCTGACTTTAGAAACCAAGTGTCTGTAGTAATGGCTTCTGACAATAACATCCCTCACAATAAAAAGTAGGGGATGGTATAAACTATCTGCTGCTAAACTGTTCATAAGTAGGCTTTAGGTCAGGCTTAATCTAGATATCTGTAAAGTTAGTAGTCTATCTGTTCTCTTCAGTTTGTTCAATTGCTCCCTCCTTCACTGGCCAGCATTGATCCCAGGTTGGCCCCCAACATAATAACAATGGCTGCAATAATTCCTATCACATTGTCCAGAAGGAAACAGCAGCTTTACTCTAGCATTCCTATCAAAAATATCTAGATTCACTGTAATTAGACTGGCTTGGTAAAATCCCATCCTTGAAACAATACTGACTCCAGGGCAATGTAATGCTTTCATTGACCTTGATCACAAGTCCTCTGGTTGAGTGAAGGGATAGAATTGGTTTCCCCAGGTTGAGAAGCAACACCAAAGAAAAAATTAAAGTCTTCTGTGAAAGGGACAAGTTGAGAAATGGACACTGGGACTATAATCAACAAATGAGCACTCTAAGAGTACTACTCAAAATATCAGTGTATGAATTGCTTGTTACCAATTAAGGACAATGTAACAAATGTACCTTCATGTATCACTATATCACTGGAAAAACATAGTTTAGCTGATACTTATTTCATAATAAGACTTTCTCAGGGAAATTGACATCCTGTGCCTCCTGACATAATGCACTGAGCAAAAAGTACATCACTGCTTTGGGGCTTTCCTATCAAAATGAACAGAAAACTAAATCTAATCATGAGAAAACATCAGACAAATCCAAATTGAAGGGTGTTCTTCAAAATAACTGGCCCATGCTCTTCAAAAATATCAATGTTATAAAATGCAAAAAAAAAAAAACTGTTCCAAGTCCAAAGAGACAAAAGAGACAAGACAACTGAAAGCAACATACAATCTAGAACCTCCTTTTGCCATGAAGGACTGGTAAATTAGCAAAATGTGCCTAAGATATATAGATTAGATGGTAGTGTCTTGTGAATGTTAATTTCCAGAATCTAAGCATGTTATGGTTACATAAGAGAATGTCTGTTTTTAGAAAATAAAAGCCAAAGTATTTAAGGGTAAAAATAGCATTTTTATAGCTTCCTCTCAAATGATTCACACACACACACACACACCACACACACACACACACACACACACACACACACACACACGAGGGATATGGAAAGAGAGAGAAAAAAGAGGAGGTGTGCGTACACATGTTTGTGTATGTGGACAAAAAGAAAGAATGATCAAGGAGATGTAGCAAAATGTTAAATGTGGGAAATCTTGCTTAAAGGTATAATCAAATTTGTTGCACTATTCTTATAAATATCCTGTAAGCCTGAAAGTATGTTTATTTAAAATTAAAGGAAAATAAAATTTTAGCATTCATAAACAGCAGCAATAATAAGGATGCTTCTATTTAAATATTCACTCAACTTACTTAAAATGCATATGTAATTCTTTTAGCTACTGCCTCAAGGTCTTATTTTTATTTTTGGAGTGTATAATTCAATATACATGTGTGCATGTGTGAAGAATATCAACTATTTGAAATAAAAATGCTCTTCTTTTTAGAGGAAGCCAGAAAAACAGATATACAGGGGCAGTCTTAGAGTGTGAAAAATGAAAAGTTTGTATTGGTTTCATGAAATCTGGGATTTTAAAAAATCTTTCCTGTACTTCCAGTAAGTCTCCCGCAACCTTTTTAGAGATAATGTTAACAACTTTAAATATCAAATCCAGAAGGGAAAAAATGAATACAAATTTACTAGGGTCCAGGACCCTGCAAATATCCAGAAGTCTCACCCAGAGCAATCTCCAAAAAGGCCCCATCCAATCTTTGGCCCATCACTGAAGAGACGCCCATGGGTACTTGACTTCTTTGCCAGACTTAAAGGCAATGGAAATTTTGGCAATCCTGAGATCTTGCCACCTTTGGTGCTCCATCCAGTCATCCTGCCATCCTCCCCAAACAAGGCACTACCATTGAATGGGGCCTAATTTCCCCACACTTGCAGACTTACCCACGTCTGTGCCTTCAGCCTTCTCCCTCTCTCACTATGTGAGCCTCTCTTCCCCACCACAACAGCATCTCCCCTACAGATGTGCCTGCCTTCAGAAAGCAAAAGCCAACAAAATCTTAGGGCAGGTGGTTTCTATTTCCAGACCTATCACTAACCTTCTCTGAGGAAGGTGGTCTCTTATCCACCTGCAGGCGTGAAATGGGGGAAGTAGAGAGTAAAGGGAAAACAAACTCAGTACATTATCGTTTCACATCCATGAGCAAAGACCCTTTTTTATTGAGGAGAAGAAAGAACATTTGTTCAGTAATTTTCATTTTGTTCAGTAATTGATATGGAGTTTAGCCATTTTTAAGTAGCTCTGGAATAGAACAGTGCCAGTTACTGCTTCAAATGGTTAGAGCAAACACTGTTGATACTGTGACCATTTCCCTTGGCCTCTGCAGAGGTCACCTACACCGTGGCAGACTGTCCTAATGACCTTTTAGCAGAGCATTTGCATCTCTCTGCCTGAGGTCTTTCTAGCTACAGAAGCAAGCTTAGCTGGAACACCAGCCTGCCAGAAGAAATCAACTCCCTCAGGAGCAGCTCTTGGTCCAATGAAGGATCATGCTGTCCCATTAGGGGCAATTGTGAAGAAAGTTCTCTATTCTGTCCAATATGGTAGCTACTAAGAAATGTACCTATTAAGCCCTCAAAATGGGGGCACCTGGGTGGCTCGGTCGGTTAAGAGGCCGACTTCGGTGGCTCAGTCATGATCTCATGGTTCGTGAGTTCGAGCCCCACATCAGGCTCTGTGCTGATAGCTCAGAGCCTGGAACCTGCTTTGGATTCTGTCTACCTCTCTCTCAGACCCTCGCCTGCTCATATTCTATTTCTCTCTGTCTCAATAATAAATAAAACATTAGGAAAAAAGCCCTCAAACTGTAGATAGTCCAAATAGCCACTTTAAATGTAAAATATATGCTGGATTGCCAAGATGTACCATGAAAAAAAGGTAAACTATATCATTAATATTTTTATTGGTTACATGCTAAAATTACAATATTTTGGACATATTTTACAAATAAAATGCAACATTAAAATTAATTATACCTTTTTCCCCCATGCTACCTATGAAAAAGTTTTAAATTATGTATGTGGCCTACATTACATTTCTGTTGGACAACACCATATACAGTTTATTACAGGATATTTCACAGAAATGTGCTAAAATTGCCCACACTAACAGACTAGGCATTTTGATTTTATGTCTACCCCAATTTTATCTGTACTGAGAACATTAATTTAGGAATTGCAACAGATTATAAAGAAGTGGTTTTTGTGGGTTTTTGTTTTGTTTTGTCTTTGGGAGGCTTTGGTGGTGGTGGTGGTGGTGGTTTTTTGGTTGAAGTCTGGTTTAGACAAAATCAAACTGAAATCTCTGTTTGTTGCTGTAGGCTTAGCAAAAACTTTGCATTTGGGGAAAGAGAGCTCCTTGGTAAAATATATTACATTTTTGTGGGCCTTTAGGTGAAGAAAAGCAAAGGAGAAAGTGGGAATGGAATGCATGAGATAATGAGAAGGGAATCTGCCCTATTTTCCTTGAGGCCATGTGTTATCTCTTCAGAGATTATGATGATGTCACCTGGTTTTCACTTGTCCTTGAGAAAGCTGGAGACAGAGAAAGTGGAGGATCTGGGAAAGCAGAAGTGAAGAGACATCCATCTGGGGAAAATGAGTCAAGCCCTGGAGGATGGTGCCAAAGCAGGAAAGAGGAAGGAGGTGGCCTGTCTAGGAGGCTCTTTGGAAAGCATGAATAATGAACTCTGAGAGAAATGGCACCCATCTTCCTCTTAGGCTTCTTTTCCTGAATTGCATTATCATCTCTTGAATGACTTCAGTAAAGTTTTATAAAACATCAAAGCTTTGCTTTGAGCAATTAAGAGTTAGGAACCCTGTTTGTCTTTGGGGTATAATTAGCATGAGAAGAAAATTAGGTAAAGTACTTAAAAATTGGTGACAAACCTGGAAAATAAATAATCCAGTGAAGAAATGGGAAGAAGACATGAATAGACACTTTTTCAAAGAAGACATCCAGATGGCCAACAGACACATGAAATGATGCTCAACATCACTCATCATCAGGGAAATACAAATCAAAGCCACACTGAGATACCACCTCACACAAGTCAGAGTGGCTAAAATGAACAAATCAAGAAACTACAGATGCTAGAGAGGATGTGGAGAAATGGGAACCCTTTTGCACTGTTGGTGGGAATGCAAACTGGTGCAGCCACTCTGGAAAACAGTGTGGAGGTTCCTCAAAAAATTAAAAATAAGGGGCGCCTGGGTGGCTCAGTCGGTTAAGTGTCTGACTTTGGCACAGGTCATGATCTCATGGTTCATGGGTTCAGGCCCTAGCTGACAGCTAGCTCAGAGCCTGGAGCCTGTTTCAGATTCTTTATCTCCCTCTCTCTCTGACCCTCCCCTGCTCATGCTGTCTGTCTGTCTGTCTGTCTCTCTCTCTCAGAAATAAAACATTAAAAAAAATTTTAATGAAAAATAGAACTACCCTATGACCCAGCAATAGCACTACTAGGAATTTACCCAAGGGCTGCAGGAGTGCTGATGCATAGGGGCACATGTACCCCAATGTTCATAGCAGCACTCTCAACAATGGCCAAGACATGGAAAGAGCCTAAATGTCCATCAACTGACGAATGGATCAAGAAGATGTGGTTTATCTATACAATGGAATACTAGTTGGCAATGAGAAAGAATGAAATCACGCCATTTGCAGTAATGTGGATGGAATTGGAGAGTATTATGCTAAGTGAAATAAGTCAATCAGAGAAAGATGGATATCATATGTTTTCACTCATATGTGGAAACCTAACAGAAGACCATGGGGGAAGGCAAGGGGAAAAAATAGTTACAAACAGAGGGAGAGAGACAAACCATAAGAGATTCTTAAGTACAAAGAACAAACTGAGAGCTGATGGGGGAGTGGGAGAGGGGAGAAATGGGTGATGGACATTGAGGAGGGCACTTGTTGGGATGAGTACTGGGTGTTGTATGTAAGCCAGTTTGAAAATAAATTATATTAATTTTTTTATTTTTCAAAAAATGCTTAAAAATGGTGATGAGCAGAAAAGTCTGATGCAGTGATTTTGCAGGGAAAAGTAAGCAACACTTTTTAAAATAATAATAACACACTCATGTTTTTTGAGCCAGACACATTTGAACTACTAGGTTCTAAGTATATTCACAGATTATCTCATTTCATTCTCATAATAACCTTGTAAGTAATATTATTATTATTCCTGCTTTACAGGTAGGAAAACTGAGGTACAAAGATGCTAACTAACTTGATCAAGATCAAACAGCTAGCAAATCAGGTACAAAGGCAGAGTCAAAGTACAGATTCTGGCAGTCAGTGTTGTCCTGGAGCCAGTCACCTTAACCACTGTGATAGTCTGTCTGTTGAGACAGGCTTGCCAAACAAGCCTACTTCCTATGGATTTTGAGAAATCAGGAAGGACACCTGATAAGAGAATTGTACGGCAAATCAGGCCTTTCTCAGAAGCTCTCAACTAGATGGGAAAAAATCATTTTTCACACACACAAAAAAACTCTCAATGAGACAGAAAATTTGAAAGTACAGAATAATTTCCTAAACATCACATTCTTCATTGTGACTTTCACTGTGATCTGTGCTTAATAATTCCTAGCTACTGATCAAACACCCAAATGTGAGAAATAGCCTTTTTTCCTTTTATACCTAAGTGTCCCAATACATTAAACAGACTTTTAAGCTGCCCAAATAGTTAGCATTTTTTCTAGACAGCTTGATAGATAGATGATAGAATATCCGAAGTATTCTAATATAGTGTTAACTAATTTGCTAACTATAGATACAGGACTTAAAAAATACTACCAAATGATATTAAATTTTAACTCAATGTAAAACTCAACTTCAGGCAGTGAAATCCCCATTATTGCTTTTTCAGGGTACTTTCATTCTATTTAATCCAAGGATTATCACACATGCTGCATGATTGAATGAGATTGTAGAGACCTTCCCTCTTCATAATTATAGTCTAGGCATTTCCCTTCACTGAATTGCTTATTTAAATGACCATAACTTTTACCAAACTTATTCAAAATAATTAGAGAAAAAAAGACCTTTTAAGTATGCTATATGTGATTTACGCAAGAGAAAACTCAGCCTTCACTCCACTCTTCTTTCCTAAGATGTGTTCTCTCTCTCTACAATTTTTCCTATATATTTATTTTCCAGCACAAATTTTCTGTTGCTATAAGGATCTGGGGTTTTGGAAACCAAACCAGGAAGACCAGCAAGCCTGGCCCCACTTTGCCTTATCTTACTCCTCAGGAATGAGCCAAGAAAACCAACTGCTTGCATGGGAGAAAGGAAAAGGAAATCCTTAGGAGGAAAAACAGTCAATATTTCAAAATTATTATTCTGCATAAAGCACCATGTCCAGCATTTTATACATCATCTTAGTTCATCCTTAAATAACTCTAACACTGTTTATTGTGACATTTAATGTTACTAATGCTATTATTTATCCTCATTTGAAAGCAAGGGAAACTGAGACTTGGAAGTTTGATCTACCTAGCTGATGTGATAAAGCAGCCTCTGAGATAACCCCTTGGGTCATCCCCTCTCCCTGAGCATGGGATGGTCCTAGTGACTTGATTCTCATGAAAGGAAGATGGTCCAAACAAGGAGATGTCACTTCTGAGATTACACTGTGCCCTCTCTCACCCTTTCTCACTTGTTTGCCACCCTATTGTGAGCTGCCCTAGGGAGAAATTCACATCAATGACAAGGGACTGATGACTCCAGCCGATAGCCAAGGGGAAGCTGAGGCCCACCAACAACCACATGGGTGAGCCTGGAAGGGATCCTCTCCCAGTGGGGCCTTGAGGTCACTGGCCAATACCTTGACTGCAGTATTGTGAGAGGACCTGGCTAAGCTGCATCTGAATCCTGTCTTGCATTAAATGTGATATAATAAATACTGTTTTATGCACTAAGCCTTAGAGTTAATTTACTCTATGAAAATAAGTAACTAGGACAGCTGGTAAATTTCAACTCTGGTGATCTGGCTCTGGATATCATGGTTGAGCCAGCATGCTCTTCTGCTCCCTGGGACCTGGTTTTGTCAGCTTCTCTCACAGAGGCCACCATTTGTAGCCAGGCCAGCATGTTCCCTCCTGTTGCCCAAAGGCCTGAGTCGTGCTGAGAATCCAGCACATGGCATGTACCATAATCAACTCCTTCTTTTGTACTAAAGAAAGGATTCCTGGCCTCTGGTTTGCACTACAAAGTCACTGGTAATGCCTGTTGGATTATGACTCAGAAATTTCCACTCTTGTTACCATTTAATTTATTTCTTTCCAATTCCATACTTTCTCTTTTTTCACTGTATTTCTGATCTTTTTTTTTTCCTCTTCTTTACTTTTAGACCCTATTTTCCTCTTCATCTCCACTTGCTCCTGTAAACTGTTTTCTCCTGCTGCTATTTTTACTTACAGAAAAAGGCACTATTTGCCTCCTGGAAACTTTAATGCTTGTCTGAAAAGAACAGCTTTCTGGAAACATCAACAGAAAGAAAAACACAGGTGGAGGGTGGGCTTGGAGGGTGGTGCAGGAGAACCCTTTTAGTGGGTTTTTGTTTTTTCTGCCACCCGCCTCCCATATCAAAACATCCCCTATGGCAGTTAAAAGCTGTTGGCTACCCCAATTAAAGTGTTTTCAAAGAAACTGTCAGAAATAGTTCCAAGAGCACTTTTAACTTATTACATGTGGGTTACATAAGCACTGAGGCTTGTTAAAACATTCAAAATATGATATGAATTAAGTCACACAACAGTGGGTCAAAGCTTTAGCTTTTCAGTGTGACTAACTCGATCATCTGTGATTTAGGCACCCTGGACAAAAAGATATCTTAAAGAAAATCAATTAAAGAATATATTAGATTTCTTCCAGGAATCTATAT
This sequence comes from Proteles cristata cristata, assembly GCA_017311185.1. NCBI lineage: Eukaryota > Metazoa > Chordata > Mammalia > Carnivora > Hyaenidae > Proteles > Proteles cristata. The sequence continues at coordinate 1,610,602 of JAESUZ010001419.1, read as the reverse complement.
TCCTATCTTTAAAAGTATGACTATAATTACCTTGTATATGTATTAACTATGCTTTTAAGCATAGCTGTAACAGGACCAGTCACATTACAAATCGGATATGGGAAGCAAAGGTAATTCTTGATTTGATTTAAACTAATTTTATATTTCTCAAGAGCCCTGCCCCCTAGTTTGTGTGGACAGAAAGAAAAAAAAAAAAAAAAAACACCCAAACTGTTAAGCCACTCTTCTAAACTCAAATGAACTGTGTGATTTAAACAACCCCTTTCATATTTCTCATGATAACTCAAGTGGCATACTGGGTGGGACAGTTCTTCTTAGAGCTTGGCAGACATTTAGCACTCCCTCCCTCTCATCACCTCCTTCTACAAATGCCAGTAGCAGTCTTTCCTGGCATGCTGACAACCTTAACCATCCTTACACATTTCCAAACCACCCCCTTGTGGGTCACTACTGCCCTCCCTCTTTAAAAAAAAAGGAAAAAAAAAAAAAAAAGAAACCTAAGCAATGCTCAGGTATTTAGGTTAAACTTTTAGTGCCTGAGATTCATCTCTCCCCCACCTCCTCTCCAATAATTCCCCTGGGCTTTATACAAAAAGGAATTAGCCAGGATCCTTAAATAAGTATAGTATCCCCAGGTCCTCTGGTCTTCAAGGCAATGGTTATTACTCAGCTGGCTGGCCTCCACAGCTAAAGTCAACAGCTAATGTCATTCATGAGCTGGTCTCCATATATAGTCAACCCCTGCTGATACATGATTAAAGGAGAATTGTTCTCAATGTGACACTTCAAGTATGACCTTGTTGCACAACTGATTTGTGCAATTATATTAAGGAAATATTCTTATCGATCCTATGTAAAAAATTACATTGCTGTGAAAGTAAGTAGACTCAGTAAAAATATTTGTTTCTCAATTCTTAGAAGTCAGTGAGAATTGGATCCCAAAGGCAGAGTCAATTGAATTTGAAATAATTTGAATTGGAAAAAAAAAGATTTGAAATAGCTTAAAAAAGAAGAAGATGAAGAAGAGATTCTCTCCTATGTCTATGAGAACTACAAAATTAAAATAACACCAAAATTATTCTGAATAACTTACATTAAAATTTCCCTCATTAGTTGATTAAGGTCACTGTAATTAATACTTATTTCACTGTGCTTTGGAGCAAGCAATTAGCTTTGACAAAGTGTGTCTACTTTTGGACAGAAAAGAGTCTTATAAATTCTGACTTGGTCTACTGGCACAGACTCAAAGTTTCTCAAGCAATGTTACCATGGAAAACTGCACCCTCTTCTTTGAAATATCCATAGTTCAGAGTATCTAGTGCAGACTTTTCCACAGGGCCAATAATACAGTACATATGAAACAAACCTAGTAATTTATAGAATCTCTCCAGTGCTAGTTGTGCAACATATAGAAATGCAGCATTCAGATGTTCACATCCCTTTTCAAGAAAGGACTTATGACCTCTAGCTATTAACTCCTTCAGGTTGGCCTCCGCTTTGGAGCTCAGGTCATGGTCCTCCTGGAGTGCTGCTAGCTAATGACCAAGCAAGATGTGTCACAAAGGCCTAGACTTTCACCCAAGATAAGACCCTTCTAATATTTAATCTTCACTCTGGACCTCTCTATAGAGCTTTCAGAGACTTTGTCAGATCTGTATCATGGTCTGTTGACAATTCCTATTCAATCCTACTTCCTGTTTTTTTCCTTTCTCAGGTGTTACACCCAAATAAACCTCTTATATGCCTGTTTTCACCTCAGTGCCCACTTCTCAGAAGACCCAGCTGACACAGTGGCACCAGGAATGACTGTATCCCTAACTGCCTGACTGGCAAAGAAGAGCTCATCCCAAGTGGTATATGGGGTACAATTAGTCTTTTGCACAATATGGTAATATAATTGCTTAATAATACTAGATATGAAGAGTTCTTTGATTTGGGGGTACTCTCTTTGAATATAGGATTGAATACTCTGGAAAGGATCCAAGGGGTTACAGCAACTTCACAGGTAGGGTGACTCCCAGACACCTGGAGAAAGCAATGACTCATTGCTGAGTAAAATGAAATATCCGAACTGCTAGACTAACCCTGGAGAAAGGAAACAAAAAGCTGAGGAAAGTAGATATGCTAGAGTGAATATATGAGGCCAGAAAACCTACCAGAAAAGTATTTTCCATGATGGCTTACAGAACATATTCCACAAGGCTAATAGGACTGGGCTAGTAACAGGGGCACTAGCATCATGAGGATGTCCAGTGCTAGTCCTCTTTATAGGTAAGAGCTGACTCGGTGTCATACCATATATGAAAAACCCACACCAAACATCATCCTCAATGTTGAAAAACTGAGAGCTTTTCCCCTAAGATCAGGAACCAGACATGTATGTCCACACTCATCACTTTTATTCAACATAGTACTGCAAGTCCTAGTCACAGCAATCACACAACAAAAGAAACAAAAGGGTTCCAAATTGGTAAGAATTTCACAGAAATTCTTCCAAAGTAAGAATTTCACTATTTACCGATGACATGATACTATATATGGAAAACTGTAAAGGCTCCACCGAAAACCTACTAAATCTGATAAGTTCAGTTAAGGTTATAGGATACAAAATCAATATACAGAAATCTACTGTGTTTCTATACACTAATACTGAAGTAGCAAAAATAGAAATTAAGAAAAACCATCCCATTCACAGTTGCATCAAAAACAGTAACATACCTAAAAAATAAACTGAACCCGGTGGGGCCAAGATGGTGAAGCAGCATGGAAGTTCTTGGCTTCTCTCATCCCTAAAATGCAGGTAGAACAGCACCAAACCATTTTGTACACCTAGGAAATTGATCTGAGGATTGATACAACAATATGCATAACTTGAGCCATAGAACCTGGCAAGTATGTGGTGCAAGAGAGGTGAACTGGGTGGGGAGAGAAGCAGTGAAGATGGGGAGCAGTATATGCTGAGAGGGGACAGAGAAAAGGGGGAAGAGCTGGCACACCAGGAGAGTACAGGAAAAGCATCCCCCACAAAAACTGCTGGAGAGAAAGAATGGATACACTCACAAGGGACTGAACAAGAATTCTGTTCCCCGGAACCACTGATGGGGAGAAAAGAGCAGCTTTCAGTACCAGTAGAACTCTATAAACAGGGGAGCACAGAGTCAGAAATTTCAGAGCTCAATACCTGGTGGTGCCCTAATGGGGAGGAAGGGCAAATCGCCAAGAGCAACCAGCAAGGTCTGAGGGGTCTGAGAGCCACATAGGGAGAGGCAGTTCCCCTGCTTGAAGGGCATGTGGTAGAGGTGGTACAGCCTCCCCACAGGCAAAGGCTAATGGACCCTAGAGAGCAGCCAGATTTGCTAATATCGGAACAAAAACACCAGAGTGAGGTGAAACCAGGCACCAGCTGTGTGTTGTGATTTGCCATAATTTCTGAACATTTGTTGCTGCACAATAGCACGAACTTTTTCTCGGGCAAGCCAGCACATGACCACAACCTCTGAACCTCCACAGCGCAACCGCACCAACCTCTGGGGCAAGCTGACAACCAGCTGTCACTCAGCGAGACCCTCTCCCAGGGGGTCAGAGCGATCGAAGCCGCAGGGCTGAGAGGTTTGGAAACACAGCACCATCTGAGATAAAATTTGGAAGAGAGGTGCCACCTGGCAGGCTGATGGCTTGGACACAGACAGATTAGACTACAGCAGGGAGTGGATGGAGGCCAAGGAGCGGGGGGAGGCGGTTCTTAACTGCCATAGGTGAGAACGCAGAGCACCTGTGCCAGAGACTGATAAGGTAGGTGACACCATTTTCACCTCTCCTGCGCATGCACGTATATGCACACTCGTGCCACATCAATCCACCCCAGTAAACTAAGCAGCACCACCTAGTGGAGAACAGAGGCTTTACACCAAGCCCCACCCAACTGTGCCCTCCAAATACATGCCCTAGAGGACCACCGCAAGTCTCTCAACTGGTTAAGTGTATGAATTATAAAGTGGTTCATAGTTTGAGTTCTAGGGGAAAACTGGATGCAACTTCATTTGGGTTTTATTCTGTTTGCTGGTTCATCTATTCATTTTTTTTTTTATTTGTTTGGTTGTTTTACTTTGACTTAAATTATTTTTGTTCGTTTTCTCCTTGCTTTGCTTTTCTTGGATATAGAGAGAAAAACTTAGTTTTATTTTCCTTTTTAAAAAAATTAATATAATTTTTAAATTCTTTTTACTGTGTTTTTAGTTTCTTGTAATTTTTAAGTTCTATTTCACTTTTTCATTTCATTTCATTCTATTTTATTGTGTATTTTTTAATTTTTAAACATTTTCTTTTTTTCCTTTTTCCTTTTCTTTCCCTTTTTTTCTCTAATCTATAAAGCTTCTTTCAAAAACATGCCACAACTCACCTAGAATCTAGCTTCCTTTATTTGATTTGTTGTGCTGTATTTAATTTTTTTATTTTTAAATTTTCTTTTATTAATTCTTTTTCTTCCTATAAATGACAAAATGAAGGAATTCATCCCAAAAGAAAGAACAGGAAGAAATGATACCCAGGGGCTTAATCATAAGAGACATAAGCAAGATGTCCAAACTAGCATTTAGAATCACGATGATGAGAATACTAGCAGTGGTTGAAAAAAGCAGAGAATCTCTTCCTGCAGAAATAAAAGAAGTAAAATCTTGTCAGGATGAAATTTAAAATGTTATAACTGAGATACAATCTCAAATGGATGCTACAATGGCAAGAAAGTACAAAGTAGAGCAGCAAATCAGTGATTTAGAAGATAAAATTATGAAGAATAATGATGCAGAAAGAAGAGAGGGCAACTAAAGCACAAGAGCATAATACAGAATTAGGGAACTCAGTGGCTCTTTAAAAAGTAAGAACATCTGAATCATAGAAGTGCCATAAGACGAAGAGAGAGAAAAGAGGATAGAAGGTTTAGGTGAGCAAATAATAGGGGAAAACTCTCCTAATCTGGGGAAAGACACAGACATCAAAATCCAAGAAGCGCAGAGAACTCCCATCATATTCAACAAAAACTGACCATTGACAAAACATATCATAGTCAAATTCACAAAATACACAGACAAGGAAAGAATTATGAAAGCAGCAAGGGAAAAAAGTCCTTAACCTATAACAGAAGACAGATCAGGTTCATAGAAGACCTATCTACAAAAACTTGTAGGCCAGAAAGGAGTGGCAGGATATATTCAATGTGCTGAACTGGAAAAATATGCAGCCAAGAAATTTTTATCCAGCAGGCTGCCATTCAAAATCAAGGGAGAGATAAAGAGTTTCCCAGACAAACAAACTTAAAGAAGTTTGTGACCACTAAACCAGCCCTGCAAGAAATTATAAAGGGGACTTTTAGAGGGGAGAACAGACAAAATAAAACAAACAAACAAGACCAAAGGCAACAAAGATAAGAAAGGCCCAGGGAACACCACCAGAAACTCCAACTCTACAGGCAACACCATGGCAATAAATTGACAGCTTTCAATACTCACTCTAAATGACAATGGACTAAACGATCCAATCAAAAGGCAATGGGTATCAGAATGAATAAGAAAATAAGATCCATCTATACGTAATTTGCAAGACACCCATTTTAGATCTAAAGACACTTTCAGATTGAAAGTAGGGAGATGGAAGACCATCTAGCATGCTAATGATCGCCAAAAGAAAACTAGAGTAGCCATACTTATATCAGACAAACTATATTATAAAATAAAGATTGTAACAAGAGATGAAGAAGGACATTATATCTTAATTAAGGGGTCAAGACACCAAGAAGAGCTAACATAAATATTTATGCCCCAATGTGTAACACCCAAATATGCAAATCAATTAATCACAAACATAATGAAACTCATTGATAATAGTACCATAATAGTAGGGGACTTTAACACCCCACTTACAGCAATGGACAGAAATCTAAGCAGAAAATCAACAAGAAAACAATGGCTTTGAATGACAGATTGGACCGGATGGACTTCACAGATATATTCAGAACATTTCATCCTAGAGCAAAGGAATACACATTCTTGAGTGCACATGGAACATTCTCCAGAAAAAATCACACTGGACATAAACTAGTCCTCAACAAGTACAAAAAGATCAAGATCATACCATGGGTATTTTCAGACGATGTTATGAAACTCAAAATCAACTACAAGAAAAAATTTGGAAAGATCATGAATACTTGGAGACTAAAGAACATCCTACTAAGGAATGAATGGGTTAACCAAGAAATTAAAGAGAAAATTAAAAAGGACATGGAAGCCAATGAAAATGATAACACGACAACCCAAACCTCTGGGATGTAGCAAAGGCAGTCATAAGAGGTGAAGTATATAGCAATATATATTTAAGCCTTCCTAAAGAAGGAAGAAAGGCCTCAGATACACAACCTAACCTTACATGTTAAAGAGCTGGAAAAAGAATAGCAAATAAAGCCCAAAACCAGCAGAAGATGGGAAATCATAAAGTTAGAGCAAAAATTAATTATATCAAAATCAAAAAAACAGAACAGATCAACGAAACCAGGAGTCAGTTCATTGAAAGCAATAACAAAATTGATAAACCCCTAGCCAGATTGATCAAAAAGAAAAAGGAAAGGACTCAAATAATAAAATCATGAATAAAGGAGGACAGATCAAAACCAACACTGCAGAAATATAAACAATAATAAGAGAATATTATGAGCAATTATATGCCAATAAATTGGGCAATCTGGAAAAATGGACAAATTCCTAGCAATATATAAACCACCAAAACTGAAACATGGAGAAATAGAAAACTTGAACAGACCTATAGCCTGTAAAGAAATTGCATTAGTAATAAAAAATCTCCCAAAAAACAAGAGTCCAGGGCCAGATGGCTTGTCCAGGGAACTCTACTAAACATTTAAAGAAAAGTTAACACCTATTCTATTGAAGATGTTCCAAAAAATAGAAATGGAAGGAAAACTTCCAAACTCTTTCTATGAGGCCAGCATTACCTTATTCTAAAAAGGAGAACTACAGGCCAATTTCCCTGATGAACATGGATGAAAAATTTCTCAACAAGATACTAGCCAACTGGATCCAACAATACATTAAAAGAATTATTAACTACAGTCAAGTGGGATTTATACCTGGGATGCAGAGCTGATTCAATATCCACAAATTAATCAATGTGACACATCACATTAATGAAACAAACAATAAGAAGCACCTGGTGGCTCAGTCGTTTGAGCGTCCGACTCTTGGTTTCAGCTCAGGTAGTGATCTCATGATTTTGTGAGTTCAAGCCGCACACGGCACTCTGTGCTGGTGGCTTTCTATAAACCAATAATGAAACATCAGAAAGAGAAATCCATTTTCTTTTTTTTTAATTTTTTAATGTTTTATTTATTTCTGAGAGAAAGAGAGAGAGAGAGAGAGAGAGAGAGCGTGAGCAGAGGAGGGTCAGAGAGAGAGGGAGAGAGAATTCGAAACAGGCTCCAGGCTCTGAGCTGGGTGTCAGCTCAGAGCCCGACATGGGGTTCGAACCCATGAACCGTGAGATCATGACCTGAGCTGAAGTCGGATGCCCAACGAACTGAGCCACCCAGGTGCCCCGAGAAATCCATTTTCAACTGCACCAAAACCCATAAAATACCTAGAAATAAACCTAACCAAAGAGCTGAAAACTATAGAAAGCTTATAAAAGAAATTGAAGAAGAACACAAAGAAATGGAAAAACATTCCATGCTCTTGGATTTGAAGAATACTGTTAAAATGTTGATACAACCCAAAACAGTACACATATTCAGCACAATCCCTCTCAAAGTCACATCAGCATTCTCTACAGACCTAGAATCAACAATCCTAAAATTTGTATGGACCCAGAAAAGGTCCAAATAGCCAAAGCAATCCTGAAAAAGAAAACCGAGGCTGCAGGCATCACAATTCCAGACTTTAAGCTGTATTACAAAGCTGTAATGCTCGAGATAATATGGTGCTGGCACAAAAACAGACACTTAGATCAACGGAACAGAATAGGGAACTCAGAAATGGACCCACAAACGTATGGCCAGTTTGACAAAGCAGAAAAAAATATCCACTGGAATAAAGACAATCTCTCCAGCCAATGGGGTAGGGAAAACTGGACAGTGATATGGGAAAAAAATGAACCTGGACCACTTTCTTACATCACACACAAAAATAAACTCAAATTGGATGAAAGATCTAAATATAAGACAAGAAGCCATCAAGATCTTAGAGGAAAAAGCAGACAAAACCTCTATGACCTCAGCACCAGCAACTTTTTACTCAACTTGTCTCCAGAGGCAAGGTAAATAAAAGTAAAAATGAACTACCTTATCAAATAAAAACCTTCTGCACAGTGAAGAAAGCAATCAACAAAACTAAAAGGCAACCAACAGAGTGGGAGAAGATATTTGCAAATGACATATCATATAAAGGATTAGTATCTAAACTCTATAAAGAACTTATCAAACTCAACACCCAAAAAATAAATAATCCAGGGCAGAAATGGGCACAAGACATATACAGACATTTTTCCAAGAAACCATCCAGATGGCTAAGACACAAGAAAAATGCTAAGCATCACTCATCATCAGGGAAATACAAATCAAACCACAGAAGATACTACCTCACGATCTGTCATATTGGCTAAAATTAACAACTCAAGAGGACCCTTTTGCACTGTTGGTGGGGATGCAAACTGGTGCAGCCACTCTGGAAAATAGTATGGAGGTTCCTCCAAAAATTAAAATAGAACTACCCTATGACTCAGTAATTGCACTACTAAGTATTTAAACAAGGAATACAGGTGTGCTGTTTCAAAGGGGTACATGAACCCCAATGTTTATAGCAGGCCTGTCGACAATAGCCAAAGTACGGAAAGAGCCCAAATGTCCATCGATGGATGAATGGATAAAGAAGATGTGGTGTGTTTGTGTGTGTGTGTGTGGAGATATATACATATATATATATGTATGTATGTATATATACACGCAATGGAGCATCACTCGGCAATAAAAAAGAATGAAATCTTGCCATTTGCAACTATATGAATGGAACTATAGGGTATTATGCTAAGCGAAATTAGTCAGTCAGAGAAAGACAAATATTATATGACTTCACTCATGTGGAATTGAAGATATAAAATAGATTAACATAAGGGAAGGGAAGCAAAACTAATATAAAAACAGTGAGGGGAACAAAACATAAGAGACTCTTAAATATGGAGAAAACAGAGGTTTCCTAGAGGGGTTTTGGGTAGTGGATAGGCTAAATTGGCAATGGGCATTAAAGAGGACAATTGTTGGGATGAGCCTTGGCTATTATATGTAGGGGATGAGCCACTGGATTCTACTCCTGAAATCATTATTGTACTATATGCTAACTAACTTAGATGTAAATTTAAAAACAACAAACAACAACCAAAATTTAAAAAAAAAAAAAAAAAAAAAGCCCAGAAAAAGGATCAACAGCCCTGTCAATAAATGCCAAGAACAGAAACTTGATTCCTTAAAATAAATAAATAAATAAATAATAAACTAAACAAAGAAGGTGAAGGACCTGTACTCTGAAAACTATAAGGCACTGATGAAAAAAAAAAAACCACAACTGGAAAGGTATTATATACTCATGGACTAGAAGAACAAATATTGTTAAAAATTTCCTACTACCCAAAGAAACCTACAGATTCAGTGCAATCCCTATCAAAATGCCAACAACAGTTTTATAGAACTAGAATAAATAATCTTAAAATTTGTTTGGAATCACAAAAGACCCTGGATAGGCAAAGCAATCTTGAAAAAGCAGAACAAAACCAAAGGTATGACAATTCTAAATTTCAAGATATTCTACAAAACTGTAGTAACCCAAAAAGTATGGTACTGTTACAAAAAAGAGACACACAGAGCAAAAGAACAGAATAAAGATCTAATAAATAAACCCAAAATTATACAGTCAATTAATCTTTGACAAAGGAGGCAAGGACATGCAATGGGAAAAAGACAGTCTCTTCAACAAATGGTGTTGGGAAAACAGGACAACTACATGCAAAAGTATAAAACTTGACCAATCTTACATCATACACAAAATTAACTCAAAATGGGTCAAGGGTCTAAATGTAAAACCTGAAACCATAAAAACCCTGAAAGAGAGCACAGGCAGTAATGTCTCTGACATTAGCCACAGCAACATTATTCTACATATGTCTCCTGAGGCAACAGAAACAAAACCAAAAATAGACTATTGGGATTACATCAAAATAATAAATTTCTGTACAGCAAAGAAAACAATCAACAAATCTAAAAAGAGAACTTACTGAATGGGAGAAGATATTTGCAAATAACCTATCCAATAAGGGGTTAGTATCAAAAATGTTTAAAGAATTTATAGGGGCTCCCAGGTGGCTCAGACGGTTAAGCATTTAACTCTTGGTTTTAGCACAGGTCATGATATGCCTGAGTTCAAGCCCCACATCAGGCTCTGTGCTGACAGTGTGGATTCTCTGTGGGATTCTCAGTGTGGAATCTGACTGTGGGATTCTCTCTCTCCCCACCCTTCTCCCCCTTCCCTTATTACTGCCTCTCTCAAAATACATAAATAAACTTAAAAAAAAAAAGATTACTTTAAAAAAAAAAGAATTTATAAAACTCAACACAAAAAATAAATAATCCAATTAAAAAATGGACAGAAGACATGAACAGACATTTCTTTAACAAAGGCATACAGATGATCACTGGATACTGAAAACATACCCAACATCATTCATTATCAGGTAAATACAAATCAAAACTACATGAGATATCACTATGCACCCGTCAGAATGGCTAAGATCAAAAACAAAAGAAACCATAAGTGTTGGTGAGGATGTGGAGAAAAGGGAACCCTCCTGAACTATTGACGGGAATGCAAATTGTGGAAACAGCATGGAGTTCCTGAAAAAATTAAAAATTACCATACGATCCAGTAATTCTACTACTGGGTATTTACCCAAACAATACAAAAACATTAATTCAAAAAAATATATGCATTCCTATGTTTACTGTAGCATTATTTACAATAGCCAAATTATGGAAGCAGCCCGAGTGTTAATCAATAAATGAATGGACAAAAATATGTACACATATATCATATATGTTACATATAATGGAATATTATTCAACCATTATATATCATATATGTCATATATATATATCATATATCAGCCATAAAAAAGAATGAAATCTTGCCATTTGCAGCAATATGGATGGAACCAGAGAGTATAATGCTATGTGAAATTAAGTCAGTCAAAGACAGACAAATACCACTTGATTTCACTCATATGTGTAATTTAAGAAAAAAAAATTAAAAAAAGAGAGAGAAACTAAATAACAGCCTATTAACTATAAAGAATAAACTGATGGTTGCCAGAGGGGAGATGGATAGGGATGTTGGTGAAACAAGTAAAGGGGATTAAGAGTACATTTAACATGATGAGCACTGAATAATGTATAGAATTGCTGAATCACTATATTGTACATTTGAAACTACTGTAATATTATATGTAAACTACACTGGAATTAAAATTTAAAAATTAAAAAAACAGACGAGGCTGCCATGGAACTTGGTTCATTAGTAGCAGTGAGGATGATGGGTCCCTGAAGCAATAGAGGCTAAGGCAATACTTAACCCTCAGAAGCTAGAGAGGCACAAGTTATCATAGTACTAGTTGTTGGAGTACCAGCCAAGAGAGAATTATACAGATGGCTAACAGAATATGGTAACACTACAGGCAAAATATATAGGTTGCCAATGAGAGTAATGCTTCATATACATAATTAAAAGAAAGAATAAACAAGCATGAGGTTGGTCAATCCAATAAAAAGTCACAATCTCTTGCCCAGTTCCTGGTTCTGTATTAGTTTTCAAGCCATTGATTTTTCTGGGTCTCAGGAAGAAGCACCCTTAACACCATGTCAGGTATATATCATGGTGATTCCCCTGGACCTTCCCCAAAGGGACCCATCTGCACTTATCTGAATTACTATGTCCTGAGCCAAGGGGAGTACTCACACATTTTGAGGACTATTAGATAACTGGTTACAGTTAACATTAATACCTGAAGAACTGAAGCAGCATCATGGCTATACTATTGAAATGGAATCTCATGCAAGCCAGGTAATAAATGGAGTTATGGCCAAAGTCTGGCTCACAGTGGGTCCATTGGGTTCATAGATCAACTCAGTGGTCATCTTCCTAATCCCAAGTGTATAACTGGAATTGATATACTTCACAGTTGGAGTCATTTCCATATTTTGTCCTTGGCCTGTGGAGTAAGAGCTATCACAGTGGGGAAGGCCAAGTAGACATCTTTGAACCTGCCTCTCCTGGCCTAGAAAGTAAATCTAAAACAATACCACAGTGCCAGAGGGTGGTGATTAACAATACCCTTAAGGACATAAAGGATGCAGGAATTCCCATCACATCTCCATTTAATTTGACAGTTTGGCTGACGTAGAAACCAGATAAATTAGCAGAATGATTGCAGACTACTGGAAGCTCAGCCAACTAGCAGCCCCAACTGCAGCTGCTACGCCAAGCAAAGTCTCATTGTTAAAGCAGGAGAAAATGGCCTCAAGTACACCGCCACTGATTTGGAGAATGGATTCTTTTTGATCCCCATCAATAAACACAATTAGAAATATCAATATCCAAATGAAATAAACATGCAACAATATGTATTGACACATTACCCCCAGGGCTTTGCTAACTCTCCCTTCTTTCTCATAATACAGTCCAAAGTGACGCATATCATCTGGAAATCCTGTGGAGTATCACACTGATCCATTTTATGAATAACATGCTGATTAAACATGTTCAGCAAGAGGTGGTTAGCAAGCTAGAGGTTTGTGTTCCAGAAAGTAGGGAATCAACCCCTATGAATAAACAGGGATTTGTCCCTTCATTAAGGGGTTTAAATGCCCAGTGTTCTGGAGAGTGCTAGAACATTTCCTTCAAACTAAAAGGCAAACTGCTGCCTCCTGCTTCCTCTACAAGAAAAGAGGAAAAAAAGCACAGTGCCTAGGAGGTTGCTTTGGGTTCTGTAAGCAACATACTTCACACGTAGGAATATTTTTCTGGCCCACATGCCAGGTGACATTAAAAGCTGCCAGCTTTACAACCTGGCAAAAGAGCTCTGCAGCAGGTCTGAGTAGTGATGTAAGGAGCCTTGATACTTCTTACCACAGGATCTGGCACTTTTCATGATGTTAACTGTTGTCAGTTTTGGAAAAAGATGCATAAGGAGTTTATAGAAATCTTACACAGTTCAAGCCCTCGGGGTTCTGGAGCAAGGCTGCACATTTTTTAAAAGTTAAGTCTTGGCATGCTACTGGAAAAAAAAAAAAGAGGGAATGCTTGATCATAGGACACTAAGTGACACAAAATGAAATGTGTCTTGTTGAACCCATTATGTCATAAATTCTGGAGAGCCATCTTAAGATGAAAGTATTATATTTGGGATGAAGCACAAAGAATATCAGAGGCACAAAAATCCACATGAACAGATAAGTTTAGACCTTCAGTTGCATCAACACCCCTCTCTCAGCTTGTATTGATGGCCATATGGGGTTGGGGTGGTGTACTGATCACCAGCCAAAGAAAGAAAAATGGCTGAGTTTAGTTTATCCATGAATTGGCTAAGTATGTGGATGAAACCTGAAATTGGACAGCAGTACACCTCACTCTTGAATAGCTTTGAAGCAGAAGAGCTTCCTAATGGGCAGAGCTTCAGGTGGTACACCTGGTCATCCAGTTTGTATGATAAAGAGAAGTGGCCAGAACTCAGGGCATAAATAGTCTAGGAAATGCCAAAAAGCCTGGCTGACTGGTCAGAGGTCTCATAAGAAAAATATCTTAAGAATTGCAGGGGTGCCTGGGTGGCTCAGTCAGTTGAGTGTCCGACTTCAGCTCAGGTCATGATCTCACGGTTTGTAGGTTCAAGCCCCACATTGGGCTCTGTGCTGACAGCTAGCTCAGAGCCTGGAGCCTGTTTCAGATTCTGTGTCTCCCTCTCTCTCTGACCCTCTCCTGCTCATGCTGTCTCTCTCTGTCTCAGAAATAAATAAAACGTTAAAAATTTTTGGAAAAAAAAGAATTGCAGACAAGGAGGACTTAAAGAATTAGAGGTATGTGGATATGCAGTGTTGTGGATAAAAAGTGTGAAGACCTTTTTATCACACATCAAATATCCACAAGAAAGCATACATTACAGAAGAAGTATTAAACAAACAAATAAACAAAATTATGCAGCTAGTTGATGTTAGCCTATCTTTGTTAGCAGTCACCCCACTGCTGGCACAATGGACGCTTGAGTGAAATGGTTATGGTGGCAAAAATGGACATGGAATACAATACGACACAGCATCCAACAAGGGAAATCACTTCACAGTAAAGGTAGTGTAGGAAGGTGCCTATGACCATGGATTCCACTGGTTGTATCACATGTTGCATTTCCCAGAAGCTGGTGGCCTAAAAGAGCACTTGAATGGTCTAAGGAGGATAAAGTTCAAGCACCTGCTAAGAGACAATCCTCTGCAAGGAAGAGGTGCTGTTCCCCAGGGTACAGTAGACTTTGATATGGCTTAGAATCTCCAGTACGAACAATATATGGGTCCACAAAACAAGGGATTAAAACAGGATTAGCCCCATTTACAATCATCCCCACTGACCCACAGGGAGACATAGTGGTTCCCATACCTGCAGCTCTGACCTTTTTGGAATTAGAGGTCATAGTCCCCAAAGGGGTTATATTCTTGATAGAGAACACAGATGAGTCCCACTGAACTAAGCTTCATCTGCTGCATAGGCATTTTGGACTTCTTGAGTTCAGGGATGAGTAGGCAAAAAGAAGAGTTAACATCTTGGTAGGAAAAAACTAACTCTTATCAGCAGGAAAATGTAGGCTTAATGTTATATAATAGGAACAAGCAAGACTGTGTGACACTCAGGTGATCCACTTGGGAATTTCTTAATGCTACCTTGTCCAATAATGACTATTAAAAGACAAATATGGCAACACCTGCATGAGAAAGTGATTAATACTAAGGGTTCAAATTTCTCAGGAACTAGGGTTTTCACACTACAGTGTAACTACTAATACCAGCAGAATTGGTAGCTGAGAGTGAGGGGAATTTAGAATGAATAGTGGAGGAGAAAGGCAATGGTTCAGCTCTGGTTCAAGACCAACTGCAAAGATGGGGACTATATTTTGTTACGCTAACTTCTCTCTACTAAGTTTCTTTTCAGGAAGAGAAGCCACTGGAACCCTAGAGGAATTGTTCTCTGAATGTATATACAGAGTGGATCTAAATGGTGCTAGGGGTGGACTGTGACACAAAAATTCTGTTCAGATAACCCTTCAAGAAAAGGCTCTTGATTTAGCTGCTAGGAGTAGTTAGGTGACACCTTTCAAATGTTAATACTTTCAACTGTATCTCAGGTTTCCAGTGTTGGCCACATTTTTCATGCAGTAGCTCCAGCCAATGACTGAGCAAAACTGTGTTACAAGGGTCTAGCCATTTTATTCCAGTGTGGGACTCTTCATCCCAGCGTGGGACTCTTCATCTTTGCTCTGGAATTACCATGCCCAATCTAGTTTCTTCCCTTTTCCTTTTACTGTTTTACATTTTTTTGTTTATTTTTTTGTTTGTTTGTTTATTTTTGAGAGAGAGAGAGAGAGAAAGCGCACATGTGGGGGAAGGGCAGAAAGAGAGGGAGAGAATTCAAAGCAAGCTCCACATTGTGATTCTACAAACTGTGAGATCACAACCTGAGCGGAAATCAGGAGTCAGAGGCTTAACCCACTGAGCCACCCACACACCTGTTTTACATTCTTACAGTTTGCTTCCTGAATTCCAAAATGACAAACCTAGTCTTTTCCAGCTCCATCTAACTACCCTAGCTTCAACTCTAAGTTTCCTATTGCTATTGATAATTGTAGAGGTGGTATTTTGCTTTTTTTCAATATGGATACAAATGTTTACCAGATTCATCTCCTATGCTCTGTATTGGTAAAACTGAAATCTATTCACTTAAATATTTAAAGACACCAAAATGTGCCTTTAACTATAGTAAAATATATTAGATAGGAAAAAAAAGATAGATAATACTGTTATGTAGTAAGAATTATCTCACATACATCAAGTCTATCACCTAATTAAATTCTTAAAACTATTCTATGGTATGGGCACTTTTTCCCCCTCTAACAGATCAGAAAATGGGCACACAGTGTTAAGTAACCTGCCCTAGAAAAATCACCCATGAGTATATCAATAGATTCAAAATTTAAACATAAGTAGGCCTCTACAGCGTCTTTATTTGTAATCACTGTACTTTTCTGCCTCAAAGAAATAGCATGAGTACTCTAAAATCCTAACAGAGAAATGTTTGTATAAACCAGGCCTGGTGTATACAAGCGTGGGGAATATAAAGATATTGCTTCAGGCAAAGATAGTTTCCCAAACGGTAACAAGTAGTTGAACTTTTTTAGTTTTTGTTACTCTTGAAAAGTAAAGTAAAAGAAAACAATTTCACAAATTACCTCTGATCTCTGCACAGTTCGCTATTTCCAAGTTGGCCAGCCAGTCTCCTTATCCTCACTATGTCTTGCCAGCTGGTACCTTAAACTCAAATAGAAGCATCATCTTCTCTACAAAATTAGCTTTTCCTCATTACTTCACTTTGTTTGTAGTCCAAAATCCTCCCGTCCTCTCAGGCTTGGAATCTTGAGACTTAGTAGGCGCTTAACGTTTCAAAACATTTTTTCCTTATATAGGTTCTTTATAAGTCTGTCTGCTCCTCTTAAAGATTTCCCCAGAAAAATGACTACTGAGATCTACTTCTTGCCAACTGCAGAAAAGGAGCTTTAAAGCAAATTTTGACAAATCCTCATCACTGTCAGGTTTCAGAGGAGCCGCCTGGACGTGCGCTCGGGCGCCTACCCAGAAGAACTACAATTCCCGTCGTACCTTGCGACCTTCTAAAATTACAACAGCAGCATCATTTCCGCCCTTACCGGCGGTGGGTGCTGGACTTTGTAGTTTCAATTAACTTCTCTTTTGTCGGCGTCTTGGAAAGAGGAAATTGTAGCCAGACCAACTGCTCTCAACTTGCTATTAAGTTATGATATTTAAAGTAAATAGGATAACGTTTTAAAGTGAGCTTAGCGTCAGGTTTTTCTGTATTTCACGTCCCGCCTTTCTCGCACTGCCGGGGCTGGGGAAGGGGAAGTGACGTGCATCCGGTGTAATGGCGGCGCGGTGGAGCTCCAGGTAATTACCGAACTCCGTAGACTCGCATCAGGCAGCGAACCAGAGTGGGGGTGGTGGGTTGCCAGACCGGGTGGGAATTGAAAGGGGATTAGGAGTGGGTGAGAGTTTGCTGGCACCGCCGTAGGCAGCGCGGAGATGCGTGCGCCGGACCCCGACACTGAGGTGTGAGTGCCAGTCGTGCGGAGGAGTCTGAGCGGGTGGGGAAGGGGCCGTGAACTCCGTTCCCGCCTGCGCGAACGGACCTAGCTTCCTGGTGAGGTTTTTGCAGGTGTCTCTACGCGGTGTCTTTGTTGCTGAAATCTAGCGCCAGCGCGTGGGCCTCTCTCCTGTCAGCGCGGATCACTTAGAGCTTCTCAAGTCCTTTAGGCAGCTCAAGGCCCCTTTCTTACTATCTGGGCCCCTTGACGAGGGAGTGGGATTAATGAACTGTAGTTAATTAGAAAACAGGAAGAGTTCCACTCCTCTGCCTCCCTCCAACGTGTATACCTGTGACGGCTTGTTTACATTTTCATTAATCGTTTCTTTTTCATTCATTTGCCCTGTAAGTTCTAGATGCTTTCTAGTGTTTAGTCTTGGGGGCTCTTCTCTGTCATTCTTTATCCATCTTCCATAAATTGATCTTCCTCCAATAAGGTGCTAACTATCCATCTTACATCTCCAGTATGTCCCCTTCTGCGTCGAGTTCCGGATCCTACAGTACACTTGTAAGTATCGTTACCGTAATAGTTAATTTTACTGAGTCTCACTGCAATAACCGCTTTATCTATTTTCACTTAATCCTCACAACACCTCTTTGAGATAAATAAAGAAGGGAAAAGGTTGAAGAAAGGATATTCTAGATGCAAGATATAGGTGATTGAAAGCGTCCTAAGAGTTCCCATTACATTTTTAGGTGTCTACAGACTAGCAATAGCAGATAGAAAAACAAGCAAACTTGGCTTTCAGAAAACTAGTTAACCTGCCTCTTCCTTAGTCATATTTAAATTGGTTTTAGGATTGCCTGTGAACTTGGGAGTTAGCCTCAATTATCCTTCTACAGAAAAGTGGATTTAGAATTGGCATTAAAAGTGTGACTTTATTCGTAGAAGTGTTGTGACAAGCAACATCTGGAGGAGGAGGAGACCTACTAGTGTGGGTGCTGGGTGATGCCAAAGATTCCAGTCTTGATTCAGCACTTACAGACTCTGTCACTTAGCCAGGTTACCTAGCATCTCTAGTCTCAACTTCCTCATCTGAAAAATGTGGATGATAATATCTAACTTAGTGGGTTGTTTTGAGGATTAAAAAAACATAATACTTACATATATATCCTGTATACAGTGCCTGGCATACAGCGATAGCAATTATTGTTACTGGTGTAATATAGTTGATGAATTCTCTGTGCCTCAGTTCTTAGTCTTTGGTTTTCAATGTTGCTCTTCCACGTTGCCGTACCCATTCCTCTTTCATGGAGTATTTCCCACCCCATTTGACTGGGGTTCTGGTTTGCTGTCCTTCCTGATGATTGTACGTTGCCAGGTGATCAACAGACACTTGTACCTGAGACCATCTAAGAGAGCACACATTTATAGTGGTGGTGCCTTAACTTTAACATTATTTTCTGTTTACAAGCCACTTGTATTTAGGCTGAATTTTATATTACCTGGTATATCCTTAATGTTACGGCTGGCCTAAGAAAGAGGGGTTATTGGTAATATAGCTCACTATACTGATGATGCTGTGGGCTTCCTTGTTGCATTTCTCTACTGTTTAAGTTTGAAAATTTTAGCATGGCAAGCTGAAACAAAGAGGCCTCTGGCACATTAGTTTCAGCATACTTCTGGACGTGCTAAACCTGTAATTAAATATTTTATCTCAGTGTATATATTTCATTTCAGTGCCCACAACAAAGTACAAATTCTCAAAGCATTTTCTTCAAAAATAATACATCAGGAAAGGAAGCAGTGGACTAAAGTGAGCCTTTGCTATTTGTAGCCAAGCTAATAAGTCTTTTCCTAGAGAAAAAATAGCAACAAAAATAGTATAAGCTGTCTTGGCCTGGGAACATTAAGACTCCTATGATTATAGAACCTAGTGGGAGCAAGAGACTCAGTGGAGATTCATGTTTTTCACCTGACTTTGGGCCTAATTCAAACGGATCCAGATGGACAGAGTTCAGCACTTCCATCTGAACGCTCGCCCTGTGAGTCCTTCCCTCAATTATTTTATCAAGACAGTTAATTCTAGACTTGGTGACAGGTGCCTCTGTAGTAAAGTGCTTTGTGTCTAGGGATTACTTCATAAATTTCTCTGTGGAGGCCACAACTTCCAAGTTTTCTTTAAAACTTAGAATATGGTTGGGGTGCTTAGGTGGCTTAGTCGATTAAGCATTCCGCGCTTCATCTCGGCTCAGGTCATGATATGGTTTGTCGGTTGGAGCCCCATGTCAGTCTCTGTGCTGACAGGATGGACACTGCTTGGAATTCTCTCTCCCCCGCTCTCTCTGCCCCTCCTGCGTGCACCTGCCCGCTCTTTCTCAAATAAATAAACTTTTAAAAAAAATCTTAGAACATGGTTTACTAAATAGCTCTTTAATTAATAATCAGAAACGCCACTTTCAAAGCTGTGCTGTGAGGGTTGACAGAATGTATTCAGCCCATATACTTATTTTGGCAAGCTGAGGAACACATTTTGGGGAAGGAGGAATACAGTGGTAGGAGTGTTCAAAGACATGAAATATACTCAGTGATTGGACATGGTTTCGTAAATTGAAGTAACTGCACCTTAAGCGTCAGGTTTCCTCTTGCAGTGCCTTTAAAGGAACTGGTATTTTTTTCATCTTCCATAAATTGCGAGTTTATTAAGGCATGGGATGAAGACAAGGGATGACGCCTAATAATGCTCTCTTGATGCAGTAGATGACAAATAGCTCAGGGGTTCCTAGAAGTCATGGTTGATAGGTGAGACAAGTCTGCTGTGCTATTTCTTGATAAAAGTTGTGAAGGTATCGATTTATGGAGTTTTCTCTGGAAAGAAATAGGAATAATCAGGACACCTGGGTGGCTCAGTCAGTTAAGGGTCTGATTTGATTTGGGCTCAGGTCATGATTTCACAGTTAATGGGATCAAGCCCTGCTTCGGGCTCTGCACTGACAGCACAGAGCCTGCTTGGGATTCTCTCTCTGTCCCCACCCCACTTATTCACATGTATGCACACTCTCTCTTAAAATAAACATGTTAGAAAAAAGAAATGGGAGTGATCATTAGAAGCCCACACACACACTTTTATGTTAATTTTAGAATTGGAATCTGAAGTCCCGAGTTCTCGGTATATAGTAGTGTCCAAGAATCTCAAGAATCTTGTTCTTATGCAAGGTCTTTCATGCTTTACCTTCATGAGTCTCATGTTCCATCTCATTTATGCAATCTTATGTCTAAACCCTTTACTAAAACAACTGAGAATCCCCTAAACTCTTCTATGTCTGTCTTTACACATGCTGATCTCATTGCTGTCCCCTTTCCATATGAAAAGTGACTTTTTCCCCCTTTCCTGCCAGTCCTTCAGGATTCAGCTTCTAGACCCACTTGTTCTGTATGTCCCAAACCCACTTAGTTGCACTTCCTCATTTCCAGAAGTACTGTGTCTGTAACATTGCTAAGGTACTTAGACTTTTCTTCTCTGCCTGAAGGTAGCTACTTTCATCTCTCAAACCCGTGTCTTGTGGGCACCATAATTATTGTATCACCTGACTATTCACAGACACTGCCTTTGACCATCTATTTTTAATTTGTTTCCTAATAATAGGGGGTAGGAGAAAAAAGCCGAAAAAGACCACAGTAGTACTGCTCTTTCTCTTAACCTTATACTTTCTTATTTTTTCTATAAGGACTTTACTGTACTTCTTAACGTAAGTGCCATCATTTTTTTGGTTCTGTTTACCTGTTAGTCCTATACAAAGTTTTCTAATTTTTATGACCTCACAAAAGAGACTCTTCTACTAAAATTCAAACTTTAGCATTAAATGGAAAAGAAAGCATTCAGTGGGCAATAAAGAAGCACTAAAGCTATTTCTTTTTTTCTTCTTAAATAGTTTCTTGTCAAGTTGGTTTCCATATAACACCCAATGCTCATCCCCACAAGTGCCCTCCTCCATGCCCATCTCCCCCTTTTCCTTTCCCCCTCCCCCCCGCCATCAGCCCTCAGTTCTCAGCATTCAAGAGTCTCTCATGGTTTGCCTCCCTCCCTCCCCCCAACTATTTTTCCCCTTCTCCTCCCCCATGGTCCTCTGTTAAGTTCCTCCTAATCCACCTATATGTGAAAACATATGTTATCTGCCCTTCTCTGCCTGACTTATTTCACTCAGCATAACACCCTCAAGGTCCATCCATGTTGCTACACATGGCCAGATTTCATTGTTTCTCATTGCCATGTAGTATCCATGGTATAGATAAACCACATCTTCTTGATCCATTCATCTGTTGATGGACACTTAGGCTCTTTCCATGTTTTAGCTATTGTGGAGAGTGCTGCTATGAACATTGGGGTACATGTGCTCCTATGCCTCAGCATTTCTGTATCCCTTGGGTAAATTCCTAGCAGTGCTATTGCTGGGTCATAGGGGGGTTCTATTGTTAGTTTCCTAAGGAACCTCCACACTGTTTTCCAGAGGGGCTGCAACAGTTTACTTCCCAACAACAGTGTAGGAGGGTGCCTATTTCTCCACATCCACGCCAGCATCTAGAGTCACCTGATTTGTTCATTTTAGCCACTCTGACTGGCGTGAGGTGGCATCTCAGTGTGGTTTTGATTTGTGTTTTCCTGATGAGGAGGGATGCTGAGCATTGTTTCATGTGTCTGTTGGCCATCTGGATGTCCTCTTTGGGGGAGTGTCTGTTCTTGTCTTCTGCCCATTTCTTTACTGGATTATTTGTTTTCAGGTATGGAGTTTGGTGAGTTCCTCGTAGATTTTGGATACTAGCCTTTTATCTGATATGTAATTTGCAACTATCCCATTCCATCAGTTGCCTACTAGCTTTATTAATTGTTTCCTTTGCCATGCAGAAGCTTCTTTCTTGATGAGGTCCCAACAGTTCATTTTTGCTCTTGATTCCCTTGCCTTTGGGGATGTGTCAAGTAAGAAATTGCTGCAGTTGACATCAAGGAGGCTGTTGCCTGCTTTCTCCTGTAGGGTTTTGACAGTTTCCTGTCTCACATTCGGGTTCTTTATCCATTTTGAGTTTTTTTTGGTTATGGTGTGAGAAAATGATCTAGTTTCATTTTGTTGTTGGTGTCCAGTTTTCCCAGCACCATCTGTTAAAGAGGCTGTCTTTTTTCCATTGGATATTCTTTCCCGCTTAGTCAAAAATTAGTTGGCCATACATATGTGGGTCCAATTCTGAGTTCTCTATTGTATTGCTTTGGTCTGTGTGTCTCTTTTTGTGCCAATACCATACTGCCTGGATGATGACAGCTTTGTAGTAGAGGCTAAAGTCTGGGACGGTGATGCCTTCCATTTTGGTTTTCTTCTTCAATATTACTTTGACTATTCAGGGTGTTTTGTGGTTCCATACAATTTTTAGGATAGTTCTAGTTTTGAGAAGAATGCTAGTGCAATTTTGATTGGAATTGCCTTGAATGTGTAGATTGCTTTGGGCAGTAATGACATATTAACAGTATATATTCTTCTGATCCATGAGCATGGAATCTTTTGCCATTTCTTTGTGTCTTCTTCAATTTCCTTCATAAGTTTTCTATAGTTTTCATCATAAAAGTCTCTTTTATCTTTGGTTAGGTTTATTCCTAGATATTTTATGGGTTTTTTTGTAATTGTGAATGGGATGAGTTTCTTGATTTTCTGTTGCTTCATTATTGGTGTATAAAAATGCAGCAGATTTCTGTACATTCATTTTGTACCTTGCAACTTTGCTGAATTCATGCATCAATTCTAGTATGCTTCTGGTGGAGTCTGTTGGGTTTTCTATGTAGAGTGCCATGTTGTCTGCGAAAAGTGAAAGTTTGACTTCTTTGCCAATTCTGGTGCATTTGATTTTCTTTTGTTGTCTGATGGCTGATGATAGGACTTCCAGCACTGTGTTAAACAACTGTGGTGAGAGTGGACATCCCTGTCGTGTTCCTAATCTCAGGGGGAAAGCTCTCAGTTTTTCCCCGTTGAGGATGATGTTAGCTGAGGACTTCTCATAGATGGTTTTTATGATGTTTAAGTAAGTTCCTTCTATCCCGACTTTGTCGAGGGTCTTTATTAAGAAGGGATGCTGTATTTTGTCAAATGCTTTTTCTGTGTCTATCCACAGGATCCTGTGGTTTTTATCTTTCTTTTGTTAATGTGATGTATCACATTGATTGATTTGCGAATATTGAACCAGCCCTGTAACCCGGGAATGAATCCCACTTGATCATGGTAGGTAATTCTTTTTATATCCTATTGAATTCGATTTGCAAGTATCTTGTTGAGGATTTTTGCATCTGTATTCATCAAGGATATTGGCTTGTAGTTCCTTTTTTTGCTAGGTCTCTGTCTGGCTTGGGAATCAAAGTGATGCTGGCTTCATAGAATGAGTCCAGAAGTTTTCCTTCAATTTCTATTTTTTGGAATAGCTTGAGAAGAATGGGTATTAATTCTACTTTAAATGTCTAGTAGAATTCCCCAGGGAAGCCATCTGGTCAAGGGCTCTTATTTTGGGGGAAATTTTTGATAACTGATTCGATTTCTTCACTAGTTATGGGTCTGTTCAGATTTTCTATATCTTCCCATGTGAATTTTGGTAGTGTGTGTGTGTTTAGGAATTTGTCCATTTCTTCTAAGTTGTCCAGTTTGTTGGCATATAATTTTTCATAATATTCCCTGATTATTGCTTGTGTTTTTGAGGGGTTGGTTGTAATAAGTCCATTTTCATTCATGATTTTGTCTATTTGTGTGCTCTCTCTTTTCTTTTCGAGAAGCCTGGCTAGAGGTTTGTCAATTTTGTTTTTTCAAGAAACCAACACTTGGTTTCACTAATCTTTTCAACTGTGTTTTTCTTTTTTTTTTTTTTTTGGTTTTTATATTGTTTATTTCTGCCCTGATTTTTATTATTTCTCTTCTCCTACTGAGTTTGGGGTGCTCTTGTTGCTCTTATTCTAGTTCCTTTAGGTGTGCTGTTAGATTTTGTACTTGTGCTTTTTCTAATTTCTTTAAATAGGCCTGGAGTGCAATGTATTTTCCTCTTTGGACTGCCTTTGCTGCATTGCATAGAATTTGGATTGTTGTATTTTCATTTTCATTTGTTTCCATATATTTTTTAATTTCATCTCTAATTGCCTGATTGGCCCATTCGTTCTTTAGTAGGGTGTTCTTTAACCTCCATGTTTTTGGAGGTTTTCCGGACTTCTTCCTGTGATTGATATCAGGTTTCATAGCATTTTGATCTGAAAGTATGCATGGTATGATCTCAATTCTTTTATATTTATTGAGGGCTGCTTTATGTCTCAGTATGTAATCGATCTTGGAGAATGTGCCATGCGCACCTGAGAAGAAAGTGAATTCCATGGCCTCAGGATGTAGAGTTCTAAATATATCTGTCAAATCCATCTAGTCCAATGTGTCATTCAAGTGCATTGTCTCTTAAGTGATTTTCTGTCTAGTTGATCTGTCCATTGCTGTAAGTGGAGTTAAAGGCCCCTGCTATTAGCACATTCTTATCCATGAGATTGTTTCTTTTTGTGATTATTTTATGTATTTATGTGCTTCCTTATTCGGTGCGTACACATTTATAATTGTTAGCTCTTCCTGATGGATGGAATTATTATTCCATTATAATAATATTCCATTATTATATAATGCCCTTCTTCATCCCTTATTACTGCCTTTACTTTAAAGTCCAGTTCATCTGATATAAGTATAGCTACTCCAGCTTTCTTTTGTCTTCCAGTAGCATGATAGATATTTCTCCATCCCCTTACTTTAAATCTGAAGGTGTTCTCAGGTCTAAAATGAGTTTCTTATGGACAGCAAATTGATGGATTTTTTTTAATCCAATCTGCTACCCTATGTCTTTTGATTGGGAGCATTTAACCCATTTACATTCAGTGTTGTTATTGAAAAATATGGGTTTAGAGTCATTGTGTCCTTTGTAGGATTTATGCTTGTGGTGGTATGTCTGGTACCTTGCATTCTTTGCAACATATCCCTCATAGAGTCCCCTTCAGGATTTCTTGTAGGGCTGGTTTAGTGGTGATGATTTTTTTCAATTTTTACTTGGGAAGACTTTAATCTCTCCTTGTATTCTGAATGACAGGCTTACTGGATAGAGGATTCTTGGCTGCATTCTTGGCTGCATATTTTTTCTGTTCATCACATTGAAGATTCCTGCCATTCCTTTCTGGCCTGCCAAGTTTCAGTAGATAGGTCTGTCACTACTCTAATAGGTTTCCCTTTGTATGTTAGGGCCCTTTTATCCATAGCAACTTTCAGAATTCTCTCTTTGTCCTTTTATTTTGCCAGTTTCACTATGGTATGTCATGCAGAAGATCGATTCAAGTTACGTCTGAGGGGGGTTGTCTGTGCCTCTTGGATTTCAGTGTCTGTTTCCTTCCCCAGATTGAGGAAGTTCTCAGCTATAATTTGTTGAAGGACTCCTTCAGCGCCTACCCCTCTCTCTTCTCCTTATGGAATTCCTATGATATGTGTATTGTTCTGTGATTGTATCACTGAGCTCTCGAACTCTCCTTTCGTTTTCCTGGATCAGTTTATCTCTTTTTCTCAGCTTCCTCTTTTTCTATAGTTGTGTCTTCTAATTCACCTATTCTGTCTGCCTCTTCAATCCATGCATTGGACACCTCCATTTTATTGTGCACCTCATTTATAGCATTTTTTAATTCATCACAACTATTTTTAAGTTCCATAGTCTTTGTAGCAATAGCATCTCTGATGTCTTCCATGCCTTTTTCAAGCCCAGCGATTACTTTTATAACTATTGTTCTAAATTCTTGTTCAGTTATGTTGTTTTGAGTTGTTCTTTAGCTGTAATTTTTTCCTGGATTATTTTTTGGAGGAGAGTTCTTCCATTTTGTCATTTTGGTTAGCTTTCTATCTCTTGTTGGTTTTAGAAGCTTGTTATGCACTCTGTCCCTGCGAGTGCCGCTGTACCAAAGAAGCCTCTTTGACTGTCTACGGCCTGTCTGTTCAGGAAGTGTTCTTTGAATGGTATCTCTTGGTCTCTCTTGTTGAGACTGTGGTTATTTTATTTCCCTACTCGTAGTGGTATTTGGGACTCTCCACCATGTGTACTTTGGCTTGTTTCTTGAGGTAGCGCTGGAAAAGAAAACAGACAACCACACAGGGAACAAAGGCACATAAACACACTAACAAATCCAACAAACATGCAAACCGAAAGGGAAAAAGAAAAAGGAAAGAAGGAAGGGACAAAAAAAAAGAGGAAGGAGTGAAGACAAATAATAATAATAAAAATACATAAAAAATAAAAAAGAAGAAATGAAAAGAAAAAATCCAAAAGATAAAGAACAGTCTAAAAGCATGGCACCAGAATTTCCATCTACAAATAAAGAGCTGGGTGTATGCAGTGCTGATGGAAGAGCCTATACAAAGAGAGAAATGACAGAGTGGGGAGGAAGTGATGTTGGAAATTAATAAACTAGGCAGAGAGACTAAGAGGCTTAATTCAGAGAGAGAAGAGGAGAATAGAGGTGAGGAGAAAGAAATGAAGGTAATGTTACTCTGAGAAACTATATAGTCTGATTACTCCAGAGAGAGAGAGAGAGAAAGGTAGTGGTGGAGGTGTAGAATATAGATCTAGAGAATGGATTAAATGTGACTGTTTAAGGAAGCCAATGACCAGAATTAATCAGGACAGTGCATCCAGGTTGGTCTGGTCCTGGCTCCAGTAAAAGAAAAAATAAATAAATAAATAAAAGCAGCTCTCTAGAGGGGAAGGACATGGTTTGGTGTATGCGCGTCTTAGCTTTCACTGTGTCCAACAAACTGCTCCCTGAGGTCCCATCTTGGTGGTTGTAGGGAGAAAAATGGCGGTACCCCAGTCCCTTCTCAGACCAAGCGTTGCAACTCCCTCTTTTGGGTCTGATCTCCCTGTGCCATGGTCTTAGCCAAGGTGGGCCATGTTCTATGTCCCAAGCCAGGCCTCATTTCCAGATCTTATTCCCCACACCCCACTGATACCACCTAAAATATAAAGTTGCAGGTGAGTCCCTCCAAGCAGTTTCAAGCTCTAGCCTCCCCACTGGGAATTGAGCTGAGCCAGAAGAGCCAGGGAGAGGCTTCAGGTGCGCTGCTCCCCCTCCAGATTGAGCTGGTGAGCAGAGGAGTGGTTTCTCCTGGTGCCCCCTGGGACCAGTGCCTGCAGTTCAAGGTTAGCTGCACAGCTGGAAACCCGATCCCTCTTTGTCCCAAGCTGAGGTTTTTCTCTTCTCCAGGGACAGGGACAGTTTCTTGAGCAGTTTCAGCTGCTCTTTCTTTTCCCATCGACTCACCGTGGCTCCCCACCATGGCAGCTCCCTCCCCTCCCTCCATGTCTATGGTCCCAGCCCGATTTTATCTTCCCCAGTTCGCACTCACGCTATAAGGTTTTCT
Organism: Proteles cristata cristata; assembly: GCA_017311185.1. NCBI lineage: Eukaryota > Metazoa > Chordata > Mammalia > Carnivora > Hyaenidae > Proteles > Proteles cristata. Next base: position 1,582,709 of record JAESUZ010001419.1, on the reverse strand, counting down.
CAGCGGACTCTATCTCCTTTTCCTCTCAAACTCCTGGGTTCTGTAAGGGTTCCTATGGCTTCAGTCCTTCCCCGTTTGAGAGATGGGGGCAAGTGAAGTGTACGGAGCTCCCTACCTCTCCGCCATCTTGCCTCCCCACTTAAGCTATTTCTTTACTACAAGACTGTTCTTTGATTATCAAGTAAAGTGGTGAGGGTTATGGTATAGATTTGAAATTTAAGGTTTTGTCTCTTTGTTGTTATGAAAATGGATATAAAACTCAGCTGAATCACTAGACCAAGAAAACCCATATTTGTTAAATGAATGAAGATTCCAGAGTTAGTGAGGAAAGTTCAGTCTCGTTGCTGTGCAGTTGAATTGTGAACCAAAGAGTGTATGGAGAAACTAAGGTGAGAATGAGGTGGGCTTAGGAGGATGTAAATACAAGTGATTGAGTGATACTAGTACACCTCCCTTAGGATTTGTTTTTATTCAGTAATTACAGGGAGTACTCCTGAAGACCTCTTCTCTTTTAAAGATTTTTATATGGAAACAGATGGTCAGAGAGAGAGAGATCCAGAATCTGAAACAGGCTCCAGGCTCTGAGCTAGTTGTCAGCACAGAGCCTGACGCAGGGTTCGAACCCACAACCTGTGAGATCATGACCTGAGCCAAAGTCAGACGGTTTACCGATGGAGCCACTCAGGTGCCCCTGTTAAGAGCTTTTAGATTTTATCTTTTTTTTTTTTTTTTTTAACCAACCTAAGTTCCACTGCCTTAAGATGTCCCCAAATTGGGGCTGTCTCCTCTGCACAGAGGCAGAGACTAATCAAAGGCCTTTATATTTTGTTTGTCCTTCATAAAAAGCCAAATAGTATCCAGTTACTATCTGCAGGGCTTCCAGCCCTATACTTGAACATGGGACTCTTCAGTCATTCAATTGCCTAGAAGTCAAAGAGCACACCTGATATATGCATTGACTAGGAAGCAAGCAACAAGGGAGTGCAGGTCTGTTAATTCTTTATTTGTAATCTTGGAGCCAGAACTGTTTCAACATTCAGAATTTTTAAGATTTTAAAGAAACACAGTGTATATGTATATTTATGAAGTAATCACTCTTTTGGGCTCCCAGGTAGTATTTTGGGATCCCAGGCAATATCTTCTAATCAAACATTAATATTTCTGCAGTTCATCAAATGAAGAGTCACATTAAGTGTCAGGTTGGTGCAGGTCAGGTTTTGCTGCCAGATGAATTTCCCACAAGCTTAAGGAAAATCTTTGTGTGGCATCTGTGTGGCTCAGTTGGTTGAATGTCTAACTTAACTGCATCTCAGGTCATGATTTCACAGTTCATAAGTTCGAGCCCTGTGTCAGAGGCTGCACTGAAAGTGTGGAGCCTGCTTCGGATTCTCTCTCCCTCTCTTTCTGCCCCTCCCCTTCTTGTGCTTGCTCTTTCTCTCTCAAAATAAATAAACTTAAAAAAAAAAAAAACTTTGTAAGTTGTGCTGAGCATAGTATAATGTATAGAGTTGTCAAATTCCTATGTTATGTACCTGAAACTAATATAACATTATATGTCAACTATTCCTCTATTAAAAAGAAAAATCCTATTTTCAGAAATTTTCAGAATTCATAATTGCAGATAAGGAATCATCACCTGTACGTGGTGACTTTTCCTCATAGTGATAGTAGTCTTTGGTTGCTTTTATTTTCTTGAAATTGTGAACATAATGCTGAAATCAAATTACGGTATCATTTGTCTTGTGTCGGATATAATGAGGCATATTTCTCACCAATATGTATGCATTTTTTAAAGTAACAAGGAAAATAATAGGAAAGCAATTTTCTTAAAAGGATTTTTCTTTCAATACAAATATGTAAAGGCCATAGCAGTCTTGTCATATATTAAGAAATGTGGCCAGAGGCGCCTGGGTGGCTCAGTTGGTTAAGCGTCCGGCTTCAGCTCAGGTCATGGTCTCACTGTTTGTGAGTTCAAGCCCCATGTTGGGCTCTGTGCTGACTGCCAGCTCAGAGCCTGGAGCCTGCTTCATAATCTGTGTCTCCCTTTCTCTCTACCCTTCCCTCAATCATGCTCTGTCTCTGTCTCTCAAAATTCAACAAACATTAAAAAAAATTTTTTTAAAGAAAGAAATATGGCCAATTTTTTTTCATATCTGTTCCCTGGAAAGGAAAGTTGCCCTGTGGAAGGGCCAGGGGCTTGAGTCCTATTTGGGGATTTTCTTGAGGATCCTGCTACTACTTCCTTCCCATTTCAGTTTTGTGTTTAGAACATACTTAAACTAGTTTTTCTTTTGAATACTGTGTAATATTACCATTTTCCCTGTTGAGCAACTAAGATTTTTTTTTAACTCTATTACAATGTTTGAAGCTTATCAAGTGTGCTGTTATTTTGTAGAATGCAGAAGAGCAACCTAAAGGAAAGGGAATGTACTTTGTTGACTTGCTTTTAATTTATGATAGTTATAGCAGTCACATTGGTTGAGGATTCCTCAGGGACAGAAGTAGGAGTGCTCAACAGAAGTCATTGAGAAAGCAGTGAATTACAGCCATTAGTTGATGTTTTCATTTTCTGAACTTTTAAGATAATTGCAGAATTTACAATTTCATAGTTTCCAGTTACCAATCTAAAGTGCATCTTACAAACATTATTAAAATTTTGTTTTCTGATGCCTGCTGACGCTGATGGGAAAATCATTTTTAAACTACCATCCTCTTATTATAAAATGTCTTCCTTGTTCAGGGGAGCAGGTGTGGTTTTGCTGAGTTGCTTACTTGTGACAAGGAGAGAAAAATTTAATAATTCATCATAAAATCCACATAGTGATACTAAGAAGAGGAGAGAGAGCTATAAACTCTAGATAAATTGCTCTCATTGCAGGAATTTCCAATTAGTCTAAGTATCAAGCATGCACATGTTGAACTCCCAGAATTTCCCTATGGGCATATTCCGTATAAATCTGGACGATGATAGGACTTTATGCATTTTTCGTTAGAACTGTAGTAGCAGTCTACTTTGTAATATTGTCAATTTCACAGTTACATTTTGGGACGTGGAAATCTAACAGTGTGCTTGATTGCCAGAAAATTATTGGTGATGATGATTATTGGGTAGAAAGGAAAAGACACACACTGAAGAGAAAGAAAACTCATTAAGTTTAGATAAGTAAGGTAATTTTAAATAAAATACACAGAAAATTGCTGTGTGTATGTGTGTGTATGTAAGTTGAGAAGAGAAACCAGGTTTCAGAACCAAGGATAGCCAGGGTAAATGGTGAATCCATAAAGTCAAGTGACTTATTCGCTTATACTGTACCTGGTCAGAGTGAATTCTAGCTATGCTAATTAAATAAAGAGAACCCTTAAAATATTATTTTGCATCTTTAAAAAGAAGTGGGTAGAGCTTTATATTAATATCAAAACATTTGCTATCTGAAACTTAGAAAAAATTGATCAGTTTGGAATAGGAAGATTTTCTGGATAGTAGACACTGTATCTGTTTACATCTTATAGTTTACCAATCTTGTATTCATATATTAATGTTGTCATTTTCATTGGGATGCAATATCAGATGATTTTGACATCAGATAAACCATCTGGATTTTAGCTCTGCCATTTACTAGCTATAATTTACTTGGACACTTATTTCAACTCTTTGAACCTCAGTTCTCCCATTGAAAAATAAGGCTAAAAAATTAACAAAGCAAGGTAATTATGAGGATTGAATAAGAATATATAAATGAAATGACTAGTGTATCCTTGCAGCTGCAGTAATTTATCATTATGCTGTTGTTACTATCTTAAATTTAAGTTACAGATTTTCAGGCTTTTAAAGTATATGTAGTTAATTGGTTAGTCTCTGGGATATCTCAGAAACATCACTGTAATGTGCTACATAGACTTTATTAGTGTCAGGGGTGAAGTAGTTTGTTGAAGAGCTACTGTGTACATTGACAGTTCCCCCATTGGCTGGTTTTGAACAGTGATGGTTAGCCTACATTCACCACTGCACATCAGCTTCAGGACACTCCTCATTATATTATTTTAAAATGACTTTTGTATCAATGGAATACATGTTTATAGAGTTGAGGAAAATACTTTGTTAAAGTTTGTATATTATTAGCATTAGAGCTTAAAGTATCTCCATTACCAATTTGGGCACAGTATTTAGGTAACAGGTGATTTTGAAATGAGTCTTATTTCAGGTACATACTAAGATAATTTCTCTTGGATAGAAAATATGTAATATGGATTTAAGTAATTCTGAGAACCTATATCCCACCCTATCTTCATTCTTCTCCCCTCTCTCCAAAAACCATGATGTGACATATGAATAATTTTAGCAAGTTGACAATCAAACTGAATTAGAAAATGTTCTCTTCCATTATTTCATCCTTATTCAGAAATAAGGACTTCAGCCAACCTCCATTTTAGGAGGAAAGTTGGGTAGAGTCTATTAGTCAATTGAGTTAGTACTGAATTCAAGTTGGTTAAATGGTTTCCACTATATAACTAAATCCCATTTTAGAGAAGGGAAATTGTTCAACTCAGAATCTAAACAAAGGCCACACATTAAACCTGTTGTCTCTTTTGTTCTATAATAGCTATCCTACTTTTTTTTTTCTTTTTTTGTCCCCCAGAGCATTGAATTATTTGAGAAACCAGATCATTAGGCTTATATCTTAAGGCTCACCAGTAAGTAGTCACCAACAACATACCTAATTAGCTTTCAGAGTTAAGTATTAGTTTGCAGCAAAGGAGACAGTATACTGAGGACCATGGAGTGTCTCAAAAAGGTGGTTTAAGAAAAGGCACTTATAGACTACCTTTGTGAGATTAGAGGTAGTTATCAGATCATCTTGGCAGGGATTGGGCAGAATTTGAGTTTATAAACTAGTGAGTTGCTGGGATAGTAAATGGTCATATTTGTAAAATGTATGGGTCCTTGCAGACATAATTTTGTGGTCTTACTTTGGAACAGATAGGTCTAAAGTAACTAGAAATAAGAATATGACATTAGCTCATCCATGATAAGTATATTGTGACTTAACCTGGCATAATATTTATGTTTTTCAAGTTAGTGGAATCTATTTTACAGGTAGTAGTTTCTGTTTCAGTTGTCAATTCTCCCTTCATAACTGCCATCAGGATTATTTTTTAACTTTATTAGTACCCCTGCTTACTCAGCCTCAACTGCAGAATAGACGGTTATCTTCTGGAGATACAATCAATCAATAGCTATAACTGTTGTTCATTGGGTCATGATCATGTATCAAGTTTGTGACTGTCACAGTATGTCTAGTGCCAGATTTTCTTGCAGTTTATGTAAAATGGTCATTTGGCATCATTGTAGATGCACTGCATTTGAGACTCTGGAGATCACACCTTAGTGATTTCAACATAGATAGACTCTAGGACCCAGCTTATTATATTATCCCTTATTTCCCATAATCTGAACCTTTCTTAGAAAATAACCAAGTGATGTTGGGATGAGCACTGGGTGTGATATGAAAACCGACTTGACAATAAACTATGAAAGAAAGAAAGAAAGAAAGAAAGAAAGAAAGAAAGAAAGAAAGATCAAATGACTTTTCTCATAAGTTGGGTATGAGTTATTTTACTTTGTCAGTATCTGAAGAATTAATTAATACCATATCTGGAGATTCCCAAAGTCAAGGATCTTGAAGAACTACCATGATTAAAAGGCCTAAGTGTCTCCTAATCATTTAGAATTATGTTGCCCAATATGGTAACCAGTAGCCAGCCACATATTGATTATTCATATTTAAATGTAAACTGAATTATAAAGTTAATAAAATTAATTTATATATTAATTTTCTCAAATCCATTAAGTGCATTTGAAGTGCTCAGTAGCCACATGTGGCCAATGGCCATTGTGTTAATGAAGTGGCTACTGACAGTACAGAATATGAACCTTTCTGTTACTGTAGAAAGTTCCATTGTACAGATTTAGAAGCATCAACCAGCAAGGAGGGTTAAAATAAATAACAGAGGATAAAAACAAAAATACACAAAAAAGCACATGATAATCAGTGGTTTCTGTCACTAGAGGAAGGAGGGTCTTGTTCTGTAGCCTTGGACGGAAGTAGTTTTCAGTGTTTTCTCCTTCTGAACAAAAAAGTCCTTGAAATCAGGCATAGGTGATGTGTGATGGTGATGATGGCAGCAGCATCCATCAGGTTATTTTCTGTAAACACAGAACAGTACTAGGTGGAGTCTTTTACACAGATTCTTTTGATGTTCCTTCTGGACAATTCCTAATGTTAGTTTATAGAAGGAGTATTTAGATGAATGTAGGGAAGCAAACACTCTTGTATACAATAAGTAACTCTGATTAATTAATAATAATAGAATAGAAGAGAGTAGAATCCTCCATTGAAGTATAATATAGTCTCAGTTTTATAGGGACTTAGTCACTGATTATGCTGGAAAAACAAATTAAGGACATTGACAGTTCTCTAGGCTTTTAATTTTTCCATAAACTATATTCTAGATCTCACTAATTAATAAACTTATTTAAGCTTAAAGACAAACATTTTTACAGAAGTTATTTTAGTCTTTATATATGAATGTATATGAAATTAGTATCTAGTTTACCTAGGAAGGCTGAACTTCTCTGTTGATGTAGGTTTTTATTCTCTTCCTAACTCAACTTTTCATGTTTTATATTCATTTTAAAAATAACAAAAGCATTTTATAAACATATTTCGTCAACAGAATTACTCCACTTTAGTGCCTCAATGTGTGTTTGTGTCCCTGTTGCAGTAGGTAATATTACTTTAATTATCATGGCATCTATCTTAAACCCCACAGAAGCTGTGCTGCGGCAGTTATTGCCTTACCACTGGGAATTTTCTCCCTGCGGACTGTGCCCAGAATTCCTCAGATTTAAAAATCACTGATATTGATACTTTTCTGCATGCATATATATACTTCTTACCAGTGAGTTAGTAAGGATTAATACATATGGAATGTATATGTCCCTTTCCAAATGATTTATGACTAAACACTATAAAAGAGGTACACTATGAAGTCTCTGTATTTTACCTAAAGTAAAATACAATTCTACTGTCACTTTATGGCAGATTGAGAACCAAGATTTCTCCTCCAAAATTGGAAAGCTGGGGCAACCTGGGGATGCGTTGGGTTTTGGAAATACCTTGGGGATACTTTGATAAAACCAGCCTGTCTAGGCATCCCTTTTCCCCCACAGGTACATCTGGTGTCGTAAGTCAGGTGGGCTCCAATATATGTACTAGTAATTCTGTACACAAGTGTTTATAATTTAATTCCTTTTAACATAGTGACTTAGGGAACCAGTTTTATTTACATTAAGTAATGATCTGAAATTGGCATTTGCAAAAAAAGCTTAACAAGCCACTTGAGCAGCTTAGTGCTTTGCTTATCATTTTGTCTTCTGTTTTTTGTTCCTTTGGTCCTTCTGTCTTGCTGTTTTAAATTATTTAAAGTTTTTTAAAATTCTATTTTAATTTATCTACATGCTTTTTAGCTATATTTTTTACATTACTTTTATAGTCATTGCTCTAGGGAATACAATATATATCCTTAACTTTCCATAAGCTTCTTAGATTTGATACTACTGCCACTGCATAAAAAGTTTAGAAATCTTGGATCATGTAGGTCTATCTTAGCTCCTCCTATATGCTACCTAACGTGTATACTTCATCTACATACACTGTCACTCCTCAAGATGGTTTTTTTTTTTTAAGTGTGTTTATTTATTTTGAGAGACGGAGGGTCAGAGAGAGAGGGGGAGAATCCCAAGAAGGCTCTGTACCAGCTGCGTAGACCCTGACGTGGGACTCAGACTCACAGTGAGATCATGACCCATGGCCAAACCAAGGGTCAGATGCTTAACTGACTGAGCCACCCAGGTGACCCTCACGATGTTATTTTTACTTTAAGGAGACCTATGTATTTTAAGTGAAGGAAAAAGTAGTCTTTTTATACTTCCTGAGAAAGTTACCATTTCCAGTATTCTTTATTCCTTTCTGAAGTCTTCACTGGTATTGTTTCCCTACATCCTGAGCTCTGCAGCATTTCTTGGAGAATGGGTCTGCTGGTGATACATTCTCTTTCTCTGAGTTTTCTTTTGTTTGTTTTAACTAGTAAATGTCTTTATCTTCATTCTTAATATTATTTTTGTTTATTCCTAGCACTTTAAAGATTGTCTTCTGGTCTCCTTAGTTTCTGATGAGAAGTCAGCAATAATTTGAATAGTTATTTCCCTGTATGTAATGTGTTTCCTCCTCTTGCTGCTCTCAGGATTTTCCCTTTAGCTTTGCTGTTGGTTATTATGCATGACTATGTGCATATAGGTATGGTTCTCTTTATATTTATGCTATCTAGGATTCTCTGCCTTTGACCAAATTTAGGAGGAAATTTGGCTATTCCTTGAAACATTTTTTTCCTATTCTATTTTTTTTTCCTTGTAGAACTTTGATTATGCATAGATTAGGCCTTTTGAAATTATCCTACGCTTCCCTGCTCATTAATTTTCTTGTCTGTTTGTGTTTAGATTAGGTAATTTCTGCCTTTTAGATTAGATAATCTCATTGACTTTCTATTATCTCCATTTTGCTTTAAGTCTAACCAGTGAATTTTTCACTTCATACGTTTTTTGAGTTCTAGAATTTCAGTTTGGTTCTTTGAGTTCTAGAATTTCAGTTTGGTTCTATTTTCTTCTTTTTATTGTTTGTGCTTTTTGTTTGTTTCATTTTTGCTGAAATTTCCTGTCTTTATTTCTTGCAAGCATGTTTTCCTTTGCACATTTGAATATGCTTTAAAAACCTTGTATGCCAGTTCCAACATCTGGGCCATCTCAGTGTTATCTTTCATTTTCTTTTTTGGACATTATAACTGATACGTTAAAACTGTACATTCTGTTACATTTTTCTGAGGAGTGGTGACTTTTTAGACAGTTAACTTGATTAGATTTAAATTGCAAATTCTGTCTCTTAGGCAGCTTTTCATATCACAGCTCAGTTCTTTGATCTGAGAAGTACTATTTTGTTCATATGTTGGTTCAGAGGTGGTCAGGAATTTGGGCACACAGGGCTCCTCTTCTCCATCTCTCTCCCTTCTGAGAGTCCCTACAAGCGTGTTAGTCTAACTGCAGCGACAAATACGTAATCGGTGGTGTGGTTTAGATTGCGATTATATTTCATTGAATAAGCTTGTAAAGAATCTCATATATATTGCTCTTAATAACCTTGATGCCATGCTAACCACTGTAATAGAAACTTTTCTTAATTTAGTGATCTGTGTATATCCCCCATCTGCATTAAATGATAGGAGTTCTATGTCACTTTATAGTGTTAGGATTACTTGTGTATGTGGTCTCATTGAAAGAAAATTTAATTGCATGTCCTTAGGCTAAGTCTCTAGTTATAGGTTCACCATTAACTGGTAATATTGCTTAGAACATTGAAATAACTTATCTAACTTCATTATTTTTTTATCTATAATAGAAGGAATTAGACTAGATAATCTATAATCCTTTCTGGCATTCGACCTTAAAATTTTCCTCGTTGTATTCAATTATTTTGGTACTAGCATAGTTCTTTCTCTACATTTTCTACCTCTTTTAAATCTCGTATTTTCTACTGTTTCATTTGATTTTTGATTTCATTACCTTATACCAAACCATAAACCATTTAGATACATAATTACAGTAAAATATTTAAATGACAGTTCTGTGTTAACATACCTAGCAATTCAGCATTTTTCAAAAATTCTTAAAATGTAATTAACAGATGGATATTGAAAAATTTTTACTTCATCATTTAACATTGGTGATTAGGTTTATTCTGAGCCAAATGCTTAGTTTTCATGTCTGAATATATCTGAAGTCATGTACCTTTGATAGACTACATTAAAACTTAATTATTTTAATTTAACACTTGTGTTTTTATGCAGAGAATATTTATTTCTGAGTAATTATTATTAGAAGAATTTTGGATATTTCATTCTTAGTTTATATAGAAACATGGGATATTTTGTACTCAGCTTATATAGACTTTATTTTATATCATTATTTCCTTTGTTCACTTGTTTACAGTACTATTTTATGATGTAAGTATAGGTTTCCTTAACTGAAAACAGTTTGAATAAAGTTATCTGACATCAGTTATTAAATTAATTTTTGTTCCTTTCCATAATTAGACTAAAATGGTGTTTAATAATCCCTTATTATTTTCTCTTTTATTCAGTCTGTTCTACAAATGTGTTCTTTATACATTGTGATGTGGAACCATTTAAGGCTTTTTTCAATTTTTATGTAATTATCGATTATATATTTGTGCCTACCGATTAAGAACAATAAGATGGTCAAATGTTCATTGTGGGGAAATAATATGTTGTTATTTCACATACATTTTATCGATGTTAACAAAGCTTATCTTTGGTATATCTCACAGGTAACGTTTGCAAACAGAAAAAGTAAACTATCAAGGAATTCATACTGTTTGGTACTTGTTATTTGGACCAACTTAAGGAGTCTTTGATTTATCAGACCAACTGGCAACAAAAAATGAAAAGTAGTGTGGCACAGATAAAGGTAAGTGTTTGAAATTTATAATGAAGAACATAAACTTGTAGTCAGTTATCTGTCCTTTAATCAAAAATACATTTCTGTAAGTAGGACATTAGGAACAGACAGTAGAGTGGCATTATACACATACCTAACTTAGACAATTTCAAATGTAGATCCTTGATCAGATAGAAGCAGTAGTTTGCAAGAGGACAAGTGAGAGGAGAACATGCAGGATACGTGCGCGCGTGTGTGTCCATGTACGTGTGTCAATGCCTGCACAAATCAAGAAAGTGCATGTGAGTGAGCACGTGCAGAAGAAAAATAAATAACGGCAGGAAAATCCACCATTCTTTTTTTGTTATTGTTTTTTAATGTTTATTTTTTAGAGAGAGAAAAAGAGACAGCATGATCTAGGGAGGGGCAGAGAGAGACAAAGACACAGACTCTAAAGCAGGCTCCAGGCTCTGAGCTGTCCACACAGAACCTGACATGGGGCTTAAACTCACAAACCGCGAGATCATGACCTGGGCTGAAGTCAGATGCTCAACCGAGCCACCCAGGTCCCTGAAAATCCACCAATCTTAGAGCATACTTTCTTTTTTTTTTTTTTTTTTAATGTTTTTTATTTATTTCAAGGAGAGAGAGAGAGACAGCGTGAGCAGGGGAGGGTCAGAGAGAGAGGGAGACACAGACTCTGAAATAGGCTCCAGGCTCCGAGCTGATAGCACAGAGACCGACGCGGGGCCCAAACCCACGAACTGCGAGATCATAACCTAAGCGAAAGTCGGACACTTAACCGACTAAGCCACCCAGGCGCCCTGAGCATATTTTCCTGAATGAGCATGAAATGGAAGACACATATCTGCTTCCTTAGTTGATCATAGTCATTGCATGTCTATCTACAAGTGAGTTTTTGTTGCATATTTCATGGACATAAACAAGTTCTTTATTCTGTGTCATCCTTTATTTAGACGTTATAAATTTATTTATTCAACAGATAGTCACTAAATTCCTATTATGTCCCAGTGACTGTTCTAAGTACTTTAGGTAAAATGGTGAACAAAACAGAAATCCTTGATCTCATGGAGTTTTCATTCTAGAGGGGGAAGACAAAATAAATTATAAACTTAATACGTAAGTCAGTTTTATGGCATGGTACAGTGTTAAGTTCTAGATTCTGGCTGTAGACAAAAGAAATAGGATTAGGTTGATCAGTAGCATTGGAAGTTGCAGTTTTTAGTAGAGACCCACTGAAAAGGTAGCTATCTGAGCAGAAACTTGAGGGATATGAGGAAGCCAGCCATGCAGATGACTGGGAAAAGAGTATGCCAGGCAGAGGGAACAGCACGTATGAGGACTGAGTCTAGTGCGGCTGAAGCAGGCTATAAGAAAAGTAGAGTGGGGGGTACCTGGGTGGCTCAGTCCGCTAAGTGTCCAACTTCAGCTCTGGTCATGATCTCACAGTTCGTGGGTTTGAGCCCTGCATCGGGCTCTGTGCTGATAGCTAGCTCAGAGCCTGGAGCCTGCTTCAGATTCTGTATCTCCCTCTCTCTCTGACCCTCCCCTGCTCATGCTTTCTCTCTCTCAGAAATAAATAAAACATTAAAATTTAAAGAAAAAAAAGAAAGGTAGAGTGGTAGATATAGTCAGAGCAGTAACAGAACCAGTAACTCCATCTACTTTCAGAACTGCTCCTCCGCCTCTTGGTGGACTTAGCAAGAGAGCAAACCCTTCCACTTTTTTTCAGTTGCACTGATCTACAAGCAGGCACCTCACTTCTTGGGGCTTGGAGTTAGTAAAGGGGAGGGTATATTTTTATTTAATTCTAGACCTAGGCACTGCTCCCTTCCTCTCTCCTCCACCAGCTCTGCACCCCTAAACTTCCTTCTTTAAAGAGAACCAGTAGACTGAGCTTAACAGTAGATACCAGGTACAAAGCCTGGTGCGTGGTAAGTCTTTAATAAACTGAATTGGTAAACTTACTGACTGAGACCAGCTCTGCTGCAGTCTTTTCTAAATCCTGTTGAGCGGAAGGCTAGGTAGACAGTCGGCCCGTGCTTGCATTTTGGTGGAAACTCACTGTCTCAAGTAGACCCACCTGTGAGTAGATACCTTCATATATTGTTCTGGAATCTGCCTCTTTGGGACTTGTACTTGTTGGTCCAGTGAGACTTAAGCAGTTCATTAATTGTGGGCCTAGTGGGTTGCAGATGGTATTAAGAGCTAGGGACGTAAAGAAAAAGAGACCTGATGTAGAACTGGTTCTTGGCTGACAAGAGCACTCAGATTTTATCAGGTACTTTTAACACAGAGGGAGACGTGTTTAGTCTTTCTCAGGATCCTCTCCCTGCTCCTCTTATACTGTGCTTCTCCACCTTTGCCTCCTGCTGGGAGGTGGTCCTGCTGGGTCCTCTGTGGTATCCTCCCTGCCTGGGAGTGGCTATCTTCAGTCACGTGCCCTTCAGGCTTGATGGCTCAGCTCTCTCGGCCAGTACTGAATCTAGTCTGCCTCCCTTTCTCCATCCTGTTAGCCACAGGTAGGTCCACAAGCTGGGTGGGGCCCATTTCTTCCTCAAGTGGAGCTCACATTTTTCCTTGTCTGCCAAGTTCAGGAGGCTTCAGCTGAGGATCCCTTGTTTTTCCATTGAGCCTTGCTGTAGCCTCCTTAGAGATCTAGAAGCAAGTTCCCCAGCTGTTCCAGTCCTTCCTCTCCTTGCTCTTAAAGACTTGTTCCCTGAGCCAAATGGATACTCACAGGTCTGGATTCATGGTACCTTCTCTACTCACCTTCATATACTACTCTGGGTATATTCTTAGAGACTATAGGTAACCACATGACGTAAGCTTTTGTTTTGCTTAATGAACAGTTTAGAGAATTTTTAAAGGTAATTTTGACAATATATTATTTTCAACTGCTACTCTGACTTATAATCTGAACTATATGATAAAAGAAATAGAAAACTTCAGGTTTATTTGGATCACACAGCAAAATGATTTTTCACTTAGTAAAATCCTGTTCATCTACCAAATTCCAGTTCACTACCCACTGTCATCACTCAGTATTCAGTACTGTTCCCTACTCAAGATGTCCTGTTAGCACTTCTATGTGTGCCAGTCACGTTAACTTGATCATATTTACGAAATCCTGATTCACGACTTCAATATTTTTGGTTTCCCCCCATGCCTACAACAGATGTTGCGGAGATGTGTTAAAAATCATTAGCACAGAACTGAGACCTTCTCCTTAATGTAATCAAAATAATTGTGTTTTGTAAAAGAAAAAGTAGACCATGCAGTTTCGTTATGTCCTCCTCCTCCTCCTCCTCCTCCTCCTCCTCCTCCTCCTCCTCCTCCTCCTCCTCTTCCTCTTCCTCCTCTTCTTCCTCATCCTCTTCCTCCTCTTTTTCTTTACCTTTTAATCTGTGTTGCTCTTTCAGGAACGTATAATCTGATATGTTTAATTGTGGAAATTTTTACAATCATCTCTCCCATAAGATCCTAAGTTCACGGAGGGTTTCTCCTTTTGTATCCGCCAGAGTATCTACACAGGAAGAGCTGTGTCCTATTGTAAATGATCAGTAAAAACTATGTTTGATATTGCCACAAATTGAATGAATCTTGTGTTCTATATTAGGCTTAGGATCTTGGTGTCAGATTTTATAGAAATCTATGGCCTACATACTGAACAATTCTACTTCATTGTGTTGCTAAGGGAAATAATTTTTAAAACTTTCTTATGTACATTAGAAACATAGAAACAGGATTTTAAGATAGTTGCATTCAGTACAAAATAGCCAAACTGACTACTGTAAATTATAAATTTTGATTACATGCTAATTCACCTATTACATATAATAGTTTATACTATTAGAAAATTTCAATAGTTGTGGGAGAAAAAATTAAGTAGTTACTGAGATTATTTGGCAATATATTTATGAGACTATTAGACTCAAACTGCTGTTACTTAGATAATCATAAAATAAGAAGTTGGAGTTTGTTTATATTTCCGTTCAGTATAACTTTCTATTTTTAAATGTTTCTTTTTCCCATTAAGGAGGTAAGCCTATAAATATGCAGAACAAGTTGTTCATTATTTGATTTACATTTTCTTAGATTTCTTACATGAAAGTACTGTAGAAAAACATACAGTTTTTCTTTTCTTACAGTTATGTAATTAAAATTATTTTAATCCTAAAAAAATAGCTGGTCAACATGAATTTTCACCAGTGATATAAAAACAATAGCTACTTACAGAGATAAATATTTTGACTTTTTAACTGTATTTGGATTTTTAAATTAGGATATGTTCTCACTGGATGGTTCATATCTCTGTCTCCTGTGACATGTCTCTTCAGTTTCACATTACAGTGCAGTTACTTATTTGTATGTCTGTTATTTTTTGAAGGATTTGGCATAGGAGCTATTTCTCACAAATCATTTTTATCAAATCTTTAGACTGTAACATAGTAGTGCTATACATATCAGACTTTCAAATAATGTTTTCTGAAAATAAAAATGAATTTTCATAAATATACTAGAGTTAGTTTCTTCTAGCTGTTTATTCTATTCAGATTTACTAACCTGGATTAAAGTGGTTTGTATAAGCCAAAGTAGATCCAAGTAGGTTAAGTATAGTATTATAAGACTTCGATAACCACAAAAGTGAGCTCTTTGTGCTAGAAGGCCTCTGGCCCTTAGTCATGTTTTTCACCAAGAGAAGGTCTTTATAGAAATGATATTCTATATATGTATAATTTATTACGTATGAATAAAATATCAACTAAGTGGCATCAAAAATTTGAAATTTTCTTCTACTTTGAAATTTTTTTAATTCAAAAAAGTGCTTGGTCCATAGTGAAACCAGAGACCTGCCACAGATATTTACCTTGGAGGGTCTGAAAATTTTCTTTTATGTACTATTTAGATAGCATGATTTATTCTTAATGATTCAAAAGTGTTTTGAAGTAATTTATAAGGCACTTCTGATTTTCCAAAATATGTATTTCATTTTCTGTGTGTTTTCATAATTTCTTAAATACTCCCTCCCCCTTCTTTTTTTTTCCTTTTGAAAGCATTCTTCTGGTCATGACCGAAGGGAAAACTATAATTCATATCAGAGGACCTCCTCTCCAGAAGACAGGTAAATAATGTTATTTGCTCCTGCAATTTAAATTTTTTGTAATAAGTTTAAGAAATTATTTAGCTGTTAAGTTCCTAATTTTAGGATGAACAATTTATTTTTGATGGCTTTGCAATATTATTTGAATAAGCGTGAGGACAAATCATTTTTGAATGATTGTTCTGGTAGTTTCTAGTAAATAATTTCAGATTTTATCTAATTTTGAAGGTGAGAAAGAATAATTTCAGCATATCAGATATTAAGTACAAGTTTTATAAAGTGAAATTAATATTAAATGAAACACAAAATGAAAGTTTATAAAATGGGAAACTGAATTGAAATTATATTATTTTGAAGCATTGCTTTTATGTTTCCACTGTCCTGTATATAGCTCTTAATAGATTTCAGAATATTTTTTATATATCATATCTTATAATTGTGTTAAGATCAAAGATCCAGAAATATTACAGTTTTTTTAAGTTAATTATTTATTTTGAGAGAAAGCACACAAGTGGGAGAGGGACAGAGGGAGGAAGAGGAGAGAATCCCAGGCAGGTTCCGTGCTGTCAGCATAGAGCCTCATGCAGGGCTCAAACCCATGAACTGTGATATCATGACCTTAGCTGAAATCGGGAGTCAGATGCTTAACTGAGCCACCTAGGCACCCCAAGAAATATTATTATTAATGTTCATCAGGCATTCACAGTAGTACTTCAGTTATTTCACTTAGTGAACTGTAACCATTAGAAATAATTTACAAAGGGAGAAGCATCCTCTAAACCTTCATTCAGTTGTCTGATCTCTGCCTTACCCACTATATATTTTCTTCTTACTCCCCTCTACTGTCTCTAAAAACTTTTGTTTCGTGGACATCAAGTTAATTGTGATGGTTTGCAACTACTTAGTACTTTTCATCAATCATCTACTTTTTGCCTAAGAAAAACCAAAAAACAAAAAAAATCTCTCTTCATGCACTGACACACACATATATCTGTATGTATATAAATTAGTTGTAGATGTGTATAGTTGACCCTTAAACAACCCTGGAGGTTAGGGGCCCTGGTGCCCCCTGTAGTCAAAAATCTGCTTATAACTTTTAACTCCTCAAAAACATAACTACTAATACCTTGCTGTTGACCAGAAGCCTTACCAACAACATTAACAGTCAACTATTATTTTGTATATGTTATCTGTGTTACATACTGTATGTACATATATACACACTGTATTTTTACAATAAAGTAAGATGGAGAAAAGAAAATGTTATTAATAAAATCATAAGGAAGAGAAAAATAACATTTTTAGTACTGTGCTGTATTTATCGGAAAAAAATCATGTATAGGTGAGCCCAAGCAGTTCAAACCTGCAGTTGTTCAAGGGCTAACTATAAATAAAATTTGAATTACTATAATTACTGTGTATGTTACTATGTTTATTATGTATATATGTATTTGACTTCTCTTAGGGTTCTCTGATATTTTAACGTTTAAGGCAGATCATATACTGTCACTTTTGGTTGCTAATAATTTCAATCCGTTCTCACTGCTATTCAGTAAGAATAACAGCTGATGTTTTTTGGAGTGAGTTAAACTGTTTATGGAGGCAAACCCATGTTGGTCTCGTTTTTATTGCTTTGATAAAATGAGCCAACTAAGCAAACGAGTCATTTGCAGGGTGCAATTAGCCTTTTTCATGCTAATTATATATGATATCCATATATATAATCCTTTACTTGAGACGGTGTGAATCAGGATGACAGGTTTGGTTATGTGAACTCAAGTAATTGTTTTGTACACAAGCTCAAAGCTTTTATAGTCAAGACTAAATGAATGGCTGTCAACCACATAAACTTAAAAATAGTTTCATAAGACATTTTTCATTCATAGAGTTGCTTTAGCATTACCAGTATATGACTTTCCTAAGTATTTATAATATGGTTGTTTTCATCTTATAACTTCGGTTTTCTTATTTTATGTGTTAGATATGCAGAACAAGACAGATCCCCTCGGGATAGAGATTACGTAGATTATAGCAGGGCAGATTACGAGCATTCAAGAAGAGGACGTTCTTATGATGGTAGCATGGAGTCAAGGTTAGTATTGGAAATTTTAACTACAGAAAAATCATACTTTTTTACATTCATTTTATGCTTCTTAATGAAAACAATAGTAGTAATACCACCTAGTATTAAACAGATGTTCTTAGGTGCCAGGCTTTCTAATAAGGACTTCACATGAATCAACTCCTTATTGTGGTAAATATGTGAAGTGAATACTACTGTGTGTTTTATAGATAAAGAAACTGAGGCCTAGAGAATTTAAGTCATTTGTTTGTGTTTTAGAAGCACGTCCAGTGGCAAGACCAGGTCTCTGTGGCCCTGAGCCTCAGCTCTTATTCATGATACAATACTGTACTTAATGAGGATGAGGTTTTGAGATCCCTTACTGAATGAAAGTCATTGATACCATATGGATAGAGTGATCACAGTTTGGTGCATGATGGCACTAGGACAGTGAGAGTGAAGCTGCCGATCTAGTTTTTATCTCAATATAAATTATTCTTTCCTAAGCTTTTGGAGAATTTGACTACCCACCTTATTATTGGTCATCCATTTTCATAAACTTGTCTACCATATATTATTGGTCACTGAGGTCTGTATCCTTTTGATATCTCCCTCATATTACCCACTTCATGACTACCAAGACTATACCCCACTAAAATTTTGTATTTTTTTTTCTTAAATAGTTTATTGTCAAGTTGGTTTCTATATAACACCCAGTGTTCATCCCAACAAGTACCCTCCTCCATGCCCATCACCCCCCTTCCCTTACCCCACCCCCATCAGCTCTCAGTTTGTTCTCAGCATTCAAGAGTCTCTCATGGCTTGCCTCCTTCCCTCTCCCCAACTATTTTTCCCCTTCTCCTTCATGGTCCTCCATTAAGTTCCTCCTAATCCACCTATACGTGAAAACCCACTCCGTGCCTACGAAGACTATATACCCCACTAAAATTTTGACCAAATTCCTCTGCAGATTGGAGCTAATCACATTATGTGATATCTGCAGCCAAAATTTCCTTCTCACTACACTACTTACTTTCTAGTATACTATATCTAAAACCAAAATATAAGATTAAATTAACCTCCAAAAGGTTCATCTGTTATCACCTTAATGAAGCTCAGTAAGAATAGCTATTGCCATCATAATTGGTGAGCCAGGCATTCTGCATTCTTTGTCAAATACTGTAAAACTCTTAAAAACTGGATACTGTTTTTCACAATTTACAAATTTAAAAAGTGGGTTTGAAGGGATTAAGTAACTTACTTGAGGTTGCATTTGCCTGTCTGATTGACAATGAAACTGGGATTTAAATTCAGTTTTGACTCCAAAGCCCATGTTTTTTCCCATAATCTCTGACTATCTCTGACTGTATTACTTCATTGTAACTGTTTTTGGTCCAATAGGAAGAGAAGTATTTCTATTTAGTCTCAAAGGAGACTGACTCTATTACCTCTGCACTCTAAAGGACCAAATATTAAAATTGTAAAGATGCAATTTTATCAGCCAGCTAGCAGTCTTACCTAGTATTTCTCAGAAGAATCATAACCAATGCCAGTAAATTCCTGCTGTAGCTGCTCTTTCGAAACATGTTACACTCACAATAAGAAGCAGCTCAGTCGCAAATCACTGCCTAGATTTCAGTGCACCTGCCTTTGTGACTAATTGGAGTGGCTATTTGAAACCACTCTTTTTCCTTTCTGTTCACTCTGTCTCTGTGTGTAGTGGTATACTTAAGTTTCAGAACAGCTTCTCTACATCTTCCTGGCTAGGTGACTGGTTTTCTCTATGTGTATGAGTTGTATTACTATTTATTAAGAGAGACCATCTCAAATACACCCTCCCAAATACATCAAGCTAAAATCTATCCAGTGGTTTCCTGGTAATAGAGATAAATAAAACCTGTTTTTACTTACTGTATTCATTTAACTCATGCCGCCCAAAGCACGAGCAGA
This sequence comes from Proteles cristata cristata, assembly GCA_017311185.1. Lineage (NCBI taxonomy): Eukaryota > Metazoa > Chordata > Mammalia > Carnivora > Hyaenidae > Proteles > Proteles cristata. Next base: position 1,563,005 of record JAESUZ010001419.1, on the reverse strand, counting down.
ATGATCCGAGTTTCCAAGGTAGTAGAGATGAAAAATAGCTAACTGGACAAATTCTTCTCTCAGGAAAAATAGTAAAAAGCAGGTACTGTTTCCCATTAGTTCTTGATAGTTTCAGAGAATAATACCTTGTTTTAAAAATGTTAGCTTAAGGGGTGCCTGGGTGCTCAGTTGGTTAAGCGTCCGACTTCAGCTCAGGTCATGATCTCACGGTTCATGGGTTAGAGCCCCATGTCGGGCTCTTTGCTGACAGCTATCTCAGAGCCTGGAGCCTCCTTCAGATTCTGTTATCTCCCTCTCTCTTTGACCCTCCCCTGCTGTCTATCTCTCTCAGAAATAAATAAAACATTAAAAAAAATATTTAAAAAAATGTTAGCTTAAGAATGAATACTCACTCACTGTTTCCCATTAGTTCCTGATAGTTTCAGAGAATAATACCTTGATTGTTTTTTTTTTTTAATTTTTTTTTTTAATGTTTTATTTATTTCTAGGAGAGAGAGAGAGAGACAGTGTGAGCAGAGGAGGGTCAGAGAGAGAGGGAGTGACAGACTGAAACAGGCTCCAGGCTCTGAGCTGGCAGTCAGCACAGAGCCCGACACGGGGCTCGAACCCATGAACCGCGAGATCATGACCTAAGCAAAAGTCGGACGCTTAACCGACTAAGCCACCCAGGCACCCCAATACCTTGATTGTTTTAAAAATGTTAGCTTAAGAATGGATTCTCACCTGCAAAAACGTTTGCTTAAGAATGGATACTTATTAAAGGTAGAAAGTAGTTGATTTTTTTACACTGTCTTAACCAGATGTTTCTGATATTCTGAGGGTTTAAATGCCACTGTATCAAGGAATAATTTCAAGTGTTGCAGTTTTTTAGGGCATTCTTAGTTCTAAATTGCCGTTATTGAAGATGAATTCTGGTTTCTTCTTTATATAGTTTATCACATACATCGCAGACTAAATTGTCTTCTTAAAACACTATTTCACATCATTATCATACTCAAAAGCTATTAATGATTCCCCACCAACTCCAGTATAACAAACTTGAAGTCTATTCCTTGTCTTTAAAGATTTTGTAGTCTGACTCAAATTCATCTTTCCAACTGCGTTTATACATGGTTCCTTATTGTTTCCTCACTATTCTACTCATTAGCTTGAACATCCCTGCTCACATTTTCAGCAGTTGCTCTGTCTTCCACTATTTGCACAAGGCCCTCTTTCCTCCTCCACTTTGTCTACTTGCCCCAGTGTAAATTCTGTGAAGCTTTGAAAACCTCATTTAAGTTATATTTTCTCTGTGAAGCACTTCCTTACCATTCTAAACCACTTTTCCTTGTCTGCATTTGTGACCTGAAAATGGTCTTGCTCATTTGGTATGCAGCGCATTTAAGAATGTAATTTATACTGTCTTCTCTCCATTAAAAAAAAATTTTTTTAATATTACAGAAGTAGGGACCGAGAAAAACGCAGAGAAAGAGAAAGAGATGCAGATCGTAAAAGGTCTCGGAAATCCCCAACCCCTGGGAGAAGAAGCCCAGAACCATCAGTAACCCAGAGTTCCTCTGCTCAGGATGAACCTACTGCAAAGAAGAAGAAAGATGAACTGGATCCTCTTCTTACTCGTACTGGTGGAGCATATATTCCTCCTGCGAAGCTCAGGATGATGCAAGAGCAGATTACAGATAAAAACAGGCATGTTAATGTCAATAAGTATACAAAGCGATGATACCCTTGCTGAAAAAACATCAGCTATGGTCTAATTAACCTTGGCTATTGAGAGTTTACATTACTAGTCCACAATGGTAGAGGCCTCTAATTAGACTTCTTTATTCTTAAGTTCCCTTGGAGCCCTGCTTACTATTTGACATTAGCTCAACATTTAATTATTTTGCATGAATAAATCAGACTTGAAGGAAAGATAGTTTATTTTTACTATTTTCAAACTATTCCTTTTATGCATGCCTATTAGTAGTATCCACTATTCATAGATAATCAAGAGCATTGTTAATATTTTAGAGCTAAGATGAATCTTTCCAGTTATACCAAACCAAGAGTGGCATACTTTTTCTGTAAAAGACCAGACAGTTAATATCTTAGGTTTTGTGCGTTGTTCTATCTCTTGCAGCTGCTCAACTCTGCTGTTGTAGCGAATACAGCCATAAATAATATGTAAACAAATGAGTGTGGCTTTGTTCTATTTAAACTTTATTTATAAAAATGGACTATAGGATGATGTATTTGGATCATGGATGTAGTTTGCCAGCTCCTATACTTATCTATAAAATGAAGTTGACAGTTTACTTTTCTTAGATCATATCATCTTAGACTATAATTATTTGCTAAGGCAAACAATCAAAATTCATATGTGAACATATACCCTCAAAATACTTATCTTCACTTCCCTTTTCAAAATAATTGAGACAGAACTAGGTATGAAAGTACAGCTAAGTTTTTAAGACGTTATTCTTTAGCAGAATGAGATAATACAAACTAAGATTGAAATTGTCACTCAATTGCCAATTAGGTAATAAAAAGATTGGAATAGAAGGTACGCTTTAAGAAAAACGGATTTCCAGGTGAGCCAGTCTTTCCAGGTTGTTCCCACATCTTTCATAGGTATGTTAATGGCAGCTTGAAAGGACTTGAGAACCTTATATAAATGAAATCTAAATTTACTTCATAAATTGGCTTGAAGTAGAAATGCCATTTATATCAAGTATAAATATTTGAAATAAAATTTTCAAAATTTATGAGCCTAAAAGGGACATTAGATGACACTAAATTTAAAACCAATGAGTAAATTTCTCTATGTGTGTCATATTCCAGTACTTCGTGGTGATACCTGCAGTGTTATATTGAGAAGGGATTTGGGGATGACTTCTGTGGGTAGTAGGGGCTTCATGAGCCTGTAAGCATTCTGCTCTCTGCTCTCGGAGGCAGTAGTGTCAGTATTAAGTGAGAAACAGTCATGGTCTCCAATAAAAGACCAGAAATATTATTATTAAGCCAAGTCTTACTTCCTTATAAATACAGTGGGTAGAGAAGAGTCCACAGTATATGTAATTTTACACAGATTTCTGGAATATAGTTTTGTATATAGTTTAAGTCTGTTCATAGGCTGTAAAGGGAACTAGGAGAGGTAGAAGTCTCTAAGAGAAGCTTACAGATTTTACTTTCAGTAGATACTAAGTCATGTGAATTGTAGGTTTCTTAATTAGGAAGTACAACTGTACTTGATTCATTTTTTTTTCCCCAACTTTAATAGAGAGGTTGTAATTGTGTATCAGCACAATTAGGCTAGTTTTTAGGCTAGTTTTTAAGCCATGGATCTTTCTCAAATAGGAGCATACCAAAGCGTAAGGGTTGGGGGCCCCTGGGAGTGTTCCACCCACCTCAGATGCAGGCATTTAGAGGATACATGATCTATAGGAAATTTAAAAACAATATAATTAACTGCAACTGAGTCTGTTTATTTTTCCTCAGTATCTTCTGAGGACAGTGTCAGTGATGAAATACTCTTCTCTCCCGGGGCAGACTGCTCTCACCCCCTCTGCCTTGGTAAACCACTCCAGAACAGGGACTCATAGTCTATGGACCTTCAAGAGGTCCATGGGTAGAATTCAGGCAGTCTGTGAAAGGAAATGGAAGAAAAAATTCCATCTTTATTTTTACTAATGTCTTACTAAAATTTGACATTTCTTTCTATTAGGAATGTAGGCAACAAACCATAGTATTAACAGACTATTTGTTGCAAATATCTCAAAATATTGTTTATGGCCATCCTACTTGAAAATTAAGTGATTAGGCCCACCACCACTTTGTATTATTTAATGTGTTAAGAAGCACACGGGGATGGGGGGCCAGGGAGAGGCACCTGGGTGGCTCAGTCAGTTAAGTGTCTGACTTTGGCTCAGGTCATGATCTCACGGTTCGTGGGTTCAAGCCCCGCGTCGGGCTCTGTGCTGAAAGCTAGCTCAGAGCCTGGAGCCTGTTTCAGATTCTGTGTCTCCCTCTCTCTCTGACCCTCCCCCACTCATGTTCTGTCTCAAAAATAAATAAACTATAAAAAAACTTAAAAAACAAAAAAAGAAGCAGATAGAGGGGTTCCTATGTGGCTCAGTAATTAAGCTTCCGACTTCAACTCAAGTCATGGGCTTGCGCTTCATGAGTTTGAGCCCAGTATTGGGGCCCTGTGCTGACAGCTCGAAGCCTGAAGCCTGCTTTGGATTCTGTCTCCCTCTCTCTCTGCCCCCTCCTCTACTCGCAGTGTCTCTCTCTCTCTCTCCCAAAAATAAGTAAACATTTAAAAAAAAAAAAAAGCACATAGAATACTGTTTCAAACTTTTTTCTTTTCATGCTTTGAAAACTATTTAAATATGACTGCTATCCTTTGTAGCCCTATATATTTATATGTATTATTCCCAGAAGTCTATCAGCTTCACAAGACTTCCAGAGAAGTATAAGGAAAAAAAAGATAAGACTTTCTATCGGTGAAATCATACTCCACAGAGAAATAAATTTAAAACCATAGAATTTTAGAGCTTTAAAAGACGATCTAAATAAACCCAATTATGCTAAATTATTTGCCTGAGATCTAAGTTAAAAAACAGCTATTATAGCTGTGGTATTACTCCCTAAATATAGAGATGTTCTTTAAAATACTGTAGTCTTTCAGCCCTATGATTTCATGTGAGCTTCCCTTTTCCTGCATATTTTACCATTTCTTTATAGTTGAAAATATTTAATTTTGTTTTCTTTCTCATGCTTTTATGAGAAAGGTCATAATAAAAATCTCCTTTTATGGTTTATATTTGGGTATTTCATATTCTAATTCAATTTTTAAAAAACTATCATTTAAAAATATTTTTAAAGGTAATTTTAAGTAAATGAATGTTACAATGTAAAATCAGTAGTCATTGAATCTAATAAATGAATTTTATGATTTGTGATATACATGGATATAAGAATAAAACATTATCCTTACATAATTTTATTATATTATTAAAGAGAAGTGATCTATAGATGAACGTCATATATACAGACCATCAGATATGGGTTAGGATATAATCTATATATTTGTATTCAGTCATATGTTTTACTGTACTTTAGGTCATTTTGTGAATATAATGTTAAGAACAAAGGAACACTCAGTATTTTTTTAAGTTCTTGTTATAGTCTCTTGTTAATTGTAATTATTGTCTAACTTTTCATCTTTATTAAAATCATTTCTTTTTAGCTTGGCATACCAGAGGATGAGCTGGGAGGCCCTAAAGAAGTCAATCAATGGTCTTATCAACAAAGTCAACATTTCTAATATAGGTATTATTATTCAAGAACTTCTTCAAGAAAATATAGTTAGAGGAAGGTAAGCGTCAACTATTTTATTTATATTATTTCATAGCAATTTTTCAAAGAAACATATCTACATAGATAATAATTATTGATTCACTGTGCTGCTTTCATAGTAGCTGAGAATACTTATTTAAAATGCAGTTATTGTAAAAATGAAAGTTACTAGCAAGTAACTTGTACTTCACTGTTAGAAATTGTGTGGCATTTTTGCTTTTTTGAGAAGGTTTGATGTCACATACTGATTTCGGGGTAGGTATTTGCTTACTGAACACTTCTAATAATTTAAACTCATGAGGAATGATGAATATTTTTTTTATTTGTATGTAACATTCATTTCTAATGAAAGCAAAGTGAGTGGAAAAGAAATGAGAAAGATCAGTGATAAATTTTAGAAAAGCAGAAGGAAATGATAGTCATTTTCTTTGTGGTTTTAAATGGTCATGATTTTAAAAGGGTCCGGAAGGGGCCCCTGGGTGGCTTAGTCAGTTAAGCGTCTGACTTTCGCTTAGGTCATGATCTCGCGGTTCGTGGGTTCGAGCCCCGCGTCGGGCTCTGTGCTGACTGCCAGCTCAGAGCCTGGAGCCTGTTTCAGTCTGTCACTTCCTCTCTCTCTGACCCTCCCCTGTTCACGCTGTCTCTCTCTCCTAGAAATAAAAAACATTAAAAAAAATATTTTTTTTTAAATTTAAAAAATAAATAAAAAAAATAAAATAAAAGGGTCAGGAAATAGAAATATTTCATGTGCTGTTTTTTATTTTAAAATCTGAAAAAAAAAATCTGAGGAATGTTTTCAGTGTCATTTCATATGACTTTGATTTATCATCTCAAAAACATTGGGGGAGGTTCATATAAAGTAAGATGTAGCATGTCGTGGGGATATAAAAAGTTGACCCAGAGGCAGCCACTGTCCTCAAAGGTAAGTAGAGCTCTCCCATTTTAGTTAGCAGTAGAAGCTTTATGGGTTGCTTAAGAGCTCACGGTTTATAAGCTGAGTGTTCTTTTTTCATTTTCCTCTCATGATTCAGTTGTCAAAGTTAAACCTGATAACTATTAAGGTATTGTTTTCCTGCCTTTTGGCAATCCAATAATTGTTTGTCATCACATTGCTAAAAATAACTCTTCAGTTAGCTCACTTTGCATCTTTCCTTATGAAATGCATATACAGTTGTGCTCACTTCAAAATGAATTAAAGTGAAATCTTATATTTTCCTGTCATTGTTTTAGCATTATTCTTGCAGTGCTTTAACTGTGTCTCTCTCATAGCAGTATTCAAAATCTTTGTTTTACTAACATAGGCTTAAATATGGAAACCATCCAAATTTGTCTTTGATCACAGAATTAATTTTATATAAATGATGGGCTCACAATGGAGTTTAGTTTTTGATGCAGGTCTTTTTTACCTTCCGTTTTTTGAAAATATGGTACATATTAGAATAAAACACCTTAAAAACTCAAATACATGATTAGCTCTAAGAAACAGAAGCAAGGAAAAGAGGAATTATATTTAGAGAAAATTTTTTTGAAGAAAGAAACTATAGAAAAAGCTGTTTTACAAAAGCACAGATTTGAAGTTTTGTGTTTCAAAAGTTTTTGTTTATCAGTAAGACTAGATAGTGGGGAAGAATTTAGTCCTGATTTAGCTTTTGTGTTTATTTACAGATGAGTCATATTGCAGGATTTTAAATGTTTTGTTTTTTTCTTCTAATTAATTTGGTGATTATTGACTCTTTTTTTTTTTTCTTTTTTAAATAGAGGCCTGCTGTCCCGATCTGTTTTGCAAGCACAGAGTGCTTCTCCAATCTTCACCCATGTTTATGCAGCATTAGTGGCGATTATCAACTCGAAATTTCCACAAATTGGAGAATTAATCCTCAAGAGGTTAATTCTTAATTTTCGGAAAGGCTATCGAAGAAATGATAAGGTATATATGATGTGCTTGTAAATTGACTGCCACATAGGGACAGACTAATAATCTAGAATCAACAGTGGTAAGCAATGTTGATTGCAACATAGGAATTCCTTGTATTCCTTTCATGAGAACATTTTTTTGTTCTATTAAATATCCCTGGGTACTAATGATGAGCCACAGATATGATGGCTCTAACTATAGAACTATAATTATTTAGCCAGAAATGGCACTATTTCATATGTAATAGCTTTTACCTTGTAGCTTCTGTACTGTAAAAATGATCCTTGTTTGCTACATGTTTTAAGTAGAGAGTGTAAGTGAGCTGGAGATTCAGTAGTTAACTGAAAATTGGTTTTAGTTTATAAATTGACTTTGTCTCTACTTTCACTTTTCAGCAACTTTGTCTGACTGCTTCAAAATTTGTGGCACATCTTATTAACCAAAACGTGGTAAGTAACTTTTAAAACTTGGTACCATTCAGTGGCATTAGACCCCATGCTTGATGCCACTTTATTGACATATCTCTGTTTTCATTTTGCATTGTAGTCTTTCAGAAAAGTATCTTGGGTGATATTTTAGTTTTAAAACTATAATTAATGTGTTTAATATTCTTAAATATAGAGAGGAACACAGAACAAGTATTTTATCACATTGATAATACTGTACATGGTTATTCAACAATAAATTATTCCTTCAAAGAATAGAATTTAATCCAATTATCAGACAGTAAACTTGATATTCCTTCCACTCTTTTCACTTGTACCTGTTGTTCATGAGAACCTAATACTGATATTCTGTGAGAAATTATTTTCTCTGCAACTACATAGTATATTAGTATATAAAGTCATATATTCTTAGAATCAGTTTATAAAATATAAATTAAATAATTTCAATCTGTTTTAAATGTAAATAATTTTGTCTTTTTATTATTCAGGGTTTATGATTATTTGATCTATTTGAGAGGAATTTTTTTAATTTAGTTTCTGTTTAAACTTGAAAGAAATGGTGCGCCTGGGTGGCTCAGTCGGTTAAGCGTCTGACTTTGGCTCAGGTCATGATCTCATGGCTCATGGGTTCAAGCCCCGTGTCAGGCTCTGTGCTGACAGCTAGCTCAGAGCCTGGAACCTGTTTCGGATTCTGTGTCTCCCTCTCTCTCTGACCCTCCCCTGCTCATGCTGTTTCTCTCTCTGTCTCTCTCTCTCTCTCTCAGAAATAAACATTTAAAAAAATTTTTTTAACTTGAAAGAGATAAAATTGCTGTTATTCACACTCAAAGGTTTCTTTCAGATATATATCATCATGTTTAATTATATATAAGATGAAGAATTTTGAAGTCACACTTAATCTTACTAATCTACCGTTAATATTTTAATTCTTTCCTACATGAAATTCTTTCCAGTGTTCACTCTTAGAATCCTATTAGATTTTAACCTAGTGAGTTAAATTACTACAATGATAACTTACTTCTTAAGACCATGGAGACTTAATTTCACATGTCTATAACAGTACAGATAGTAAGTTTTAGTTTTTGAACATAACACTCATATTGAAAGTATTTTTGGCATTGCTACAAAACAGTTAAAATGTTAAATGTTTTAGATCCTCTCAATTATGGCACAGGGCAATATTTTCTAATCACTGATTAAACTGTTAGACCTCCCTACCACCCCCCAAAATAAAAGCAGTATGTGTTTTTGATGTTGTGCTCAATGGAAAGAATATTTTCCTAAGTTAAGACTTAGACCGTTTCCCTCCCCATCTCAAAGAAGTATCCAACCTTAGGCATATAGACGGTGTCTTGAAAATGCTTCCCTGTACATTTTCTTTTCACGGCAAAGCTTCTCAGTAGAATTTTATTCCCACCTTTCCTGCTATTTAGAAGTACTGATTTCCTAATGTGATCAGTGTAAATAACCTGATTTAGTTTTAAAAAAATAAAGGGAAGTATTCAAAAGTATCATTGAGTACCAGAAACAGTCAAGATATTATCTGATAAAATTATTCATGTAATTTAAGAACTATTTGCTTTATAACAGAGTGGCTGAAAGAATGACCTGGGAAATGGATATAAAGAGCTGTGGTTGTGAAGAAGAGTATTAGAAAAAGTATAGTATTACTGTTCTTCACATAATGATTATCAAAAATTAGTACATAATTTTTAACTTACATTTGGAAGTTAATATAGCATTTCCTGTAGGCATTATATTATTTGATATATGTAATATGTAAGAATTATTTCTTCTGGAGATATCAAATAGTTTATTCAGTATAATAAATTTAGATTTTTGGAACAATCATCTGGAAATTTTTAACAGATGCATAATGAAAGTAAAAAAAAAATTGTAGCCCAATTTTGGAGTATTACTATATGCATTATAAAACTTTGCTCATCAAATGTACAATATTTTTGCTGCAAAAACCAGATTTGCTAATTTTTAAAATTACTACCAATAGTATGTTAATATATGTAAAAATATTTTCTCTATTTCACATGTCTTCATTTTGTTTAAGGCACATGAAGTTTTATGCCTAGAGATGCTCACTTTGCTCCTGGAAAGACCAACCGATGATAGTGTTGAAGTCGCTATTGGTTTTCTCAAGGAATGTGGCCTCAAATTAACACAGGTGTCACCAAGAGGAATCAATGGTAAAGTCTATGCCCTCAGTTTGATATTGAGCTTTTGCTTGAGAATTATATTGTTTATTTTCTTGCTTTTTTCTTTCATTTTAACTTCAGCTATATTTGAGCGCCTCCGAAATATTCTCCATGAATCTGAAATTGACAAAAGAGTTCAGTATATGATTGAAGTGATGTTTGCTGTACGGAAGGATGGATTTAAGGACCACCCTGTTATCCTAGAAGGACTTGATTTAGTAGAAGAAGATGATCAGTTCACTCATATGCTTCCTCTGGAGGATGACTATAATCCAGAAGATGTTCTTAGTGAGTCATGGGTAGGGGGAGAATTGGGAAGTGGGACACTAACAAATGTAAGTGTAGAAAATAAACACTATTTTTTAATTTCTGTTTTTAAGATGTTTTCAAGATGGATCCCAATTTCATGGAGAATGAAGAGAAGTACAAAGCTATTAAGAAAGGTAGGTAGAATTTTATAATCTATTTTGGATAAGTAGAAGCAATTCATGTAGTTCTATAATACTAACAGAAAGGTTTAGATTACTGACCTAATGAAATCTCTGCTCTTTTTTTTTTTTTTTTAATTTTTAAATATTTATTTATTTTGAGGGGGGAGGGGAAGAAAGGGAGAGAGCAGGCTCCCTGCTATCAGCACAGAGCCCAACATGAGGCTCTATTCCATAAACCGTGAGATCATGACATGAGCCAAAATCCAGAGTTGGTTGTTTAACCAACTGAGCCACCCAGGTGCCCCATGGGAAGACAATTTTGATAATAGGTCTCATTAATTCTTATTATTTATACCATGGAGGCAAACACTTTATTCTAACACTTTTCTTTAACTTTGGCCAAGATCAATGGCTTAGATAATGTGATAGTTAATTTTATACATCAACTTGGTGAGACCATGATGCCCAAACACTTAATCATGTATCATTCCTGATGTTTCTATGAGGATGTTTTCTGGATGAGATTAACATTTAAATTGGTAGACTTTGAATAACGCAGATGGTCATCCATAATATGGATGAAAGGCATGAATAGACCAAAGACTGACTTCCCCTGAGCAAGAAGGAATTCTGCCAGCAGACAGCCTTGAACTTGAACTGCAACATAGGCTCTTCCCTGAGTATCCAGCCTGATGATCACCCTGCAGACGCTGGACTTTCCAGCTTCCATAGTCACAGGATCCAAATCCTTAAAATAAATAAATAAATTTGTCCTCTCTCTCTCTCTCTCTCTCTCTATCTCCACATTCCCAACCCCCGCCCCCCCACACACACACATTCACCCCGTTGGTTCTATTTCTCTGGGAAACCCAACAGATACAGACAAGGATGCTAATATTGGCTCTGGCCCCAACGGAACTCCAGGGTGAATGAGAAGCCTTCTGGGGTCCTCGATAAGGACAGGATTCTGCAGATTTTGAGGAAGAAAAACCAATCTTAGAGTCTCTGGCTTGAATGCTTCAAGTCCCAGGGCCTGCAGGTGGCTAATCCCAGCCTGTGACTAGCAGCTTCACAGGAATTTCATCACGGAAAGGAGGAAGGGGGCTTCAGTCAACATATTCTTGTTCTGCACTTCTTTTTTTTTTTTTTTTTACAAATAGTTTATTGTCAAATTAGTTTCCACATAACACCCAGTGCTCATCCCCACAAGTGCCCTCCTCCATGCCCACCCCTCCTCCCCCCCCACATCCACCAGTCCTCAGTTTTTGTCAGCATTCAAGAGTCTCTCATGGTTTGCCTCTCCCCTTTCCCCCACCATTTCCGCCCTTCTTCTCCCCCTTGGTCCTCTGTTAAGTTCCTCCTAATCCTCCTATACGTGCACACATATGATATTTGTCCTTCTCTGCCTGACTTATTTCGCTCAGCATAACACCCTCAAGGTCCATCCATGTTGCTACACATGGCCAGATTTCATTGTTTCTCATTGCCATGTAGTATTCCATGGTATAGATAAACCACATCTTCTTGATCCATTCACCTGTTGATGGACACTTAGGCTCTTTCCAGGTTTTAGCTATTGTGGAGAGTGCTGCTATGAACATTGGGGTACATGTGCTCCTATGCATCAACATGAAATCTCTGCTCTTATGAAGCCATTCTCTTCACTTTTTTCCCATGCTGTTACTTCATTCTAAATTATTTACCTCATTTTCCATCTCCTCTTACCCTCTGTTTAAATTATACAGCCCTTAAGTCTCATTCCTCTTAAGAAATGTCCATATATAACGAATGGCCTTTATTTTAACTTTACTGCCACTTAAAAATTAGTACTTAAACTTACCCCCAATTTAATAATTCAGCCGAATGCTATTCTTTAAAGTGCTGTACTTTATTATTTCTTAAGAGCAGATTGATATCCTGATAAAATCAATCAATTCCAGGTAGGGTAGCAGTGCCCAATAAATTGATAAATTGATTATGATTATCATTTGTACATCATTGATATATTGTAAACACTAACTCACTAACTTTGGACAGACTTTGATTTGTATTTTGTCTGTGCCTTTACAAGCTAAGTGACCTAGAACAAGTTAAAAAACTTGTTGATGTAAATGTTACTTGTTGAATGATAAATATAGAACCAGTATTTAGGCAATGACTTTTTTTCACATTTGAATCATTTTTCTTCTAAAGCTAATATTCTGGGCTACGTATATAATTATATTATAATTACAATTTTGTGAGTTCTATTTCCCTCGCGCTGTGATTTTACGTGGGAAGTACTTACTGTTCCGAAAGCATTCAGGAAGAGAGCAGGAGATCTAGAGCTCCGTCAGCAGCCTGCATTTTGTATTTTCGTCAGTCTTGAAGTAGAATGAAATAGCAAGTAAAGTATAAGCAGCTTCAGATTTCTATACATTATTCTAAAAATCTGGTTCAATAGATTTCTCTTCTTAGGTGTACCAGTTTCCTAGAGACATTTTACTGCAATGGCCAGATTGCTTTTGCTATTATAATTTAGTTTCTAAACATGGAGAATTCCTTGGACCCATTTTGCCTTCTTTTCTTACGAACTTCCTTTTTCTACGGTACCCCTCAATTGTGCTACATGGTTTTATGGAATTTTTATCATACCTGGTAGTTTTTTTTAACTTGGGAACTCTCCATCCATTTCTTTAGGATATCAGCAGTTGGCCAGTGCCAGGAAAGTGGTAGTTTTTATAATTGTAGTACTTCTTAAACTCTTTGAACTCAAGATTTCTTTCTACTCTTGATGACTATAAGACAAAGAAATTTAAGAAAAATGGCATGTTTCGTATATGTTGTACAATTTAATATCTGACTTAATAGGAAATGGATTTTCATATTGTTGGTTATTCAGTCAGTCCATTGCAATAGGTTATTTTGATTGATGTATGTGAAGGAAATTTAGCCTCACAGATAATATGTAGTTGGAAAAGAGAGAAGTGTTTTAATAGTCTTTTCAGATAATGTGTATATTCTTCTTTGATAGTATGCCCATATTTAAAAACTAATAGTTTTTTTTAATGTTTATTTATTTTGAGAGAGAGAAAGTATGTAAGATGGGAAGGAACAGAGACAGAGGGAGAATTAGAAGGAGAGAGAGAATTCCAAGCAGGCTCCTTGCTGTAGGCACAGGACCCAATGTGGAGCTCAGTCTCGTGAACCATGAGATCATGACCTGAGTTGAAATCAAGAATCAGACACTTAATTGACTGAGTTACCCAGGTGCCCCTAAAAGCTAATAGTTTTTAAAGATTAATTGCAGTGTGAAACCTGAAACAGTATTCATGAATTTTCATACTCTGTTACATTAAATCCCATGGCATATCACTTTGAATGGATCTTTTACCCATGCATGATTTTATAACATGCTCCACTGATCATATGGGAAATAGCAATTCACTCAGTTATGCATGTCTTCCAAGTGTTAACATGTTAACATTATCAAAATTAAATTAACACATTAATACAATATCAAGAAATCACATTTATAAATATTGCCACCTGTCTTATCAAGGAGGTCTAAGAATTGGGAAGCTGTCAAGCTCACAGGAATGGATACAAGTTTTCTAAAACTCTAATTTCCTCTTGAGAATTCTGATTTTATCATGGGGGTAAAATATTTTCAATTATTTCCCTTTTTTTGTTTTTTTTTCCTTAAGAAGTTTATTGTCAAGTTGGTTTCCGTGTAACACCCAGTGCTCATCCCAACAAGTACCCTCCTCCATGCCCATCACCCCCCTTCCCCTCTCCCTCACCCCCATCAGCCCTCAGTTTGTTCTCAGCATTCAAGAGTCTCTCATGGTTTGCCTCTCTCCATCTCCCCAACTATTTTTCCCCTTCTCTAAGTGACAGTCTCACTTGTTTACATTTGAGAAAACATTCTGCCAGAAAGCCTGACAACTGAAGTTTGTTAGCCATTCTTTCAAGTAAAAATGAAAAATATAGCTGATTCACCGGGTAGGTCAAACAGTCACACAGATGCGTTTCTTTAAGATAACCATCACCATTGTGCATCTGTCTTTAACAGAAGGGCTGTACATGAACTTCATGTTTTGTTGTTCATGCCTGTATATGCCTACACATAAGGGCTGAGATTTGATGAAATTTAATGCCCTTCCTCTTCAAGGGCATTTTTAAGTCAGACTGAGGCTTTTTCAAACCTCCTACAAGAGCATGGCTCTCTGCACAGGGACTGGTGCAGTTTGGTGCCTTGATTTGTGCCCAGGTTGCATTGGGTTCAGCCCCCATTGCTTTTGGACCACTGTAGATGTCACCACAGTGAAAAGGCAGAGAATGCTTTGTATTGTTATGAAAATACTTTTGACCTCACAGACCATCTGACAGGTTTCACTTGACCCTCCAGGGACTCTAAGAGCATACTTTGAAACCACTGCTTCATTCAGTGAATGAAATCCAATTATCATTGCCTAAGTGATTTCAGTAAGTAGATTCTAAAGTGGAGAGATGAGGAGAGGATGATGCAAACGACTAGACAATTCATTTGACCTTCATTCTTTCATAAAATGTTCTCCTAGAACTGGCATAAAAAAATGGCCACAGCAGGAAGTGGGCACAGCTTTAGTAATTAGCACCTTAGAGTGACCCAGGTGCACTTATGTTTTAGGTCTTACAGCATTTGGGAAAACAGCAGGAGTGCCTCTCTTCGACTTTTGAATACTAAATAGTTCCCTCTGTTAGAAGTCTGTCTAAACCACATTATGTAAGAGGAAACTAGACACCTTAGATTATTTCTTGAAGTCACGTTTGTTAGAAGTATTCTTGGGGTTTGTATGTCAGCTAAGGTTTGAATGACAACTCTTCCTTTTAATAAAATGATTTGTTTTTTATGATATGAACATTAAATAGTATATGTAGCTCTTGATTTATAGTGCTAAGTTAAATTTAAGAAATTAGAGTTTTCCTAAAACTAAGTTCACCAAAACTATATTAAAAACTCTGATTTTAATAGAAATGCAAAAGTAAAGTATTAGCCAGGTTTGTAAAATCTTTTATCTGATTAATAGAGCACACCATTGGGCAAAATCCAATTTTAGTTTTTGTCATTTGTTAACTATTAATACGGTGACTGGACTTATGTAGTCTCTGATGTACATCAATCACTGTTTTCATCCACTTCCGAAGGTGAGTTGTATTTTAAGAAGCGATTTTCCAGTGAAGTGCTCATCTTACCAGTGTTTTTAAAGGCTGTTTCTGTTTACATTTGGAAAGTCTTTAGATTAATTGTAATGTTCTATTTAAGTATACCTAAGAATAAAAATCTCATCACTATTTAAACACTAAATTATGCAATTATTTTTTCTTCATTCTTTATCTTTCAGAAAACATTCTTAGCCTAAATTCTTGTTTTTTCTATATCTAGCCTTAGCTTTTTATAATAGATGGTTTCCTTTCTGATGCTGAACTAATAGTATTTTGACTCCAGTATAACTAGTTTCCATTCATAATTTATTTTTCCAGTGGTCTTGCTCTTTTGGAAAACCTTCATCTACTTTTTCTTTGTCCTTCTCATCCCTTCCTTATTTTATAAGCATTTTCTACCAAGCAGGAGAATGGTACATATGGTTCTATGACTACCGAGACAATAACATGAGGCCTGTGTGATCATCTTTGTTGGGTGGTAGACTGTAACACCACTACGGATTTTGGCCAAGTGAGAATTATCTTCTTAGAATGAGATTCATGTGTATCACTCGCTCACTAATATTTTCCTATACTTTATTCTGGTAGAAATTCTTGATGAAGGAGATAGTGACTCAAACACAGACCAAGATGCTGGAAGTAGTGAAGAGGAAGAGGAAGACGAGGAGGAAGAGGGAGAAGAAGATGAAGAAGGTAAAAGTGTAGCTCACTCAAATAATAATGTAAAATACTCTGAAATTAAATTAATTCTAATGTAATCCTCTCAAATAGTGGTTTTCAATCTGTGGAGGGCTGAGGGCTGCAACTGGCATTGAGTGGCTGAAGGCTAGAGATGCTGTTAAACTTACTACAAGTCACAAGACTGCCCCCCAGGACAGATTACTATCTAGCTGGTAATGTCAGCATTGCTAAGGTTGAAAAACCCTTCTCTAGAAGTATTAAACAAGGAAATCACTTTTTAATATCAGCATAATTTTAATTTCATATTTTGTGCATGTGACTGTAAACTGTGAAAAAGATGCATTCATGTTGAGTGCATGTGTTTTCTGCAACCCTGGCATGAATGTGACAGATGAAAGTGATGAGGTATTTTCTATTCATTTTGGCAAAATATAGTCGGATGGCCAAAAGCTGTGTTTGCACACAGCAGGCGTGATCTTTTTCTTAAGCTTTGATTGCTTTATTTCACAGAAAAGTAAGCTCAGAACTTTACTTTGGTTAAGTCTCAGTTAAAACATCAGAACATACATACACTGGTCATTATTTACTTATTTTACATGCTTGAAAAGTATTAGAAGTAGATCTTTCCCTTCTAAGACACAATGCATTTTAGTTCTGTCTTAAAGTGTAATTAGTTTTCTACAACATATTTTATAAAAATAAATTAACTATTTTCAGTGTCTTTATTATTTAAAATATTTCCTAACTACCTATATACTACATTTACTTCAGAATTTCTTTATTTTATGTGAAAGTACTGTTCAACTAAAAACTTAAATATTTCTAATAAGTTTTCATGAAATAATATAAGAGAAGGTATTGATAAATACACATGTTTATATTGGACCCATCCGGTCTGTCATGATAATCCAATTTCTACCCGCAAGTTACAGTTCTTCCAAATTCCTGTGTTTATAACTCAAGAAATAATATTTTAGCAAACAACAGCGTGAATGCTGCCTTTTATAGTATCTAAATGAGCAAGGAACACAGAAACAAAGATATTTCTAGCTTGATTCTGGACTTCTTTGAATTGACACAAGTTATTAAAATACTGTAAGATATGGCAAGAGACTAGAAATAGTTATTTTGAACTCTGCAGAAAAGAGTATTATTATTAAACTCCTAGATTCTAAATATTTATGAAAAATTATTATAGCGATACATGTACATTTCTTCACTTTTATTTTTATAGTTTTGTAATTTAGTTATGTTTAATTTCTTTCAGGACAAAAAGTGACTATTCATGACAAAACAGAAATTAATCTAGTCTCATTTCGTCGTACAATTTATCTTGCTATTCAGTCAAGGTAAGATACTATAGCTCTCTTGATCCTTGCTTTTGATAGCAGATGGAAAAGAAGATGGAATTTTTAGAATCTGGTAACAAAAAACTAGATACCACATCAGGGATTCTCAAACTACCTGCCCAACTTCATAGATCCCTACTGTTGGTTCTTTACTTCAAAGAGAAAATTATCTTTACTTATTTAGAAGGTCTTTTAGTGTTACATAATGAAACAGGGCTCTCTTAACTGTCATTCCTTAGAGTTAAATATCACTAATAACCTGAGAACAACTCTATATTCTAGAGCTGGCACAGAATATAATTGTGTAGTAGAAATTTAGTATTTTTTTAATTTGGTTTATAAATTCTGATTCTAAGCAGAGAAGCACTGTTATGATAACTTTTGGATACTGATTTGCTGTGCAGATGGAAATGAATATAAATGGAAATAGGAGTTAGGAGGTTTTGAGGACCCTTTGAAGTAATGTTAAGACAGAACTACTGTGATGTCATGCGAATATCCATTTCCTTTTGAAGGCTATGAGTTTGGTTTTGAAGAGAAATAAATGAAATATGAAATGCTTAGTACATCTGTTGTTTTCTATGTGAATTAACCTATTGATTTAATGAGCACAGTGTTTACATTTTACACTGGAGGATGAATGTTTTCTCAGTTTTGTTTTCTTACTAGGTTTTGTATATTTCCATTTCATATGATGTAACAGCAAAAATGATTCATACGTAGGAGTCATCCTGTTTTTATTCTGTCTGAAAACTTTTTGGCTTAGATTCATCTTCAGAAAGAGAAATGTTAAAAAGCAAAACATTGGCTAGAAATATTTTTGGTTTATCCTTACCTATTTCTTTGCCTCGTCCATGAAAGAAAAAACTATTAAATACTTTCTCCTACAATCTGAAAATGGAAAATGAGAAATTTTTGTTATAGATAAAAATTCTTAGAATTGGACCTTTCATTTATCCCTTTTTAGAAATTCACCAGTAATCAGTTGTAAACAGTGGATTCACTGCTTTAATATTACAGTTAACATTAATTTTGAAGAGTTACAGTGGAGCTCTTAGAATAATTATTTAAAGGGAACTGTGTTGAGGTGCTGGGTGGCTCAGTCAGTTAAGCATCCGACTTCAGCTGAGGTCATGATCTCACAGTTCATGGGTTTGAGCCCCGCATCAGGCTCTGTGCTGACAGCTAGCTCAGAGCCTGGAATTTGTTTCAGATTCTGTGTCTCCCTCTCTCTCTGACCCTCCCCTACTCATGCTGTCTCTCTCTCAGAAATAAAATGAAACATTAAAAAATAAATAAATAAATAAATAAAATAAAGGGAACTGTGTTTTTAGTTTACCAAACCTTGATAATCCTTGAATCACATGAAAGATTTGAACAAGAAAGCATTAGACAGGTCACAGTCACGATTACAGAGTGCTAAGAACATTAATAACAGAAATACTGTTTAATATGTTGGTATTTGTTAAGAGTTCTGAGCCCCAAATGCCTAGTAAAAATAATTTATAACAAAGTTTGCTGTACTTAATTGAAGGCTCATACAAATTTTAGGAAAGAACCACAAAGACTTAAGTAGAAAGGTGTTTAAAGGACATGGTTGGGGGATTCATGTAATGGGATCCTGAAATATAAAGATATCAAATAAATAACACACTAGGACAATAAATGCTGTTATCGGTCATTAAAACAGCTGAAGTGATTTACCTTATTTTTTTTTCCCCAAAGCAACAGTACACAGTACTAATGACTTCAATGAGATACATGTAAATATCGGTGGGAATTTAAATTGATACACTCTCCGTGTAAAGCCTTTTGATAACAGGAATCAAGGGCTTAGTTTCCATGCCATTTGACCATTCTTTTTTATTTATTTCTTAAATATCTATTGACAGAAAATTACAGAGAGAACTGTTAAGTGTGGGGGAAAAATGAGACCGTCTTGTCCAATATAAATAACAAAATGTACAGTTGATGCCACCATTGAAAATCAGGCTAGTGGGGATTTGTTATTGATTTGGTAAAGTGTCCTGAATTAATGTTCATTGGGGGGAAAAAACTGTATAGACTGTATAGTACTGTACCAGTAGTATTTTCTTTGCTGTTTCAATAGGTAGGCAGATTCTAGAAGAAATATATAACATATCAACAGTGGTTGTCTAGAGAGGAAATTGGATTATAGACTTTTTGTGTCTACTTTTTCCAGTTTTTGGTAGCCTTACATTTATAGTAAACCAATCTCTTCGAAATATAATATAAATCAAGAATGGAATATAACTCAGCAAGTCAGATGACTTTGAGGGCATCATATGGTTTTCTTTTGGAAATCTTGTGAACAGACCTTGGAAGGTCTGACAACTGTATTGTTTGTTGATTTTATTTTTTTTATTCCTTTCCTTTTAGACCTGTTGACTGATGCCACCAAGACTCTTATCTTTTTGTTACTATCCTGGCTCCTAAATGACCCTCTCGTTTACATAAAATATATAACAACACATTTGGTTTTGTTATTGAAAAGTAGGTGTTCCTGTTTATTCTTGCTTCAAATGATGTTCCACTCTGATTTTACATTTTTGAAGCTGGAGCATCAGAAGGAGGTGGGACTATCATTTTCCCATCAAAATTTCTTAGATTGGAAACATCAACAAAACCATTGTAAACACAGCTTGGAAACTAGCATCATGTAAAATTTCTTCTTTACCCTTCCCTCAGTATATATTTGTGTTAAACCCGTAATTCATTTGATTTAGTAACCTAAGATAACTGAAACATCAAACAAATTTAGTTCATTTAATATCTACATTTAGTGCAACTGCAAAATAATCTTGGTATATAGAGAGTTACCAAATACTTTTAAAATAAAACAAGAAAGAAAGTAGACTATCATACAGTTAGCTTTCTCCCTGGTACTTACTAGATAAAAAGAGAATTGTAAAATATTTTCCTTAGCTACTTGGCTCATTTTTCAAAAATTGCAGACGTTTATTCCTGCGTACTAATTTGGTTTTTTAAAAAAGTTAAAACTAGAAAAGAAAATGCTGTGTTTTTCAAAATACTTTTTGGTAATATTGCTATATTCTTGAAGTTTATCAACTATAGTTTAATAATTTAATCTTAGTGCTAGATATTTTAATATTACCCATTGCAAAATCTCTCTTTGATGTATTTCTTTTTTCATTATAGTTTTTTTTCTCAATTCCATTACATTTTACCATCCTGAGTTATTGCTCTGTTGTGCTTATGAACTCATTAAGCATCAGAAGCGGAGGAATACAAAGGAACTATAAAACTAAACTCATAATCATTCTATTTCAGCAGCTGATTATTTTATACTGATGTCATCAAAAGAGTAAAGGTTGATGGAGACCCTGGGTGGCTCAGTCGGTTAAGTGTCCAACTTCCTCTTAGATCACGATCTCACAGGTTGTGAGTTCAAACCCCACGTCAGGCTCTGTGCTGACAGCCTGGAGACTGCTTTGCATTCTGTCTCCCTCTCTCTCTGCCCTTCCCCGGCTCATGCTCTGTCTCTCTCTCAAAAATGAATAAACCTTTTTAAAAAATCAAAATTAAAAATAAAAAATAATAAAGGTTGAACCTTCTGCAGAGAGTACAAATATATTAGCATTATTTCTGAATTGAATTCACATTGAATTTGGTAATTCTCTTTAGCATATTAGAATTATTTTTAACGTAACTTATATGGTATAAAAGCCAATTTTTTTTCCTTGTAAGTGATACTGGTTATTTACTGTTTTTATAATTAGTTTTTGAAATTGGAGAAGCACTGCATTTGAGTATGACTCAAGATAACTTGTAACTGTGGGGATTAAGCACTAGATGTCATGATGGGCTCTGGAGCACTTTTCTCTCTTCCTGACATGGGTCAGAGATAAGTGAAAATATTTAGCAGTGAGATAAAATTTGTCCGTTTTCTATCTATATATTTGCCTATTCTGAACATTTTATAGAAATGAAATCATGCTGTCTGTGGTCTTTTATATCTGACTTTTTCCACTTAGGATAATTTAGAGTTCACCCATGTTGTAGTGTGTCTCAGTACTTTATTCTTTGTAAAATTAAGAACTATGTCTTTTGTTTATACACAGTAGAGTACTGTGAAGTTACTGCAAAAAAAGTTATTTAAAACAATTTTTAAAGATCCTTGTTTATAAAAGAGTGCTATCGTTTATGCCACAAGTTTTTAACCTATCATGACCATTTTATCTCTACAGCTTAGATTTTGAAGAATGTGCTCACAAATTGCTGAAAATGGAGTTTCCTGAAAGCCAAACAGTAAGTTAATGCTTTTTTTCTTCTATTAGGAAATATGTAGTTTTTAAAAATGTTTAAGATAGTTCATAGGTTTTATGAATTGAAACTATAACTCAGATTGGATATTCTTCTTTTTTAATGTAGATACTTTAAAATTTTAAAGTAACTTAACACAGAGTCCTAGTGTGCTTCATGAGTGCTACTCATTGCAGTGAATTAAATAAGCTGCTTAAATGGGATGTGGAAAAAAGGAAGAAGTATCTCTGAACCACTACACTTTACATGCGTTTCTGAGTGGTTGCCTATAAATCAAATAGGCGGCCTAAATACAATAAGAAATTTGTTCCTTAATGAATTGCCTAGCCCATCTACTTAATATGCTCAAGCATTCTCTTGTGGCAGAAATTATAAACATCACCTTACATGTTGTTACATTATGTTAATTATATATGTTAATTGTGTATAGAAAAATCTGTATCATTTTTTTCATTCATTAGTTCACCAAACTATGTTTACCATATACCACATGTCAGACACTCTACAAGATTTCAGGGGTTCAGTGATCCGTAAAGTACATATTAGCCCTCTCTTAATCTATAGGACTCTTAGTCTTATACTTCACTGTTCAAAGTATCATGGTACCCTAATGCCAGAGCTAGTGAAGACTGGACTGAGTAGATTATCTTGGGTGTTTTTTCTAGTTGCATTCTTGTGTGTGTTGCTCCCTGCCCATCTACATTTTAAATCCTTGGAACCTGAGCCAAGGTTTTTGGGGTCTTGTTTTTCACACCTTTCTTTACATGTGGTAGACCCAGTAGAGATGCCAGAGTGAATATATCAACTCTAGGCTGTTTGGTTTCTAGTTCTAAAAGATCTTTACTCTCTGAGCCGTTACCGTTAGGTGTGAGTACTTTGTCTGAACGCATTAAATATGATCTGTTATGGGGATTGGCAGACTGTGGCCCAGGCCCACTGCCCATTTTTGTAAATAAAATTGTAGTGGAATACAGCCAGGCCCATTGGTCGGTGGATTGTGGATTGTTGTTTTCACCCTATAGCGGCAGAATTCACTGGTTGCAGCAGAGAGACCATATGGCCTCCAAAGCCTGAAATATTTACTGCCTGGCCTGTGATAGAAAAAGTTTACCAACCTTTGTTCTAGATTATAGATTTCTTCTTGAAATGCTATGGTATGTAATTTTGAGACAAATTATTCAAATTTAACATGTTTTTTTCCCTCTTAAAGCTTATTTATTGGTACATTAATAACAGTGTACCTATTTGTACCCTGGGTGTACCTGATGTGTCACCACTGAAAGGAAATAAATTAGAGAATTAACCTTTAAAATTATAATTGAAACTGAAATTACTATATGATCTTGTCACATTATTTGAGGAGTATGATTAAGTCCTTATACGTTTTATTAACATTAATTCAGAGGATAGTTGTTATAGAACTAACCTCAACATATTTTGATAGCATTTGGAAGAGTGTCTCAGTGCGTCTATTTTCATGCAATCAAAAGACTCTCCTAAAATTGCTATAATATTTAATTAAATTATTAAAATATTTAATTATTCTAAGCCACAGGGAATAACACTTATAATTGCATTTAGTCTAGGGAAGAAAGTAATTTGTTTTGCAAGTACCACTGGCTTTATTAGCATTGCTATCAGTATATTACTATGTTATATTGTTTAAAACCTGATTAACTCTTATGTTCTTGTAAAATACAATGTTGGTAAAAAGAGTTGAAAATACATTTTAATATCAGATTAACATAATATGGCAGAACCCAGAAAAAACTCATTTTAACTTTTTATTACTATATTAAAATTTTGACAAAGTACATCTTTTCAGAACTTACACATTGATAAGCATTTTATTTAATTGAGGTAACTTGTGAGTAATCATAAAAATAATAATTTAGCAATGTAATGACATCTAAAAATATTCTCATATTGTGAATTAAGTCCTTTGAGTAGATTGTTTTATAAGTAGATCATCAACTTTTGGAGCAGTGTAGTCCAATAGAGCTTTCTGCACTGATGAAAATATTTATATTCTGCACTGTCTAGTACAGTAGCTACTAGTCATGTATGGATTTTGAGTACTGGAAGTGTGGCTAGTGTGACCGAAGAATGAAAATTTTAATTTTATGTAATGTTAAGTAACTTAACTAATCAGCTGCATATAGCCAGAGGCTACCACGCTGGAAAGCCCAGTTCTAGAGTATCCGTTCTATGCTGCTTTAGGGCCCTTTTCTTCCCTCTTGCACATAGATATATGCAGCAAATATATGTAGACCTAAGTTTTGAAAACATTAACAGTATTTACTTAGGTTGCATCTTATGCTATAAATATTACAAAGTGTCATAATTGCTAATTGAAAATAAAAAGATAAAATTAAATAGAAGTAAAACTGAACTGAAAGGGTATATATTATATTTTATAGGCTGGCTTTCCATGTATGGAAAGTTATAGTTACTATATTTGGAAAAAAATAATATGTAACTTTTTGGTAGATGTTTTATACAAAAAGATACTCAGTCACTGCTACAGCAGTCCTCAGAGAATGAATATATGCCTATTTTCATTTTGTCTCCATTAATGTGTCCATGTTGTCTGAGTTTCTTCATCAGTGAAATTGATATAATTAAAACATATTTCATTTGGATATTTTAAAATTATAAATCACTTGTGATGATGGTATTTCCTAGTCCTGGATTTATGGATTTACTCTTGAATTTATTAGTTCAAGAGAATTTTTTTTTTTTTTTCAAAAAAAATTTTTTTGATGTTTATTCATCCTTTGAGAGACAGAGAGAGGGAGAGACAGAGTGCTGGTGGGAGAGGGGCAGAGAAAGAGGGAGACAGAGTCTGAAGCAGGCCCCATCTAAGCTCTGAGCTGTCAGTACAGAGCCCAACGCGGGGCCCAAACCCGAGGTGAACCACGAGATCATGAACCATGAGATCATGTCCTGAGTCAAAGTTGGATGCTTAACCAACTGAGCCACCCAGGCTTCCCTATTTCAACAGACTTTTTATACAAGAATTTTCAAGGCACATAAATAACTGATTACACAATATATTATTCCAGCAGTTATGGAATGATTTGACCTATCTGTATAGATTTATCAATAGATTTATATGCATAATATTTATTTTGAGGCTAGAAAATCCAACTACAGTGGTGTTTTTTTCTTTATTCTTTTAAATACATTTTTTCTTTATTAACCAGAATGTCATTTAAGTTAACGTTGTAGCTCTGCTTATTTATGCCTATGTAAAGACTCATGTTCTACCTTTTTTAAACTAGTTAAATATATTCCTTAGGAATTGTGTTTAAAAATATATACCTAAACTGTTAGGAGGTATATTGATGACCTATATTTTTAAAAATTTTGTGTAGAACCATTTTAGAATATAGTCTTTTCAACCTTTTCTTGGTTTTTCTGTTTCATATAGTAGAGTTTCTTGAAGTGGTTAATACTTAATTTGAATTGAGATTTTTATGATCGATCTAATTAGCATAGATGACCTTGGAAACTGTCAGCCACGCTGAAAGCTTTGAAAAACTATAGGCTTGACATAGATTGAATTTTTTATTTTGTCTTAATAACTTAAGCTCACAAAGCTTAGGATGTTTTGTGTATTTAAAACCTTATTTAAAAATTCAGGTTGTCTGTAGCATATTGATAAAATATCATATAGCATGGATTCATTGTGTTTTGAATCATTAACGTAATTTTTTTCCAAATAGAAAGAACTCTGCAACATGATACTTGATTGTTGTGCCCAACAAAGGACATATGAGAAATTTTTTGGCTTATTAGCTGGGGTGAGTTCCAGCCTCATTTTTCTTGTTGGAATTTAATAGAGTCACTAAGGGAATCCTTAACATGAATATTGTGAATTACTGTGTCTGCTCTGTGGTCTGGTCTAATACAATAGCAAATCTTTGTTAAAAGCTCGTTGCTCTTCCCTTCCTGAGGTTTCCCATCCTCTGTAGTTTCCTCCTTTCCTACTTCATTTTGTGGTGCCTTAACATTGCATAGGACTCTTCCAGAACTTTGAAATTCTATATGCTTTGTAACAATTTCCGAAAGAGGACAGTTAAATGTTGCCTTTTCAAAATCTCAAAGCAGTTTTGAAGTCAAGTGCATGTTCAGGCAGCACAAATAGAGCATGAGCTAAAATAAGTTTTTAAATCTAAACTCTACCCACAGAGAAATGTATTTGTATACTATGCAAATGTATGTGTCTATGATAAGCTACTTGTATAATTTTGTTTCAGCGTATAAATCCCAAGTAAATAAGGGATGATATACATATATTAACTTCTTTTTTGAGCATTCTGTCATACAGCACAAAAAGATTGATGTGATATATAAAATATTATGTCACAAAATTTTAGATCAATAAATTTAGGAGGATCTGATATCCTCATAATATTATTGACAGTAAATTTTTAGTGTACTGACGTTCAATTTTTTTTTATTAGCGATTTTGCATGCTAAAGAAAGAATACATGGAATCCTTTGAAAGTATATTCAAAGAACAATATGATACCATCCATCGCTTGGAAACAAACAAATTGAGAAATGTTGCTAAGATGTTTGCTCACCTTTTATACACTGATTCACTTCCATGGAGTGTAAGTAGACGGGTCGATATTTATACTTCCGTTCTAATCCTGTTATTCTCAAAGAGGTATTAAGTATATAGCCATACTTTTCCTGTGTAGGAAATGTACTTTAAAATGAAATGTATACCTGTAATGGCAATCTTTGAGGTTATATTCATATAACATGGGATCGAGAAGCTAAGTAAATAATATATAAGTGTAAGAAATACCACCCTGAGTGATATTAACAGTCCAAACATCACAGTGCTTTTTAAAAATGGTGGCTAGTGGTGTTTTCAGGGAAAATGATAGATTTTTTTTATTCTCTATGTGTGCACGCATGCATGCACACTGATACCCGCATACATCAGTACTTCGGTGGTCATATATCACGTAGTCATAGGTATTTAGAACAAGATAAGATATTCTTGGTATAAAAATGGATTGGAAATGCATTCATGAAGCTCGCATTTATTATACAACTGTTGTTCATCCAACAACCATTCATTTAATTACTAGCTATGTGCCCAGTCACTTGAGAGAGATAGTGTCCATACAGAGTGAATTATATATGATGTCTGCTTTCAGACGGAATATATAAGGTAAAGTATGCCCTTAGTGCTAATATAAAATAAAACGCGATAGGTTATGAGAAAAGTGAAGTTGAAAGACATTATATCCAAGAGGGAAGAAAGAAAAGGGTCATACTGTAGCATACCACAACCTGATACATGATGGAGTGAAGAAACAAAGTGAGCTCATAAACATTGGATATGTTGTTGTAATACTGTAAGTGCTAAATATGTCTAGCTGCATTAATAGGCATTTTGTAAGCTGACCTAGGAGCCTAATCATAATAATTTTTTTTATTTTTTTACTTTTCCCTCTGGGAATGAAAATGAAATCACATTTTTAAACAATCGAAGCGAATGGGTTCCTGGAACACAGAACTCATAAAAACTGGAGGTTACTTTTATTTTTATTTGTCCTAAAACCTCTCTCCATGAGCTTCAGTTTCTAAGCCTCAGTCTTAATATTCAGAACAAGCCATCACTCTTTCTGTCTTTACCCTGGTCATATATGTACTATACAAAACTATAGCCTGATGCTCTAAGTGGCATTTTGCCCCAAACCCTTAGACATCTATATTTTGATGACTGAGTTTTAGGAGCTAGTAATCTTTGCTTCAGTATTATATACTCATGGCAGAATATATCTCTGCTATAAAAAGCACATTACTCAAGAAGGAAAGAATTCTATTTCTGTAGCATCTTAGCATTATGAAAATTAGCATGGAGAGGTAGTCTTAAACCTTGCTAAGAAGTAATACTTATTAGGACAAAGTAAGATATTCACAGATAATTCTTTAGAGATACGTAGAGTTATCAATGTTGTTAATTTTGTTTTATCTTTTGAACAAAATAAACTTGTATTTTTTAATCTTAATTTTCAGGTTCTTGAATGTATAAAGCTGAGTGAAGAAACCACTACGTCATCCAGTAGAATTTTTGTTAAAATATTTTTCCAAGAATTGTGTGAATATATGGGTCTTCCTAAACTTAATGCAAGATTAAAGGATGAGTAAGTTTATCATTATGACTTTTATTTTTACTGTACTCAGGAATTTTCCTCCAATTTAGGGACATAAGTCCACCCTTAGTCATAAAAACAAGATGTAAGCCCCTAGGACTTTCTTCATCCATTACCACTCTGAATCTATGGCAGAGGACAACCTGTAACTTTTACTGATGGATTTTAGTCCCAGTAGAGACAGCACATAATTAATACTTCTTTGAATTTAGTTAGAACACACAAAATTATTTTGCATGCCCACTGGAATTTTCCAGTAGTGAGCACTTATAATTTTATTTTCATTTTTAACCCTAATTTTGAACCTTGGAATATTAATTTTTTTGTTATCAGTAGATAATTGTGAATGTATACAGATGATTCAGTCATGTAATTGTTCAAGTTATTACAGTAAATTAGGGTCTTATTCCAGGATTATCATGTAATCCCTATCCCAGCTTTCTTATTTCCTGTTTATTCATATTGCCACCTGCCACTCACCCTGGCTTCTACTGCATTCACACTACTGAAATCGTCCTTTTAGACTTCTTAGTGACTGCCTGCCAAATCAAGTACTTTTTCTCAGTCCTCGTGGCCTGGGACTTCCCAGCCTCACTTAGACAGTTGACCACTTCCTCACTGTGGCTTCTCACTTCCTTGTCATTCTGCCTTAATCTTCATCATCTCTGCTCCTCAGCTCCTTCTCCTCTTCCCCACAGTTTTCTCTTCTGGGTTCAACATGCCCTCTCTGTGCTATTCTTTCTGTTCCCCTTGGTTTCAAAGACTTACTTATTGGTCTCTGGCTCCTTCACCAGGTTTATCTCCCCCCTCTCCATAGCCTGACCAATATTGCTCTGTTTCCAGAGCTAGAAATCCCCTCCCTTGGTCTGTCCAGCAAAACTCTTCATCATTCTTGTGTGTCACCTTTTTCTGTGAAACAGTTTGTCCTAAGTCTGCTGGTTATTCATTCAATGTGGCACTCAGAAGGACATATCCAAACCACCTTGTATTGTTAATGTATTCTGTTTGTTCCCCTCCACAGAAATTAGTAATTACATGCAGTCTTCATCCATCACATCTCCCTTTTGTTGACTGTTTTTCCCCACACCCCAGTGCCATGCATAGTGCTGTCCCTGCATGCTTGTGGATACATATATACAACAGAGGAGATTTGTCTTTAGTTTTCATTATATACATTCACATACTGTGTGTGTGTGTGTGTGTGCGCGCGCGCGCACGCACACGCATTTGTATATGTTGTACAGTATGTGTATGGTGTATAAAAAGGTTTTTAAATCCTCTGCTGTATAATTATAGAAATTAAGTACAGTAAATTATGACTTGACCCTACTCATTTCATGTAGATAGCTTGTAGTCTAACCTAATAAATGATATAAATCACCTATTTGATTGTATTTTTTTAACTTAGTAATACATAGAAAATCTGAGAAATGACTGTCTGTGAATTTTGCCTTTTAATCTTTAAGCAATGTGTTCTCTTTTGTTCATTTTTTTTCTTCTTTTAGAACCCTGCAGCCATTTTTTGAAGGATTATTACCCCGAGATAATCCAAGAAACACTCGGTTTGCCATCAACTTCTTCACTTCTATAGGACTTGGAGGTTTAACGTAAGGATAATTTTCAGAATTTTATTTTCATCTTATACTTTTGAAGCAGAAACTAACAGATATTGTATCTTTAATTAGGGATGAATTGCGCGAGCATCTCAAAAATACACCAAAGGTCATTGTGGCACAGAAACCAGATGTTGAGCCAAATAAGTCCTCCCCCTCCTCTTCCTCTTCTGCATCCTCATCTTCAGAGTCTGACTCCTCTGCCTCTGATTCGGACAGCAGTGACAGCAGTTCGGAGTCTTCCAGTGAGGAGAGCGATTCTTCATCCAGCAGTAGTGAGAGCTCTGCCTCAGGTACTGAAACTCATTTATAATTGATTGGGCTCTTTTCTAACAAGTATATTGCTGGTGATGTTTACAGTGAAGGAAGAAAATAAGTTGATTGCTTAATTATTTTAGAGTTCAGTTGTTTAAAAGCCACAATTAATAATATAAATGATCATCTGTCACTGCTAGAGTCTGTAGTGAATTACATCATTTATAATGCTAAGATTGGCTATTGGGATCTTCTTCATAGAAATGAAGATATTTCACTGGTAAATATTTATTTGAATGATGACTGAAATACCACACATTCATAATGGCTGCAATCCAGCTTACATCTTTCCTGGTGTTTATATTGTAAGGAAGTTTTAGTTTTTTACTTTAATTAGTGAGGGTTTATGTTAGTTACTGACACGTGCCATGCATTGAGTGCATACTTCATAGGTGTACAGCTCCAGAAATTTTCTCAAGGAGAACACATCCATGCGCCAGCTCTCCATAACAAGTTACCAGCTACTCCCACTCCTCCTGTCCACTGCCTCATGGCAGCCACTGCTCTCATTTGTGAGTCCATAAATTAGTTGTGCCTGCTTTTAACTTTATCACTATGTTTTATGAACTCCTTTATGTCTGGCTTATCTTTCACAATCACTTTTGTGAGATTGCATTTAGTTATAGTTCATTCATTCTTTTTGCTGTTTAGTTTTCCACTATATGAATATGCTACAGTCAGTTTAGCATCCCTTTTACTCAGTAGCAATTTAGATTTATAAATATTCCTGTGAATACTCTTATTCATATTTGATATGTGCATATATATATGCATTTCAGTTGGGTGTGTGCTTAGAGAGTCACTGCGAATCTCTGGGTTGTAGGTTGTAAGTACATTTAGCTTCAGTAGATACGGCCAGTTTTGCAAGTGGTTATTTCAGTTTACGCCCCCATCAGCCATGTTTGAGAGCTCCAGTTGCTCCCAACCTTGCAACACTTCACTTGGCTATCTTTTTCATTTTAATTATTCTTGTAGGTAAGTCATGGTATTGCATTGTGACTTTAATTTGCATTTTCTTGATCGCTATATTATTATTGGCCATTTGGGCATTTTCCTTTTGTTAAATGGCTTTTCAAGTCTTTTGTTACTCCCTCTTTGTGTTTGTTTGTTTGTTTGTTTGTTTTATTAACTTGTCTTTTCTGTAAATTTGTAGGAACTCTTTAGGTTTTTCTGGACATGTATCTTTTGTTGCATATATATATTGCAAATTGTTTTGTTCCGATCTTGTATGTCCAGCCCTGTGCAGCTGCCAAAGCTCTACTGCTCTCTCTGTCCCTCAGCAGCAGCCCTGAATCAGCAGATATCTGCAGGGAGCAAGCGGCTATAGAATATCAGCTTATGTCTCTATGGTTCTGCCTTCTCTTGAATCTTGGCTCTTATTCGACTTACAAGAAAGTTAAAAATATAGTACAGAAAATTCCCATATAGCCTTTACCCAACTTTGCCTAGTGTTAGCATTTTACATAATCATAGTTCACTGATCAAAGCCAGGTAATTAACATTGAAACAACACATTAAACAAACAACAGATCTTATTTGAATTTCACCAGTTTTCCATTAATGTCCTTTTTCTTGTTCCGGGATCCTACGTGCATTTCTCCTTAGTCCTCTGTAGCCTATGATAGTTCTTCTCAGGCTTTCCTTGTTTTTAAAGGCTTTGATACTTTTGAAGTCCTCTGGTCACTTATGTTTTAGAATGCTCCTCAATATGGAGATCTGTCTGATGTTTTTACATGATTAGAATGAGGTAATGCATTTTTGGATGAATACCGTAGAAATGATTTGTTGTTAGTGCATGTTATCTAGGAGTTCATAATACTGGTATGACATTAACTTTGATCACTGAGTTAAGGTGATATCTGCTGAATTTCTTTCTGGAAACTCCTTTTCTCTGTAAATTAATATCTTGTAGAGAGATAATTTGTTCAGTTTAGCATCCATCTTTGGATCTTGTCTGCAATACTTACTGGTGTGGTGTTTGCCGAATGTGACTTTCGTGTTTGTCTCTTTTCTTCTACATTTAGTAATTGAATTTCTTCCGTAAGAAAGAGTTGTCCCTCAGTCCCCATTTATTTATTAACTGTATATTTTATCAGTGTGGGCTCACTGATATTTATCTTATTCTCTGAGTTAATAAAATCCAGTGCTATAATTTATTTTGTTGTTCAGATCATTTCAGTTTTAGCAGTTAGGAGCTCCTTCAAGTTAACCCCTGTGTTCTTTCAACATACCCCTGTCCTTTTTTTGAACACTTCCTTTCTTTATAACATCTCAAGTTGTTCATAATCTTTAGTGCCTTTAAACAGAAGATTTTAAATTTTTATCTGGCACTTCTAGTTGTTTTCAGGAGGGCTTCTGGTCTTCCACAGCTTTCTCCATTCTCTCTGGAAGTGGAAGTGCTGTAGTAAAGGATTTTCAAATGTGCTATTTTCTGAGAAGGTCTCCATTGTTTTCCCCAGGGTTAACTCTGCTTTCTTCCATCATAGTATCTTAGTCTGAGTAAGACATAGTCTAATTGTCCAGAATGCATGTCATTTCTTCTTACTTCTTAATGCATATTTCAGAGAAGTATCACTTTTCCCATTAGTTTTAGTCGGTTGAAAGACTGATCTTTACACTCTGGTTCTCTGGCTTGTTGCACTTGAAAGTGTATTACGTACCGTATGGCAGCCAGAATTGTGGGACTCTTGGTGTTTTAAATTATCAGAGCAAGGTTCCATTTGTCCACAGGAAGTCTTATTCTTGAATTAAAATATATTAACATTGTTCATTTAATATTCACCTCTTTTAATTCTAAAGAATTTGTTATTTCATGGTATCTGTTTTGAGAACAGATGAGAACACAGCATGAATTGCTTCAATAAGGGATCTTGCTGATTCAAAATTAGTTTGCCTCATCATACAATTTCAGTAGAAAGCTTTCAGTTTTATTAGTAAAATATTAAACAGCATAAAAGCAGTATGAACTACCTCCAAATTAGAAACTTGTAAACCAAACACCCAAGACAGGGCAGATTGCACATTATGGTGGGGCTCGGGTTCTCGTGTCTGAAAGTGGCATGGAGTAGGATCAGAGATGTTGATTTAGCACACCACCAGATGGTTTCTGCTTGGCTAGCTGCTGCTCAGCTGAACTGCTTGATAGGAACCAGAGAAATAAATCCCTAGTAGCAAACCAATGGACTATGCCAAGGGTAGGCATTTGGCAGAAGAAATACAGGTTGGGGCAGTGAGATTTGGGTAGAGACAGAACGAAGGTAGGCACCTTTCTTCCATATTTTCTTCTTTCTGTATGCATATGGATTTGACAGAAATTTTGGTCATCTCAGCACCTTTGATTTATGTACCCAAAAGAAATCACACAGATAAAGTGATTAAATTTGTTTTATAGCTTAAAATTACACTGTGATTATTTAACATTTATATTTGTGATTCAATCAGATTAAATTGTTCTAGGCCTCTTCCAAAGAGTTTTCTCAGAAATCAAGCCTTCATAGCTCTCATATAGCCTGTGATTATGTCATAACATTGCTTCTCTTTCTGGTGCAGTTAGTGCTTCTCTGATAGCAGAACTATTGTTTTTTTAGGAAGAGGTTTTTATTTGAAAAATATATATTCATACTATTCAGCGGACCAGTCATCCCACTCTCCTTCCTTTAGGGAGGGATATTGCTGACATGTGTGATCACTGTATTTTGATGATTAATGTACCAGATCTGACAATACTTTATATGACATAACGCACATGGGCTGGAATTTCTGTTTTTGAATAAAATTTGTAAGTGGAAATATACTGTGCTACTCACTTTATAAAAAAAATTTACATTTGCTATAGTTTATTTAAAGTTTCCATTTACTGCTTTGAATCTAAGGATCAAA
The DNA here is from genome assembly GCA_017311185.1 of Proteles cristata cristata. Classification (NCBI taxonomy): domain Eukaryota; kingdom Metazoa; phylum Chordata; class Mammalia; order Carnivora; family Hyaenidae; genus Proteles; species Proteles cristata. The sequence goes on along the minus strand of JAESUZ010001419.1, from coordinate 1,529,152 downwards.
ACAGTACTTTAGTAACTAATGGTGATAGGTTATATATTCTTAAAATTATGCATCTCATGAAATACTGTCATTAGACTTTCCATTCAACCAATTTAGTTTTGCATCCGGTTTATCTGAATTAATAAACCTGCAAATGGATCAATAAATGTCATTGTTAAATTATGAAATTAAGCATTAAAATAAAAGCTAACTGTTTCATTTTATATGTGCAGCTAAAGATAAAAGAAAGAAAGGACAAGGGAACACCAGAAGTAAAGAAGTAGATAAATTGATCAGGAAACAACACACACATGATAGAAAACATGAAGAAAGAAGACTGGAGCAAAGGCATCAGGAAATAAGGACTGAAAGAGAAAGAAGGTCAGATAAACATAAAGATAAAAATTCAAGAGAGCCAAACTGGAGAAATCCCATAACAAAATACAGTGCAGACAGAGGTGTCCCTTCTGAACGAAATAGTTATGGTAGAATCATGAATGACAGAGACCAAGAAATGCACACAGATTTGGAAAATAAGCATGGTGATCCCAAAAAGAAGAGAGGAGAGAGAAGAAATTCTTTTTCCGAAAATGAGCACCGGCACCGAAATAAGGACAGTGAACGTTTTATAAGAAAAGATAGGTCAAAGTCAAGAGAAAAGAACAGAAAACATTCGGGTTCTAGAAGTGATGAGGATAGGTGTCAGAATGGTGCTGAGAAGCGATGGGAAAAATCTAGCAGACACTCTGAACCCTCCAGAGAATCCAGGAAACATCCGGACCGGCGAAGAGAAAAGTCTCCAACAAAGCAAAAAAAGTAATGCTACAAAATTACAGAAACTGAATCTGCCTTATATTCAGTTGAAACAAATTATTTTTTACATTAACGAACTTTATAGAGAATTCTTGTATAAAGTACTGGTTTGTATTTGTACATTTAAAAAATTTTCATTTTAAACATGTTTTATAATTGATACATCTCAAGGCCCTCCACATAAAATTATTTGAAAAGCATCACCAGAGAGGGATGTAATTCTTGCTTATATTTTGTTAATAAAATGATCAAATGCTCATTGAATCAGTGATTTTTTCATTGACAAAAATTTTTTTCCTGGTGTTTCCAATGGTTTATAGAACTATTATAATGAATTATTAGTGGCTTATATACATTAATATATATAAAACCAGAGACCAAAATAGGTGAACTATTTCAGTGTAACATTTTTGCTTTGTTATGAGATGCCATGAACCTCTTTTAGGGGTTACCTTTTTTTAAAAACGGGAATTATTTCAGGTTTCATATTACGTCTTAAACAAGATAGGTATGTGTAATTTTAACAATTGGTTTCATGAAGCTAAAGGTATGTTAGTCTTTTAAACAGATATACAGTTATATTATTTATAATTAGGACTTCTTTCATTAATGACATTTCTTCTCTCTGGATTACTATATTAACACTTGATTGGGATTCTTTGTGATTAGTGCATTTTCTGAGCCTTGAAGTTATATCGTTGTTGGTGAGTTAGCATGTATTTAATTTTTAATTTAGATTAATAGGTTGTTGGAAAACAATCAGTTATGAGAAATGTGAACAGCCTAACTGTGAAATAATTCTACTTTTTAATAAGAATTTTTAAGTTTTCCATCATTGTAACTCTCACCAATTAATATGTGGCCATATTATTTATTACTTTTGGAATAAAATACTGCGTCTGAAATTTTAGATTTATTGGCATTTATCCCTACTGACCAAATAGACAACTTGTGCTTTTTAAAGTACATAAAAAGCATTTTAGCTGATGTCTGGTCTCAAGAATAATGGGACCACCATCTTTAATGTTTGACTTTCAGGCATTCTCGGATTCAAGATGTTTTCTATTTTTGTTCAAAACCTGGAGTATAAGTAACAAAGTCCATGTAAATAAATAAATATCATCTTCTCCTCCTATCCTCCTGCCCCTGCAATATATATATATATATATATATAATTCTTTTTCGCACTTTCTCCTGCAGTGGTGGTTAGAAGGTGCTGAGTTGTCGTTAGAAGGTACTGTCATAGACCCTCTGCATTTCACAGAACTATGAAGCTCAGCAAATTGGATTTAAGGAACACATAGGCTGTGAGCCCTAAAGGAAATAAATGAGGGTTTATTTTTGTAACTGAACTCTGATCTTTGCGGGTGGTAAAAAGGAAGAAAAAAATGGACTAGAAATTTTGGCTTTATTTTCTTCACTTTAAGTTTATAATTTCTAAATGTAAAAAAATGGGAACCCATTGTTTTTATTGAGTAGTTAGGACCTTAAAGAGTTATTAAAGTAGATAATTTTTTTAAAGTAATGAATACATATTGGGCTCCTATTATGTGTCCAGACCTGTTCTAGGAACTAGAAATAAAGCCATGAAGAAAACAAAGTCTCAGTTTCAGTTCTCACAGGGCTGAGATTGTAGTTGGTAGGGAGAGGAGCGCATGATACTCCTGGTGGGGTGGTTGGTAATTTTCCACAAGAAGGTCAAATCTCTGGTAAGGTGATGTTTGCCCAGATTGTTAAAGGAACAAGGTATGTGTGGATTGCTGTGGGGGGAACCTAAGCAAAAACAAAACAAACAAAAAAAAATTCTGGGGTATAGATGCTTCTTTATAACAAATATTACCTGAAAATCCATGTTAACATTTCCTATTCAACTAATTGAATTTTTTTTCTCCTCATTATCTTACTTATTTTTTCTAATATTTATTTTTGAGAGAGCATGTGCAAGGGAGGGGCAGAGAGAGACTGGATCTCAGCGCAGAGCCCAGTGCAGGGCTTGAACCCATGAACCACAAGATCATGACCTGAGCCGAGTAATTGAATGTAACTGAGTCCCATCAGGGCACAGTGAATGGGAGCCTGAGGGTAGAACTGGACTGTTGTCTTCACGGTGCATTTCCATAGCATCAAATATGATATGTTCACATGCAACCCTGCTATTACCCCCTGTTATTGTCTTTATTGTTATTTTGGCATTTAGGCAGATTTTTCCCTTTCATCCTTTTAATATGTAGGCAAGAAACATATGAGGTTTCCTGTTTCTGACTTCTTAGGATTAGCATTTTTTAAGGATCAGCCATGTCCTATATGTTTTTCATGCATTACTCAACTGTTTTTCAGTTTCTCAACTTCTTGCATCCAAGGTTTCTCTGTTGCTAATAGGTCCCCAACCACCTGCACCCATGGTCATCCCCTTTATGTTACTGGAGAATCCAGACCATCTCTCAAATCTCTTCTTCAAGTACCATACTTTGACCACTGCCCATCCTGCTCACCTGTTTTACTAGTGTTATTCTAGGAATCTTTTCATTTCATCACAACTTCAGATGTATTGACTTTGTTAAAATTTCTCATCTCTCCCCCAATTTTTCACTTGCTTTTAAGAAAAGACTTGGGTTCATAATGAGTAATTTAGTACCATTTCACTTGAAAACTGGCTAACTGTACATTTCATTCTCACTAGGCTTTTATCTGACCTATGCCACCTTCTGGCTGTTGACTTTTGGGCAGGTCCTTTAACCTTTGTGTCTCCATTTTCTCATTTGTACAACGGTTTAATAGTGCCTTCCTTAAGTAGTGGATGATCTCTGTGACATAAACAAAGGCCTAGACCTAAGTGCTCAGTGTAATTGTCTTTATTGTTATTTTGGCACTGATGCTGACATGGTACAAGTAGACCAGGAATTGCCAACTCAACACAAGACCAGTCTTGTGGAGGAGTGGAGCCCCTTAAAGGCAGCAATGGTTACTCTGTTCCACCCAGTTATGCTTTTAAAAAAGGCTCCTGGGTGGCTCAGTTGGTTAAACCTTGGACTTGATCTCAGGACACGATCTCACAGTTGGTGAGTTCAAGTCCCATGTCAAGCTGTGTGCTGATACAGAGGCTCAAAGCCTGGAGCCTGCTTTGGATTCTGTGTCTCCCTCTCTCTCTGTCACTCATGCGCTCGCTCGCGCTCTCTCTCTCTCAAAAATAAACATTTAAAAAAATTCTTTTATAAAGAAGCCCAAAAATTGACAAATCTGCCTGATTCCCAAGAGAATTAGAGAATGAGGATTTTTACATAGCTTCTGATTTTTAAATGTTGACAATGATTTATTTTTAAGTTTAAAACAGCCCAAAGTTATTTTATTAGCAGTCCAAACATAATGATCCCTTTGAATGTATTAGCTTTTGAGTAGCTAGTTTGTAACTCTAGACCCTCAAAAGCTATTATTTAATCTTGAAATGACACTATTTGTTACACCAACCTCATCGCTCATACTTTCTGCTCATAATAGTGGGAGGAGAAATCCTCTGTCATCTTGAGAAAACTAATTTACTTTGCTAACTTCAGCAGTCCCCTCTTGCTCTAAAACTTTAACTGGGTTTTAGTTCTGCACCTCATTGGCCTACTCCTCATAATTTCATGTATCCAAAATACAATTCAGTTTTCTTCAGAGCTGTATCTTTTCTCGCTTAACCGCGATCGATTCCATAGATCTCCCATCACTTTTGAATTTTCAGAGCTGGTCCCCTCTCCCCAGATCACCAAATTTTATCAGTATTGCTTTTGGAAATCTTTGGCATATGTCCCTGTCTTCCCACCCAAAATGCCACCACCACCATAGTTCTGGCCCTTTGTATGTTGTGGCCAGACTTAATTTATTCGTCATCCTACTGTGTACCAAGTACTGTTCCAAGGAGATAGCAAAGAGCAAACAAGACCTGTTTTCAATTGAGCCTAAGTCCTTGCAGGGGAAAACAAAGTTTAAAAAATAAAAACTCACACTTTGAAAAAGGTTAGCTATTTAGAAAAGCCAAATGAATAGTGCAGTGACCACCTATGTGCTATCTACCTTGATTCAGAGTTCAATATCTAAAGCATTATTTCCATCCTGTCACTTCTTTGTACTCTGAAGTTCAATGACTCCTCTAGCCTATTATTTTTTAGGGTAAATGTAAATACCCAGCCTTTTATTCTATCTGGTTTCCTTAAAGTTCAAGTTCAACCTGTCTTAATGTTTGTTCTAGAAGCTGCCATCCTTTGAGCACTACTTTGGGGCAGGCATTGTAGAATCCCTAAGTTTTACATCAACAACTGTGAGGTAAGAGATATCCCAGTTTCACAGCTTGCACACTGATGTCTACCCAGCTAAGGTGTGGCCAAGTCAGGACTCCGTCCACTACATTATCTCACATGACAGGTGAAAGAGTTTTTTCTCAAGGCTGCCCTACCACACAAATCTCTGGGCTGCTAATTTACTGTCCTGAAAAGACCCTGCAGTTTTTCATTTATGAAGTTTTGCCTTCCTCCTACACTCAACCTGAAATATATCATTTTACTATGTGCCTACCCAAGATTCAACACACATCCACCTTGCTATTGATGTGAAAGTTGCTCTGACGTAGAACCCAACAATGACTTTTCCTTCTATATCATTTGATGCAATTCAAGGCACATGCAGTAAAGACCTTGTGATCAGCACTTACATATTGTACTATGAGATCACTTTTAATTTTTATCTTACCCCCCCCCCCCAGGAAGATAATACATTAATCAGCCAGGACTTTTGTGTTAAATATTGCCTTTCTGTCTGCACCTTGTATAGACCAGACCTTCTTAACCTCAGTAGTATTGACATTTGGGGTCAGTTAATTATTGGGATGGGGGGAGCTGTCCTACACATTGTACAATGTTTAGCAGCATCCCTGACCTTAGCTGCTACATGCCAGTAGAACCAATCTTCCAGTCCTAACAATCAAAAATGTTTGGGGCACCTGGGTGGCTTAGTCGGTTAAGCTCCGACTTTCGCTTAGGTCATGATCTCGTGGTTCGTGGGTTCGAGCCCCGCGTCGGGCTCTGTGCTGACTGCCAGCTCAGAGCCTGGAGCCTGTTTCAGTCTGTGACTCCCTCTCTCTCTGACCCTCCCCTGCTCACGCTGTCTCTCTCTCTCTCTGCTAGAAATAAATAAAAACATTTAAAAAAAAAAAAATGTTTCCAGACTGCCAGAATGCCCTCCAAGGTAAAATGGTCCCTAGCTGACTAGCATAGCCATAGACCTAGCACTTAGACAATACTCTTTAGTGGATCACAATTATAGTGCTGGTTCTGGGAACATCACTATGCCTAGTCAGGTAAAACAGTGTCTATTATTCTGCCCTCTACTTTTTGTAAGGGTAAGATTTGTTTTAAATGAGTAATACTCATTTAACAGAGTGGTGGTTAGCAGTATTCCAATTGGTTTTGTTAAGAAATATATTCTCATATCATTTTAGGGAAGACATTCTTGTTGACATTTTAAGAGGGAGTTTTTTTGCAAATCGATATATGATTACTAGCCTGTTAATATGATTTTGCATATAGGTTCTGGTTTCTCACTGTAGCTGTTTATTATAACCAATATATTTTAGGAATGGAGAATAACCAGCTGTGACCGTTGTATTATTTTTAATCCTATAATAGAAAATTAGATTATCCAATAACCAAATACCTCAATTTTTGATCAGACACTTCAGTGACCATCAAATGGTTGCTAAAGTGAATTAACTAGTCATTTAATCAGTAATTTCATGCATCATGAGACCTAAAAGATTGGGCAAATGGGATTTAATCTCCTACGAGTTAGATTCCCTCCAGGAAAAGATCCTGTAACAAGTATCTGGTATGAATTAATAGTCCTTATGAGTCCCATACTTTATATAACACCTTGTTTTGCTTAACCAGAGATCTTCCCTTCCTCAACACTGTTTTTATGACAAATACATGTGAAGTCCCTTTGAAGGTTGTACTCGTCATTTGCAATTTTTGTCTGAGGATTATTCCTTCTCTCTGACCAGACAATTCTGAAAACCTGCCAATAAAAGCACTCCCTTGCCTGGTCACACAGAGGACCTGATCCCCTGAGCAATGTAATCGTTTCAAGAATGAGCACGTACCTAAAAGGATCCACCCAGAATGTTTGCCCAATAGTTCTGCAGTTTGGGGCATGCAACACAGGGCCACGTCTAAAGACTCACAGAGCAGGAAGAGTGTTTATTGAAGCTGGAGCATTTGTGGTCCTGTGGAAAAGGTCAGTCTGCAGTAGAAAGGATCAGTGCAGCTCAAAAACAAGCAGCCCCCAGATGGAAGAGGAGACAATTCTGTTTGAGTCCCTGATTAACTGAACTGTAGCTGAAGCTAAACTCAGTTATAGGAGCCAAGAAATCCTTTTTCTATTTAAGCTACTTTGATATGGATTTATACCACTTGCACTAAAAACATCCGTATCAGTGCAGGGTGATTCCTATTGATGGACAGGATGGTATCATTTGGATGGGAAGGGCAGCTATTCTCACTTGACTATATTTTTGCTTACCTGGTTTTACTTGAAGGATAGAAGGAAATAAATATACCCAATAAAGATGTCCTGTGAAAAAAATACAACAAAGTGCCTTTGGGTGGCTGTTAGTACTTCATAGAAACATCTAAATGAGTGATTTAAATGAGGTTAATTTTATTACTAGTGATTTTAAATGATGTTAATTTTAAATGAGGCTAATTTTATTACTGATGATCTATTTTTATAGATACCAGAACCTCATTTTTCCCATAGCACTCTTCGTAGGCTTTGAAATGTATTGTACAGATGTAACAATTCAATTCACGAACAAAAATTGGTTTCATATTACCAATGAAAAGGACTAACTGCAGCTATTTTGAGAGCTATAATACCTCCTTTAAGCCACAAAGATACTTTACCTTAACAACTAATGTATTCTCCTGATCATTTTACAGTATGAAATACTGAACAGTAAGAACACTGCAGACACTTGCAATCTTCTTACACAATATAAAAGCCATCTGAAAATCCCATTATATACAAATACCTGCAGACTCTTCCTTGAAATACAAAATGAGAAAAGTAAATATTGCCACCATCCCTCAAGTTTTGAGAATAATTTTGTTTGTGTCCTTAACACTATTTTTTTTTTCTAAAAAGGGAGAAAACGAAGCTACTATGGGTAGTTTTCTGAAAAGAGAAAAGAGAGGAAGATAAATTGTATTTGTGGCTTATGAAAGATCCCGCACTGCTCACCTAAGCTAGAGGTAAGTATTAGAGAAGTGGAAAGAGAGGTGAGAGGCACTGGGGAGGAGCCAGGAGTTACTGACAAAAAAAAAAAAAAAAAGTCATCTACTGTACATACTTCTCAGAAGTAGGAAGTTCAGTTATACATTCCTTTGTAGTCCCAGGATCAAATCTAAAACTCTCTTGTATGGAAACTAATTTGACAATAAACTATTTGTAAAAACAAAACAAAAAAATCTCTTGTAGATGCTTAATGAGCATTTGATTAACAAATGAAGAGAGGGAATATTTTGGTTTATTGCTAGGCAGAGTAGTTTGATAAACTTTGGGATTCTTGGGATGTTGTGAAGTTTTAAATGAAGGACCACCTACCGTTAGCCCAGTTGGAGTCCAAACATAACTATTTTAGAGTAGAGCAAGAGAAAGTAGGAGACAAGAACATATTAGCTTAAAACTCAGGACACCAAAATGAAGGTAAAATTTATGTATAACAGTAAATTAAAGGAAAAATGCATAGAAGTGGAGGAAGTATAAATGAGTAAAAACCACTTTAGAAAACTTTTGGACAGCATCAGCTAAACTTGAACATACATGCTCCCTATTAGCCAGCAATTCCACTCTTAGGCGTTCAATAGTGTATAGTAGAACACTACCTGTTAAACGAGGGGAGGTAGGTAAAAGGTTAACTTTTCCATTACAAGATGAATAAGGTGAAGGTCTAATGTATAACACAGTGACTATAGTTGATAACACTGTATTATATAATTGAAATTTGTAAAAAATAGAACTGAAATGATCTCACACACAAAAATGTAAGAAGTGAGGTGATAGATGTGTTAATTAACTCAATGGGAGAAAACTCACTATACACACACACACACACACACACACACACACACACACACATATATATACATCAAATAATCATTTTGTGTACTTTAAATGTCTCACAACTTTGTCAATAAAGCAGAAAAAAAAAGAACACTGCATTTTGGGAACCTAGTTACACAAACTGTAAGAACATTGAATTTTTCTAATCTTTTTTCTTACCAACAGGAGAATGTATATATGTGCACCAAAAGATGTGTAAAAGAATGTTCAGAATAGCATTATTCTTAACACAAAAAATTGGAAACAACTCATATGTCCAACAACAGTTGAATGGATAATAAAGTCGTAGTTTATTTATGCAATGGAATAAATGGAATGGAATTTATTTATGGAATGGGATACTATACAAAAATTAAAATAAAACCATAGGTATGTCCAACAACATAGATAAAACGAGAGAACATACATGTTGGGGTACCTGGGTGGCTCAGTTGGTTAAGCACCAACTCTTGATCTCAGCTCAGGTCTTGATTTCAGGGTCAAACTCTGTGCTGGGCATAGAGCCTACTTTAAAAAAAAAAAAAGGTCTATATGTGTTTTTGTTTTGAATATAGTTTATTGTCAAGTTGGTTTCCACATAAAACCCAGTGCTCATCCCAAGAAGTGCCCTCCTCAATGCCCATCATCCATTTTCCTCTCTCCCCAACCCCCATCAACCCTCAGTTTGTTCACAGTATTTAAGAGTCTCTTAAGGTTTGCCTCCCTCCTTCTCCATAACTATTTTCTCCCCTTTCCCTTCCCCATGGTCTTCTGTTAAGTTTCTCCAGATCCACATATAAGTGAAAATATATGGTATCTGTCTTTCTCTGCCTGACTGATTTCACTTAGCATAGTACCCCCGAGTTCCATCCACATTGCTACAAATGGCCAGATTTCATTCTTTCTCATTGCCACATAGTATTCCATTGTATATATAAACCACATCTTCATGATCCATTCCAGTTGATGGACACTTAGGCTCTTTCCATGTTTTAGCTATTCTTGAGAGTGCTGCTATGAACATTGGGGTACATGTGCCCCTATGCATCAGCATTCCTATATCCCTTGGGTAAATTCCTAGCAGTGCCACTGCTGGGTCATAGGGGAGTTCTATTGTTAATTTTTTGAGGAACCTCCACACTGTTTTCCAGAGGGGCTGCACCAGTTTGCATTCCTACCAACAATGTTAGAAGGAAAAGGCACATATGTTGACTAAAATAAGTCAAACTCAAAGGAGCATATGTATGTTCTGGACAGTATGAATTAGGAAGATAGACAAAACAATGTAGTGAGAGTAGTGGTTACTTTGGGGGAGGAGAGTGGAATATATTGAGAGAAAGGATAAATGGGACTCTGGAAATGCTGGTATTGTTCTAATTCCAAACATAGGTGTTAGTTACACATTGTCTTTATTTTGTGCCAGTGCATTGACTTTCAAATGCTTAGGATTTGTATACCCTCTTTTCAGTAGCAAAAGCAAGTTAAAAGAAAAAAGATACATATGTGTAAAACCTCCTATAGTAAACTGTGCTTTTGATCTTCTTTCCAGTTCAAATGCAATTGGAATTATTGCCTCATGTAAACTATAAACAAAGATGTGTGATGTGGGAGATTGCATCATGACCGTTTCTCTAATCCCTTTTTCTAATGCCTCTTACCATTAAGAGGTATACTATATTACTGCACTGTTGAAATCAAATTAGATCCCAACACCGAATCTGAGTTTTTAATCTGAATCCTAGCTCTAAGTTTAGCCTGCTTACAATAGGAATCTATTTTCACACCTCTGTGAGAGGTTTGCATATGGATATATGGTCAAGAGATCATTAACAGACATGATGCACAAGGAAGCTTGAATAGTCTTAGGCATTGGGGCTTGTCCTCTCCTGATGCTAGAAATCTTTCCTTTACCAAGTGCATGAGCCCAGGCTGAGCTTGCTGGATCATGAGTGGCTGTGGCTATGCCATTAACTGACATTGAGCCAATTGCCACATACAAAAGTAAGCAAAGTAAGCACCCCCACCCTTCCCTACTCCCCCGCCAGGCTCCGGACCAAACAGGCTGCCGAGCACCAAATAGGAATGGGCCCTGATCTGGCTGGCAAAGACCAGGAGGCAACCCTCAGAGCTTTAAGAATTAATAAATGTTTCTTCTTTTAAGTCATTGGTTTTAGAGTAGTTTGCTACACAACATAAGCTGACTGATATACACAGTAATGACCCCTGAACTTTTTGCACAGCAATTAATATAATACTTATCACATAAAACTAATACACACTTAACAGATGTTCTTAATAATGATAAAGAAATGAGATTTCTTCTTGCTCTTCCTTTTCTCCTAAATAATTTCACAATATAAAGTTAATTATTAAAATATTTTAAATATCTGTTACATTATTTTTATTACTGTTGAGTTTGTTTTGTGTGACCAACCAGCCTCTTTGAAATCTTCAGGAATAACCTTCAGATATGTTACTTACCATTTTACCCCAACAAACCATGCTAATTAGTTAACTATCTGCTTAGGAAACAATAGTCAAAACTGTTCTTCAGGGGCACCTGGGTGGCTTAGTCTGTTAAGCGTCCAGCTTTCGCTTAGGTCATGATCTCACAGTTCGTGGTTTCGAGCCCCACGTCGGGCTCTGTGCTGACTGCCAGCTCAGAGCCTGGAGCCTATTTCAGAGTCTGTATCTCCCTCTCTGTCTGACCCTCCCCTGCTCACGCTGTCTCTCTCTCCTAGAAATAAAATAAAAATATTTAAAAAAAAACAACTGTTCTTCAGCACTTCACAATTTTTTAAAGAAATATATTCCTGTCAGAGAAATACTGAACAAATTTACTGTGGAGGGTTATGGAATCTACTTCCCTTTAAGACTTTGGAAGAAAGATTTGTCTCCTCTTTGGACATATCTAAAGGTAATATTTTGATCCCTACCAATCCAGTGATTTCACCTTCTGCCTCAACTGCAACATAAATTGGCATTGGCATGCATCTTTACAATGTAGTAGGGATGTCAGTAATTTTTCTAATGTTCTTAACTCTAAGAGACTTGTTGTTTTGAGTTTAGGAGAATAATTTGAGTTTTAGGAGAATGCTATGTAGTCAATTAATTCTGTTGGCTGTACCATTATAGGCCATGTCCATCTCTCTTGACCCTGGCCCTTCTAATATGTATTTCCAATCTGAGATGCAGGATGAGGGAGATTCTGGTGAATGATTAACATAAGAATGTGAAAGAAAGAGTGAGAGAGAGAGAGAGTGTGAGCAGGGGAGGGTCAGAGAGAGAAGGAGATGTAGAATCTGAAACAGAGTCCAAACTCTGAGCTAGCTGTCAGCACAGAGCTGGGCGTGGGGCTTGAACTCAACAAACCGTAAGATCATGACCTGATCCGAGGTCAGATGCTTAACTGACTAAGCCACCCAGGTGCCTCAACAATAGAAAGTATTAAAAGAACTCATGGAAGGGGCTCCTGGGTGGCTCAGTCAGTTAAACATCCACCTTCAGCTCAGGTCATGATCTTGCGGTCCGTGGGTTTGAGCCCCGCATTGGACTCTGCTGACAGCTCAGAGCCTGGAGCGTGTTTCAGTTTCTGTGTCTCCCTCTCTCTCTGACCCTCCCCTGCTCATGCTGTCTCTCTCTCTCAGAAATAAATAAATGTTAAAAAAAAATTTTAAATTAAAAAAGTAAAGTGTTTAAAAAATAAATAAAAATAAAAGAACTCATGGAAAAGGTGAACAATGTATATGAAAAAATGGGGAATATAAGAAAGAATGGGGCATTTATTATATGCAAACTATAAATAAGAGCCACATGGAAGTCCTAGAAATGAGAATTATGATGACCAAGCTGAAAAGTTCATTAATGGACTTACAAGCCCAGAGGATGTACCATAGGAATGAACTAATACACTTAAGGGTAAGTCAATAGAAATTATCTAAACTGAAACACAAAGAGAAAAACTGAGACAGAAAAAAAAAGTGGAGCCCATATCTGAGATAAGTGGGACAGTATAAAATGGTCAATAGTACATGTAATTGGAGTTGTAGAAAAAGGGCAGAGAGAAAATGAGACCAAAAAATCCTAAACTGATGAAAATCATTAATCCACATATCTGAGAAATTCAGCAAACCCTGATGAGGATAAATACAAAGTAAAGTACAGGAAGACACATCATAAGCAAACTGCTGAAAGACTCGAAGATAAAGTCTTGATAGCATCCAGAGAATAAAAACGTGGCATACGGGTGAGCAGCAATAAGAATGTTGACTAACTCCTCATTAGAGAAAAATGGAGGCTGGAAGAGCATAGGACAATTTTAGAGGCTGAAAGAAAAAAACTGCCTTTTAATATTATATATCTAGCAAAAACCGTCCTCAAAAATGAAGGTATAGTAAAGACATCGTACATGAAGTAAAGTGAGGAAAACATTCATCTTCATTAGATCTGCAATAAAAGGCATGCTAAGACAATTTCTTAAGACTGAGGGAAAAATATACCATATAGAAAAATTACCAAATATAAAATTATATGTGTGTATATACATATATATTCAAATATATATATATATATATATTCAAATTTGATTTTAGAAACTAGTGATTCCTTAAATTTAAAAAACAATATATTGTATAATTTATAGTATATGTAAAGTTAGGCATATAAGAATAGCACAAAGGGAGGGAAAAGAAAGAAGTCCAATGTTGTAAAGTGCTTACACTATTGATGAAATAATAGACATTTAGGGGAGACATACTATGAAAATTAATGGTGCATACTGTAACCTCCAGAGCAACCACTAAGAAACCACAAAGACTCAGATAAAAAGTCAATAGAGAAGCTAAAATATAGTATTAAAAAAGAAATACTTGATTCACCAAAAAGATGATAAGAAGGGAGAAACAAATATAAAAAGCAAATGGGACAACTAGAAGGAAGAAAGAAAAAAAAAAAAACCCAGAAACAGGTATACAATTAAATACAGATATATCAGACTCTTCAAAGAGTATTCATTCCTAGGTAAGAGAGAGACATCAAATAATAATAAAACAGAAGACCGTATGTATACACGAAGTAACAAACCTCCTAAATTCTAGAAGTAATGAGTATAGACAAATTTAGTGGGAGATTTTAACACCTCAGTAAGTGATAAGGCAAGCAAACAAAAACTAGTAAAGATATAGAGGACTGGAAAAATTCTATCAACTAACTTGACCTGTCATTTGTAGACCACTATAGGCCAAAATAAGAGCATACAAGTTCTTCTCAATTACACATAGAAAATTTAGCAAGAGAGACCATATATTGGGCCATAAAACAAGTCTCAATAAATTCCAAAGGTTGAAACCTTTGGAATATGTTTTCTGACCATAACAGTACTAAATCAGAAATTACTAATATGAAGATATCTTTAAAAATCTCCAAATATTTGGAAAATAAACATTTTTTTGTGTGTTTATTTGTTTTTGAGAGGGAGAGAGAGACAGCATGAGAGGGAGAGGGGCAGAGAGAAGAGACAGAATACAAAGCAGGATCCAGGCTCTGAGCTGTCAGCACAGAGCCCGAAGCGGGGCTGGAACCCACAAGCCATGAGATCATGACCTGAGCAGAAGTTGGGCGCTTAACTGACTGAGCCACCCAGGTGCCTCTAAACACATATTTCTAAATAACTCATGGACCAAAGAAGAAATCACAAGAGAAATTAAAAATATTTAGAATAGAATAGCAATTGAAAAACAGCATTTCAAAATTTGGGGCATGCAGCTAAAAGCTGTGCTTAGAAGTAGGTTTATATTTCAAATATAAATGCCTATATTAGGATATATATATATACTCATTATAGTTGAAGGTTATATTATGAGCTTATATTATTTATTTGTTATCTATATTTTTGTGTTTATTTTTATAAGCTTCAATATATTAGAAAGATGCAGAGGAAATGACCTATGTTTCCAACTTAAGATGCTGAAAAAATTACAGTGAGTTAACTCATCATAAGTAAAAGAAACGATCTAATAAGGAGTCGAAATCAGTGAAATAGAAACTTGACAAAAACAGAAAAATGAGCAATATAACAAAAATTGTTTTTAAAAAAGATTAATAAAATTTATAACTATGAAACAGGACTGATCAGTAAAAGAGATAAAGGGGAGCCTGGGTGGCTCAGTCCCTTGTCTCCCATCCTTGATTTTGGTTCAGGTTGTGATCTCACTGCAGGGCTCCTCACTGGCGCTAGGCATGGAGTCTGCTTGAGATTCTCTCTCCTTCTACCCCTCCCCGCTCATGCTTCTGCATGTGTGTTCTCTCTCTCTCTCTCTCTCAAAAAAAAAAAAAAAGATTAAACATGAATTGCCAATATTAGGAATGATAGAGGAGACATCATCACAAATTTTACAGATGTTAAAGGGCAAAAAGGGATATTAGAAATAATTTATGCCAGTAAGTTACACAATTTAGATGAAATAGACAAATTCAAGGTAGACAGCAATTACAAATTACAAAAACAGGAGAATATACAGACAACTTTGATAGTTTTATATCTCTTAAAGATCTGAAACCCTTCATAAAAATACAGATATAAAACTTCCCACAGTTTCAGAAAATACACAAAGAGGAAATAGTGCCCAGTGTGTTTTATGAGGCCAGATTTTCCTGATACCAAGACCAGACAAGAATATTCAAGAAGAGATAATTACACCGCACTACTCACCCACTAAAATGACTGAAATGAAAGTGACTAGCAATAACAGTGTTGTCAAGGAATGAATCAACCAAATCTCTCACATTCATGGTGGGAGTGTAAAATGGTACAAACCACTTTGGAGAACACTTTGGCAGTTTGTTTTAAAAAACATATTTATTTACTCTATAATTCAGCAGTTCCACACCTAAGTATTTAAAACAAATTAACATAGTGTTCACTAATGCCTTGTACAAAAACATTCATAGCAGTTTTATTTGTAATTGCTAAAAATTGGAATCAACCCAGGTGGCCACCAATAGAAAAATGAATAAACAAATCACGGCATACAGTAGAAGAAAGAGCATGAAGCAGTTTCTAAAACATACTGCAGGAAAGAAGCCAGACACAGAAGAGTGAATTATTACATGATTCTTGAAAACTCAAATACAATCACTGATAATAAAAACCAGGACAGTAGTTGCATGGGGTTATAGGCTGACGGGGTACAAGGACAAGTTCTGAGGTGATGGCAATGGTCTGTATCTTTATAGGGGTTGAGCGTGCACACAGGTGTATGCACTTGTGAAACTGGCTTGAACTCTGTATGCATGTTGAACCTCTGTAGGCACATTTCACTATCTATGATTAAACCTCAATACCTCAAAAAAACACAAAAGAATATTTAAGACAACTTAATTTAGGTCACTTAAAATAAAAATTGCAAGCTAAGCTATACATTTCAAATGGGAAACAGTATTCACCCTTTAGCATATTATAATATAGCTTATTTTTTTATATTAGAAAAACTGAAGCAATTTCCAATGACATTTAAAAAATTTTTTATCTCACTGTTTCTCTTATATGATTTTGCAAACTGTAATTTTATAGTTAAGTTGAATTCAGCACTTCAAAAAGAGTCTTTTTTCTTTTCTCTCTAGGATTTGATTATTCAACTAGCTATTTAAAATGCTTTGAAGCCTAAGCAAATTCTTTGTCTAAAAACCTACCAGTGTCAGTGAATCTCTTACTAATGCACCTCATTCCAACCTTTTCTGTCTGTAAACACATATGTCAAAAATTAAATCAATGTTATCTTTGCCATCGACTCCGTTTGAAACAGAGTTCAAATCTCAGTAGTCTTATTATAATTTTACCGATCTCAGATCTCTAATTAATTTGTCACTAAATATAATTAAGAAACTGAAGTAATTCAGTTAAGGATCTGCTTAAGTTCCAGAGAGTAATTTAAAAACATCCTTAATTCAGTGGAAAACTTGGTATTATGTTTTCTACTCACCAGAGAAAAAACAACCCAAAGGAGCTTTCCCTCTTCTGTAGGCAGCATTTAAAAATTATATTCATCTCGGGGTGCCTGAGTGGCTTAGTCGGTTAAGCGTCCGACTTTCACTTAGGTCATGATCTCGCGGTTTGTAGGTTCAAGCCCCGCGTCGGGCTCTGTGCTGACTGCCAGCTCAGAGCCTGGAGCCCATTTCGGAGTCTGTGTCTCCTTCTCTCTGACCCTCCCCTGCTCACGCTGTCTCTCTCTCTCTCTCTCATAGAAATAAATTTAATTCAATCAATCAATCAATAAAAATTATATTCATCTCAAAATAAAAGACAAGGTCTTAGGTAATTGGATCACCTGAGTTTGCTATTTTATGCAAAGACATTTATCATGTTGGTAAACCATATGTTTCTTTTTTAAAAAGTGTGTTTATCAGTTTCTCATTATATCTTTATTGTAAATTGAATACAGTTTCATGAGAAAAACTTGCAAGTCTCAGAAAATATGGAAAAATAAAAATACCCATAGTCTCATGACCCAAATACAGATACAGTTAACTCTATGGAGTATTTCCTCTCAGGCTACTTTATAAATGTTAAATACTGACAACATAAAAAAGAATATTTATTATACATTTTAAGACCAAAAATAAAAAGGAACACCTATGTACTCACTGCTCTTCTTTTTTGTTGTTTTGGGGGTTGTTTTGTTTGTTTATTTCATTGTTGTTTGTCTCTTCTACTACTGCCTACACCCTGGCAGGCCATGCCACTGCCTCTCAGTCGACCATGGCCAACTGCTGCTACCCCAGCACCTACACCACTGTCCCCGTGGCCAATCTTCAAACACAGAATATATTACCACTGTTCAAAGCCCAGTATGAAAATGAGCCAATGCTTTACTTTTTTTTTTTTCTAGGAGAGAGAGAGAGAGAGACAGCGTGAGCAGGGGAGGGTCAGAGAGAGAGGGAGACACAGACTCTGAAATAGGCTCCAGGCTCTGAGCTGGCAGTCAGCGCAGAGCCCGACGCGGAGCTCAAACCCACGAACCGCGAGATCATGACCTAAGCCAAAGTCGGACACTCAACCCACTAAGCCACCCAGGCGCCCCAGAGCCAATGCTTTACTTGATCCCACAGGTAACTATTGTCCTAAATGTAATACTTATCACTCCCCACCCCCCATGCTTTTGTTTATGGATTTACTCCACAGGTGTCCCCCTAATCATTCTGTCACATCTCTTAACCCCTCCTACACATTTGCCCCTTCGTTGACCTTTTTTGCTGCCTCCTGGATACTTTCTTCAAATCTGCCTTCTGATTCTCCTAATGAATGATGCCTTCAGCCGTGTCTAACATTCTGTTTAAATTGTCCACTGTTTTTAATTTCCATTACTTGATTTTTTATTTCTGGAAGTGTTATTTGTTTCCTTCAAGTCTATTTTCTCTTCTATTTTAATAACTCTCTGTTCTCATATTTGCAGTTCTTTTATTTCTTTATTTATATTAAACCTGTTTCTAATTTGCACCCAGCTTAAATATATAAAACTTTTGGAGGTCTGATTTTACTGTCTTGTTTCTTACCGCCTTATTTTTCGGGGTGTTATTTTCATTTCTTAATGTGAGCTAATATTTTTCGCTTGTACTAATTTTTGAGGCTGAGTTATAAGCATGTTTCCACAGAACAGATTTGCATTTGAATCAGCTAGAAGCCTGGGGATTCTACCAACTGGGACCATGTTTGAATTTGGCTTAAAGTTTTGTGGGCCACATAAGTAGTGTGAGTTTCAGGTCCTAAAGCTCTCATGACATTGAAATGTTCAGGAAAGATATTTTGCCCCCCACCTAACAACAAGTTTGTTTCCTTGATTCCTTCTGTGTAATAGGCTTATTTTTATTTCTCTCTTCTACTAACTATGGAGCTCTTTGGGGTCCCAGTTTTATATGGCCTACAATTGGACCCTCTATCTTTCATAGGTGCTGGGATTTGCTTCCTAAACTTTGTGTTCGGAAATGTGTTGGTAAATGTGTAAAGACTGGCTCTCTTGGAAAAAAATTTCCTGATCTGTACCACTTGCCAGTGTCTGTGTTGTAAATACTCACGTGGCCAATTTCAAACTACTAATTTGAGACATCGAACATGAAGTTGGGATGAAATATGCACAGTCAGTACTCCCGGCCAGCAGTAGGCATCTCCGCATTCCCCTGCTCACAGTCCACATGGCTCAGAAAGTGGAAGCTCGATTCATTAGTTTGCCATATCCCTGAGAGTGAAAGACAATTGAGTTATTACTTACCTCCTTGGATTTCCTCTTTGATTTTGTTTAAGGTGTTATCTATCTCTACCAACATGGCAGTATGTTAAAAGAGAGAGTTTTATATGTTTGTTTTATCTATATTTTAGCCCAGAATTTCCTCTTAGTGAAAGGGCTCTTGAAGTTACCTAGTCAGCCTTATGGTCAAAAATAGAAGCTCTCTTTGTTTTCGTCATCTCTTTTAAAAATGCAGCATATTCTTTTTATTTTGTAATTATAAAGATATTACATGCTCATTACAGAAAACTTGAGAATGCAAAAATATAGAGAAGAATATTAAAGGTCATCTGTAAGTTTATAACCTGAAGCTAATTACCAGTAACATTTAGGTGCTTTTTTTCCCATCTTTATATTATGTATGTATATTATGTATGTATATTATGTATGTATGTATGTATAATATAATATATACATATTATATTATGTATGTGTATACTATATATATAGTATACTATACTATATATAGTATGTATGTGCATGTGAGTATCTCTGTGTTTTATCTTATTTTCAGCATATTGTATCTACCATTTTATAATGCTTATTTCTTTATAATATCAAATGAATTTTTCTCATGTCATCAGATATTCCTCTACAGCCTATTTTTATGACTGCATAGTATTATCTCACATGAGTGAACTATAATGACTGATCGTTTATATTGTTTTTAAGTCTTAACCATTACAAGTACTGCTGAAATGAGCATAAAAGGTGTGTTTCTGGTCAGTTCCCTGGGGCAATGAATTTTTCTTTCAGCTTGAAATTGAAACAGTCTTCCTCCATGGTGTTAGACCATTTTTCTCTTATTTCTGCCTTGCTCAGCTGTATCTCATTCTGCAGCAACTCACTTTTTCCTGCTGTTTCTTAAATTCTTCATCATTAATAATCCTTTATAGATCTATATTTTCCTTTGTCAGCCAAACATATTAACCATTTAACAAATGGTACCATGAAGGGATATATAGTTAAATGCAGTTTTTTTTTTTAAAGGCCAAAGGAAAAATCTGCTAGGTCCTTTTCCTAGGACTGGATTTTCACTGAAATAAATTTTGCTCCTGGATATTGATGACTTTATTAACTATTGATATGGCCAATTTGTAAACTATCAAAAGTATTGCTTCCCAGCAAATAAAGATATTGCCAATCCATTGTGGCCATCTTTGGCAAAGCTATAGAGACAGCAGAGCAGAAACACTCAGTAAAGCCAGTATTTGCAATAGAAATGAGTCATCAGTTTATGAGAAATTACAACAGAGGTCAGTCCTTTCTCACTGAACACTTCTCATCTGTCCTGCTGCCCTGTGACTTGTTTTGATTGAATCTCTTTTGGAGTGAATCATCTATCAGGAAAGGACAAAGCAAGAGAAGGTGACGGAATGACTCCAGGTTGACCCTGGGGAAAGAATAAAATATTTAATAAAATATAAGCTTGAGGTAGGAAGAATAGGTGATGTTTCCTTAGAGATTTGTGATCAAAAAGAGAACATTTGAGATTGTTATTTTTAATGATATAATAATAATGGACTCTGGAATATCTCTTATGTTAAAACTAATTCAACTCAAAAAGTCCTGTTATAGAAATAAAATAAAAGTAATTTCACTTCTCCAGTAGAAATGGTTGGCAATCTCCAATGAAATCAGAGGCTTTTTAAGAATGAGACTTTTTCTAGAAGAATTTACAGATAATGTTTTTGACTGAATTCAACTTTCTCTTCTTCAGGTGAGTATCTAGGAAGACTCTCTTCTACTCTCTTCCTTTTCCCCTGACCCATGGTAAATATTAAATTACTAGTCAGTCACATCCCTTATAGACAGTTTAATGTATTCAGATATACAGTATGTACCAGTGATGCATATTTTCTATTTGATGAATTATTATTCACCCTTTACCCAGAAGCAAAAACAATTTTGTTAATATCACTTGCCCTAGTCACATTGTAATATAACAGTGTGGTAGATGATAAGAATATAGATTTTTTAAGATCATTTAGATTTGAATCCCAGACGACCACTAGTTATGCTTGTGACCTTAGTCAGATTATTTGATATTTCTTCCATTTCTTCATGTTAAATGGGCATAATGAAGCCTACTTCATAAGAAATAAATGAGGATTAAATGAAGATAGTACATGTAAATTAATACACTATTAGGATTATACTAAATGAGCTACATGTCTTTTTTTTTAATGTTTCTTTATTATTTTGAGAGAGAGACAGAGAGACAGAGCAGGAGAGAGCTGTCAGCACAGAGCCTGACATGGAGCTCAAACTGGCAAACTGTGAGATCATGACCTGAGTGAAAGTTGGATGTTTAACTGACTGAACCATCCAGGCACCCCAAATAAGCTACATATCTTATTAACTGTCAACACCTATTTTACCTAGTCACACTCAATTCATCTAGTATTTTTTGAGTAATTATATATGAGAAAGTAGTTTGGTAAGTTTGAAGAGTACATGGCACATATTTTTGTATGTATTTATTTTCAATAAAAGTATATATTTAAGGTATACAACATGATTTAATGTATATAAGATAGTGATATGTTTACTACAGTTGAGATAACTAACATATCTCCTCATATAGTTACCTTTAGTGTGTATGTGAGATGAGAGCGCCTGAAATCTACTCTTAGCAAATTTCCATTATTTAATACAGTATTATTAATTATAGCCATCCTGCTGTACATTAGATCTCTAGACTCACTCATCCTACAGTACTATAACTTTGTACCCTTGGACCTGCATTTCCCCTTTTCCCCCACCTTCCTGCCACTGGTAATCATCATGTTACTCTGCTTCTAGGTATTCAACTTTTTTATATTCTAAATTAAAAAAAATTTTTTTTTCAGGTGGGCAAGGGGCAGAGGGAGAGAATGAGCAGGAATCTCAAGCAGGATCCATGACAAGTATGGACAGACAGGGGTCTCAATCTAACCATCAGGAGATCATGACCTGAATGGAAATCAAGAGTCGGAGGCTTAGCCAACTGAGTCACCTAGGCATCCTGGAAATTCTACATATTAGTGAGTGTCCGGCTCATTTCACTTAGTATGATGTCTTTCAGGTTCATTGCAATTGGTGAGATCTCTTCCTTTTCTTAAGGCTGAATGATATTCTGTCATATAGATACAGGTACAAAATGAATCATATCTGTATATGAAATATATGATATGTGTCATGTATATATGTGTATGTATATATGACATGTGTGTGTAGATATATCAAAGTTTCCTTATCCGTTCATCCATCAATGGATACTTAATGTTTCTATATATTGAGGCTGCAATGAACATGGGAGTGCAGATATCACTTTAAGACATTCATTTCAATTCCTTTGGGTATATACCCAGAGGGATTGCTGAATCATATGGCAATTCTATTTTCAGTTTTTTGAGGAACCACCCTACTGTTTTCCTTAATATCTGTCCCCATTTACATTCCCACCAACAGTGAACAAGATGCTATTTTCCCCCACATCCTCACCAATACGTCTTGTCTTTTATATTTTTGATAGTTGTATGGCACGTATTACACATAAACCTACCATGATGATGTTTCAGTATAGTTGAGGAACAAATTTTACACACAATATAAGCCAGTATATAACATAAATATGCTACTCATGAAAGAAGTTTTGATTTAGAAAAAGGAATGAGATTTGTGTGGGTTAGAGAAGTGGGCAGGTCTTTTGAAGCAGATTTAATAATTAATAGCATATTGAGTAAGAGCTCAGGATTTAGAGTCAAATAGATCTGATTTGAATTCTGACTCTCGTACCTCTAACTGTGATGTAGGACAAATTATTTAATTTCCTTATGCCTCAGTTTCCCAATCTGCAGCATGTTGAGCCTTTAGACATGGAGTTGTATAAAATGTTAAATAAGATTATGCATTAGAGTGATTAGTGCAGTTCTTTATCCATTGTAGGTGCTTTATAAATGTCGTGGTGGTAGTAGGAATTGCTATAAGTGAAGACAGGGATGAGACTGAACATAGAAGCTGCACAAAGACCAATTTTATTCTTCTTTAATTTTTAAATGTTTATTTATTTAGAGAGATAGCAAGGGAGGGGCAGAGAGAGCAGGAGACAGAGGATCTGAAGAGGGTTCTATGCTGACAGCAGAGAGACTGATGGGGGGCTCGAACCCTCAAACCGTGAGGTCATGATCAGAGCTGAAGTCAGATGCTTAACCAACTGAGCCACTCAGGTGCCCCACAAAGGTCAATTCTTAATGCACCCCTATTTTGTTATTCATGTACTTGATGTGATTTTAAGGGAAGAAGACAGGAGCTTAATAAATACCACTTGAAGATTGTGATGATCATGCTTTATTTGCTATTCTTTAATTGAACTTTATAATAAAATACCAAGAATTTTTCAGGCTAAATTATTAAATGTAAGTAAGTTTCAGAACCAAAACACATCCATGAATCATTTAATTCTTTGTAGGGCATACAAATTTTTAAAACCTTCTTATCATAGTGTTAATTTTAAAATCAAGTTATTTCCTAAAGCTCTGTTTCTAATAATTTTTACTTTATTCCATTCTTTTTAGATATAATTTCACTTTATATGATTTTGTCTCTTTCATAAAGTTATATTTATTGTTCTTATAATAATAAACATACAGCTGAATGCAAAACACAAAAGCCATCAACAGTGAAGTTATTAATATACCTTCAAGATAAACATGATTGAATTAGAAGCATTTATATCTCTGATGGATAATCCAGAGGCAAATATGTTGAATAATAAAACCCGCTTTGGTACTTTATTAAATTATTGAAAATCTGAATGGTAAATGTTAGTATATTATAAGGTTTCATGTTCGTTCTATTCCCTCCACTTTTGTGTATTTCTCTCCTTTGACAAAGTATTACCATCATTTCCATAACGCTGACTATACTAAATATCACAAAGAAGTATTTTTAAGAGTAATTTCATCATCAGAACCTGGGCTGCTTTCTTTTAAAAAATCAGCTGATTCTTGTTTTAAAAGTTTGGGTAATGTCAGCAATTACTCACCAGTTCATCTCATACTTTGGAAACTGAAAAGAAATTAATTAATCACAAGTTCGTAAGTGATAGTTGAGTAGTTGAAAGAAAATTCATCCAGGAGACATAAACCAAGGGGTTGAGAATGAGACACAGCATGACTAAAGGAAAGTAAAGAGAAGCCATCATGGACAGGGCTGGAGCTAAGAGCTTTGTATCCTGGAGGGTGAAGGTGACTCTTCAGGATGGTGTGCAGAGGGCAGCATCACAAGCAGAATGCATGAGATTTCTATGCTGGCAGAGTCCACACAGGATACCAAGAAGACAGCAGCCAGACATTGTCAGTGTTGCTCTGACAGGAATTAGCTATAGAATGTACCATTCACTGTAACAATTCAGTTTTTTTCTCAGGTAGCCTCATCACTAATATTGACTTTTAGGCTCTGACTGTTCTGTCACTTAAGATGGGATACTCACTCCCCTGAAAGAAAATCTTCGATTTGAGGGTAAGTAGAGGGGTCAGAGGGAGTCCTTTATAGCTAAGAAGCCTAGCTTTCTGTGGACTAGGTACAGATGAATTTCTTCAGCTCGTTATTATCTTTGGGAATTCTCTTTTTCTGAAGCAGGCCCTATCTAGTGATAGCTGTGTCCTTGGGAGTGGCATTGATAATTTTTTCTAAAATCCTGGCCCTAAGACACTCTTTGGTAATCCATTAGACACACAAGGAGAAAACATCACTCTTTCAGGTCACTGGGACTCCATTTATTGAATTTCTGTTTTAAGGTATTAAATGCTTAGTCAGTCAACCTTTATTGAGCACACAAGGAGTATCCAGCACTCTATTAGATCTTGTAGGCAGGCATAAAATATCTAATAGATGAGGTTCATGCGCCATTCTAATTCTGACATAGGAAAAATAAAGACAGAAGAGCCCTTGAAATAACATATAAACATGTAAAAATTAACATAACACATTTTGTGTATGTACTAATCTCATATCATTCATTTAACAAATATTTATTCTGTACTTGTGATGTGTAATACCTTAAACTAGTGCTATGATGTTATAAACTGAATATAGCACAGCCTGCCCTTAAATTACTCATGATCCAGAAACAGCTGTGACAGACAAGGAATTATAATATGTGCAATGTGCCAAGTAACTGATACAAATCTGAGATTGTTATAACTAAGAAAAGCATTGCTAGAATAGGTGATATTTATTCTGTGCCTTAAAAGATGAGGAAGCTGTAATGGGAGAACATATTCAGAAATATTCCACACAGAAGAAAAACTTAGAAGACAAAGCATAGCCTATCTGTATTAGTTACCTAATACTGTGTAACAAATTGTCCCTAAATTTACTTACTTAAAATTACAATAATAATTTATTCTCTCTCACGCTGTCTGTGGGTGAGGAATTTGGGATTGGCTTGGGTGGCTGGTTCTGGCTTGAGATCTATTAGATCTATTATGCTGGCCAGGACTTCACTCATCTAAAGATCTGGCTAGGGCTAGAGCATTGGTTTCCAAAGTGGCCATCTAATACAATGGGTAAGCTGATACTAGCTATGGCCAGGGGTTTCATTTCCTCTTCATAGACGTTCTTCATGGGCCATGTTAGTGTCCTCATAGTGTGTGGCTGGCTGATGAGAAATCCAAGAGACTGAGGTAGAAGCTGTGACACCTTTTAAGTCTTCAGAAGTCATTTCTGCTATATTATGGTCACAGAGGCTAGCACTAATTTAATATGGGAAGAGGCTTTATAAGAGGATAAAGATCATAGGGCATCTGTATTGCTCAGTCAGGTAAGCATCTCACTTCGGCTCAGGTCATGATCTCACAGATTCAAGCCCTGTGTCGGGCTCTGCGCTGACAAGTCAGAACCCAAAGGCTGCTTTGGATTCTGTGTCTCCCTCTCTCTCTGCCCCTCCCATGCTCACATTTTTTCTCTCTCTCTCCTTCAAAACTAAATAAACATTAAAAATTTTTTAAATAAAGGAGGATAAAGATCAGGAGGTGAGGATTATTGGAGGTCATCTCAGAGCTTGGATACAATACCATCCAAAGTGAGGGTGATTAAAAAATAATATATGATATAGTTGGTTTTGAAAACATCTACAGACTTCTATCAGGGGTTTCTTTGTCTACCCTCCCAACCAGAATGTGAACATCTTGAAGTAAAAATGGTGTACTTTGTCTCTGTTGTTTTCTCAGTGCCCAGAACATCACTTGGAAAATAATAGAAACTTTATACATGTTTCTTGAAAAAGTGAATTAATAAACATATGAATGAATATGACCCAAGAGATCAAAATTATTAAAACCACGGGGTGAAGTCTTGATTCAGGAGAATGTGAGAAGCTAAATAAATGGGCCAGGGCCTGCATGGAAGCTAGAAAATAAGATAAGGTGGATAGTAAGAATTGTAGATGTGTCCAGCATTAGCCAAGGCTTAATCTGGAAGACATGATTATTTCAGTCGCTCAAAAAGTCTATGTTATGGGGTATAGGGAGACTTGCAGGGTGAAATAGTTCTCATAAGACCAGGGAGTTTATCAAGATAGATCTCTGAATCACATGTGTGCATTAACCATCAAACAAACTTGGCTTCTAAATGTTGTCACAGGGGTCACTGCACAGAGATATTTACTGTAACAGATTGCTACTCTTCACCTAAAAATTTCTTTGGTGGAAATAGCAAAGAACTTGGAGTCAGTTATTTGTTGTATTATTTGTTCTTTGCAACCATAATAGACCACGACCAAGCTAGTTGTACTGAAGTCTTAAGGAAACCCTGTGGTTCAACAAAAAGCAAAGGGGGACACAGGCCTTAATATAGCTGCAATGCATCAAGAAATCCTAAATCTAGAACCTGGACATTAGGCCTGTGTGATGTAGGCTACTAGACTCCAGCAGCCCACACCCAACCCATCCCCTTTTATAAGTACAAACGTAAGGCAGTGAGCATACCTATGCGATAATCTGACCCGGTGGATTCCTCTCTCTGCATGGCTGCCAGGACTCCAAATTTGGGGACTGCATCCTGAAGGACAAAGAGGCCCTGGGAGCCAGATCTACTTATACTCTTGTGTGCCCTTCATCTTCTACAGCCTGGTGGCTGGTTCCACACTGAAACAAGAAGGTAGCCCTCACAGGACCCGAGTCAGCGCTTGTCCAGCCCTCAGACCTGGAACAGCCTTGGTCTGTTCTTGCTCTACCCCTGAGGACATAACTAACTAAATTAAAACCCATCTATGTACAAAACAGAACTGTAAAGCTCCCAGAAACAAAGAAGACTATGTATCATCCTTTCCCTCACCCTTTTCATTTATTAGAAAAGAGTGGTAAGAGTTGTTCTTGATAACTCCGTTAAAGCAGGAGATGTGAAATACTTTCCTTCTACGCATGAGATGCTATTGGGAAGCTGACAGGGATGACACCTGCTTCCCACTCATGCTTCCCTCATGAAGTGTGCTAAGGAGCTACATCCTCTCCCAGATGCAGCATAACTGAGCAGAGGCAAGGCCCGATTGAACATGAGTGCAACTGTTATGCTGGGAAGAAATGGGTCCAGGTTAGAGTAAATATGCACAATAGCTAAAACGAAAACTCTAAAGTTTCTTTCATTGCTAACAAAATTGATGAAATCTTTCCATACAAAAGGGCTGACATTTGCTTTTGACAGTATTGTTATCACTTTTCAAAAGAAGAAGGCCCAAACACAGTGCCGGGAGTGCACATAGTGCAAGGAGAGTGTGTGCCCAAACCTGAGGACAAGGTCAGAACCAGCTTCCTCTGAAACTGAAGTGAACAGAATCAGCCTCTATTCATGTACGCCCCCACCCGGCACCCACGCACCCTTGCTCAACTCTTCCCTGCAACCCACTCTGTGCTGGAAATAGATCGATAGACTGTGCTGTCAGACTTATGCAAGGCTTACAGGCTCTCAGACCTCTCTCAGCCTCATGTTCAGAGTGAGAGTCTACCCACGAGGTTAAGAGTTGAGATTTTGCAGCGTTTCTCTGTATGGGAAGACAATCTATGGAATTGAGATGGTAACAAAACAAAGCAGACTTGAGACTGAAATAGTCTTTGGGCTCTCCATTTCCTAAGTCACCTATATGGGGCCTTCCCCTTCTCCCTCTCCAACAAGCTCAGTTTTGCATCCTAGTTGGGACCAGTTTTGTACTATACAGAGTGCTGGGAAGGAATTCTGATTCAGCACGACGTCCCTCTTTGACTCTGGTGACCCAGTCTTGCAGTGACTGTGTTCTGCCATGGACTCTGAGCATCCCAGCCCCAGGCACGAGTTCCTGTCCTGGGTCTCCCAGAGTATCTTCCCTGGTCATGGCCAAGGTGGTCTCCTCCGTGATTTGCCTGACCTGCCTTTGCTTCAGACCTTGAGCACTGTTTAATCTCTATTTCTCAATTCTGTTGCCTACTAGCATTGCCCAAAAAAGGTTCGTGTGTGTGTGTGTGTGTGTGTGTGTGTGTGTTTCTCCTCGTTTTATTAAGAAATAATTGATATATATCACTGTGTAAGTTTAAGGTATATGACATGATGGGTTGATTTATATATTGTGAAATAATTACCACAATGTGTGTAGTTAACATCCATTTGTTTTATTTGTGTCAAAATATATGTAACATAAAATTTAACATTTTAACCACTTTCAAGTGTATGATTCAGTGGCATTAAATACATGGATGTATAACCATTGCCACCATCTATCTCCAGAACTTTTTCATGTTCTAAAACTAAAATTTTATACCCATTAAAAGCCAACTCTTCCTTCCCTCTCTTCCTTAGTCCTCTGAAGTCACCATTTCACTGTTTCTATAAATTTGATTGTGGCAAGTACCTCATGTAAGGGGAATCATACAATATCTGTCCTTTTATGTCTGGTGTTATTTTACTTAGCATTATGTTTTCAAGGTTCATCCATGCTATGGCACGTGTCAGAATGTCCTTCCTCTTTGAAGCTGAATAATATTTTTTTCTATGTATATACCATATTTTGTTTCTCCACTCATCCATTAATGGAAGTTAGGGTTGTTTCCACTTTTTGGCTATTGTGAATAATGCTTCTATGAGCACGGTGTACTGTGGGCACAGACATCTGTTTGAGTTCTTGCTTTCACTTCTTTGGGTGTATACTTAGAAGTGGGATCGCTGGATCATATGGTAATTCTGTGTTGTTTTGTTGCTTTCAGAAGTGGCATACTGTTTTGCACCAGCAATTCACAAGGGTTCCAATTTTTCCACATCCTTGCCAACACTTGTTATTTTCTGGTTTTTGATCATAGCTATGCCAGTGGGTAGGAGGTGGTGCCTAGGGAGTTTAAAATATTATCAGTGCCCATGGCTTAGTCCCAGAGACTCTGATTTAATTATTGGAGGTGAGACCTTGTCAACAATATTTTAGAAACCTCCCAGGTGATATTAATGTGTAGCCAGTGTTGGTAAACGCATATGTTCCTTGCTTATACTAGCTGACTATCCTGTATTCCTAGGCTGCCTTCCTGGTCTCACATGAAGAGACAAAAGCCTAGAAGGACTTGGCAAGTCCACACAGCAGTAACTAATAAGTTCTGTCTGATGCCAACCTGTGTGCTGTCCACTGTCCCCCAAATATGCTCTAACGGGCTCTTTCCATAGGGTTCCAATGCAGTCTTCCAGCACAGAGCACACTTACGCCATGGATCTGGATTGTGATGTGTTTTTTCCCTAGGGCAGCTACAACAAATCACTATACACTAGATGGCTTCAAACAATAGGAATTTAGTCTTTCATTTCCAGAGTTGAGATATCCAAAATCAAGGCTTTTGTAGGGTTGGTTCCTGCTGGAGGCTCTCTCTGAGAATCCCTTCCATTCCTTTCTCTTTGTTTCTGATGGCAGATGGCAGCTCTTGGTGTTCCTTGGCTTGTAGATGCACCATTCCAATCTCGGCCTCCATCTTCACATGGCCTTTCCGCCTGTGTCTTTGTGTTTTCTCAACATCTGTTTCTTATAAGGACACTGGTCATTCAATTTAAGGCCTACCCTGAATCTGAGATGATGTCATTTCAAGATCCTTAAATTTATTATATATGCAAAGAACTTTTTTTCCAAATAAGGTCACATTCACAAGTACCTGGGTTAGGATTTGGACATTCTTGGCAAGAGACACTACAACCCACTACAGGGAGTTTTCCGTTGGTCTTACAAACTGTAATCAGTTCCATTATGAGTCAAGAGTTCAGCATTTACTTGATCTCTTAGAAGCAAGGCTGCAAGTGGACTTGCACTGGAATCAGAATACCAACCTGGCTGCATAAATCTTTGCCTCATGACAGAGGGGATGTCTCACTTTCTCGCTCTTTTCTAAGGGGCTCTAGAGCAGAGTCTAGTTCCTAAGATAGTTTGAGACTCCCTTGGAGCCAGTGAGGTAGTGCCAAGACCCTAACTCAAGATGTCACAGAAATACCCAGACTAAAGCACACACCCTGCTTTTTCTCCCATCTTAAACAGATTCGCTAGAGTACAGGATGTTGAGGCTGTTCTAAGATGGAAGTGTCTGGGGCAAAAATCTCTCATCATTGAAAGAAACCCCACTGAGAGCATTTAATGCCTCCCTGGTTGAACACCACGCTGACTGACCATGATTCCACTTTCACAGTGTCCTCTCTCCCTATCTTCTTGTTCAGACTTGTCCCGTTTAGCCTTTGGTTTCCACTCAGCCTCTCAATGATTTCAAGGCATCTTGGAAAGGAAACAACAATAAAAACAGCAATAAAATAAACCTTCTCATGGAAGAGCCTAGGACTGCCTGCCCTGTGGTGAGATGGGAGGGCTCCTACCAGGCTATCTCCCTCTTTAGCTAATTTTACTGTTCTGTTTGGATGAGAAAGGCCCATCCCTAATGGGTAGTCTCTCCAGACACTGTATAATCTGTGGGCAGTTTAGGGAAAAGGAAATTGCATTTTGTCTCATAAATAACTCCACTGTGTGCCAGAATCAGGCCAGCCCCACTTTTCCAACTGTGCAGGCATCTGGGATGTTGGGTGTAAAATCCTGAACTAAATTATTTTCAGTTTTAGAATGTTTGATAAGTTATCTAAAGTGAGAGCATTTTTTTTTCTCAGCTTTGCAGAGAATTGCACATGTGGTCCTCACTCTTGTTTTTAAAAAAAATACTTGGAATGATTTTATTACAAACTATGACTCCTTTAGGAGTGAATACATCTGAGAAAACCAAATGCAGTCTCCTAGTGGATTCAGCCATTTGTAAAATCATCAGAGAATCTATAGGCAGAGTTTTTAAGAAGTGGGAGAGGCAATTCATCAACTCTTCATGCATATTCTCCTGACTGCCAAGGAAATTAAATTTCTTTTCACCTACTGAAACCTCAGCACATTTTTATTATATAAATATAATATGTGTTTAATGCTAACATGCAATCAATTTGCCTATTATGGTGAAAACTTAGTCCTATGTTTTTCTCTCATGAAAAATTTTGCCTTAGCATATCCATTGGTGATCTAATTTGTTGGTCTGTATCTGAATGTTTTTGTAAATTTACAACTTTTTTTTACGGAAATACTGAGCTAGTTATTTTTATTTTCATTTTAATTTCTCCTGTTAGTATGGTTAGTTAATTATATGGAAATAGTGCAAGTTTAGGGGCAGAATCATATTAATCTTTGCCTCCAAAGGCTTAGAGAAGTGCTTGGTTCATAGCAAGCATCCCATAACTGTTTATTGAAATGCATATATACGTGAAGTGGGCATGTGCCCTATATACAACACAGAAGCTTAATCTCTCCTAACATGTCATTTTATCCATGTTTAATAGTTCTACATGTGTTCTATGACAAACCCTCTCAAATATTAGTATATACAAAAATTAGAATATCAGGCACCTGCGTGGCTCAGTTGGTTAAGCATCTGACTTCAGCTCAGGTCATGATCTCATAATTTATGAATTCAAACCCTGTGCTGACAGCTCAGAGCCTGGAGCCTGCTTCAAATTTTGTCTCCTTCTCTCTCTGCCCCTCCCCTGCATGTGCACATTCTCTCTGTCTCTCAGAAATAAGTAAACATTAAAACTTTTTTAAAAATTAGTATATACAACATAATACATAAAAGTTGTAGTGTAAAAGTGGCCAACTGATATATGTAAATATGCTCTATCTGATTAATAATTAAATAAATGCAAACCAAAACTGTAAGATAAACATCTATCAGTTTGACACAAACGTAAAGTTTGATAACATTTTGGTCATTTTGAGCTGATGGGAGCCACACTACATAGCGTTTACATAAAGTAAATGGGTACATGAGCTCAGGAATAAAAATGTTCATTTCATTTAAGAGAGCCATCTCAATATTCGGAATCTAGCCCACGGAAAGAATTGCACAAGTCTATAAACACACATATACAGAGGACTTCATGAAAACAAATAATATGAAATGAGATCAATGCCATCTCTTGAGGCAGGAATAAAGAAACTGGTTCACACAATAGGATATAACACAACCTTTACACAAAACAAGGTCTACCTGTATGGCCCAGAAAACTGACCAGGATATATTGTTACATGCATTATGGGCTATATATATGTGTGTGTCTATGAGAGAGAGAGAACAGTTCTTCTTTGTATTAGGAAAAAAGTGAGTGTTTATATATGTATAAGTGTGTGTGCATATAGGTATAAATAAGAAAAGTAGTGGAAGATTGGCCTAGTACAACTCATTTCAACCCTTGTTTTATTAGAAATACTATATTTCCCACCTTTCAATTTCAGTGTTAGGGAAATAGAAATAACTTGAAGCACATAGCTAATTAGATACAGTGATTATTAGTGAATCACATATTTTCTTACACTTTTAATACGTTTTTAGTCACTTAATCTTTAAATCATCTTTAGGATCACTGAGAAGATTCAGGGTTTGGGAGTTGTACAGTAATTAAGAAAAGGAAGAAAAGTGAATGTTTTAGGAGGAGCTATACAGATTACGAAGAATGTCAGAGAAAATGAGGGCTAAGATGGAGGGACTAATAAATTATAACTCGAAGATACATTCACTCATTCATTCAGGCAGCAATTTTTAAATTCAGTTTCTAGTGTTCTTAGTACTGTTCTCCTTGGGCACAGTGATGACCGGAGCTGGCAGAGTCTGGCTGCTAAGAGCTGTGGCAGAGATAGGCTCCTTTCATTCACTACTTCCTTCTGAGCACCTCCTACTCTTGACCTTGTCTGTGCTGGTGAGAATGGCTCAGGCAAGGCTGCTGCTTGCTCCTGGGAACGTTGGTGGGAGTATCTGATGAGCGAATGAATAAACGTGGTACTTCAGGTAGCAATAAGAGTTACGAAGAAAATAAAGCATGGATAATGACAGGAGTGACTGTAGTTAACTGGATTTATGTGGCTACTTTTGACAGAACTGGAAAGGACTTTCCAGGAAGGGATGGTTTGCCCTGAGATCTGAACATTGAAAATGTGATAGCCTTAAGAAGATTAGAGAGAGTGATATTCTGGGCAGAAAGAAAAGCGAAGAGAAAAAAAAAGTTCTGAAATTGTTGTGCTCAGATTTTGCGGTTAGTGTGCTTCTCCAAACTCATATATTAACCCCCTAACTTTCAGTGTAACTGTATTTGAAGATAGAGCCCATAAGGAGGAAATTAAGGTCATAGGGCTCTGATATACTAAGAACAGTGTCCATATAAAAGCTTTCTCTCCCAGCTACGTGAGGACACAGTGAGAAGGTGGTCTTCTGTAAGCCATGAAGAGAGCCCCTCACCAGAAATCAAATTGGCCAGAACCTTGATCTGGGATTTCCCAGCCTCTGAAACTATCAGAAAATAAACTTCTGTCATTTAAGCCACCCAGTCCTTGGCATTTTGCTGTTGCAGCTCAAGATGACTAATACATCAGGTTTAGGGTATAGTTAAGTTAGAGCTTATAAGACTTCCTGACAGATTGAAAGTGCAAAGCAGAAAAAACAAGATCAAAGGTAACACAGGTTTTTTTTTGCCTGAGTGACTGAGGGAATGGAGATGCACTAAATACAATGGGAAGATGGAGTAGGTGAGGGAGTTCTTGAAGGGGAGGAGACAAAATCAGGAGTTTCATTGTACACTCATTAATTTTAAGATCTCCACCTGCTAGACATTGTCATGGAGTCAGACATACAATTTGGGGTTAAGTGGAATGTCATCAGCATTTAGATTGGATTTAGAGTTGTGGGACTGGATGGGTCACCCTACCAGGCTGTGTCAATAGGGAGCCTAGTGGCATTCCAACAGTTTGAGGAGCACTGAAGACAGAGAAACCAGTAAAAGTAGAAGAAGCTATGACACAGGGAGAGTACCAGAAACCAAGAGTGGTTAAGTGCTGCTAAGAGTTTGAGTGGGATAAAAGCAGAGATTGAAGGCTAGGCTTGGCAAGTGGAAGTCCTAGGGCCTCTGGATGCAGGAGTCTCAGTGAAGTAAGGGGAAGCCAAAGTCTGACTGAAGACAGTGATAATGGGAATGAAGCCTAGTCACCTGTGGAATTATACTCCAGTGAAAAGCAGAGGGTTGCATCTGTACATAAAAAAAATTCAAGATCGGGGCGCCTGGGTGGCTCAGTCAGTTAAGCATCTGACTTCAGCTCAGGTCATGATCTCACAGTTCATGGGTTCGAGTCCCGCATCAGGCTCTGTGCTGACAGTCTACTCAGAGCCTGGAGCCTGCTTCAGATTCTGTGTCTCCCTCTCTCTCTGACCCTCCCCTACTCTCTCTTTCTCTCTCTCAGAAATAAATAAAAAACATTTTTTAAAAATGCAAGATCAAGAGATAATTTTTAAAAATATTTTTGTGATGGAAAATTTTAAATGTATAAAAAAGTAGATCCAGTAGTACAATAGACTTTGCATACAGCAACAGCTTCAACAATTAAGCAATTTTGTTAATCTGTACTGCTATATGCTTACCTAGTTCTGTATTATTATTTTTTTAATGTTTATTTATTTTTGAGAGAAACAGAGTGAGTGGGACAAGGGCATAGAGAGAGAGACACAGAATCTGAAACAAACTTCAGGCTCTGAGCTGTCAGTACAGAGCCCGATGCGGGGCTCGAACTCACTAACTGTGAGATCATGACCTGAGCCAAAGTTGGAGGATGCTCAACCAACTGAGCCACCCAGGCACCTCAAGTTCTGTATTATTTTGAAACAAATCCTAGATACTGTTTTATCTGTAATATTTGAGAGTATATCTCTAAGAGACAAGGACTCCTTGTGAAGAAATATGATCACAAGACCCTTATGACACCTAAAAACAAGTGATAATAATCCCTTAATATCCAGAGTACTTGACGTTCTAATTATCTCATAAATGTAAGTTTGAATGATTTGTTTGAATTACTTTCCAAACAGGATCTACATATTGCAATTTCTTTTGGTTTGACATTGCTATCTCCTTTTTTGCATGTGCTTTTTTTTTTTTTTTGGTCTTGTTTTATTTTGTTTTACATCTCTTCTAGTCTGAATAGTCTCTCTCCATCATTTGTCCCCCCTTGAAATTTATTTTCAAAGAAACCAGTTCGTCTTGTAGAGTTTCCTGCAGTCTGAGTATTCCTAATTGAACTTCTTGATTTTTTTTAATGTAGTTCTCTTCTTTTGTATTTCCCCCAAACTGATAGTTGGATCCAAAAGCTTGATCAGAGTCAGGTTTAAATTTTTTAGTGAGATTAATTCAGAGATGATGGTATGTTTATCCATAAAGAAGAACATGATGTCTGGTTGTCTCTCCTTTTGTGTTGTTAGTAGCCATTGATGCCCATTCTCTAGTTCTCCTAATTCATTAAGGATTGCAGAATGGTGACATTCTAATTCTATCCTTGCTTCTTTATTTACCAGCTGGAATACTTCCTCATCAATTTTTAGTTGCTTACTGTTACAGTTTTTGGGAAAGACAAAATAAATGTTTGATTTTTTCTCATTAACAGTTTTCACCAATAATAAGTAAATTCAATAGTATCTTCCAACAATGAATGCTTTAAAAAATAATATAAACTCATGGATTTAAATACATTCAATGTGTTTTAATACATTGTAGTTAGTATCCTTATTGATATTCAAATTTCCCCCATTTGTGTGCCCTAAGAGCTTCTTAGATTTGGCCCCAGAGTATTTTTGACAAACCCTGGTAGTTGTTAATAGATTCTTTACTTCCTGGCATCCTAGGTTCATCTACTACAATTTCTATCTTACATGGGGATCAGCTATTTCTTCATAGGAAAGAATGTTTAAGTGTAAGATATTAAAGTAATCTGTACATTGATAGCGATAATCCAGATAAGAGGAGATAACAACAGGAGCACAATCCTCAAGTAGGTAAGGGAGGATGGGGTAGATGGAAAGGTTGGCCTTAGATTGAAACAGAGACAGTTAATTCATTGAAGTGGTGCACTCATGGAGCAAAGCAAAATGTTCTAGAAATACAGGAGGCATATGAGTGACCAGCAAATATAACTCTGTACGTTATTCTGTGTTAAGTTGCCGCATTTCCCACTTACAAATTCTGCACTTATAAGTATAAAACTCACCTAGCTTTTGTCTGCCTATAAATAACTTCCCCAATCAAAAAATCTCAACATAGATGACTAGCAATACACTACACTTTTGAGATTTTTCATAGATTGTTAAGAATTCTTTCAAACTCAAAATAAAAACACTTTCCAAATTTAAAAATTATTTATGTTAAATTGTTTTTCTTTTAATTTCCAAGCTGGATATTCATTTACTCCTGATATATCTGAAAAAATAAAATATATTGATCATGTGGTTTATTTGCTTTTCACTGGCTGGAATCAGGACAGTTGGAGGGTCTCAGTGTACGGCACAAAGTTCCCAACTAATGAATGTCTCTGACGCACTGATGGCTATCCCATCTTGTCTGACGTGGCTAATGAAATATCCCCACTGCCTTCCTTCATACTCATTACTGCTGATAGATCCATCCCATTCCTCTCTTTGCACAGGCTGTAACATCATCTCTTCCCCTCATTTCCTTCTTATGTTTGTTTCGCTACATTATTAATGCTCTCAGGGAATGTCCAGATATTGTAAAAAAAAAAACGTGAATTCACTTCTCTTGTCTTTAGGTGTAATATAGTTGTGCTAGGTCAGATCAACACTTTCTCTTCTACCCACCAGAATCCCTTGTCCCTTGGATTTTTGGACCTAGTTGGATGAAGGGCAATCTGGAAGAGATAAGTTAGGTTTAAGACATTTTGAAGCCTGAAATACATCTTTCAGTGCCATTCAAGAAAGAAACTACAAAAAGATAACCTTAGATCAAGACTCTGAGGATGGAAGCAGAAAGGAAAGAAAAAGAGAAATGTAAGGAGTAGGAGAGTAATGATAAATGTTGATAAATGTTACAGTTTTGAAATATTGCTTAGAATCACCCAGCAAGGACTGAAAAAGGAAACTGTTCTCCATTCTCTTCTTTCTTCCTGTGACATCAAGTCTTTCTGGTCCCAGGATCCTGAAACTGGTCTACTTAATAATTGCATTAATGTGCTGCAGCTCACCAGCGTTAGTTAAAAAGTATCATTTTGGGGAACTTGACTAAAATGATTTGGATGGAAAAATTTTCTTCCAGTTTCTCAGTAATCAGTTTTCAAACTATCTTTGGGGCCCAAAGTAATCATAAATTGCAAATACATACATGACCTGTTTATGCAAAGTTGAATTTTCAAAGTACAAATTAGAATCTAATCACTCAGCTTGCAGAAGTATTCACCCTAGGATTCTTTTACAACAGGAACTTCTTTAGTGTTTGTTTCCAGACCATTAACTACTTGACAGAGAATCTATGGGTGGGTTAAGCAGCCTAATGTACAAAAGTTGGAAATTGTTAGATAAAGATAGATGAAAAATGAATCTTAAATAAGTTATAGGGAGATAGGAAAATAGAATTAATTTATTGATGTATACATCTTATGAATAAATCTATTTGTGAACATGAGGTAAAACCTTAATTGCTGTTTACCGGGCACATAGTATAATTTTGCTGGGGTTTATTCCCAGGAGTGGGCAAGTATTTTCTTTTACAACATGAAATACTTACCTTCATTGCTTATTCCATTCTACAGATTTCTCTGCATATTATATTACACATTTAACTGAAATGTTTACATATCTGCATGCCGCTTATGAGAGAAAGTGCAGTGTCACTGCCACATATATCCCAGAGAATTATTAAAATTTAATGAGCATCAGTTAGTAATAAATCCTAGAGTGGTAATATAAAACAAGATGGTGAAGTAAGGCAGTTATCTAGGTAATTTGGGAAAACACAGAGTTGTTTTGCTTGGTTCTTTTAGATTTTTAAAAATATTTCTCTACCATTTAATTTAATATTTACAGCACTGAGTGACTTGAGTGGAGCAGAATTTTAGCAGCCCTGTCCACAGAAATCCTTTGTTGTAAGCTGCCAGTTGAATCACACGTATTGAAGGAAACCTCTCTCATTTAACCTGACTCTCCAGCTAAATGTTGAAAGCTAATAAACACATCACAATGCTAATTCATTTCAAGCCAACAATAGTGAGTTCCAATCAACTGAGCTTGATGCTGGGATTACTAAGTGTGTAGTCTCATGGAGTCTATGGTCTAATGAAAAACACTAAAATAATAATAACACATTTTTTACTTAAGATATGACATGCTCTAAAAGCAATGTCTAAACAAAATTCCATGGATATATAGCAAGCAGACTGATCTGTTTTGAAAAGTCTTTGTGGAAAGCACATCTTTTTTTTTTTTTTTTTTTTTTTACAAGTAGTTTATTGTCAAATTAGTTTCCACATAACACCCAGTGCTCATCCCACAAGTGTCCTCCTCCATGCCCACCCCTCCTCCCCCACATCCATCAGTCCTCAGTTTTTGTCAGCATTCAAGAGTCTCTCATGGTTTGCCTCTCTCCCTTTCCCCCACCATTTCCGCCCTTCTTCTCCCCCTTGTTCCTCCGTCAAGTTCCTCCTAATCCTTCTATACGTGCAAACATATGATATTTGTCCTTCTCTGCCTGACTTATTTCGCTCAGCATAACACCCTCAAGGTCCATCCATGTTGCTACACATGGCCAGATTTCATTGTGTCTCAGTGCCATGTAGTATTCCATGGTATAGATAAACCACATCTTCTTGATCCATTCGTCCATTGATGGACTTCTAGGCTCTTACCAAGTTTTAGCTATTGTGGAGAGTGCTGCTATGAACATTGGGGTACATGTGCTCCTATGCATCAGCATTTCTGTATCCCTTGGGTAAATTCCTAGCAGTGCTATTGCTGGGTCCTAGGGGAGTTCTATTGTTAGTTTCCTGAGGAACCTCCACACTGTTTTCCAGAGGGGCTGTACCAGTTTACATTCCCACCAACAGTGTAGGAGGGTGCCCACTTCTCCACATCTCGCCAGCATCTAGAGTTCTCTGATTTACTCATTTTAGCCACTCTGACTGGCGTGAGGTGGTATCTCAGTGTGGTTTTGATTTGTATTTCCCTGATGAGGAGGGATGCTGAGCATCGTTTCATGTGTCTGTTGGCCATCTGGATGTCCTCTTTGGAGAAGTGTCTGTTCTTGTCTTCTGCCCATTTCTTCACTGGGTTGTTTGTTTTTTGGGTGTGGAGTTTGGTGAGTTCCTTATAGATTCTGGATATTAACCCTTTATCTGATATTTTATTTGCAACTATCTTTTCCCATTCTGTTGGTTGCCTATTAGTTTTGGGGGTTGTTTCCTTTATGGGAAAACACATCTTTTAAGTCTGGCCTTCAAGAACAAGGAAGTTTTCAATAGGCCAAGATGGTGGAAGATACTCTTCTGAAAGAAGAGTACAGAGGCAGAAAGCACAAGTCATCTTTAGAGGAGAAATGTCCTGAGGAGCTAAAACTTAGGCTGTGGGCGTTTGCTGTGATATTTGAAAATACAGCTCAAGACCAGTATTACAGGTCCTGGTAAACTAAGACAAGAAGACTGCTTTTATAATTGGCAATAGGTAGCTGGGGAGAGTTTTTGAGCATAGACTGTTCTGCTTAGTGAAAGTAAGTTTGTGGGATTGATAGGGTTAGGGGCTGGAAGTTGGAGACCTAATAGAAAACTTGGCATTTGCCCAATGGGGAGCAAGTGGGGGCTCTGAATTAGTGTAGGAGTAATGGGAATGGAAAGAGGGGGTGGTTTCTAGGTTTTACTTGGGTAGAGTTGTGATAATCTAGTGACAGACTGAGTAGCATGGGCGTGGGGGTGATGCAGAGGCCCCTATATTTATGGAGAGGAAGAGAAAGAGAAAAATAGGAAGAAAGCGTAAGTTAGGAGAAGGGCTACCCAGGACCTCTGAAACCAAATGAAGAGAGGATTTCAAGAAG
This sequence comes from Proteles cristata cristata, assembly GCA_017311185.1. Taxonomy (NCBI): domain Eukaryota; kingdom Metazoa; phylum Chordata; class Mammalia; order Carnivora; family Hyaenidae; genus Proteles; species Proteles cristata. The sequence goes on along the minus strand of JAESUZ010001419.1, from coordinate 1,488,548 downwards.
AGGGTCACTAGAAACAAATAACTTAGAGAGATATAATAAAACAAGGACAAAGGAGAAATACACAAATTTAGCAAAGAGAAAGTTGCTGTTCATTTTTTATAATGTGATGAGATCAGAAGCTAGATTGCAGCGGATTGAGGAGTAAATGGAAAGTGTTACCTTGGAGAAAACAAGAGTAGAGGATTATTTTTGAGAAGTGGTGGTGAAGTGTAAATGAGAGAGGGCTGTAATTCTTTGAAGAATAATATGGTTGAAGAGAAAGTTTTATTAGGACAAGGAAAGCTAATACCAAGGAGACAACAAAGAGGTTAGGTGGTAGGTTGTTACATTGATGACCCCCAGGGAACTGTGTCTCCCAGTATTCATGTCCTTGTGTCCCCTTGAATCTGGAATGGCCCAGAGAGCAATAGAATATGATGTTCTTGGAAAGGCTTCCAATTTAAGGCATTAAGAAGAGCTGACAGCTTCAGCTTTTGTACTCTGGAGAAGCCAGGCACCATGCAAGAGCTTTAACCTGACACCATCCTGCTGTGGGGGAAACCCAAGCTATCCACATGGAAATGCCGTATGGAGCGAGAGAGATGTCCATCCAGCTCCCAGATGTTTTAGGCACCCCAGCTGTGTCACCAGACATGAATGAGGAAGGCAGTTTGGGTTTTCCAGCCCCTGAAGATGCTACTTGAATCACTGAGGAGCCTGGCTCTGCCCAAATTGCAGACTAGTGAGTGAATAAATTATTGCTGTTGTAAGCTGTTGAAGTTTGTTTTTTGTTTTTTGTTTTTTTTAAGGCTTTTAATGCAGCAATGGGTGCCTGGAACAGGTGATTAAAGAATGAAGCAATTTTAGGAAAGTTGGATAGATAGAATTAGACTCCAGAGAAGATGAGTGGAGATAGGATCAAGTGGAAAAACTGGTCTTGGAAGTATGGATGCTGCCTTTTTTGAGGTCGACCAGATTGAGAAAAATAAGGACAAAAATTGAAGTTAGTTACGAATGGGAGGAAAAGTGGACCGATTCAAGCTAGACAGTGAAGCACTGTGTTGAGAATGAGGGTTGCACAAAGGAGCTGAAAGCTAAAGAGGGAGAAGAAATATGTCTGATTATGAATGAAATAGGGGTTCATCTAGGAGGAGTAAATAAAGGGCAGAGTGGCTCTAAGAATACTGGTCAGTGCTGCGGCCATGAATTTGTATTGAAGCCAACAGCTCTGTGACTTTTTGCACCCACCCTTATTGAGACCAGCTTCCTTCATGGATCAAAACTTACTGTGTAGTTGGGTAAACAGTCATTCTATTTGATTTAGGAGATTTGGACTCTAACTGTATAAACAAATGGAAAAAAATGTAACCCAACTTGAATCTTCAAGTGTTTCAAAGACTTTCAGAGACCTTTTCCACTTTTACAGAGAAATTCATGGACCTGCTGCTTGTCAACTTGCAATACTGGAAATGATTTCCATTAGCAATTGCTGAATCATATACCTGAGATTACAGACAATGCTATTTATACTAAAGAAACTGAGTGCACGTCTATTTTAGCTTCCTGTCCTATTTTCATACTTCCATTCATTTGGAGATTTGTCCCATATGTTGTCCTCAGCACTCTGTCTTAAACTGCTGTCTACTTACAGCTCAAAAAAGCTTCTGTTCCAAATGGGACTTTATTTCAGTAGAGGGCTGTACTTACTTTCAATCTATTACTTAACTGACAGGTAATGAGAAGGTTAATTAGTCAAGTTCTAAAAGCACTCTGTGATGGCCAAAAGAAAAAGTTGGTTTTGTACCCTTGCATGGTACAGAATGACTTATCTCTTTTTAATAGATCCTTACATGAAAGATAAACTACTGGCAGGGTTTGGAATATGAGCACTTGTGGAAAGCCAATGCCGAATGATCCAATGACTTTGAGATGCTAAAGGGAGTTTATGACAAGCCCATATCACAGCTGAATAAAATCCAGATGCTTCCACTGGCCGCTCTCCTTGTCTTGACCTCTAGGGGCTTCCTGTTCCCTGATCTCTCATTTCTCTGAGCCTCAGATTCATGGTTAGTTTGATAGTTGGCTTTGAACTCCTGATCCTACTTATTTTTGTGCCAGAACCTAACTGTGTTATGTTTCTCAGTTCTGGCTGCTCAGTCTGACTCACTGCAATCCCACTGCAATCAATGTGCCTGGTATTTCACACCTTGACATACTTCCCACTAGGATGTGGCCCCACAGTAAGGAAAGAACTTACACCAACACCCATTGACCTATACCATGCAATGCCTATTGTTGTAGCTGAACACAGGTTACCCAATGACATTCAGGTAATTCTAGCAGCTACTGTTTAGGTTGATTCACCAGAAAGTTCCAACAGGCCCTTTAAAACATGGTAAGATGGCATGGGTTGTTCTGAGTTAGAATTAATTACTGGTTCTTTCAGTCGTTAGCTGGGAACTAATTTAAGATGACTTTATGCTCATACCTATGTGCTGGAAGTTACATATTAAGACAAGCCTTGACTATCAAGTTAAATAAATATCAGGGTGAAAGAAATTAAGGGTGTATATCGTGGTATGTACCATGGACAAGTAAACTAAGCATTTTGACTGAAATAAATGCATGCTTTTGCTATTCCAGTCAAACTACATGCTAAATAGATTGAGAAGAAGAAAATAGCATCAAACAAATCTATGGCTTGGAAACTGGATTGGCATCAACAGAACTAAGGAAATTCAAGCCAGATTTGAGATGTGCTGAAAACCAAATTTCCTCAAGGCCTGGGAGACTTTGGCACGTTGTACTGAGCTGTTAAATTCTAGAGTGATTTCATTTGTGCCAGCTACTTACCATCACCAACATCAAACTTGCATAACTACACTACTGTTTTACTGCTGAAAATGAACTTGTGTTGGCCTGAATATGTGCAGAGGATAAATGGCAAGAAGAGATCTGATCTGCTGTGCAGAAAGCTAAAGGGATACATTTGTAGGAGAAGGCTTGAGCATAAGGAACTCCACAAAGACATTCGGCAGAACAATTTGCATGTACGGGATAGCCATTACATGGTTTGAAACAACAGACTTAGCAGCTCCCTCCATATGAGGGCTTCTGAAACAACAGTGAGGAACAAAAATGTCCCAAAGATGATTAAGTGAAGAGTGATGATCACAGATAGCAACAAGGGGACAGATAACTGACGCTCTCTGGTATCAAAACACAACTTTCAATACAGTGCTGGCAGAGAATGCTGTTATGAAACACCTAGATGCCTCTTTCAATGCTGAGGTGTTCTTTCTCTCAGCTGCCTGGTACAGGGGCTAGTGTCTGCTCACAACCCACGCCCTAACCCCCTGCTGAGGAGAGCTGCTTTCCCAAAGTCATGCCCCATCCTGGGGCAGCCCACATCCAGTGGCTGTTGATTAGGAGATACAAAGGCCTGTCTCTCTTATCTTGATTCAAGACACCCTGAGGGGCCATCCCAGGTAGATAGGTCCCCTGTAGGACTGTGGGTGGCCTCTATTATACCTGCCTCATGTTCCCGCTCACTCTACCCTATTATTCTGCTCCCCTCCTGCTCCAACAGGTGTTGTTCCTGAGCAGTCCCCTCAGTAAACCTCTTGCAGGCCAGTCTCCATTTCAGTCCCCTTCCCCAGGAAACCAACCTAAGACATACTCATCTGATGCCAACACCAAGTGGTGGGACAAACATGATAAACATACATTTGTTCCCAGCCTTCCTTTCTCCTACTCTTCTAAAGAGGAGTCAGACTTTGCCTGTTCGTATCTTGCCTGTTCCGCAGCCTTCTGCTTGGCAGAGTCTTGACAGAAAGGTGATGGGGTCAAGGGTAGAGCTCTGGTGAGGAGATCCCAGAGAAGCTTTGGCAAATAAAGAAACTATTCAGGGCTGAGTAGGGATTTTAAAAAATACCATTGGCTCAACCCAACCCTTTCATGGCATTCAAGCAAAAGAAGAGAAGAGCTTGGATTCTTCGGAAGTGAATTTTTGTGACTGACCCATTCTGTGTTTGATGACAGTGGTCAAAATTTTTAAGCTTTTCCTGTGAATATAGGCAATCTCAGCTTTAGATGTCAGCGGTGATGTCAGCAGAACTGTATGTTTCAGCAGTGCTTTAAGATGGGACATACTTTTACTATGTCTAATCCACATTCTTTTAATGCTATGAATTTAAGTCCACAAAAATAGGATCATAGGTTTCAAGGCTTTAAACAAAAATGTTTGTAATAATAGAAAAATAATTAAACTGTTGTTTCAGACTTTATCATGAGAGACATATGAATAGCTACTAACACATTTTTCCAAAACACCTACATGTGTCAGTCATGCACATGTGGGAGCTAAAGACAAAGGGCAGCCAACCTCAGTGGTATAATGGTCTGTAAGAATTTTATGTGCAGAAGACACTCTGTGACAAGACTTTTAGATTCCCTAAGTTATGATTTTTGTTCTAATGCCCAATACCGCTGGCACGTAAGTGGCATTGCTGAGGAGTCTGGCTAGGCTGGAGGACACGCAAGAACACCTGTGGAGAGGACAAGCGGGGATCCCTCTCATGTCAGGCCCTCACAGCCCAGGACTACATCCTAACTAGACTCTCTCGAAGTGGGTTTGAGTTGCTTGTGAATCATGGCATCCTGAGTTACAGGATGGATCTCCTATCTTTTTTCTTCTTCCTATTGAGAGTTGTCAGCAATTTTTGTTAAGGGTAGAAAATTTCCAAGAATAAGATTAAGAATACAAATAAGCATTTTAATGATGCATTTAGGACAAGTTTTCCAAACACAGTATTTTCTTCGGCGTACACTTCCAAAAGCTGGTAGTGATCATGAGCCGTTAGCAATCTAGAAATCAGAGGCAGTTATGTTCCAAATTTACCAAGATGCTCCAATCTGTCATCATTAGACATGTACCTTCAAGGCCTAAGAAACGAGCTTTCCTCTTAAGGGTCTCTGTTCTTGAGTTCAGTTGTTAAGTCCATGGATAAAGGACCAACTGGGGAGACTCAGGACAAGAAGATTAAACATCCTTCAGAGGAAAGGCCAGGGTGTGGTGGGTTGCCCATGTCCCTTCTGTGTCCCGCTCAATACAGATAGTTGTTGGGCTGTCCTGAAGCCAGTGCCATTTCTGTCCTGCGCCAGTGCTCCTGGCCACCTTTGAAGGTGATCATCAGCAATCAATACCTATGAGCTTTGACTTTGTTTATTTTTATAATTTATTTTGTAATCTACATCTTAAAAAATTAGGCCAGAAATATTGACACATCTTTTTTTATAATATTATCTGATACACGATATGAGTTTATGTTCCAGAACAGAACTATATAGAAATTTAGTACTTTGAATCTTACCTTCAAAAGAAAAACACTTTATATTGAAGTACAACATATATGATGGAAATAAAAGACATTTTAGTGGTGTGTAGCTCAATGAGTTTTTATAAAGGAAACACATCCAAATCAAGAAATAGAACATGATCAGCACTCAGTAAGTAGCTTCCGCTGTGATCCCTTCTGGTCACTGACCCCACCAAAGGTACTCACTATCTTGTCTTTTTACTATTTGCTTAGTTTTGTCTGTTTGTGTGTGTGTGTGTGTGTGTGTGTGTGTGTGTGTGTGTGTGTGTGTGTGTTATTATTATTGGATACAGAAAATACAGATGGTTCCTGACTTAGGATGATTCAATCTAAGATTTTTCAATTTTACAATGGCACATAAGGAATACATATTCAGTAGAACCCATCCTCCAAATTGTGAATTTCAATCTTTTCCCTGGTTAACAACATGCAGTGCAATACTCTCTCATGATGCTGGGGGGCAACAGCCACAGCTCCCAATCAGCCACGGGATCATAAGAGTAGACAACAGACATACAACTATTCTGGTTTTCACTTCAATAAATTACATGACATAGTCAACACTTTATTATAAAGTAGGCTTTGTGTTAGAGAACTTTTTCCTACTGTAGGCTAATGTTAGTGTCCTAAATGAGTAGATTGGGTATATTAAATGCAACTTCGATTTATGCTATTTTCAATTGATAAGTCAAGGATGATCTATATGTACTTTATCTGGCTTCTTTCAATTGATAGTATGTTTGTAAGAGTCATCCTTATTGTTGTAAGTATTTGTATATCATTTACTTTTTTATTGCATAGGATCCCACTGTCTGAATAGACCACAGCTTATTTATATCTTCTTCTACACTTACTTATCATTTCTTCTTTTAGAAATATTGCCCCTATGACCAGATGCAAAACTCTAACTTCAATTGTTTTGTCTGAATCTCTGAGGTCAAACAATGCCATCTGGAGGAAGAGGCTGCCCTTTTCCCACACTTTTAATTTCTTCAGTGTCAGAAAGCCATTCTGGTCCACTTTGATGGCTCAGAGCTGCACTGTTAATCCACGATAGCTCCTAGCCAGATATGACTACTGAGCATTTGAAATGGGACTGGCATGAGTTAAGGTGTGCTGCATGTGTAAAATACACATCGGATTTCAAAGACTTGGCCTGTAAAAAAAAATCATATAAAACAATTAAATGATTTTTAGATTGATTACTTATTAAAATAATTCTAACTTGGACTGAATGAAATATATTATTAGAATTAATGTCATCAGTTTATTTGGGTTTTTTTTTTTTTTTTTTGCTTCTAAAAATGTGGCTACTAGAACATTTAAAACTGCACAGGTGACTTTCAGTGTATTTTTATAGGCTAGTACTCATCGAGATCACTATTTCATTTATTCTTCTGCTGAAAGATGTTAGAATGTCAGAATGTTAGACCAGATGGTCTCCCAAGGTTTTGTTTGTTTGTTGTTGTTGTTGTTCAAACAATTTTCTGAAAGTCCTGGTGCCCATTAAAACCAGTACATGAAGGGGTGCCTGGGTGGCTCAGTCGGTTGAGCGTCCCGCTTCATTCAGCTCAGGTTGTGATCTCACGGTTCATGGTTTCGATCCCCACATGGGGCTCTGTGCTATCTCAGAGTCCGGAGCCTGCTTCTGATTCTGTGTCTCCCTCTCTCTGTGCCCTTCCCCAGCTCACTGTCTCTGTCTCTCTCAAAAATGAATAAACATTAAAAAAACACACACACAAAAGAACCAGTACATGGATGCCCAGACCCTGGTAATGTACAATTGCTCCTTCGGCAGTTTGAGGTCGTCCCAGTGAGAATCGGTGCACGCCTGCCTCAGGGCGTGAGCATTGCATGTGTGCTGCAGGTAGCCAGTGGGCTTGGGGAACACGTATAGCCCTGATACCACTTTAATTAAAAATGTGACAAGAGATGTTGATTATGAAAGTCTAGGAGGCTTCACATTTCCAGCCTTCATAGAGAAACCACTTTTCGCTTCACTTAACACTGTTTATAGCCGCTGTTGGTTTATATGGAAAATGTGGCAGTGAAAGTTCTAACGATTTATATATGGCAATATAATTTATATGAAGTCATTTTGGAGGCCAGCTGAATAATGAAAGTGTCAATTAATTTTAAGTTTTTGACTACGTGTTTAGGTTTTATCATCCACAGACCACATTTTAGATCAATTCTGAGCATTCATATGAAGGTGGCCCCACAAGTCTCAGAGCCATAAAGAAACGAAGAGGATCCTAGTGAAATAGGAATATGATATGTAGAAATTTTTTTTCAAACTGGAGATAGGGTTGCAAACAACTTTACTAAATACTATACTCATATGTGAAATTTTATTTTGACTTGCTGCTTTGAACCTGGAAGAATTCACAACTGTTATACATTTCATTGAGCACATAGATTTTTAAATTTCTCAGCACATCTGAGTTTTAACATCTTTTTACCCATGTCCCCCTCTTCTTCTCCAATGTCATTATTACTCATTGTTGGCAAACACCCACATATCTCTTATCTTTAAAGTCATAAGAGTTTTAAATTATTAAAAACCTCTGGAAATATGGCCTCTTGGTTGTGCATTATATTATATTCCTAATCCCCAGTTGCCCTAACCCCTTAATTAAAACAGGAGCAATTTAAATCATTGCAATGATGTTTTTGTGATTCTATATTTTAATTGCATTTAAATGATGAATATTTGATGCTGTATATTTGTCAGACAAATAGGAATAAGCACCCTGATTCCCCCTAAGACAATTAACTACGATTTAAAGTTAGGAAAGCCTTAATTAAATGAATTAGGAAATCAGACACAACTTGTAAAGTGTCCAAGGGGCAAATTCAAGGACTTCATTCTAAATACCTTTATGGGAAGAAGAAAAACTATGCTGATTTCAGAAAGGATTAAAAATTGAACAGGCCTAGAGTTTTCATCAGGAAATGATCTGGTTTTAGATTCTCCATTATTTTTTAAGCTACTTTGGGGACTATTTGAGAAACAGCTCAGCTTCTGTGGAATGATCCTCTGAGTAAAGCAATGACTGGAATCTGTTTTTCTATCATTGGATCCTCACATAAAAATCAGCCCATTAAAGCCCTTCTCACACAGTCTTGAGGAGGAATATAAAACACTTCTTCAGAGCAAGAGCTGGAGGGGAACCATGGACGCCTGGGGTGCTTCTCAATGCGTGTCACCCACAGAGCGCCTGCTGCGCTAGCGAGGTTTGCGCAAGGCCACTGGAGACGGCGAACGAAGGACGCAGCCATTTGGCGTTTTTCTGCAGGCATGAAAATAACTGTCTACGTAGAATGCAGAAATGTTAGAGCTGGAAAAGGACCTTAGAGATGATGGGATCCAACTCCCTCTCTTTATGAGAAAGCCGAGGTCCAAAGGAGAGGCAGCACACTCATTATTGGCAGAGCATGCTCCATTTACAAAGTACATTAAGACCAAAGCAGGAAAATGCGCATACTCTGTCACATGTGCATGCGCTCTCTCACGCTCTCTCTTCCCTCTCTCCCTCTCTCACATGGGCAAGCTCACCTGCCCCTGGCCTTCTGTCCTCAGTAAATTCTTCCGGGATGATACTCTTGTGAGGAAAGGAGGGGGCTCTTTTTCAATTACATTGTATTTTATTTTTTCACTTCTCTTGAAAGATGATTGACAAATGGAACTGACGTACTTAAGATGTACTCTCTTACCGAATTTCAAATACACAATACACTATTATTAACTATAGTCACTGTGCTACCCATTAGGTCTCCAGAACTTACACATCTTATAACCAAAAGTGTGTACTCTTTGACCAACATCTCCCTATTTTCCCCACCTCCTAGTAACTACCCTTCAACTCTCTTGTTTCTTTGAGTTCAGCTTTTTTTAGATTCAACCTATACGTGAGATCATGCAGTATTTGTCTGAGAATGGCTTATTTCACTTACTGTAATATCCTCAGGCTATCCCTGTTGTCACAAATGGCATGGTTTCCTTCTTTTTTTAATGGTGAATACTATTCTATTGTATACGTTATATATTCTATAGTGTGCATATATGTATATATGTATGTATTTGTATGCATACACATACACACATATTTCACATTGCTGGTGAAGAAGTAGAGAAAATGGAGCCCTTACACACTGTTGGTAAGAATGTAAACTGGTACTCCCATTATGGAAAACAATAGGGAGGCTCCTCAAAGATTGAAAATGGAGCTATCATGTAATCCAGCAACTCCTTTCCTGGTGTGTATGCAAATGAAATCAATTCACTTGAAGAGATAGTTGCCACTCCTGTGTTCATTGCAGTATTATTCATAGTAGCTTGGCTATGGAAAGAACTTGGATGTCTGTTAACAAAGAAGGGAGCTGTTTCCATGGACTTGGACCGATCCTTTGAAAAGTCACTTGTGAGAAATCCTTCAGAGGAAATTTTTCAGGTCCAGCACTACTGTCTTCAAGGGTAAAAGACAGCTCATTTATCTTAAGCCCCCAGTTGTCGATAATGTGTTGTATGCAAAGAAGGATGTGTAACTTTTCTTATCAGTGTTGTCAACCCAGGTTTTCTTGGTTTACGACTTGCCCACTGCCTCCTTTCCAGATGGCCCATGTGTTTGCATTGTGTTGCTCTTCTCTTCACATGCACACATACATGCAGGAAATGAAAGACTCATTTAGAGAGTAGAGTCATTAACTTCAAGCAGTCATAGGACAATACTCCAATTTTTATCAGCACTGTGATGATTGATTCTGGAGTAAAATATTCATTTAAAAAATGCTCCACCTTATTCTGAGGACTCCAAAGCCTCTGAGTTTGGTTGAGAAGGTCAGACTTCTGCTGCATAGCGGGCTCTCTGCTGTACTTATCTCAAGCACATTCTGTCTCTCCCATCCCTCAAACCTCCATGCCCTCATTCCCTTCAGCACAGGGTATCTCATCCTTGATGCTATTGACTTGTGGGACCAGATTGGTCTTTGACAGTGGGAGGGGTGGGGCTGTCCTGTGCACTGTAGGATGCTTGGCAGGATTTCTGGCCTCTCTACTCAGTAGATGCCAGTAGCACCCATTCTCTCAATCATGACAGTAAAAAATGTCTCCAGACGTTGCCTCCAATTGAGAACCACTGCTCTAGCATGATCATCCATGGGGAAGGGATTGACTATGTAGTCCATAAAGTCTGCACACCTTTTCCCAGTCCGCAGGGACAGCACTTGTGCTGCACCTTGCAGGGGTCTGCAGTAACTCGATACTCTCTAGGTATGCCCAGTAAGGAACTTGGTAAGTTCCCTTTCTGGTCTTTGTGGCTGCTGTGTTTTCCTGTAACATGCTAAGAAGCTCTAATAGAGAAATTACCTTCATTAAGGACAAGAAGAATCTCAATAAACTGGACACCATGGAAGGAACCGGAGCATTGGTACGTTCCCCAAAGGACGCCCTCCCCTACTTCTGCCATTGACATCACTTCTCAAGCAGACTGAGCCCAAGGTCCCTATCAGAAGTGAGGAAGAGTTATTTTTGTCTAATCGCCTACTTTCTGATTCTCAGGGGGCTGTCCAACCTCCCTGATGGTTATACAGTTTCCTCCTAAGGAGGCATGGGAGGGGGGAAATGTGGTGGGCAACACATTTATAAAATTACCAAGTGACCCCCTCCTTCAATACCATGAATTGCAAATATGTCACATACCAATGAGTAAGGTTTGTGAAAGAAGTGTTGATTTCAACCATCATAAACAAATCACCCTTTCCTTCCTAGCTAACTCCCTTGGTAAGAACAACCAGTACACAAACCCATGAGGCTAGAGAAGGTGTGTGGGAACAGGAAAAGAGTGGGAGAAGCTTTTTGCACTTTATTAAAATAGGAGTATCAGCATCTCTTTTTTGATTAAAAAAACAAAAAGCAATGCATATATTCATGTTTCAGTGCTTCCTTTTTCTGGACCATCTCCCAGTGGTAAGATGTATCATTTTATAGGGTTGGTGTTTCTTTTTTTTAACCTCAGTGTTTTTGCTCAGATTCATAGGGCTGTCGGTAGGTTGGCAGGTACACACATGAGGAAGATCTCAGCAGGCAGAGTCCTTCTCTTCCTCTCTCCTTAATTTCCTCCTTTACATTATGGGATGGAGCTTGGTGTTTGCTTAACTAAGATTTTCGAGACGCTATTCCAGGTGAGTGCAGGGAGAAATAGTAAGATAGAGTAACAACACCTCCTGATATGAAGAGGGGAAATTTTTTTTCTAAGACAGCTGAATCTGTTTGCATAACTCGGTGCTTCTCCTGGGACCAGGGCTCTTGGCAGGGTCTCAGAGAGGCTGCTGAAGGGGCATAGAGTCGGGGCCCAGAGGGTAGTTTCTGCTGCTGTTTGATGATGGTATCTCCAAAGGCAGATGGTCTGAACTGGATGAACCCTCTGCCTGATACTGAACTCTGTTGCTAGCTCTTTTTCCCAGCTTCAGCCTTATGTCCATTCCAATGTTGGGAGCAGGGTTAGATTTTGATTACTGAGTTGTAAACTGTAGGACATTTATAGTAAATGGAGATAAATAGAAGACCTGTAACACTGAAGTGTTAGGAACATATTTACATCTAATGAATCTAAATACAAAGAATTTTAGCTTTTTTGGAAAAGAAAGGATTTTTTTCTGAAGCAGATAATTTGAATCCCAACTCAACGGAGCTGTCCATAGATGGGTCGTGGAGTTTAGAAACCCCTTGAAACAGAATGCTTATGCATTTTCCTGAGATGGATTCCATATATTTTGTCAGATTCTCTAGATCCATATTGTCTCAGACACAGTTACAAAGGTGCACTTTTTTGTTTTGTCTACAATTTTGACTTTTTAGTATGTTTGTGTGTGTATTTGGTTTTTAGGTTTTTTTTAAGTTTATTTATTTTTGAGAGACAGAGAGAGCCTGTGCACACATACAACTGGGGGAGGGGCAGGGTAAGAGGGAGAGAGAGAGAATCCCAAGCAGACTCCATGCTGTCAGTGTGAAGCCCAATGCAGGGCTCCAACCCATGAACCATGAGATCATGATCTGAGCAGAAATCAAGAGCTGGATGGGGCGCCTGGGTGGCTTAGTCGGTTAAGCGTCCGACTTTCGCTTGGGTCATGAGCTCGCGGTTCGTGGGTTCGAGCCCCTCGTCGGGCTCTGTGCTGACTGCCAGCTCGGAGCCTGGAGCCTGTTTCGGAGTCTGTGTCTCCCTCCTCTCTCTGACCCTCCCCTGCTCATGCTGTCTCTCTCTCTCTCCTAGAAATAAATAAAACATTAAAAAAAAAAAAAAAAGAAATCAAGAGCTGGATACTTAACTGACTGAAGCACTTAGGCACCCTGGTTTTCAACTTTTTGAGACCAGATTGTTTAATTGGTGTTTCTCTATAAGATATTTTCCAAAGGGGGGTCAATATGGGGTTTCAAGATTTCTGGAGATGAAATTCTTAGCTACAATTGGTTTAGGTCTTGTAGAAAGTTGTATCATTGAAGTTTAGTGGTGATGGTGACTTTCTGTGAAGATAATGTCAGATTGAGAAAGGAATTGAGGAGGAAAAAGGAGGGAAATATTAGATAGTGGGGGTGCACAATCACTTTTGTTCTTTTCTTCAATATGCTTAAGGTAATTAAGTTCCTTCTTGTATGTTAAGATACTGCCACCATTCCTCTTCCCTTGAAGAAGTGCTTATGTCAAATGTTATTCCAAGAGCAAGGAGTGAGGATTGAAGGCTACATTGATGACTCTAGACCTGGGAAACAGGGCTTTACTCTCCCCACCACCCTGCCCCATACTGCTGCCCTTACAACATCACAACTTCCTTCTTCAACACCATATCTTCTCATGAACTCCTGAAACAGAGTTGGGAAGTTAGTTCACCTCCTTTTAGGTGAGTGTGATAGGGTGCTGGGATGGCTCTGTGGGTTAAGCTTCTATCCCTTGATTTTGGTAAGATCTAGTAGTGCTTCGGGCTCCTTACTGGGCATGAAGCTGCTTAAGATTCTTTCTCTCCCTCTGCTCCTTCCCCATTCACAGGATCTCTCTCTCTCTTAAAAATAAATAAATAAAAATTTTTAAAAAGATGGAGTGATTGTCACCAACCTATTCCCTGATCTCACACAACAATTCCCTTCTTACTGTTTTTAGGCACAGGCACTTTTCTGCCACAGGGCCTTTTGTATTTGCTATTCCCTTTGTCTAGAATGCTTTTCCCCACATAGCGTCACAATTCACTCAATTACATCCTTTGGATCACTATGCAGAAGTCACTATCTCAGGTGGCTCTTCCCTAGTCACCCTTAATATATTGACCTCCCTCTATAGGTCATACCCTTCTTTCCTGCTTTAGTTTTTCAAATTAGCACACACCTCTATCTTCCCTATTCTATATTTTACTTATTCATGTGTTATCTAGTGGAGTTTTGGCTCCCAGAGACTGTAAGCTACATTAGGGCAGGAATGTTTCTCTGTCCCATTCAGTACTAAAATTATAGCACATAGAAGAGTGCCTGGTTAATTGTAGATACTCAGGAAATATCCCTTGAATGAATAATCTCAAGAGATTTTAGGATAAATCTTGCTCATGAGAAAAAGTACCATGTGACCTTTCAATCCAGTAATTTTATGATCAAGCAGCCAACCTAATCAGGCAAACTGATTTAAGTGGCCCAATAGCTTCTATGTTTGCATCAAAGTGTTTGTCATCCCCATAGCACAATCTATAACTTGGCCGTTCTCCTCATCAGGTTAAGTTCTGCAGGGGAATGAAATCTGACTCAGAGATGAGATGTGGAGCATAGAGACATGTTCAATAAATGTAGAGAAAAATGAGAGAGTGAAAGAAAATACAAAAACACCAAGATTAGCCATTGATATGGATTTACGTATTTAATCAGAGGGATAAATAGTCTCTTTGTGAACACTTGGAGCACATCCCCCTTTATTTTGAAATCCCCTAGAGATTCGCCAGCAAGATAAGGAAGAAGCTATGATCTCTAAAGAAATCTTTGGAAACAAAATTGGGCAGAGTACGTAAGCTACCTTGGATCAGGCTTAGACTGAAGTACCCAGGATGCAGAATGGAGGCAGGGGTTGTTATAGAAATCAGGTGATTTGGTGGGTGTAGACCACCTTGTAGCAAAGTTCTGAGTAAGAATCTTAAGAAAAATAGTTGGGGGGGGGCACGTGGGTGATTCAGTCGGTTAAGCCTCCAACTTCAGCTCAGCTCATGATTTTGCAGTTCATGAGTTGGAGCCCCTCATCAGGTTCTGAGCTCAGAGCCTGGAGCCTGCTTCTGATTGATTCTGTGTCTCCTTCTCTCTCTCTCTCTGCCCCTCCCCTGCACCCTCTCTCTCTCTCTCAAAAATAAATAAACATTAAAGAAAGTATTTTTTAAATAGTGGGAGCGACTACAGTTGGTTTTGTGACAACTCCAGCTTTCTAGAGTGGCTTCAACCTTTTAAATAGGGGTATGGACACTCCATCTTTCTCATCCACATAGTGGTCTTTGAATACCAGTCAAAACCACTGAGACCTGACAGAGTAGATTCACTCAAACCAGTGTGTTGTGTGGCCTCAACCATCTTCTAATTCAGCCTCAAAACCAGGGTTCCAAAACTAATTTTATTTAACCAAAATTTCATGGAAATTTTATTATAAAAGTATATCCATGATTAGCACATTTACTCTTCCCTACTCTCTTCAGCATTATTATTTATATCTTTGCAAATGGCATTTCCTTGGAAAATATGAAACTGTCTATCACTTTTCTTCTATACTGTTGTCACTTGTGTTTAAAAACTCACACCTTTTACCCTGCTATCTTGGGAAAGAAAATAACCACCACACACAAAAAAGCCCCTGATCAAGATTTCAAAATCAAAAGGCGGGTATATCAATCAAGAAGTTTCTCACCCAATACAGAAGGGTTTTCTTTTTTCCTTTCACAGTCTTCTTCTAAGCTCTTTTCATTAAATCACAATGCCAGGCAAAGTCAGGGGCATGCTGTGCCTGTCATTGTGGTTTATAGATCAAATGAAAGCCAGTATTAATCATCTTGCTTGATTCTGGAACCTATTAATTTTCCAAGAACAGTACCCCAATGACATGAGTCCTTCATTCTGTGATCTGATGCAGTGTCATTTGCCTTCTCCAAGTAAACCTCAGAAAATGTTAGTTACATAAAATCTTTGAAAGTAAACCTTTATCTTTTCACTGGCCAAGTAGATGAAAGTTCCATTTAATAAATCCATACTTTGTCTCTATTTTCCTCAGGATTCTTTGAAATATAGTTACATTCTGGGTCTAGGCCTGTGAACTAGAGATAAACTTGAGTTTATTTTCCCCTTATTATCAAGGACTTTATGGAGAATGGACAATGATCTGCTCTTGGATCTGGGGCTCTCAATTTTTTTGGTAATGAGTATTTTTTAAAATACTCTACAGTTTTTGAAGTTTTGGGAAGAAGGTGATGCTGAGGATAAAGTCCTCAGACTATCAAAGTTCTTAGGAGAAACTCTGTATATAGTAGACCCTAAATAAATATTGTTCAATGAATCAGTGATGTCAATGGTGGAACATCCTCTCCATCCTCACCCTTATCTCCAGTGAGGAAAGGATGGTGAAGGAGCTGGGGATGCTACCAGGTAAGGCCTCAATATGCCTTCATTGGAGCCATTATTTAGCTAGATCAATACCAGGTTCTTTCATTAAAGCTTACTTCTGAGTAGCATGTTGTCATTATATTTTCTGGTACTGCATTTGCACCCTTTGATTTGACTCTAAATAATGTCATTAAATCAAATATTGAATGACATAGCTCCAGAAAATGTGAGTCAAATGTTTGTTCCTTACAAGTGTAGTACTGCTCAAGTTACAAAAAGAATAAAGTCAGAACTGGACAAAGAGAGCAGAGGTTTTCAGTGAAGCTTTTTAATCTAAGGGCAATTCTGTATACATACGAGACCATATAAAGTCCAATTTATGGAATGAAGGTCCATTTATCTTCAAGAGTTATCTATGCAAAAAAATATATATATATATATACAGCTTCAGCTATACCGCACCTGTGTTGTCTTGTTGAGGTGACCAAGTAGTGGAAGAATAAAGTTAATCAAGTCTTGCACCTGGTTTTCGTTTCAGCTTTTCTCTGCCTCTTCATTTACTGTTATGTTTAATGCCAGGTTCTGTTTTTAGCCTTGAGAGACGGGAAAAGTGTCGAAGATACTTGTAACATCTGTAGCAATGGACAGAAGAATGGATAATAATAGGAAATGTCTACATACCATCTGGTATAAACACAGATGTGTGTTTTCTTTAAAAATAAAAATCCTGCACTCTAAAAGGGGAAGATTTACAATGTTCTACAGAAAGTCAAGAACCTATTCGTGAGTGGCTCTTAATTAACAAGATGCAGTCCTCCCTGTTTGTTGCCAGTTTATTTATAGAGCTCCACTGGTGGGCGCTGCTCATTTTCCTTACAAATTTTGTGTGCAGAGGTCATGGTACTTTCCAGAATCAGTGGCAATACCAGACAAATTCTTTATGTCAAGTGTTACATTTCTTTACGTCTTTATGTACCTACTATGGTAAACTCAGAATGAGGATATTCTATGTTTCCTCTAAAACTTCATCATGGCATTTAAAAGCTTAAAGAAAAAGGTCTAAGGTAGAATTGATAAGGGAGATTAGGCATATTTTATAAAGTTATACAATTTTAGTTCTTCACTACATCGTAAGAGAAGTCTATCTGCAAAATCAACGAACCACTCACAGGGAAGATTGTCCTTTTTTTTCCTTTCATTTTTAGCATTTATACATTAGTACCAGTAACAAATCCACTAAACCTACTTTACTTAGTGTTGAACTCATGTTTTTATTAGGCAACCCACACTTCTCAGATTCAGAGGGGTCTATTATGTATCTAAGAAGAAGAAAAGTTTCTGAGGCTATGTCCACTGAGAGATCAGCAATAGGTTAAGTTACTCCAGAAATGAAAGTGGTGATATAGTTGTAAATATTGGTATGTTGAGATCATCCCACGGGCAATCTGGAAGACTTCCATGGGCCACTCTCTGAAAGTCACAGAAAGATAAGATGTCTGATAAACATGGAAAACAATAAGAATTATGAAATGCCTTCTGTATGAATGCTCATAAGCTTCACCCACCAAAGGAAAGGACATGATCAGTCTTGTATGGATGGAATGAATGCTGTCTTTACTCTCTAAAATTTCTCTCAGTGCAATGAATCATTCAGCCTGGAGAAAATAAATTTAATGCCATTTGAAAAGTCTCTGATTTTCCACTTCTTTCTATGAAAAATAAATTACAAAATTAAAAAGAACATTCTAGTTATTCCGGTTTATTAGCCTTAGTTAGGAACCATATTCCTTGTACTATTTACTTTTGGCACTCTCCCCTATAACAGATCATAGACGTAATTCCAGCTTCATGTTCTGCTTGTCACCTATAGGTGCTGTTTCTCTGATCACATGGAAGCACATGAAGTCTTGTGGTACATAAAATTCTCACTGAAGTCAGGAGGTATTTGACAATGGTAAAAATGGGCCCTCAGTCTCTAACCTTTTGGCCTACCACTTTTTGTTGTTTCTGTGTTCTCACTCTTTGATTCTTTTCTAGGTTGTTCTTCATTTGGCAGAGATACCTGTTAACTATGTGCTCATTTGATGTATTCAGGACTGACCTGTAAAACCGACCTGATCTTGGTTCTTGGATTGTCTTGTTTTGCTTTCACTGAAAAAAAAAAAAAAAAAAAGATACTAAAAAACAAATCAAAACAAAAATGAGCACAACTGGTCTCCATAGATAGAATCCATTTATCTTGTTTTTTCAAAGATTTATCTTTCATTGTTTCAAGAACTTTCAACAAATAAGCATTAGAGGAAAAGTGCTGACAATTCCGGCTTTATTAGTTCAAATGTTATTTTCTCAACTTCAAAACTTAAAAAGCTTGTCCAGAAAAGAAATGATTCAAAGTGGTTGTTACGGAATAATTGCAGATTTACTCTTAGAGGAAAGCATAATTGCCCATGCACTACAGTAAGTGAATATATGTTCTACATCATGTAGTTAGAATAAACTAGACACTTTCTGGAAATCACAGTTTGAAATTCACTCGTGTCTACCGTCTTGCCCTGGTGTCGCTCTGCTAGACTGGGAATGACGGAACAGGAAGGGGCAGCAGGGTCCCTACATGATTGCTGAGGAGAGTTGCTTCAAGTTGAGGAAGCTGAACGTAGATTTGAAAGATGGGACAACTTCTAAATTGCTGTCAGAGCTATAAATACCTGGGAAGCTGCCACCAGAATTTCCAGCCCTGAAAGTAGTTACAAGAAATGGGGAAAGTTCTTTTGAACAAAGATTGCTGCAAATCTGGGAAAGGCAAGGCAGCAAAGTATGAGCCTATCAAAGAGTGGCTCGAGCCAGACCTCGAAGAGTCATCAATGTGTGTGTACTGGACAGAAAGGGTGCTTGTTCTTGTACTGACCTTTACAGCAAGCTGCCCAGGCCCTTCTGTTGCTCAGTTTACTATAATGTAAAGCTTTCAAACATGTTGGTTGACTCTCCAAATACAGTTTACATTACAGGCCAGCTCATGCCTGCACATGTAAAACCATATAAAGTAACAAATACAAGTTTACTAAACTGACACCTATTTCCTATTTTTAGTATATGCCATGCATGCACTCTATCTTGTACTTTATAAACTATTCTCTTCCATTTTATATAGATAGTAAATGAATCTATAAGAAATCTATCTATAAATTATTCTGAGAGAGAGAACAGGGGAGGGGAAGAGAGAGAGGGGAACAGAGGATATGAAGTGGGCTCTGCACTGACAGCAGCAAGCCCCATGCAGGGCTTGAACTCATGAACCATGAGATCGTGACCTGAGCCAAAGTCGGACGCTTAACCAACTGAGCCCACCAAGGAGCCCCAGAAATCTATCTATGAATTTTATGTAAAATTGAAGATCTATGTTGTAGAGATCTATATCATATATAGATAAATATAGATAACATATCTTTTCTATTTACATACATGTTGATCATAACTTGCCAGTGGTCTGAGACCTCAGTTTAAAAAACAGTAAATTCCAGGGGCACCTGAGTGGCTCAGTCAGTTGAGCAATCGACTCTTGATTTTGGCTCAGGTCGTCATGATCTCACTTGTTGGTGCGGTCGAGTCCACATTGGACTCTGTGCTGGCAGCACAGAGTGTGCCTAGGATTCTCCCTCTGTCCCTCCCCACTCATGCTCCTGCATGTAAGCATGCGGAAGGACTTGCTCTGTCTCTTAAAATAAATACACTTAAAAAAAAAGTATAGTAAATCCTTCCACAGTGCAGAAAGCTGCCTGTGAACTCCAGTGCTTCTCACCTGCCAAAGAGGCATCTGCTGCTTTGCCTGTGTTCCCTCAACACCAGTGCACCCAGTTTGCACAAAGTTAATTTACGCTTATAACTCTACGTGTTCTGACATATTCTCTTTGGGTCATTTTGCATGCTCAGTTTGAATGAAAACTAGAACAACAGGGCCCATGGCTGCTTGGCTCATATATCTCCTTTCACAGCTTCTCCCAAGACCTAGTACAGTGTGTCCCTTCCACTGGATGGTGGAGAGATGCTGCCGACTGCTAACACAATCACGGGATGATGCAGAAGAAGTATAATCGGACGGGCTGCATGGAATTGTACATGCAGACATTTTTTCCCAAGTGAAGCATTTTAGTCTATAAAACTGGTTGAACTAAAGATTCAAATTTAAAAGCATATTGTTTGTCCATGATACTCTCTACCATGAATCCTTCACCTGTTTATTCATTCATGCCTCAAATATGTATCGAGTGGCTACATTTGCCAGACATTATTTTAGGTGATGGATACACAGAGTTCATGCTCTCAAACAATGTGAGCTATAAGGTGACAGGTTTTTCTCAAAACTGTGGTTTATTAAACCAATTGTTAAAATTTAATAATTGAATTGTCTAATTTTGATTTTAGCTAGTACAGATTTCTTGTGTTTACCTTCTTTTCCTCATGGTCATTAATGATATAATCTAAAATAATAGCTGATTAAAAAAAACTTATCTTACCCAAAATGCACTTGGTAGCATCCCATTTACTGCCTGCTCACAGCAACCTTTTGACTTCAAGATGGATCATAATCCTGTGTTCATGAAAATTCTCATGTTGGTCCATTCAAGTCCATCCATCCAACCACTTACCTATGTATCTACCATATATTAACTGATTATAGATGTCATATGGTCCCAAATATAACAACGTTGTAAAGTTGTTATAATTAAGGCAGCACTTAAAAGTGTCTGTGGTCAGGGTTCTTACTTTTTCATTGCCAGAAGAACAGAACAGAGAACCTGGAACAGACTTGTGCAGCTTTTAATACATGGCTGAGGGGATGTGGTAGATCATGGGGAAAGGCAAGGCAATTGAATCAACTGAGCTAGGAAAATTATGTGGATCACCAACATTACCTAAAGATGGATCAAGAAATTAAATCTCAGAAGCTAACCTTGAAAACTTTTAGAAGAAAATATGGGTGAAAAGTCTTTCTAGCCTCAAAATGGAGAAGGATTTCTTAAACAAGACACAGAAGTGCTAATCACGAAGGAAATAACTAATAAACTTGACTACTCTAAAATTAAGAACTTGTGCTCATCAAGTCATCTTTTCAAAAAGATAGAGGACAAGTTGGAGACTGGGGGATGTGGCACACATAATTGATGAGGATTAGAATTCAAATGACGTGAAGCATTCCTGTAAATCAAAAATGGTAAGCACCCCACATTCCTTCTGTACTCACAAACTTACCCCCTGCTTTCTCACTTTCCACAGACTCTGACTCTCCTATCCATTCAACATCAAATTACATATTGTCTGAGTGAGTTGTTTGTTTCTATCTTTATGCCATTTCCTCTCGCTAGAATACGGTCACCGCCTGCTGGACTATTGATACCCCAAATATTTCTGTGGGCAAAGCGCATCACTCCCAAGAACCTTCTTTGAGGACTCCCACCCATCACTGCTTATTCCTCCAAAATTCATAGAATCCATTCATACTTGGATGCTCTATTCACCTATTTGTTTTTGAATTCTGATTTTTTAGATATCCTATGTATCCTATTTAACTTTTTAACTATTTTTTTAGTTAAAAATATTTTTAACCTATTTAACTATTTAACTTTAACTTTTCCCCCAATTTAAGAACTCTTGTATTCCATTTTACTTTCAAGGTTCTTCCTTCTGCCTGGCTTTTCTATCACACAGCTTAGCCTAGTGTTGTGCCTGTGACAGGGACCCAGCAAGTGGCTGACTGACTGCAACCATAAAGATTTTATTCAATTTCATCATAAGCACTTCAAAAAAGTAGAACAAAATTAAGGTGGATTTATCCAAGGAAAGAAAAAGAAAAAGACAGCAGTTCACGCAAGTAAAAGCCTGACAGAGATCTTAGGCCAGTTATCGAGACATATGGAAGAGATTTAAAAATATCCATTTACGAAGAAGTTGTGAAGGAGAAGGAAAGCAATGCAAACAAGCCAAATTAAGGAAAAATTACATATTGGAGCAAGACAATAAGCAGCAAGTTTCAGAAAACATTTCGACGGCAGTAAAAAGTTCAAATAGGGTGGCAACAAATAAATGTAAATGACTGAACGAATTAGGACTCTAAGCAAGAGATTGTTCAGAAGATAAAAACCCAGATGTGTTTGTATCTCTTACTTTAGAAAAAGTAGGCGGAGAGCTACCTTCATCAGACAACAATCTTCCTGGGACAACAGATGTAGGCAGTTAAAAAAAAAGTTACCTGCAAACAAATTAGATGAGGCAGAAATTCTAGATAGTCTACGTTCATGATTTGTTTAAGAAAGAAAGTGATAAAACATTGATTTAAACATGTTCAAAATGATACCAGGATCATAAGGTTTCAGAAGGATGAGAATATAACCCAGTAGGAATTAATCCGTTCACTAAAGATTGTATAGGTTGAGCTACCAACAGTGATTTTAGTTTGGGCATTTAAGATGCTCCAATTTCTTTGATTACTCAAAAATACTTGAATGAAGGTACTTCCTTGTAAATTGGAACTTCACGAAAACATCACCTTCTAGTAGTGAAATCTACAAGCGGAGTCCATCTGCTCTTCAGCCTACGGCTGCTGGGTTATACGAGCACCAAAAAATCCTAATTGTAAAGCTGGTTCATGTGGAAGGTTCTTCTGTGACAGGAATCCTGAGGATAGCATTTCAGTACAATGAGGCACCATCTTCCACATCGAGGTGCCCATTTTGTGTTGAAACCTAGACATCAATAGTTTTGGGGCAGTAATTCCATGCCTAGTGCTGCATGAAATGCTGTCAGATTAGGCAAGAGAAAGACAAATGCTTTCTGACATTCTGCATTCTGTATGCATGCAGTTGATTAATATAGATGCCTACACTTGGTCTTTAGTCAGCCATGGAAGGCCCCGAGGGTGAAGTGAGAAGTGTGGAGGCTCTGGAACCTGAAAATATGAGATCAAGTCCAGGCTCTGCTGCACACTTGCTGGATGACCTTGGGTAACTCACTCTTCCTGAACCTTATCTGAGGGTGGAAGTTTGGGGTTATGGAGGGATATCTCCGTCACAGGGTTATTGTGAGTCCAGCTTTTGAGCATACATTTGAGAAAAATTTTGTAATCATTAATATTCTGTAAAATGAGAAAGGTCAATAGGGATGAGAACTGAGAAGCCTTGACCTTTACGATCTGATAGATAAGTGATTTTATGGGAAGTGGAAATTTGATTGAGGAAATTTGATTGAGATCTGATTGAGGAAAGGGTGAGAAAGTATAAGCAGCAAGTAGAGGCAGTTTTTTCTAAATAGTTTCTCGTGTATTTGTCTTGTTAAATATTTTAGGCTTTTAAGTCAGAGAGTGTATTTTGTGTTTTAAAAGATATTTCAAGGGCACCTGGCTGGCTCAGTAGATTAAACATCTGACTTCGACTCAAATCATGATCTTAAGGTTCCTCCTGAGTTTGAGCCCCACATTGGGCTTGCTGTTGTCAGCACAGAGCCCGCTTTGATTCTCAGTCTGATTCTCTCTGCCTTTCTCTACTCACACACGTTTTCCCTTTCTTAAAAATAAATAAATATAAAAAAACATATCTCAGGGTTGCCTGGGAGGTTCAGTCGGTTAGGCTTTTGACTTTGGCTCAGATCATGATCTCACAGTCCGTGAGTTTGAGCCCCGTGTCGGGCTCTGTGCTGACAACTCAGAGGCTAGAGCCTGCTTCCGATTCTGTGTCTCCCTCTCCCTCTTTGCCCCTCCCCTGCTTATGCTCTGTCTCTCTCTGTTTCTCAAAATTAAACGTTTAAAAAAATTTAAAAATATCTCAAGCTTCACTACAAAGCTACATATCAGGTTATCATGTCTGAATAGTCACATAAAATTTTAGTTGGTGACAAAGGAAAGGATGAAAGACAAGAGAAGCAAAATCAAGAGAAGTTTTCCATTTTGTGTTGTTTTGAAAATAGTAGACCCCTACATGTAATAATTGTAAGAGAACAGACTGTTCAGGTATTATCTAGAATGGTGGAGCCAGTCAAGAGGAAATTAGATCAAGAATGAAGAGGAGGGCTGTACTGAAAGAAGCAAGAGAAATCGGCATCAAGTGTGCAGGTAGGCGGCCTCACCTTGGAGATATAAAGGTAGAGAAATGTTAAGGTGCTATTTGTGGTGAAGAAGAAAGTTGACAATGTTCAAGTCAGGCGGCTTCTACCTTCCAGGAATGCAGGAGATTGGTTTTTCCCATTGGATAAGAGGGTGGGTTCAGGGATTTGAGATGGTTGAATGTTGCCTAAGAAGTTAATATGAGATAAGAAAGGGATAGTTGAAAGAGACCTGGTATAGGGATATCAGGATATCAGGAGTGATGAAAAGGAAGACTGGGTGTGAATTACAGGTTAGGAACAGTGAAGAAGGAGGGCTTAGTGGCTAGATACTTAGTCATTACATTGCAATATAGGCAGGGAAAGAAAGGTGTATACTGGTACCTTGCCAAACTTTCATGTGGAATGACCCAACTTGACAGTAGATTTTTTTTCTGGATGCCTGGTAGGCAACTTAAGAATTACTGGGAGGAGGGGTCCCTGGGTTGCTCAGCTGGTTAAGCATCTGACTCTTGGTTTTGGCTCAGGTCATGATCCCACAGTTTGTGGATTTGAGCCCCGTGTCAGGCTCTGCAGCTGGCAGAGTGGAGCCTGTTTGGCTCCATTCTCTCTCTCTCCCCCTCTTTCTGCCCCTCCCCTGCTCATGCTGTCTCTGTCTCTCTCAAAATAACTAAATAAACTTAAAAAAAAAGAATTTCTTAGAGGAAATAAGCTTTTGAATTGGAAGTGAGGAAAATTAATATGTGAACTTGGAAGCACTATGAGGAAGAAATATTGAATAACTGACTCTGCCTACAGATGGCTAGGTTGTCTTGAGAAGGGTAAACTCCTAGGAATAGGAAAGTTCACGTGGGCCAGGGAATATGATGACCAGTTGGGATTAAAACAAATGGAGTTTAATCTCATGTTTTTTAGGATAAGATTCAGTGGGATCCCCAGGCACAGACAGACTATGCCTCTTCCTTCCTTGTCCAAATTATGCTGAATACTTATTTTTTTTATTAAGCAAAACAGATACACAGATTGGAACAAAAAATTCTAGGTTTCAAAAACTCTGATACTTCAGCAGATTTTGGAATTAGATTTTGAATTTGCTAAAACAGAGTGTATATTACTTCATCCATAGCCCACTGATTTTTAGAAGGTATTTATTACTTTTATAACAACAGTTAATATGTAAATATATTATACTTACAAAATGTCTAGGTAATGTAAAAACAGAATGAATAATTTATTTTATCATTTTTCTGGTGTTGGGCACTTAGTTTGCTACCCATTTTTCTTCTTATTCAAACTAAAATGTGATGAATATCTTCATACATACTGCTTTGCTTTGATGTGTTAGTGTGTCTCCGGGATAATGTGGCCTTTCTGTGTTGAAAGGTATGGACATGAATAAGGTAACTTCTTGAGAGGTTATATCAATTTACAGTCCCATCAATAGTGCATGAGAGCATGCCCGATTGTTTAATAGTCTCATATAACATATAACTATGACCTTAGTATGATGAAAAATTAAAGAGTAAACTCTGTCTTTTGAGGCTTTTAAATCAGGAAAACTTAACATACATAAAAGAAGTAGATGATTTATACCACAAAATACAATAAGGAAGGTATATCCAAGTATATTTTATGTGATTTGTATAGTGTACTTGACATGTATCAATCAAAACTTTTGCAAATCAGTTTATATGGATGGGTTTTACATGTCCTTCAATCTGTGCATGCATTGATTTATTATGCTTAGTTGTGATCACACTTTATCAGTTATTTTCTCCTTTCCTCTTTATGTTGCAATCATTTTCCAAGTTACCTACTACAGAGTCCTAACAAACATTATTAAAAATAACGACGTAATATTCATTCAACAGGCTGTGTTTAACTATTCTGCTTTCATAGTCTTCAGTTTTTCTTATCATTAATAAAGCAAGGACACTTTCTTTTGGCCCATTTTTTCCCTCTATGTTTAGGATTATTTCCATAAGATATAGCCTTATACTGAAATTACTGAGTCAATAATCATTTTAAGAGTTTGGTAAATACGGCAAAAGTTACTTGTAAGAAATTTTGTACCAATAAGAAAATCATTTCACCATACCTTGGCTACAATGTTATATTTATATAAGTTTTAAAAAGTTTGCTAATTTGATAGTATTGCATGCTGTTTAAATAAATGTTTTTAGGGGTACCCATGTGGCTCAGTTGTTTAAGGGTCTGCCTTCAGCTCAGGTCACAATCTCACAGTTCAGGGGTTCCAGTCTCAAATTGGGCTCTGTGTTGACAGCAGCCCCTCTCCTGCTCGTTCTCTCTCTCAAAAATAACTAAACATTTTAGGGGCGCCTGGGTGGCTTAGTCGGTTAAGCGTCCGACTTTCGCTTAGGTCATGATCTCGCGGTTCGTGGGTTCGAGCCCCGCATTGGGTTCTGTGCTGACAGCCAGCTCAGAGCCTGGAGCCTGTTTCCGGTTCTGTGTCTCCCTCTCTCTCTGACCCTCCCCTGCTCATGCTGTCTCTCTCTCTCTGTCCTAGAAATAAATAAAAAACATTAAAAAAAATAACTAAACATTTTAAACAAATATTTTTAGTATTTAGTGAGCATGAACATTGCATATACCTGTCCTTTGTCTACATTAGATTGTCCTGTAGCCTAATTTCTCAACCTTGGCTACTGTCGGATAATACTTTGTCGAGGGGGGTGTCCTGTGTGTTGTGGATTGGTTAGTAGCATCCCTGTCCTCCACATACTAGATGCCTGCAGGATCCCTAACTTATAACAACGAAAAATGTCTTCAGATATTGCTAATAATCTGAATGGGGACAAAATCAAACCTTCTGAAGAATCTTACTTTTAGCAACTAAATTTTCAATAATATAGTAAACTACCTATTTAGTTGATCTGTTTTGAGAATTTAGATGTTTGTTGGGGTGCCTGGGTGGCTCAGTTAGTTAAGCATCTGACTCTGGGTCAGGTCATCATCTCACAGTTTATGAGTTTGAGCCCCACATGGAGTTTTCTGCTGTCAGCGCAGAGCCCACTTTGGATCCTCTGTACCCATCTCTCTGTACTTCTCCCCAACCTCTCACATGCATGCTTTCTCTCTCTCTCTCAAAAATAAACAAACATTCAAAAAAAAGTTTAGATGTTTGTATCTGAAGTAAGAAATATTCATCTATTAAGTGTGAAGTAACGGCATGTGAGGACAGGCTGAAAAATGAAGTTTTATGAAGTATTGTTTGTAATTTTTACTTATTTATTTTTTTTGAAAGAGAGAGTGTGAGCAGGGGAGAGGCAGAGAAAGACGGGGTGGGGATCCCAAGCAGGCTCTACTCTGACATCAGAGAGCCCGACGTGGAGCTCAGACTCAAACCTTAAGATCATGACTGAATCAAAGTTGGACACTCAACCTGAGCCCCCAGGCACTCCTTTTTGAGGGTATTTTTAAAAAAACTAACAGAGGTAGAGCCTCATTGGGGTCGATCTGCAAGTTTTGTGATAGTGCCAAAGCTGAACAGATAGGGAAACAGAAGGGCAGGGAATTTGATTCAACTGCCCAAGTTCACTTTCCAAGTAGCTGGGACTAGAATTCAAGTCTCTGTGCCCAGACTCTAGGTCTTTTCATAACCCAACACTGTTCTCCATTCTGCTCTCCATTATAATCCAGCTTGGTCCATCTCCTTTAAAGAAACCTTTTTTTCAGAAAACTTGCCTGAGGTACAATAATTTTAAGCCCTCTACTAGAATATGCCTCTATTAGCATGGAATTCTTCAGCTAATATTTGATGTCATTTGTACCTTAGGATTGATCTCAATAGTTTGAAAATTCTTGGAGGGTAGTTAGGTCAAGGGCTCTGACCATAAAGGGCACTCATAAAACAGTATTAACTAACTGGGTACATTACTAGTAAGTTATCTTTAATAAAATGAGAGATGGGAAAAAATACTGCTGAATTGGAAAATGAGGGACCTGAGAGGCTAATGAAAAATGTTAAATTACTAAAGGGAAAGCAACAGGCAGTTAGTATTGGAGTAGAAATGGAAGCCGCAACCATTGTTTGGTCTACAGTAAAACCATTTCTTTTCTATGGAGTGTAGAACTCTGTGTTGTTCTCCACTGTATCTCCAGTGCATAATGCAGACTTGTACATCAAACATATGCTATTTGGTGAAGAAATGACTGGATGACTGTGTGGACCTGGCTTCCTGAAAATCACTTCCTTTGCTGCAACAGAGTCAGGGTCTGGCCTTACCTGAACTGCATCCAAGCTTGCGTGGAATGCCCACAGCTGATTCGGTTCAGTCCAGGCGCTGCAGGTGGGGGATGAATACTAACAAAAAACAAGATCCAGCCTTTGGCTTTAAGAGTCAGAAGATCCTTTTGGAAAGATGGGGTATGGGATAGCTATCATCTGTAAGGAGTTGTTTAGAGAAGTCCAATGGTTGTCCAAAACAGAAGGATAGTGAGAGGTCAAAGTCTACAACATATTTGGAATTTGTCAAGAAATAGGGGTCTTCCTCCTTCTCTCTCTCAACTCCTTTCCTGCGACCCTGCCTTAAGGTGACCAGGTGAAGAATGGCTTCACAGCTAGGGTACTGGAGTTGGAGCAAGTGAAAAGCAGAAAATTAGGAACCATTTACTATGCAAACAGATACTGAGCTGCTCTTTGTAAGGTACTACATATTAGGTAATTATAAGGGACTAAAGAACAAGTAGGATATGGTTTCTACTCTTGGTGGAACTTACAGTCATATCAATACTTTTGATTAACCTCAAGAAGCAGCATATAAGGAACTTTTTAAAGATAAGATAAACTTGAGCTGGAATTCTGGCTCCGTCAATTTGTGACCTTGGGCATATCACAAACTTACTGATTCTCACTGGCCCCATCTGTAAAATGGCATTCGTCATTTCTCCCTCGTAGGATTCTATGACAATCACATGAGGGAGGCAATGCACGTACAGTATGTGGAACACAGTGTTCCTAGATAAGGACTAAAGTGTTAGCTCTTCAGACACTGAAGCTTTTTAAACATTATTCAACACTCAAAGTTCAACATTAGTAATTTATCTAAAATTATGACACAGGTTAAAACGAAAAACTTTTTTAAAACTACCATTTTACATCAAAAGGTTCTAGTCATTTGGGAGCCTCCCCAGTTACCAAGCAGTGGTGAATCAAGTGCTCAAGGAAGAGAACTACAGAACTGAGCGAGCCTATGGAATAATCAGAGTCTGTGAAAGGAGTATTTATCACGTCTTCAGATTTACAAAAACCGGAAGGAAATCAAAATTGCAAATGAAGTTCAGAGAAGATTAATTTTTACATCTATCTCAGAGCAAAGAGCCAAACAAGGGAATATGCGCTAACCAGGATAATCATCTTGCTATCTAATCAGTAAAGGATTTGGGAATATCGTGAAGTTGGCGTAACCTTCATTTTGGGGCCCAAGGCAGTATGGATTAAGTTTCAAAGAGACAGATACAGAAGTAGAGGCATGTTATTACTGCCAAGCCATGGTTATGGTCTAGAAGGAATACTTTTACAATATTGACCACCTCTGGACACAAAATATTTTACCGCCTGGCAAAGGGGATACACTGTATACAGAGCACCAATTCTACTAAATCTCAAAAACATAAATTTTTATCAGGAAAGTGTGAAAGCAAGCAGATCTTGGTCACACTTGGGAAAAGTACTTAAATAATTAATTTTAAAATATCAAGATAAAACAATCATAACGTGTTTAATGCAAAAAGGGAAGACATATTAGTTAGCAAGGAATTTAAACGCCTGACCCTTCTCTGCTGAGAATATTCAAATAAAATAGGAAGATAAAAGGAAACAATTCAATCGCCAGTTACAAATATAATTGCAGGTCAAGAGGGCAATTCTTTTTCACTGAATACCAGTGATTCCCATAAGAACAGTCCCCTAAGACAGAGAGAGAAAAAGACTAGTCTAGCTCCTCAAGTAAGCCTGAGGTTTAGCAGTGAGTTTTATACCTCTTCTCCCTCCAAAGGCAGATACCCAATTAGATTAAAAGATAATACAATTAGGTTTAAAATGAGACAAACGTAAATCACAAATTGATAGCTCAGAAGTAACTTTATGATTTCCATTTAAAACAAACTTCTTACACTTGTTTATATTGGTTTTTTTTTTTTTTTAGATTTAAATGTCTAGGTCCAATTGGAAATTTCTATATAAAACCAAGTAATTAGTTTTAAAGATCTATCTATTCCATTATTTTTTCATCAAGCATGGAAAAATAGAGTGAAAATCACCTGATCAACAAAACCTCAGTATTTGTGTTTCAGTTCATTGTTATCCATCTTGAGTAGGCAGACATCTTGAAAATAAGTGACTTTGACTTTGTCAAGTTCAGTGACTTTGAACAAATTCCAATTTTTTTGCTGAACTCCAGTTGGGACTTTTAAAAACAAATCTCACTACCATATGGATGGACCTAGAGGGTATTATGCTAAATGAAATAAACCAGAGAAAGACAAATATCATGTGGTTTCACTCATATGCGGAATCTAAAACACAAATGAACAAACAAACATAAAGGGACAAACAGATCCACAAATATGGAGAACAAACTTAACAGTTGCCAGAAGGGAGGAGATGGGAGGATTGGTAAATAGGTGAAGGGGAGTGGGCGGTACAGGCTTCTAGTTATGAAATGAATAAGTCACGGAAACAAAAAGTAAAGCAAAGAGAATATAGTCAATGGTGTTTTAACAGTGCTGTAGGGTGAGAGATGGTAGCTGCCATTGTGATGAGCATAGCATAACATATAGAGTTGTTGAATCACTATATAGTATAACTAAAAGTAGTGTAATGTTGTTTATCAACTACACTTCAAATAAAAAACAAAAAACCAAGAATAGGGTGAGTGTATTTCTCACAAGGGCACATAACAGCATAATGAAATAAAATGGATAAAAACAAAAAGAACAAATGTCAAGTAAAACACCTATTCCATTAATTTCTCATACTATATGAATGTTGAAACAAAAGATTTTTTGGTACTTGTAGAATTCATTCACTCTTGTAAACAAATATAATTTAGTAGCCTATTAAAACAAGGTTTACAATCTTATGTAGTTCTAAATTGCTCTGAAAGTCTGATACAAAATATTTTTTTTGTATTTCTAAGACATTTTAGACCTTATTGCCCAATATGGAGATAAAACCTCTATTTCCCAAGTATTGTTGATGTAAATTACAATGAACATATATCATATATTGTACAGTATGTAAAATATTTTCCTATTTGCTTTGGTCCTTATAACCCTACAAAGATGGTATAGTTACTTTCGCATATCACAGATGAGGAAACTGACATTTAGAGGGAATGAAGAATATTATTCTGATTCAGCTGGTGAGTAAATGCCACGTCAGAGCTCAAGCCCTGTTTATCCAACACTAGAATGTGTGCTTTCCACTTTATGTGACACTGGAGCCATCTTAAAATAGATGTGTGTAAGGAAAGATTCATAGTGGAGATTATTAAAAAGCTAAACAGGAGTTATAAGATATGTTGAGGGGAAGTTTGCAATGGTAGAAGAGGAAAATATGAACAAGACAATTATCAGCCAATGACACCCGCATTCCCATACAGTTTCCAAAGTGTTTCATATACCATTGTCGTTTGAACATCACAGTAACCTATTGAGACAAGACTGATGTAACTGTCCTGTCTTACAGACAAGGAAACTGAGGTCTCCAGGCTTAAAAGTGACAGCTGAAATTGGAGTTCAAATTTTCTACCCTACTTCAGTTTTCTTCCACTGCAGGAATGGTTTTCAAAATACGGCCCTCAGCCATGACCCAGGGTGTTGCTCATGGTGGCAAAGCAGTCTAAAATATCCATACGGCTTTGCCTTATAACATCTTGTGGTGGAAAACTGTTACCCATTTCTTATTGAGTACAACTAAGTGATTTATGAAATCTTTAAATTTTTTGATGTTGTTCTTACCACCAAATTCTTAATCTGCTGGATACTGTGACTATGTGGACATAGTGTTTGTTGTTGTTGTTTTTAGTAATCTCTATACCCAATATGGGGCCTGAACTCACGACCCCAAGATCAAGGGTCACATGCTCTACTGACTGAGCTAGCCAGGTGCCCTATATGTGGACAAAGTTAAGAGGAGTTTGTCTGCCTACATTCATCAGTATTCAGGAACCAAAGCCCCAGACATCTCATAAACACAAATCGTAGGAAAAAGGCTTACATTAATCCCTTTCAGCTACATTCCTCCTCACTGGTGCTGGACAATCCCCCTATGTTGCTGCTGTCCTGAGAGTCCTCCCAGTGCTCCTCGCCTCCAGCTAATAGTTCCCTGAGTTGGTTTGCACCATCCTTGCCAGGAACAAGTAACAAAGGTTCCCAGAAAATGATGGTCCAAGAGGTGAGGACAGGAGAACCCCTCTATGTCAGATACCACTGGAAAGGCACAGACAATGCCAAGCTATCTAATAAGCACATATGTGCAATCAGAAAATCTAGGGAGAAGCTGTTGTTTCTATATATTTAAATTCTGTGTTTCTTAGTTTAATGTTTCCATGTTGAAGTATATTTAGAAGGGATGCACTGCAATTGTATCAATGCTTTGGCCTCCAGAGACTTTGGAGTCTTGGTTAAGGACACATAGGCACAGTCCTTAGCTGTGTCACAGGTAAAAAAAATTGATTGCTGTCTGCCTCTATTTTATGCTTCTTTCAGCTGTTGTTAGGAAATGTAGCCCTCAAGTTAATCTCCACCGTGAGTCTCTGCTATAGGTGATTAAAAATAGACAGGGAGGAGAGAAGGATATAGTTGCAGTTTGCAGGACATAAAAAATGCACATGCTGCTATATTGTGCAAGCCACAGGGAACACTTCTCACAGGTGTTCCACTGGGCAGAGGTTACTCATTTGCCTGCAAGTGCAATCCAAGCTCCTGACTTCAGGCTTTACTGGCCCTTCTCCCTTTCTCTGCGTCTTCTTAGATACCTAGAGATACCAGTACTTATCTGAGCTCACTAGCAACCACACTGTTCCCAGTTCTGAAGTGCAGGGCCCTGGAAGCTGGGTGTTTTTCTCAAGGAAGGCTTTTGCCTCTGGAATTTCCTGCCTGTCCCAGTCTGCCAGAACCCCACCTTACTGACCAACCGTCAGGGAGGGACTCATGAAAGACTTGTTTTCAGAATAACTTTCACTGATGGGAGGAGACCTTAAGGCCATAATTTTGTGAAAGATAACTTGAGCAATTATCATGGCTCATGATATGTGGGTTATAATGATTTAATTTTGGTGCTTGCTTCCTGTATATAGCAGTTTCAAATAGAGTACAGTTTTCAGAATAAATATACCAGTAAGGGTCTGTCTTTTGCAATGAGTGAGAATGCATACCTGGATGTGAAGATATTTAGAATTTTAGACATATAAAAACTGTCTGTCAGATTAATGCTCCTTCTCATGCTGGTAGCTCAGGTGTGCTCGTGCCTGCAATAAACCCTGAATTCCAAGATGGTTAATAAGCACAACCTGCTCCTTTAGAAAGAACTAGGATGGTGTGCGTGTGGGTTTGTCAAATCTCAAGCCCACCCCAGAGACCAACATTGGCTTTGGCTGGACGCTAAGATATTTACTCTGGACGATTATGCCAAGACATTAACAACTGCAAGCTTAATTATTAATGGAGTTAGTGTCAATCATTTGAGAAGAAAACCAAAGAATAATATTTTAAAATCATTTGATAAAAAAAAAATCTCTGCTGTGTAACACAGGTCTCTTGTCATTTATTACTCTTGAACTTCTCCAGCCAAAGAAGTAATCTCAGAAAACTGCTCTTCTAAAATTATTTTTCCTTCCCTCTTAAATGTTTTCTTTCCAAGCGCTCTCCCTTTCAGAACCCAGCACCTTGGCTGTCTGAACTATTTTCAGCAGATGCCCCACATCGGGGTAACCAATAACACGTTGTAGTTTTGAAAACTTAAATAAACACGGAAAGAAATCCAGAGGAGCAGAAGCCCCCCACCCCCAAGCCTTTCCGATTCGCGGCGAGGCTGCGATGCCTTCAGCGCTGCGGGCCTTCCCGGCTCCGCCAAAAATGCCCAGGCTGCTCAGTGTGGTCTTCAAGCCGAGAGCTGGTCAAAGAGGAAAAACAAATAGTTGGTTTGACGATCTCCAAGAAGAGTTTCACTCTGGCTTGACTCATATTTGAAAGATCCGCCCCACCGCGCCGCTTGGCATCCCGGTTTTGGGACCTCGGCCGTTGCCAAGAATTTTTGCAGGGGCTGGAACCCCGAGGCCGAGGACCGCGCGGAGCCCGGGTTGGGACGGAGCCTCCTCTCCCTCGCTGTGCGCGCACGCCTGGAAAGGCGGGATTTAAAGGCAGCGATGCTGCGGGAGACTCTGCAGTGGCCACGGGCCCCGGAACGGTCCCGCCTCATTCGCCCTAGTGTGTGTGCCTCGCCAGTCCCCGCCTGCTAAACCGTCCACCGGCTGCGGCGCGCGGCGGCGGCAGCGGCGGGTCCAAACCCCTGGGGTCGTGGGCCGGGCCAGAGGGCCGGGCGCGAGCGCAGCCCCGGCCCGGCGCGCCCCGCGGGCTCCAGGCACACGCCCCTCACCTGGGCGAGGCAGGGCGCGCAGGCGCTCCGCGCCGGGGCCGCGGCCGGGAGCCTCAGCCCCGCGCCCGCCCGAGTTGGACAGTTCCGGGGCCGCGCCGGGCCGAGCTGTCGCCGCCGCCGCCGCCGCCACCGCCCCAGCTGCGGCAGATCGCGGGAGAGCGTCTGCGCCGAGCTCCGGCGCAGCCCCGGCGGGACCGCCGCAGCCGCCGGAGCGCGAGCAACAGCTTCCCGGCCGGAGGAGTCCCTGCCCCGCGCGCCAGCGGCCGGCGCGCCGAGGTAAGCTCCCGGCGCCCAGCCCAGCCCGACGCCGCTGGGACCCGCGCCGCCTTCCCGCCGCGGCTCGCCCGCCTCCTCTGCGCGAGCGGGCACCGGGGCGAGCCGCCCGAGGGACCGGCCAGGGGCCCCCCACCCCCTCCCGCTGGAGTTTGCACTTTGTCCCGCGGTCCCACTTGTGGAGGAGGATGCCCAACCGCCGCTTGGCCGGGCTGTGGCGTGAGGCTCCTGTGAGCCCCTGGAGTTTGGAGTGGGTCGTGGAAGCCAAAGCAATGAAGGAGTCCCCAGCGTGGGCTCCGGGGCCCGGGTTCCCAAGGACGGAGGGGAGGATGGAGAAGGGTGGAGGACAGGGAGAGTGCCCCTCTGTGGTTAGCCGCAGTGCCTCCGCCACTGGGCTTGGAAGTTTGGGGCTGGGCGTCTGTCTGTTCGTTACAGGGAACTGGGTAGTTCGGGGAGATGTGGGAGGAAGAGAGAAGTCCACACTTAGGGTTCTGAGAAAGTTCTGCAGCGGAAAGAAGGTGAAACGGGGGCGGTGAGGCGGAAAGAAGGTCCCCAAAGTTTGCACTTGCTGGGAGCCTGGGGTGGGGGCGGGGGCGCCGGGTGAAGGTGTCAGTGCACGACGGGAGGACACCGTGGGACTGCGGAAGGGACGAGGAGAGGGGAGGGGGAGGACCATCTGCTTCGCCGCTGTTATTTGCGGGGGCCCGTGGGGAAGAAGGCATTGCTGGCAGGACGATGCTTCCCCCAATGTTTCCCCAGGCTCCGGAGGACAAACAGTTTTTATGGTGAACCTGGATGGGGGGGTGTTGTAGTCCTTCAAGGAAAAGAAATTGCCACCAAGCCCCGGCCCCCACGAGTACAAAATAAACACAGTTCTGGAATGCACTCAAAAGTTCTTGGATTAGGAAACGTCATCTTCATTTTCATACAGGGATGTGGCTGGCATTTCTCTTCGGTTTTGCTTTGCTCAGGATCCTCGCACCAAGGTGCATGCAAACTTTGTTTAAGATGTAGCAAAAGATGCTCAAATAGAAGAAATAAAACATTTGTGGAATAAGGTCAAGCCTCAAGCTTGGAAACTGGCAGCTTCAGAACAATGGATGAAGCTGTAGAAAAATGGCATTTATCAAATTAAAACGAAGGCTTTTCATAAAGTCAATAAGCTACATCTTAGACAAAGTTAAAGGTTTGGCCTTGAAAGAGCTCCCTTAAATATTTCAGGACCCTATTTCACCGGTTTTCATAGTCCTTTCATCTTATTTTGATGCCATATGTGCATTGAGTATGTGCTGCCTCTTCTCTGTAATAGATAAATGCCCTTAGAATGCAAATACTGCATTGCAAGTTCTATTGTTACTTAAGGCTTTTAAGGTGGAAGAAATGTTTATTTAGTGAAATGGTTGTAGTTCAGATTCTGTAGTCCCATAAATCAAGTATTTGTGGATTTATAATTTACACTGCTACTCATTTCCAAAAATGATTTGAGGAAGCTTGGAATGAAAACCACAAATCAAATAGCTATTCTTGTAGATCTCCTTGACCTCTCATGGATGCGTTTATAGTAAAATGCTTTTGGGAAGGTGAATTCTCCTCACAAAGGAAAAATTACTGCTCTCCCTGGAATCATCCTGGTGAGATAAATGTTTTGCAGCATAATTCCTTATGTACCTCATTTGCATTATATTATTTTACGTTACATAAGTAATGATGTCTTTATAGAAGTTTAACCACTAAGCAGTGTCTATATTAAAGAAAACAATGTTGATATTTAATAGCATTTTACCAAATATACAGATTTATGGAGCAAAAAGAGAACAGTGAACTTAATGTATCCTTCTTGAACTAAAGCAGAAAGGGAACCAAGGGAGGTGTCTCCTTTGCAGTCAAATGAGAGAAGGAACTGTCATTAGTACTTGTCACTGAAACACGGCCAATTAGTGAGACCCGTTAGCGGTTAGAAGATAACTTTACCAAACGTTAACTATTATTAAGGATTTATCAAGGTATATCAGGTGTTCTCAGCGTTCTTTCCCTCAGGCTAGTGACCTGGCTCACATAGGAAAAAAAAAAATCCTGCAAAACAAACATAACTCCGAAAGGTAAAATGCCTACATAGAATAATGTTTGTGTGGAGCTCCCACCATGGAAGACATAAGAATCTTAAATCCCTAGATGGCCTCCCCTTACTTTAAATTTTTTCTTCCAGCTGAGTGTAAAGATATCATTGCATGATTTTTTTTTTTAATATTTTTTTTAATTTTTTTTTTTAATGTTTTATTTATTTCTAGGAGAGAGAGACAGCGTGAACAGGGGAGGGTCAGAGAGAGAGGGAGTCACAGACTGAAACAGGCTCCAGGCTCTGAGCTGGCGGTCAGCACAGAGCCCGACGCGGGGCTCGAACCCACAAACCGCGAGATCATGACCTAAGCGAAAGTCGGACGCTTAACCGACTAAGCCACCCAGGCGCCCCCATTGCATGATTTTTAATAGCAATTTATATTAAAAATATGAGCAATTAGTTTACTTCTCACAGGAGTAATGGCTTCATTTTGAAAATCATTGCTCATAGGAGTTAAGAGCAGAATTGGCTTTCTGCTGTTCCTGGAAGATCCTATGTCTTCCAAGATCTAAAGAACAATGAGTGTATTTGTCCCAATTTCCCACTGCATTTTACTTCTATGTTTATTGTGACTCCCTACCACCCCCACTATTTCGCTGTCTCTATTTTACCATGTCCCCAGTCCTGTCTCCTGTATCTCAGTATCATCTTTTCCTACCTTTTCTTTTTCATTTTTTCATTCTGCAGTTTTGTCTTGATCTTCTTTGCTTTATAGATCTTCTTTTTGTATTTTGCATGTTACTTTTTATTCAGTGGTGTCCTTTTTTTAGTGCTTGATTATTTTCTGAAAGTAGTATTCCTAACTCTACTTTCTCTCCTAAATTTTATATCGACAGCTTGAATTATCCGTGAGATGCCTCTATATTTCTCTCAAGTGCCTTCAACTAACAGGTCTAAATGCTAATCAACATCTTTCTTGTTACATGAAAAGAAGTGGCTCTGTCAATTTCTATATTTCCCCCAGTCACCCAGGACCTTCCCAAAGTCTTTGCTTTCCAAATATAATTTCACAGATAAATTCTAAGGACTCCGTCTCTATATGATATTTCATAACACCTGCTTCTCCAACTTTTTATTCCTACAGGGACTGTTCAAGCTCTTATCCCTTTCTAGAGACTACCCTGGTGTCTTCCTGACTAGTTTCCCACGTCCAGTCTCTCTCATTTCCAACCCATTTTACACTTGGTTTGCAGAATAAGCTTCTTAAAGCAGAGCCAAGCTCAGTCACTGGCTAATAAACCTTTTCCCAGTGGCCTCCCAAATAACATATGAACCTCATCGCTGACACATTATAGACCCTTTTCAGTCCAGGCCAAAAGTAGCTCCACATTTTTACTTTGATCTTATAGATTCACTCTCTCATTCATTCATTCATTCATTCATTCATGATTTTATGGATATTCGAGTGTCTGCTGCATGCCAGGCACAGCTGTAGGTAGTACTTTTAGAAGTACTTCTTGTATTAGCTCAATGATATGCTTTACATGTTAATTTTCAACAGTGGAGTCCACTGTTAAAATATAATCTTATGTGGTTGAAATGGCGCCCCAGCAATCCCATTGACCTTCTATCCCTACCCTTAGTAGGGTCTGAAGCATCCTCAGAGTCACAAGTCTCCCTGAAACAATTTGAAAACATTGCTCTAGGCAGAAGGCAGTCTTCCCTCAACACACAGCCAGCTTCTGAGTTCCGTATCTTTGCTTAGGCTGTTCCCTCTGCCTGGAATAGGCCCTCTCACTTCCCATTACCTTTTGCAGCTGTTAGAAAGTACATGGAGTTGCTCTGCCCATCTCTGAACTCCAACTTTTGCTCCTCCAAACACTAACATTTTACTTGGCCTTTTCTTTGAGCACAGGTCATTGTCTTCCTCCTTTATATGTGTGCTTTCTGGATTCTCCCCTATGGGCACCATGCCAGCCATGCGTAACCTCAGGCCTTCCTTTCCTGAAATATCCAGCGGAGGCCTGGCTTATCATAAGACATCAACAAGTAATTTTTTTGTTTTTAATTTTATTTTTGAGAAAGAGAGAGAGAAGGAGTGTGAGTGGGGGAGGGGCAGAAAGATAAAGACACAGAATCTGAAGCAGGCTCCAGGCTCTGAGCTATCAGCACAGAGCCTGACAGCAGGTTCGAACTCACAGACTGTGAGATCATGATGTGAGCCAAAGTCGGATGTCAACCCACTGAGCCACCCAGGCACCCCAACAAGTAATTTAATTAGACTTAATTCTACCTAGTTCTCTAGTCCTAACGTTTGCCTGCAATAGCTCCTTGTTTTAACAACTAGTCTAGCTCTTATAGTGGAACCAGTGCTCCTTATATTTGAATATGTATCTAAATCACGAGGAGATTTTATTAAAGTGCAGATTCTGGTTTAGCAAGTCTGACTTGGGGCCAGAGGTGCTGTGCTTCTAAGGAATTCCCAGCTGATGTTGAAATAGCTGATCCTTGAACTTGAGCAAGGTAGTAGGTAACTTCACAGTTTTGGGAGTTTCCAGCTGCTCCTGCCTCTCTGGTGATTTTCCTACAGTTAGTGTTTGCTTCCATATTACTTTCTATGCTGAAAGTATTTTAGGCCTTGACGTGCTTCCCAAGTCTGAGTGGAAGCTGTCGTGATGCCCTTGGATTTTTTTCCTTTTTTTGCTGAGATAGTGTTGTAATGGCTAGTTCTCCCTAATTTATTTTTCTCTGGCCAATGTTGTTTCTTTGTTATATATTCCTTCTTATTTTCTCATTATATTCAGATTGTGGTTGTTCTCGTTTCTCACTCTGCTATGATTCTTTTTCCTTCTTGTGCTTCTGTCTGGTTCTTAAAATTCTCTTCAGATGCCTTGGCTGACTCCCTGCCCCAACTGTTTTCCTATTGCTTCCAATTTTTTTTTCTTTCCGTGAGAGGAGCCCTGATAGAGGGTGCAGGAGACTCCAGTTCTCATTCTGCCTTGACTGTGATCATGAGCTGTTGGGCAAATCTGTTTCTTTCTGGTATCTTCACTTGCGGACAGAGATCTATGTCAGCACTAGGATGCACGTGAGATCTTCACATGGGGCAGAAGGAGCGGGTTGGGGAGGAGACAAGGATGATTCTGGTGTTGGTGTGTACCCTGATCTAATGTTTCTGTTCTAGATAAACAATTGTTCTAGATAAGAACTTTTGTGTTCGCACTACTCAGAGGAAGACTCATATATCTTACAGGAAAAAAAAAAAAAGAAACAAAAATTATACCTTGACATTCACAAATCTAGTAGTTTTCAACCCTGGATTCACACTAAAATCAATTCTGGAGCCTAAAAATTAGTGATGTTTTTAGGTCATCTCAAGGGAATGATTTAATTTATCAGTATTTTTTAAATCTCCCCAAGTGATTCTAGTTTCCACCATAAGTGGAGAGCTATGGTATCTGGTTTGTAAAGGTGGTATGGAGTGATGGTTAAGAATACAGCATTGTGCCTAGTCAAACCCAGACTTTGCTACTCACCAGATTTGAGAGATTGGGGAGGTTACTTCACTTCTTGGGTCTTCAGTTTCTTCATCTGTGAAATGGGTTGACTTGGTTATTGTGAGGATACATAGGGGCATCGATGGAATACTGTGCATATTGTGGTTGTTGGAGAAACAGTAGTGGTTGTTTATCCCAATAACCATACCATTAAAATTTATATTCACTGAATTACTTATGAGTCATTTCACCTCAGAGTTAACACTCTGCTCACCCCTGTTTAGTTTTAAGATACTCAGCGTAGTATAATCACTTTGAGAAGTAATTTACGAGTATATTTTTCAGAAATCAGTGAAAAAAAACAGAAGGGAGCATATATATTAATAAAAACCAGTCACCCTTTTATTTGTGATCCATTTGGTGCCACATCAACTCTATGATCTCATAAATAGCAGAGAAAGATTAAAACAGATATTAACAGATACCAAAAGATGATCAGGTTTTTACTTCATGAAAAATGACTTTGCTCTTTAATAAAGGCACTTCTGTCATCAACAAATAGAAAGGGTTGGAATTCATTGGTCTAACATAGCATTTTATTTTGGAAATAAACATAAATGTGTTAAGCATTTACATTTCTGAGTTTGTAATGGGAAATGAAACTAAATGTTGAAAACCACACACAGAGAGATACCCTGTTCTATACAGGCTAAAGCTAATAAACTTTTTCTTCTCTTTTTGGCTGAGATTCTAGAATAGCCATTATACTATAATGCTACTACCATATCGACAAAGTAAAGATTGGATAAATGGATGTAACCAATGTTAACTGAGGGCCTACATCTTTTTGTTTTCTGTATACATCTGGAAACAAGTCAAAGAATATTTACTAATTCCAGTGGGCCTGACTAGGTATCTAGTCATCAATAATCAGGGATTGTAATGCTGATGGCCTTTGAATGTAAAAGAACAGCAGATGGCTACTATTTCTAACTGTTTTCTTTTAGAATAAAATGTTTCATTTCCACATTATTTACTTTCTGATCAAGAAAAGGATTTTTCATTTAAACTGATTAAACTTTTCTAAAGTTTATTTTCTATATTGTGATGTATACTTTTTAAAATAACACAAGAAGGTATTATGATATATTAAAAAGAACTTTTGAGCTATACTAAGTAAAGGTTCATTGTGAGAAATGTTGAGCTAATTCTTTTTTTCAATCTTTGCTTCAATGTGCTTGTGTTAAAATTGTGTAAAATTCTACAGAGAGATGCGAGTTTTAATGTGTTTTGGTTAAAGTGGTCAATCTGATGGTTAGTCTATTATGTATGGTTTTCAGAGTTTAGAGGCCTGGACTCTTGGCCAGTTTACACTAGTTGCAAATCAGGATTCAGATTCTAATTAATCACAGGATTAATAGATTGCTCTTTCTGTGAAATATTAGTTAAGGTTATAAAAATGACTACTACACAGTCTTTAGTGTTAAAAAGGATCTTTGTGCAATATGCTCATTGATAAACTGAAGAAATGAGACCAGAGAATCTAGAGTATTTAAAATTTGAGCCTAAGGAAATTAGACATTGCAGGTTACGGATAGAAAAGCTTTTCTGGTACCAACACTAAATTATATAGATCTTGCGATGTCTTTAGAGTTGACACCCTAGAGGTGGGAAAACCATACCTTATAGATTTAGGAAGAGAGGTATTACTGTATATTTTACCTAAAATATAATGCTGAGAGTAAGAACACAAAGCACTAAATGTCATTTTTTTCTATATAAAAAATACACTTGTATATAAATACAGGCATTTTAATTTTACATATATGAATATTTTTATTTTAATGACTTGGTCACTACACAGGGTCTTATATAACCTTTAGAAGTACAGACTAAATGTATCTCATTACCTGCATATGTTACACTATTGAAGATGGAAAGTAGTATGTAGTCTAATGGTTGAATTCAGGCTCTGGAGTCAGACTTTGTGGATGCAAATTTCAGCTCTTCCACTTATTAGCTGTGTGAGTTTGAAGTCACTCAACTTCTCTGTGCCTTAGTTTCCTCACTCTAAGAGACAACAAGAGAAAATTTCATGGGATTATTGTCAGAAAAAAATGAGTACACATAATATACTTCGCAAAGTTCTTAGGACTTAGCCAAGTTCAGTACTCATAAAGGTAGCCATTAGTGTTCTTAATACAGTTAAATAATTAATATCAAATACCTCACAGATACATTGACATCTTTGCCAAGAGAACTTGTACACTCTAAGTTTTGCCCCTTCAGTTTGAAACTTACTTTGTTATTTTTCAAATATATGTTACTTTCTTGTCTACCTTTCCGTGTTTATTTTAGGAGAACAATGAAATTAAAGAATAGAGGCATGGGATTGTATGCACTACAAGGATGCTAGATAATTTGTAACCATGTGAAGCATGGACAGATTTTTAATAACAAAATATATAACTCAGGCTGTAGGATTTCTGAAAAGACCAAGTAGCTTAAGATCTAGCTTATGTGAATGTGCTTCGTGAATCTGGTACTCGTGTCTAAACCTGAAAAGTTTGGAAGTGACCCAAATCAGAGAGTGATCCAGGTATAGGAGCCAGCTCATGTAACCAGGATCTGTGGCCAGGGTGGATTCACTCAAAGACAGACTCTTCTCAGGTATCTGAATTGTGGTTGAATAGTCACCTGGATCCTCCTGAGTTCACAGGCATTTATTTTAACACCTGCATTGGATTGTCTAAGTTGGAATTTAGACAACAAAATAATTAGCAAAAAAAAAAAAAAAAAAAAACCAACCCAAAACGAAACATAATTGGTAAACTGTGTTCAGGATTACCTAAGAGTTTAAGTCCATCTATACCTAATTAGGTTCTTAATGGTCAGTCTCATTTCCATGGGAATAAAATTAAGACTCAGAATGTGGAAGGTAAAATCTTACTCTTGTTCCTCTTTTGCATAGTCTTCCCCTTGTGTCTCATGTTTGTGGCCCTAGGCTGATCCTAAAAATGTCTCTAATACAGTGATTCTTGCACTCTAGCATATAAAAGAATCCCCGGAGAGCTTGAAAAAAAGTGCAGATTTCCGGAATTCACCCTCAAAGTTTCTGACTCACCAGGTCTTGAGGTAGGACTTAGTAATCTAAATATTTTATCAAGACATTTTATAAGTATCCCAGTTGATTCACAGACCACACTTAGAAATTAGTACTAGTTCCCTCGATTAACACTGGTTCTCAACTCAGGATGCATATCAGAATTACTGTGGTTCTTAGTAAAAGTCCAGTTAAATAGGCAAAGCTCAGTTCCTCTATGATGCATTAACCACAGGACACTCCTTTCTTAAGCTGCCCTGAGTCACCCCTGTGGAGCCTGTCATGTGCAACTTCTAGAGAACAAGGCTGTATTCTCTCATTGACTACCCGGTGACCTTCAGCCACAGGTTTTCCTACACCATGGTTCTCCACAGCAATGTGGACTGGCTACTTGCCTCAGTATGCCTGTAAGCTCACTTGTGATATTCAGATTCCAGGGCCCAAACCTAACTGTACCAAAACACAAAAAACAGAAAACAAAACCAAGATGGTGGGATGTGGATCTTGGAGCCAGGATTTTCCCTGGCTCCCCAGATGATGGTTATGCCTTGATGAAGTTCTCTATTCAGTGTCTTATGGAGCTAGCCTTTGCCTACAGGACTCATAGCTTCAGACAACCTCTGTGCTTGTGGTGACCATACCAACTGCAGTGACCATAATGCCAGTACAGAGACCACCGTGACTACTGAATGTCAGCTCAGCAGTGTTTCTTCACTCTTACGTCTCCAGGCATCTCCCATTTCTACATCCGGCGAACAGCCATTTCTTCTGTCCTTGTGATTTTATAATGGGAAATACAGGCTCCTTTCTCTCTGGTCTCTTCCTGTCTTCTCTTTTCCACAGCTGCCAAGTAGAGACCCAAGTGACTGTGCCAAATGTACAGATGTGATGGCACACATTCAAGCTGCTGCTGCCCTGGCAGTGAGACCCCTTTAAGCCTTTTTAAATCCTTGAAGTCTTTCTTGCCTCCCCGTGTATAGCTTACATAAGCACGGTTTAAATTTGTCGAGAATTTCACAGGTTTTCAGATCTGTTGTCTTCCTCTTAAAGTGCTTTGGAAAAAGAAACAGTGTAATGTGCTCTTGGCTGGCATGGGGGAAAGGCAACCTGATTGTTAAGAAATATTTGAAT
Organism: Proteles cristata cristata; assembly: GCA_017311185.1. NCBI lineage: Eukaryota > Metazoa > Chordata > Mammalia > Carnivora > Hyaenidae > Proteles > Proteles cristata. The sequence continues at coordinate 1,443,810 of JAESUZ010001419.1, read as the reverse complement.
TCCTGAAACCATGTTTCTGAATTATCAAGAATTATAGCAAGGAAATTACTGTGTTTGTGTAACAGTTCTGTTTTCAGGGCATGTACTTCAGTAGACCCATTTAAAAATATAAATTAGAAAATGTTTTAGTGCTGCTATATAAAATAATGAACAAAAGTGACATTGAAAATGGTTAAGTATTGTATTACGAATGACTCTGTCATTGATTATTTTAAAATCTGAGCAGTAGTTTTCTGTCTTGTTAAATACTCCTTTATCTATAAAACTTCAGAGATTGATTGAGGGTGTGGTGTTATAAAAGTCAATAGTTTAACATTTCCTCATTGCAAGGTCATGTTTCAATGGAACCTTATGTCTAGCCTGATTCAGTCCTCCTTGATGTCAACCTCTTTCTTCAACAGTAGGAAGGTCCACTGGTAACTAAAGGGAGCAGTGCTTGGTAAAGTTGGGTGACTGGCAAAAAGGAAAATGCTACCCCCCATCAAATTCAATGAGAGAGGGAATTAATGCATATAGGAGATAGCAAATTTCTACTTAATGGATCTTCTCAAGGGATAATTACTGGTGACATGGTAGGTATCTTTTCCTAACATTAGGAAAAACATTTAAAAGATGAGATCAGAACCATTCCTTAGGGCTAATAATGATGCGTGTTGGCTGGGATGGGTTTTTAGTAGTCTCTGGGACCTGTGCTTAGTTAGGGAGATAGTTCTATTCAAGAGACCTTTCAAACTAACCAGCTGCCCTGTTCCTGTCAAGCCCTGTTTTGACTGTAAGAATTGTGCACTGAGAGCATGATTTCAGCACTGGTTGAAGCCACTCTAAGCAGCCTAGCATGAAGAAAGACAAAGCAGAATTTCTTGAGGTTCCCCACCCTCATGCTAACATTTCTTAACCTTCTTTAGCAACAGGACAAGGCACATGCCTCACCATCTGGTGCAAGATAAAAGGGCTTTGAACTGACATGGAAACTGCCTACAAATACTTGAAGTGGTGACATGCGGACAAAGAAGTAGATTCATTCCTCTGATTCCAGCAGGCACAGTTAGATTCAGTGGGTGGGATTGTAGGGAGACAGATTCAGATTTGAGTTCAATATGAGAGAGAACTTTCTAATGATTCCTACTGTTGAGTAGTGGCCTTAAAGTTTTTTACTTGCTCCTGAGGAAAGTAGGTGACAGATGAGAGGATCAGCCACCAGAAACAACATACACAGCATCTCAAGATTGAGTGGGAGCTCAGCTTGGCTGATCACTATAATCTATCCACTTCTTAGCATTATTGAAAAAATAATTTGAGAAGTGACTACAGGCAGGGGCGGGGGACATCTAAGAAAAGAGTTAGGTGAAGAGGTAGCTACTTCTAGACTCCTGAAAAGATGAAAGAATAATTAACCTCACTTCCCCCCCCCCCAAAGATTTTTAAGCACACTACACTCAATGAGCACCTATTATGTGCCAGAGCATCATCTCATTTAACAGTCAAAAGGCAAAGCTCCCAGTGTGTCCTCTCTAAGCCAGGGTTCTGCAGATGCTTTCCTGCCTCTTCAGTGACTCACAGGAACTGTCCTATATACTCATCCAAGCTGGGCTAAACTCCTTGGTAACTTGTCCTGTCATTTCCTCTGCTTTCTTTGTGGTATTTGCAATATTAGATTATAATGATCAGGTGTGTATTGATTGTATTGATTTTTCTTACTGGACTGTAAGCTCTTTGAGAGCAGACCCCTTTGACTGACTCAACTAGTTAGTGTCTATTCAAGCATCTGACAAATACTAGAAGCTAATGTTTGTTAACTGAATATTTGATTACTCCTCCCATTATACCCCTTCCCTAAAAGAAATACCTAGGATGGCTTTTGTCCTCCAGGTAAGGAAATAAAGGGGAAAATACCAGAATATTCTATCTCCTCCTGACCCTGCCTTTCCATTCCTAATCATGTCCTAATTACTTATTCCATTCATTCTATTTCAGGGGAAGAGGAAAAGCTAGTGAAAGAGAACGAGGTGAAAAGAAATCCCCAAAATTAAAAAAGGGAAAACCACCTCTTATGCAATCACTTTATCATCCTAACTAGATGTGTTGCCTTTGGCAGCATTCCTTGTAGGATGAGAAGGAAATCTTGTTCCTGCTGTTAACAAGCTTTGTGACCTCAAACTAATTCTGTGACCACCTCATTGTTTCTTCCCAGTAAAATGAAGAGTTTGTCAACACCGTTTTCAGGGACTCATTCAGGTCTGAAATATTGAAGTTCCTAATCTCTTTCCCTTTCCAAGGTTTCCCGAAGTCCTTTGCCGCTGCCTAGTATTCTCCTGGGTAACCAAGAATCTAGAACGATGATAAGAAGCAATGTCGGGAAGTGACATTGGGAAAAAACTCTGCTCTTTGTGCACTGACACACTGGCTTGAGTCCCTGCTGTGTGGCCTTGGGAAAATTGTAAACCTCTCTAAGGTAAAGACTCCTCTCCTGTAAAATGGCCAGGATATTCCCTACCTTCAGAACTACAAGCTCTCAATGAGATAATGTGTATGAAATGCTACTCCTGCCCCAGAATCATAATGAGCACTTTGAAAATGATAATGGTTATTATTTGGAAATAGTCCCCAGTCTCTCTTTTTTTCCCTTCTTTTCTCCAACCCCTGAAAGACACCTACACACAAGTCCTGAAGAAGTTTTCTTGGCATAGTTATATTGTGCTCTTGCACATCATTTCTCCTCCATCGAGAAGTAGGAGAGGATGGTCAAGGTCTTTTCCTATCGAGGCATTCTGCTCTCACGTGCACAATGGCCAAAAGAGCAACCCATTTCACAGTGACTGGAAACATATTTATTTTAACATTTACCTAGAAGACATGAATATTACTGAGCAGACACTGGAAGTGGGTGCGGGATTGTCTGTCTTAATATCATATAATGTATCACACCCAGCCAAGATTCTTTTATTTGCAGAAGCTTTGACTGAGCAACAGTGACACAGCAGCTCCTGAATCTGACAGTAAATGGACACCTTATAAAAATTTATGAAGTTCGGGTTGTAAAGAACAAACTGCACATACTGAGTAGTAACATCTCTTATTAAAATAATTTCATCTTTAAGTCCGTGGTCTCCATATCGCCTATAACAGAAGCCCATGCTATGGCTAGATACCTCAAAAGCCTGTAAACTTTTATATGGGCTTTGAAAAGAGATGGTAGTTTTACGAGATATGATTTTCTCATCTCACCAAATTAGATTATTTGAGAGCGTCCCTGGATGTAAAATTTCAATCCTGAGCAAATCTGTACCTCTGAGACTCTGTGCAGCCTGCTAGCAGAGTAGAAATGGAGCACAATAAATCTGCCCTGAGCCCTTTTCTCTCCACACAACTCCATAATTCATTCTTTGCTTGGTACCCATGACCACTTTTTCGCAGCTAATCAGTCTGCAGCCCAGGCTGGCTCCTTTCATCTGCAGTGCCTCCTTCTAGGTCCAGATCTCACCGCTTTCCATGCTCTCTTGCTCACAGGCTTCTTTTCAGAGCTTGTGCGCTCTCATGGACCCTCCATCCAAGCTGTTCCTCATCATGTGATAAGCAGTTACTCTAGTTCTAGGGTGGCCTAGTTGTTGCAGTATACTTTTAAAAAGATACTTTGTTTAAAATGGATTAAAATAGATAACAGCATCTCTGAGGATCTGTAAACCCAGTAGATATTTCAGTTATTCTTTCCTGAATGTCCTCTAAGGGGACAGGGAGGAATGACCTGGTACCAAAGCTACTTGTTTCTTTTTTCTCTGTTGCATTTATGAGGACTTCTTTTTTTGTTCCTACGATTTTCTCCTCTTCATCTGGTTCAACATTGCTTTGGTCCAATGGCACCGCTAACATCTACTGCCACAAAACCAAGAATGTCTGCAAATGACTTTCAAGGAACTTGAGGAGAAGAAAGAGTTTAGGAAAATGACCTCCAATGTGGAGCAAAGGCAGTCAGACTGAACTGGGAATTAAATCATTTTCAGTCCCATTTCTGCCTTTAATCATTTTTGTGTATTGTGCATGGAGTTTATATAGACCAGCTCTCCCTTCTGTCATGTGTAAGACAAGCAAGTAGCAATAGGTAAATTTTAGTAGAGAAAGTTATATAAGTTATATAGGCATGGAAAATTATCTTCTGTTCCTTCCTACAATTTCATTCAATAACTTAGTGTCTTGAGACTATTTTAATGGAACTCAGGACTTTGGAAGATTTTTCCAGAGGATTGTGCTATTGTGCAGGGTATGGTGCAGGGGACCACTCAGAAATAACTATGTGCAGAAGGCCAGGTAATCACTGGTGGCCTGGCCAGAGGGCAGGCACCTAGACCAGCAGTTTGAAGCAGAAGCAACAGCATCCAGTTTTTTAGTTTCAGGAGAAGAGTTATCTTCATATCCTTCAATGATTTTAAAGTCTGTTACTTGAGTAGCTACTTAAACTTTTTTGATAATGCATACACCTAAATTTATACATCCATTTTCTCTTCAACTCCCTAAATTTGCTAAGAGCCTCTCTTTCTTGCCTGGTATTATAGGAAAGAAAATGGGCTACCTAATATGCCCAGAGTGGCATAGCTCAGTGACAGAGCAGGACTCAGCTCTCACCAAGGTGAGCGGACCCCTTAGCTGCTTAGGGCTGGGCCATGGACAGGCAGCATTGATGTCACTTAGAAGCTTGTTTAAAATGCAGAATGTTAGGCTCCACCTCAGGCCTACTGAATCCAAACCTCCATTTTCAACCTCTCTGTGTTTTGTTTGCACATTGAAGTCTGAGGACAGTAATGGGGTACAGCCTCCTGCTTTCACTGCAAGTTCCCCTCTGCTCCATGCTTCTGACACAGGGTCAAGCCCTCTGGTTCACTGAGAGGCCACTTTATAAAGGAAAAATATGCCCAAGGTGCCGTGGGGCAGCTTTCTTGATTTTATATGTGAAATAAAACAGAAAGTTTTTCCTCCCAAGCATTTCCAGGGGTTATATAGAATCACACAAATAGGTAAGCAGGCTATGGAATGTTTGTTTCATTTAAAGCCTTTACAAGTTAGTTCCTGAGCAAATTCCTTCCTGATAGCACTGCCTAATAGACTCATATCAGCAAATTCCCACTTAAAAATATGTAAGTATATATAACAGAACAAGTGGGAAACATCTCATTAGACATCTGAGTGGTTAGGACCATTTAAATTAAATTTGTACTTCTCTTTCTGAAATGACTTCAGTATCCTAAGGCTGTTGGGTCCAACTAAGTTCCACATTTTGAAAGTAGACATGCTAGATATTTTACAAGAATATGGTTTTAAAATGTAAACATAAAGGTAACCAAATAACACCAAATTTGGGATTTAACCATGTACTACTTACTATTTTGATAATCAACAAGTCATTAACTCCTCCAAGGTGACTTTCCACAGCTAAAAGTCACTACTACGTGCAAGTATGTCAATGGGGAGAATATTGTCTAAGAAGGGGATCTTTGAAGTATTCCCTTTGTCTTTCATCATCTTGCAAAAGAATGAGTTGGCTCTGAAAAAGTCCTGCCAGCCACACAACATGACAACTTTCGACAGTGCCAATGTAGTTGAATAAGACAGAGATGGGTGACTCATTTTGTTCTAAGATATCCAAGACCACCTTAAACATACTTTAAATTCTAGGACACCTGAAATCAAGTTGTAAATATGGAACCATAAATCATTTAGTTCTTGCGTTCCTTAGGAAGTACCTAGGTTCCCCCCAAATAGGGAAACTCTTGCCAATTTCCTAGTGTGGCCCATCTGAAATGGTCATTTGTCTACATGGTACTTTGCACATTCAAGCCCAGAAAATAGAATGAAAGCTGCAAATTTTCACAAATATGATGTGAAAAATGCACGTGTGATCCATACAGTTCTTTTATATGAGAGGCAGATGTGACACGCCCTTTCTATGATGAGTTTATCTTTGATTCCTGTCCCCATCAATTTTAGTAACACTTGCTTTTACCTTTATAGGCAGAATGACATTTTTGTTCTGGCTGAAGTACCCTGGGTCGACTGCCTTCAATAACTGCAGCCCATCTATTGCTGAGATTTTGCATCTCTTGAGGGTGGCATTATATTCTGCCTCATTATACAGGACTGATTATTTATTTATATCTCTTACCTGTCTTATATTCTGTTGCCTTCTTCCATTCATTGCATTGTACCCAATCAGATCATTGACTCACCAAAGAATTGAATTGGGGATAAGGCTACATATTTAAGTAAATGGATGTCATAAGTCGCTACCAGGGAATACCATCTACTTAGAGAAAAATATTCCATAATAGACATCCTCAGAATTCTTCTGAGACTCTTAAAACATTACCATCTTTAGGGGAGTCAGAGTAAATCTGGATTGAGAAAATCATTTGGATCTGAGATAATCAATTTTGTGTGGTGTTGTAGTAGTGAGCCTTATGCTCTTGATGTTTGAAGGAAAGATTATCCCTGGTATATGGATATTGTACATGTCACCAAGACAAGGTTACAAAGAAAGGCAGTGGAAAAAAAAAGTCTTCAATGTGGTTCTTCAAGTACAGTAGTTTATCATACATTAGAGAGTTATGGTTTTTACCAGTGTTCTTTGTATTTGGAATACCCTTTGCTATTAGATTCTTCTTTATGTTCTGAGAGTGATAGAGCTTGAGATAAATAGTGTTACTCTTCTTTAAGTCCACAATTAAACATCCTGTGCAGTTTTACATTCCTGGAGAGTCATACTGATTCGTTGTCTACCCTTCCACCACTTTTTTTGCCCTAATGATAAGCTAAATGGTTTGATCTTTTTATCCAAAGCATTCCTTTACTTGAACAATTATATCTTCACCTTGGCTTCCTTCTTTTCTTTCCTTCCTTCCTATTCTTTGATTTCAAATTTTGTTGTATAGAAAGAACAACAATAGCAATAGCAACCAGAGGACACAGCAACCTTACTGTGTGTGGTAGTGTTTTAAGCACTTAACGTATTATACCATTTAATAACAAGATAGACATTATCATCATCCCCATTTTACACATAATGAAACTGATGCTTAAGAAGTTGAAGAACTTTCCTAAGTGATAAGACTAGTAACTGACAGAACATGATATTGAACCCAGTCATCACTGACTCTAGAACTCACCTTCATCACAAAAACCATAATGCAAGAGTTGGAAGGAAATTTAAACATCATGTAGTTCAAACTATTGACTTGACTAGGTCAAGAGAGGTTACATGCCTTACCTTAGGTCACACAACTAGCAAATGAAAGCGGCCATTTCATTTGGTTCCATTTATATGGAAGTGATGTAGGAATGTTTCATTCCATATAACCGGCTAGCTTGGATCAGATATCATCTCTGGATCAATCTGCTGTAACAAGGAGTGTGGGCACAATGCACAGAATTGTTCAAAATGGCTGCTACCTCCGTTACCCCTCTAGTTGCAGGTTAAGAGGCGTCTTCATGGCGGGGCAAGGAACAGCTGCAAAAGCTGTTCACTGTGTGGGGTTGTTATCTCCCAGGCTGGAAACTCAGTTCTAGCCAGACTCTCACAGAGCCAGGAAGCAAAGTTCCTGTTAGGGAATTTTCCATGTTATTAGGATTCCTCCTCTCCTCAAAGGAGACCAAATCCAGGGTGAAATCAGTCTGCCTTCGTTGTTCTTTGCTCAGTCTACTCTCCAGGCCCTGCCTCTCTTTTGAAGATAGATTGAGTTTGACAGATGGAAAACCAGCAGCAGTCCTGAGACTGGCTGCCAAATGGGACAGAGGAGAAGGTGATCTGATAGGTTGTGGCATTGAACTGAAAGGGTATGAACATCGATGCATGAGTGAAGACGATGAATGGTGACCCTCTTGAGGAAATAGCATTTTTCATCACTGAATAAACCATGCTGAAGGTTTGGGAAAGGGAGAAGGCAGCTACTGGCAAGCTACTGCTTTCTGTCATATACCTATATTACAGATTAACTTGCATAATGGTGCTTCAACATAAATATGTGTCCTGACTGGACTTTTTTTTTTTTTTTTTTTGGTCATGTATTCTTCTGACCACAAAACTAAACTTATTCATGAAGAATATGAAGAAAGAAGTGGTGATTCACCGAGATACCCATGCAGGTGGAGTCATTATTCATTCTGATAGAGTTTGTTTTACTCTAGATGGGCACTTCCTTTCCCTTTCCAAGCAGGCAAGCAGGCAAGCAGGCAAGCAGGCAACCAGGCCTGTGTGCTCCTCTGGCCTCAGGGGAGAGTTGCCTTGCAGAGAAGAAGCAGAAGTTGCCTATAATAGACAAGGGTCTGGCTTTGGTGTTCTAGAGGCCCCTGGAGAGACTATATTCCAGAAGGGAAGAGCAGCAGGGACCTTTGAAAAGGATAAGCAGAGAAATATGAAAGAAGAGAGAGTTGATTTCCTGAAGTTACTGTATTCAAGGTTAGTCTCCTCCTTTGGAGCATCCCGGTGCTGTGGCAGGACTTTGTGACGGAATGTGATACATTTAAGGAAGCCATGTATTTTATCATAAGTGTCTCCAGCCTTGGCAAACACTCCTATACCACATAAGGCAGGGCCCCCAGCACCAAAGGAGAGGCCTCCAGTTCATGACTTTTCTTTAAAAAATGCAAATCTGAGCATGTTTCTCAGCAGAAGATCCCTTCCTTGACATCACATCTGTAGGAGATAGAGCAAGTTTTTCCAAGCAGGTGAACTAGAATGTGCAAAATTATGAAGGTAACAGCACATGTGCTCTCTACGTGAATTTCGTCATCTGGATCCTGGAGTTATGTTTATAAACAGCTGGAAGGATGGGGCCAGGGCTACTCATGGGTGGGCTTGACTGCCATCTGGTGGAATCTCTTTGGGCCAATGATTTTCAAATGCTTTAAAGGAGCATATATCATTGTTCAAATAAAATTTTATACAGAAACTCTATAAATTCTCATGTTATACCCTCTACCACATAGCCTTGAACTCTTGAGCCATGTCTGTGTGACCATGATTGATTAGATACCCATTATCTGATCAAATTTGAGATGTAGAATGATGATTACAATTGTGGTATGAAGATACACAGAGAGGTAGAGATAGAGAAGGTTAGACTGGATGCAAAGATACCAACATAGTGAGAAGAAATTTCTAAACACAAATTGGTAATGTAAAAATTACTTCTTTTTTTTCTAGGAATTTCAGTTTCTGTTGTGAGCCTCATTTGATATGACTGAAAAACTTAGTTATATAATTGAGAGTTGTACTCTCCTTCTCTGACTTGGATCTAAGTCCATGGAGTGTTTTTACATGTAAAACCACCACTTATTCAAAACTTAGTTATGTACAGTGCAGATATTTTACAAATTTGAACTCATTTAATTACTATAGTAACCCTTTAGGGTATACAGTATTATTATTTCCATTTAATAGATAAAGAAATAGACCCAGAAATTTGAGTGATTTGCCCAAGTCAGGCAACTCTTCATGACTAGAGCTGGGATTTGAACATAAGCAGCTCTCCTCCAGTATTTTCATTCTTACCCAGTGCAGCTATGATGTGGAGGTGTCCATGGAGAGTGTACCATTTTGATCTTGAGAATGGTCAGTGTTCCCTGGCATCTACAGGCATGGGTTTGCTTTTTCTCTATCGCATCTTGTTCTAGCACATCATCCATGCAAGTTGGTCTAGACCCTCCAGAATGTTTCATTCAGTTACTCATAACCTGTACGGTGCCAGGAGGAAACTATTGAAGGTGTCTAGCACTCTTTCTAACTTGATTAGTGTTTTTTTTAAAAAACACTAATTTTTGTTATCTTTGAGAGAGAGAGAGCGAGAGCGAGAGAGAGAGCGAGTGCACAAGCAGGGGAGGGAGAGAGAAAGAGAGAAAGAGAGAAAGAGGGAGACATAGAATCCGAAAAGTCTCCAGGCTCTAGGTTCTGAGCTGACAGTTGAAAGCTCGATGTCGGGCTTGAACTCATGAACTATGAGATCATGACCTGAACTGAAATCTGACACTCAACCAACTGAGCCACCCAGGTGCCCTGGTTAGTGGTTTTTATCTGGAATTCCCCACTGCCCTCCTGGGGACATTTGGCAGTGTTTTGAAATATTTTGGTTATTCCAACTGGGGAATGGGATTACGAGGATAGAGGCCAGGAATACTGTTAAACATCCTATAAAGAACAGGACAGTCCTTACAACAAAGAATTTTTTGGGACCAAAATGTTAATATTACTGACATTGAGAAACTCCAATAGAGACATGAATATAGTACATTTCACCCATTTAGTTACAAAGTCATAACTTATTCTCAGGGCTCCATCTTCCCAGGAAGACACAGATTCCCTAGCTTCTTATATACACCAAATCTTTTGGGGTTTCTTTTACCTTTCCTTCCATCTTAGTTCAGCAAAAGGGTGGTGAGTGGCCTGGGACCTGTGTTCTCCTTTTCAAGTATTCACCTAAGTCCGAAGTCTCTGCAATTACCCTTCAACTATTTCTCTTTTTCTCCTTTTTATTTAGTCTAAATGTAGGAAGCTTTGCTCTTCCTCATCATATTCTTCCAAGTCTGTTGCCCATGAGTTCCCCTATTGTTTGAAACTCAAACTGCAGGAAATGATTACCCTTCCCCCCTGTAGCCCCCCCCCCCCCAACTTTCTGCTATACAATCTCTTTCCTGGGGATAATAAGTTTGGAAAAGTCAGCAGACTGAATGAAGTTTTCCTGAACTACAGGAAAAACCTTAGCTTGTCCATGTCAGCATTTTGCAGTCTATATTCTTAGATGTACCACTGACCCTGGAAATGTCTCTGGGTTTTCTATGAAAAGGGAGAATTTCTATATGTGGTCCCCCCTCTAAGAATTCACAAGTCATATAAGTAAGCTATTTAAATTTGTTTATCGCAGGACTTCCCCGCAGTATTTGACAAGAAAACATTTCCTTATCATGGAATCCTCCAGAACATTTTGTACATAATTTGAGAAATGCTAATGTCTATCATAAATGTGGCCTTTATCAAAGCATTAGCAGAGTCAAGAGGAGGTTCTAGAGATGCTAAAAAGTTAGACTCAGTAGGACTTGATGAATGATTAATTCTGGGAGGCCAAGAAGGAAGAGAAATCAATGCAAGGATATAGAAACTTCAAAATTAAAGGAACAACTTTTGTATCATTTCTTATATATCACAAAGTATTAGGCACCAGAGAGTTTTAAGAGTAAAAACCACAAAATGACAATACTGAATTTGTTTCTCCTGAATTTTTGTAATGGCTTTTTGAGTGGACTCCTAGCTTTCATTCATGTTTTGTCTCATCTCAATGTCATAATACCACTAGAGAAATCTTTCTAAACAAAGATGCAATCATGGCATTGCTCAGATTGAAGAACTTCTGTGATTCAGTTTTGCACATTGGCAATCCAAACTCATTTGCGTCGTGTTTAGAGGACCTTGTCAAAATCTTCGTGAATATGGTTTTAACCTGGTGTGGCAAGAAATGAGCAAGATCTTGCCTTGCGCTGCCAGTGCCTATGTGTTTATTTTAGGGATCCTTGGGAGATGAGACAAACTGTGCTGGGGACCTTTAATCTGCCTTTATCCCATGTGAATACCTTGATTCAGTATGTTTTGAAAATATAGATATAATTTAACCTAATCAATATATATTTTTAAGCTTATTTTTGAGAGGAAGGGAAAGCAAAAGTTGGGGAGAGGCAGAGAGGGAAGGAGGGATAAAGAATCCCAAGCACAGAGCCTGACACGGGGCTTGAGCTCGTGAACCGTGAGATCATGACCTGAGCCAAAACCAAGGGTTGGACGCCCAACTAGCTGAGCCACCCAGGCACCCCTTTAATCGAATCTTAGAAAGGAAGTATTGTGTGGTCTATTTCTTCCTCTTCCATTTGTCCTTTAGTTCCATTCTAACCCTTGTCCACTCAACTCTCTGCTATGGGAGACTCACCTGTATGGACTGAATCTACAGAATCTCTTGCCCTCTGTGTCTTATAGTTGGGTTTGGTTAGTGGAAAGTGCTGGCAGGAGATAGGAAGAAGGTAGGAGCATGAGATCAGAGTGTTTATTTCCTGGACCCTGACCTGGAAGGGTACCACAGGCTCACAGTGTCCTGTGCTGGTTACTGCCCCTCTCGGTATGGCCTCCCTTATGGTATTCTCTGTTCTCCAGAATCAAGTAACTGCTCTGGGGGGTTGTAACACCATCCTCACTCAGACCCCTGGTTCCTACGTATCCCTGTGGTTCCTCTATACCTGACTCTGCAGTTGTAAAGAATACTTTAAAAATAAACTTTCTTCGAATGTTCCCAGTTTGAATGCTGTATTTCTTTCTCAATGGGACCCTAACAATGACCTGAAACACTTAGAATTTTTAACATCTGTGAAAGATTTCAATGATAAAGAATTAAACAGGGATACTTATCACAAAATGTCCATTTTTGTGCTTTATATCATTTCACATGCTACCATAAAACTATAAAATAGAATATTACATTTAAAAGTGACTTTAGGAGTGCCTGGGTGGCTTAGTCAGTTGAGTGTCCAACTTTTGATTTTGGCTCAGGTCATTATTCCAGGGTTGTGGGATCAAGCCCTGCATCAAGCTCTGTGCATGGAGCCTGTTTAAGATTTCTCTCCTTCTCTCTTACTGCCTCCTCCTCTGCTTGCATGCTCTTTTTGTCTCTCTCTTAAAAAAATGAGCAAGATACTGTTTTTAAAAAAGTAACTTCAGAATAAGGATAACATTCATTTTCTGGTCAAGAAAGGCCATTTTTTTGTGTGATCCATTGACTGGAAAATTTTCTAGTTCATTGACTAATGAAAATTCATGGCAGAAAATTCATGGGAGTTGGTTTGAGTGGTGGGAAAGACTCCATCTGCATATAGTTCTCTCCGGTAAGGTCCATATGGATAGGTGTGTTGGGAAATTAATGGGAGCAACACTCAGAAATCATTGGATGGCTCAGTGGCCACAGCTTTTACAGCTGGTCTTTAATAGGTCTCAAAAGAATCTTCAAGTAGAGGTAAGAGGCTGTTAACCACAGCTAAGCAGTTCTCTTTTAAAGGCAGGTGTTAATCTTCTTTGGAGGAATTCTCCAGAAAGAACCCGGGTTGGAATGCCAATCCTAGGTAGTTTTCCTCCTCTGGTTGGTTTATATATCCCGTGTTCTTTCAATTAGGACAGAAGATGCAGCACTGAAACTGAAAGAACTCTCACGTGGACCTTTGCTAGCTGCAGCAAAAAGCCATTATTTTTGGTTTATAGTAATAACTCATATTTAGTTCTTGCTCTATTATTCCTATAATTTTTCTTTTAAGCAAAAAATGTTTTAAATGTAGTTTTATATAAATTAATTTCACCTTCCATGATTCTGGCCATGAAAACAAACATCACATTACTGATTCTTTTTGAAGGAGGAGTGTATAGTGCTCAAATATGACAGACGAGAGATATCATGAAGCTTCCAGTATTCTTCTTTGCTATTTTTTGCTTGTAGATCCAGCCATATAGATATTTATATAGCTATCTATATATAGCTTTTCATCCCATAGAAACATGTGCTTTCCTTTTCCTGAGGAAATCTTTTTGGAAATAGCAATGCAGTAAGCATTTCCTTTGGAGTCATAGAGGGGATGGAAGCCTATGTATTGCAGCAGTGATGTTGAGGTGAGGTGTAGGCAAGGATATTGGCCATACTTTCCATATGATCAGCAGCGAGGCATTTCATGTGCATTAAGATTGTGGTATGGGCAGTAAAAAGAAATCCATTGTGCAAGCATGGTTTATTATGCAGGTTTTCTTGTTTTGTACATACTGAAGTACCAGTATGTTGTGATCAGTTGGTTGGGACATAAGATTAGGAAAGATCCAAGTAATCTTTTGCAAACATTGTCTTTGATCTGTGGTTTATTGTTGGTTTTTCATCTCCTATTTTACTTGATCACAGAGATAAGTCTGCATCATGTTACTTGGAAAGAGGATTTAAAAACAGGCATGGTCTTGGAATCTTGACCTCTGTAACTTACTAATTCCCATCGTTTCCACCTTTGTATTCAAGGAGGGAAACGTTTTTTCCTACTCCGGGACTTGAACAGAAAATATTCGAGATTTATATGTTTAAGGAATTGATAAACAGACTGTGGGTATATTTAACACGTAAAATTGTAGTTTCTTTTAGCTGTGACTCTAAAGTAGCATTTCAGTTGATAAAATTCTGATACTTCAAGAACTCTGAAAATGCACCTTATTTTTTAGGTTGTTAGATTATAGTAATGATAGAAAGTTAGTACCTTTCTTTAAAAACCATAACCTAGTATTTATATCTGACTGTGCTGTCTCAGTGTGTTAGATCTCAAGCTCTATTTTATAACTATAAAGATCTTTAAAAGAAGGAAAATAGTCTTGATATTTATTAGAGTTTAAGTAGGATAGTTTCTTTCTAATGTGAAAGTTCTTCATCACGAGGAATGCAAATATGAAATCATAAACTTGAATATCCTCAAAATACCTTTTAGATGAAACAGTATATTTGGAGGAGGGAAAACCACCGTGAGTCAGCCGTCTCTTCAGGTTCTGCTCCGGAACAGTTACTGACTTGTTTAGTGACCTTGGCCATCTTGGTCTAACTCCATTTTCATTTTCCCTCTTGACAAATGGGAATTCCTCTACTAACCTGCTTTCCGTGATCATACTTTGGAAGATATATGCTATGAAATACCAATTAACAGTATTTCCTATCTCAGGAGTGAACTTCAATCTGGAATGAGAACACAATTCACTCGTATTTTCTTGACCTTGTAATCCTTAGCAAAAAAAATTTTTTTTAATCTAAGTATATTTTAATGAAGTACTCTGGGATATATTACTGAAAATCCATTACCATATAAAAGTTATATTCAACACAGATTCTTTTATATATGGAAATGTGGCTTAGGAAGTTGGCAGCTTGAAAATCCTTGCTTTATTAGTTAACAAATGATTCTGGGTTTTATCACATTTATTGTCAATCTCAGGTTTTGGGTGCCGAGGAATTCAAAATTATATGCTTAGCTGACCCTTTAATTAGTTCTCATTCTGTCTTACATGATTTATGGCCTGGCAGCTCACATGTAAAAATGATATATGATTTAATGAAGTGGAAAGGCAGAATAGGTTCGTACCTCCAATTGTTTGATGTTGTGCTCTGGCTGGTAACTGGAGGCTTGGGGCAAACAAAGCAGCAGTTACATCCGTTCACTCATTTACCCTTGGGCGGGTAGGTGGTGCTGGTGGGGAGATCCAGTTTGCAATGATTTGATTGTTTGCAAATATACTTTTGTTTCATTAGAAAACCCAAGACCATTGATTCAGGGCATCTGGACATTGTCTTTTAAAATAAATATGAGGGTGACTATTGATTTGAATACTCTTATTTTGCATTTTTATTTTATTGCTCTAAATGGAAATATCACAGGAGAAGCAATACAGCATTTAATGCATAGGGTTGTGCTGGGTTTTAGCACCTTGCTCCATTAAGTCCATAAGTGTTTACAGAGTACATTAGGCACTGATCAAAGCCCTGGTTACAGCAGTGGCTACGAGAGGCAAGGCTCCCTCAAGGGAGAACAGATGACAAACTGATAAATACATGCATAAAGAAAATGCCTGGCTTGTGCCTTGGGGTAAGTGCATGAAGGACAGTTCTAAACAAGATGCTCTGAGAGAGTGTATGGAAATAAGGGGGCTACTCTAAAGATGCTGGTGTCCCCCAGGGGAGGACCCCTGGCCAAGACCTACATAATGGGAAGGCCGCAGTGCACAAGCACCTGGAGGCAGAGGTTCGCAAGGAGAGGGCACCGAGAACACTAGTCCAAGGTGAAAAGAGCTTGATGCTTATAAGGAATAGAAAAAGGAAAGGAATGAGGAGTAACACCTAAGGGCAGGACAGGCAGGTGTTGAGCACTGAGGTGCACAGATAATGCAGGGCTTTGAAGGCCACAGTAAAGAAGGGACGATGTGTTCCAGCAAGTGCCACTTTCCAAAGACCTTTGCCAAGATTCTCCTAGCTCCCAGCCACACTGGCACCCCACAGGCACTGTGGTGCACCTATTTATGCACCCCAGGAGGTTTAGGCCCCACCTGAACAAGATGGACTCTAGAATTCAGAGGACAAAACACATATGAAAGTGTCCCTTCACCTTGAGTGTCCTCCCCCTCCCCCAACAATTTTTTTTATTTTGAAAAATTGCAAATACATAGGAAAGTTGTAAAAACTCTTTATGTGGAGTCACCAGTTGGTAATACTTTGCTACTTTTGCTTTGTCTCTTTCCTCTTGATACAGACATTTGATTTGTTTCGCTAAAGCATTTCAAAATTAGTTGCAGTCATCATGATGTTTCACCCTTAAATACTTTACCATGTATCTGATCAAGTCTGGAAAATTTAACAATGTAATACTTGTGTCTACTATATAGCCTATATTTAAATTTCCCAAATTGTCCTAATCGTGTATTTTATAGATGTCCATTGCTGGTCATATTTCTGCCTCATCTAATTAACGGTCCTCCAGCCTCTTTGTTTTTTGCTTGTTTGTTTGTTTGAAAAAAAAAATTAAGGTGTTATTTATTTCTAGGAGAGAGAGAGACAACGTGAGCAGGGGAGGGTCAGAGAGAGAGAGGGAGTCACAGACTGAAACAGGCCCCAGGCTCCGAGCTGGCAGTCAGCACAGAGCCCGACGTGGGGCTCGAACCCATGAACCCACGAACCGCGAGATCATGACCTAAGCGAAAGTCGGACGCTTAACCGACTAAGCCACCCAGGCGCCCCTGTTTTTAACAGTGTTGAAATTTTTGAAGAGCACAAGCTGGTTGATCTGCAGAATCTCCTGCAATTTGGATTTGTTCGATGTCCCCCAATGATTATATTTAGGTTAAATGTATTTGGCAAGAATGCTCCATTGGTGATGTTGTATCCTTCATAGTGCATAGTATCAGGTGTTATATCAGATGTTAATTTGTCTGAATGTTGATGATATTAAACTTCATCATTTGGTAAAGGTGTATATGCTAGATTTACCCCTTGTAAAGGTATCTTTTTCCCTTGGCAACCAATAGATAATCTATCGGGAGATACCTCGAGACTCTGTGAATATCTTGTTTCCTAATAGCCTTTCACCTAATGATATTAACATCCACAGGCATCTTTCCAGGATCAGTTATTGCTGTGGTAGATGCGAAAATGATGACTTTCTATTTCTCTTGGTTTTTCTATACTCATTAGTTGGCTTACTTTTGTGAAGAAAAACTTTCTTCCCCTTCGCCCCTTTAAAAACATTAGTATGAACTCAAGGATTTTTAAAAACAATTCATTATATTTTTATCTGTTCCTGTAATTATCTGTTTTGATGCAATAATTGTCCCGAATTAGACTAGTGAGAGCGCTTTCAGCCTGACATTTTCAATTCAGTTTTTGTGTGCTTTTTGCCCAGGATAGCAAGAAGTTTTAGGCTTACTTTGTTATTTTCCTTTCTCCAGACCAGAAATGAGTGATTTCCCCAAAATTTCATGGTTTCTTTTAATGGAGCATGATATTCAGAAAACTGTCTTAGAACTAGATGTGTTTATTGCTACTAAGGTGTCATTGCTTTCAGAATGAAGGTATCACAGCTTCCAGAACTGGGTAGTAGATGGAGCTAGTAAATAAATACACACATGCACATGCATGAATACACAAATACACAAATGAACACATGCACGCACGAGTTCTTACTGACACCTGCAGTTCTAATCCAATACCATAGCATTCTTTTTTCTTCTTCCCCTCTTTTGTATCTGAATCCCCCTTCTTCCACAGTAAAAACCTAGGTCCCAACAACGTCAATATATTTACATTTACTCATTTGTAACTAATAATAACCCTTCCCCAGGTTGTAGAATTGTTACACAAATACTGGTAACAGACAAATTAAATTGAGGATAGTTTTGCCCTCCTTTTGGCCTTAGAATTTATTTCACTGAGGATATAAAAGTCACATGCTATGTTCAAAAATTATCTGTGTTTTTTTAAATTTTCTTCTGTATGGGTATGTTATCTATTTGATAAACAATTTGTTTCTGTTTGAAATCACTTTTAGTTTCCTCCATCCTTTCTTACTTAAATTTTAGCTTATTAATATGTAAAACATTAACAGGTTTAAAAGCCCAAACTATATAAAAGGTATATTCATTACTTCCAAGTTTAAAAAAGACCATTAGTCATTTTTAATTGCAAGTTCAAATAAGATTGCAATGTGTGTACTAGCTATTGGTAAACAGGGCAGCTTTGTCAACATGACTTAATGGGTATCTATATACTTATAGAACTTAAAAGAACAGTACAGATAATAATATTTCTTCTTGTTTTGATTCTAACATTAATACTTTCCCCTCTTGATTTTTAACTTTGTATCTGAGAATTTTGTCCTGTTACTGTGTGTGTGTGTGTGTGTGTGTGTGTGTGTGTGTGTGTGTTTCCCTTGTGTGTTTTCACTGGTTTCTTTTAGGTGTACATCTTCTATAGAACAGTGTTTCTTATGGGTACTACATCTTATTGTGAGGTCTAGAAATAGTTTCAAAGAAAAACAAAAAGATCATTTTATTTATGTGATTTTCCTTTGTATTTTCTTGAAATAGTCAAAGTAAACGAAAGACTAAACACTGAAAAATGTAGTCAGATATTTAATTGTGTCTGTATAAATTAAAATGAAACAAAGCATCTGATTGTTTGAAAAATACACACACACACACACACACACACACACACTTCAATGTGTCCTGGTGGTATACCTAGAGAAATGTAAAATAATGGTTTGTGCAGACTTTAGACAAGTCATAAAATGATTTGAAAGACTTTTTATGTAATGTTGTCCTTTTGGACCCAAACCAGAGAAAATTAAAATGAATAAAATATTTCTTATTGAAGATAATGGTACACTGCTCCTTGCATAGTGCCTTTATTCATGCAACAAAAATAAACTCCAGTTATGTTTTGAATATTTTCTCTAAGTATATCTTCAATTCTTGGATGTTTTGATTATTAATATGGAGTTTTATATACATTATAAAATATATAGTTGACAATCTAGGCTGATAATTTAAATTGTTAGCCTAAAGAACATGCATACCCTGGCATCTTGCAGGATGGCTCAGCTCTGGATTAATAATCTTTCAGAAGTGGGATGGTGGGTTGCTTGGTGTCTAGTTTTGTTTTTCTGATTTGGTCCTAAGGTGTGGTGGATAATAAAGGCAGAATGTCCTAGAGTGGTGCTTTCCTAAAAACTAATAAAAAAATTTAAAGCCCACACAACTTCGTTTTACCCAAATTCCTCTTTTGGAAAGTTTATGTATATTAACATTTTTAAAAATGTAAATACTGACCCTGGAAGGGTTAAGCTCCCTTTAGCCATTTATTCTGTATTACGATTCATTTTAATTTGTTTGTTTTCCTTCTAAATCCTAGAAGAGCTATACTGACAGTGCATTTTTAAAAGAGGTGAATATCTTGTAGCATGTAGGAAACTTCAAGGAACATCCTGGGATGAACACCCGGTGAAGCAGGGAGGCAAGGAAGTAGGCAGCTGAGGAAGAGGGGACGTTCTTTCTTAGTAGAAAGAGGGACATTCCTTTGTAAATTTAGCACAAGGCCAGACTTTTCCCGTTTTTCATTTTTGCATAGAGCCTTGGTTATCCAAAATCACCTGAGATCCCAAACGGAACTCATATTCCTAATACTAATACAGTTTAAGTAATATGACTGTTCAGCTATCCCAAGACTTATCTGTCTTGGAAAGAGGCTTGGCCACAGACCTTCAAACCCACCAATGATGTTATACTAAAGCAGTCTTGCCTAAATTCAAATGAAATTCTATACGTCATAATTTGTCCCTGCCTTATGATTGAGCTATTTTTTTCTGTCCCAAGAATTAAAAATCTATAAGGTACGAAATCCATGAATCAGAGAACTAGAAGGTACTCAGAGATTTTCTCTGTCACTGTCTTTAAATCCAGGTCCCGAGAGAGATGTGGTTGGCACAGTACTGGCAGAGCTGACACAGCAACACTAGTCTTCTGACTCCTGGCCCAGGGGTTGTACCTGCGGCCCATGCAGCCTATGGTTTGCTATAACCAAATTGACCTCCCTTTTCTCCCTTGGAAGGAGCATTTGAGCAGGCTTCTAGGCCATGAGAGCATTGGTATCTCCTTGCAAGGCAGTTTACTTCTAGAAAATAAGAGATTAGACTTCCAGTTCATGCAAGCATAGCCAAGTATTTGTAGGTCACAGATAGTTTTTTTCAAAAGTACATAAATTAGGAGCACGTGGATGGCTCAGTCACTTAAGCCTCTGACTTTGGCTCATGTCATGATCTCATGGTTCATGGGTTTGAACCCTGTGTCAGGCTCTGTGCTAATAGCTCAGAGCCTGGAGCCTGCTTCAGATTCTGTGTCTCCTTCTCTCTGCCGTCCCCCCACTCACAGTCTGTCTCGCTCAGAAACAAATTATAAATATGAATAAATAAATATAAAAATAAATAAAATTTAGATTAAAAACCCATTTTTACTTATATTTTTCCAAGTGACCTAATCTGATGACATTGGAATCCTTGGGAAATGTTCATGTAATTTTATTAGATTTTTACTTTGTAGTAAACTGCAACAAAGCAGGGGTTTAAGATGCATAGTGGGGTCAGTCTGTTCCTTACCATTGACTAGCTAAGTGAATGGGGAAAGATCCTATTTCCTTATTTGAAAATCAAGGATAACAATTCTTATCTGGTAAATCCATGTGATGAGTAAATTAGCAAATGAATAAAATCTGTGCCATAGTGTACTTTGTAAATGCATAGTAACTGTTATCCATCATTATTATTATCATTATTTACTAATGATTACTAATATTGCCTAGAAAAGGAAGTCTGGATAGACCAGGCATCATAAGTTTAGGATTCAAGTGCAATTCCTCTTTTCTATCTCATGAGTATTATACTGGATTTTCAAAAATGTTAACTGTCTGAAAATAAAAATCAGTTAATTTAATTTTTTTAATTGGTAGGCTTTATTTTTCATAGCAGTTTGTGGTTTACACAAAATTCAGAGGAGAAAGTACAGAGTTCCCTCTACTCCCTACCTCAGTTTCCCTTTTGTTAGCATCTTACATTGGTGTGGTACATTTGTTATAAGTGATGAGCCAATATTTGACACATTACTGTTAACTAAATTCCATAGTTTACATTGGGGTTTGCTTTTTGCGTTGTACTGTTTTATGAGTTTTGCCAAATGCTCATTGTTATCTACCATTACAGGATCCCGCAGAATAGTTTCACTGCCCTGAAAATCTCCAGTGTTCCACTTACTCATCTCTCTTTCCCTTCCCTTTCCTCTCCAACTGCTGAAAACCACTGATCTTTTTTATTGTCTCTGTAGTTTTGCCTTTTCCAGAATGTCATATAGGTGGAATCATATAGCATGTGGCCTTTTCAGATGGTCTTCTTTCACTTAGCAGTATGCATTTAAGGTCCACCCTCCCCCACATGTCTCTTTGTGTCTTTTTATTGCTGAATAATATTTATTTGTCTAGATGTAACACCGTTTCTTTTTTCATTTACCTTTGAAAGCAGCTGTACCATTTTAGATTCCTACCAGTAATAAATGAGTGTTCCTGTTGTTCCACATCCTCTGCATTTAATAATGTCAGTGTTTCAACCATTATAATAGAATTGCAACCATTCTCTCAGGTATGTAGTAGTATATCTTTGTGGTTTTAATTTGCGTTTTCTTAATTTGAGCATCTTTTTATATGCTTAATTGTCATCTGCTTATCTTCTCTGATGAGGAATCCATATCTTTTGCCCTTTTAAAATTAGGTTGTTTCTTTTTTTTTTTTTTTTTACTGTTAGGTTTTGAGAGCTCTTTGTATTTTTTGGACACATGTTCTTTATCAGATATGTGTTTTGCAAATATTTTCTCCCAGTCTGTGGCTTGTCTTTGCATTCTCTTAACAGGGTCTTCACAGAGTAGATGTTTTTAGTTTCAGTGAAGTTCCGCTTATCAAATTTTCTTATACGGATTATGCTTTTGGTGTTGCAACTGAAAAGTCATTGCCCAATCAAAGGTCACCAAGATTTTCTCCTATGTTATCTTCTAAAAGTTTAGTTTTGTGTTTTATATTTGTGTCTGTGATCCATTTTGAGTTACTGTTTTTGAAAGGTGTAAGATTAGTGTCCAGATTCAATATATTGCATGAGTTATTCACTTAATTTTTCTCTAGTAACTGAATTGATATTATTCTTGAAAATACTTATGAGAAGATTTTTCTGTTTTTTTAAATTAGATCTCTAAAAAACTTTTTAAACTGTTTTTATTATTTATTTTAGAGCAAGAGAGAGACAGAGCACGAGTGGGGGTGGGTCAGAGAAACAGGGAGACACAGAATCTGAAGCAGGCTCCAGGCTCTGAGATGTCAGCACAGAGCCCCAGTGGGGCTCAAACCTGCAGAACAGGAGATCATGACCTGAGCCAAAGTTGGAAGAAGCTTAACTGACTGAGACACCCTGGCACTCCAAGATTTTTCTTTTATAAGGAGATATTTTAATCACTGAAAACCTGGGAGAATATTTAATTCTTTTTCAGTGAACAGAGTATCTTCAACTATGTGGAAAAATATTACCAGGAACATGGAATTGTTTATCTTTGAATCATTTTGACATGTGGTCTTTCATTATACTTTCCAGTGATTTGGAAAGACCGGAATGATGTGTATGATTTAGAGCTCATTGTGTTTCTTAACCAAGCCTAGTTATTCAATACGATGTTTTGTATAGTTATTGTTCAAACACTCCCACTCTTTTTCAACTTCTTTTTTAACTTCTTTTTAATTTATTTCATTCCTTGAGCTTATTTGGAGGACTGTGAAATGCTTGACTCACTCATTCTCTTCCTTTCTTTTCTTCCTTTTTTCTTTAAAAAAATTTTTTAATGTTTATTTATATTTGAGAGAGAGACAGACAGAAGGTGAGAGGCAGAGGGGCAGAGAGAGGGAGACACAGCATCCAAAGTAGGCTCTAGGCTCTGAGCTGTTAGCACAGAGCCTGATGCAGGGCTTGAATGTACAAATGGGGAGATCATAACCTAAACTGAAGTCAGACGCTTAACCAACTGAGCCACCCAGGTGCGTGCGTGCGTGTCTGTCTGTCTTTCTTTCTTTCTTTCTTTCTTTCTTTCTTTCTTTCTCCTTCCTTCCTTCCTTCCTTCCTTCCTTCCTTCCTTCCCTCCCTCCCTCCCTCCCTCCTTCCTTCCTTCCTTCTCTCTCTCTCTCTTTCCTTCTCCTTCCCTCCCTCCACTCTCTTTCTTTCTTTCTTTCTTTCTTTCTTTCTTTCTTTCTTTCTTTCTTTCTTTCTCTTTCTTTCTTTCTTTTCTTTCTTTCTTTCTTTCTTTCTTTCTTTCTTTCTTTCTTTCTTTCTTTCTTTCTTTCCTCCTTCCCTCCCTCCTTTCCTTCTTTCTTTCTCCTTTCCTTTCCTCCCCTCTTTCCCTCTTTCTTACTGTACTTAGCTAACAAGCCTTAACATCTGCTGACATTATTGATCCTAGGAATAAAAACATGAGTTGATCTCTGGGAAAATTTCCAGGCATAGAGCCCAGGCAATCCATTAAACCCGTATATTTCAAGTCATTGAAGTCTTGTGAAGTATTTTCAGAAAAACACTTGCCAGTGATTTGGTTACATAGGCCTGTTTGAAAGAAAGGTTTTAAAGTTCTTGAAGTCATTTGTATTTTTCAAACTCATAAAGTTCATGGAAACCAGGATTTCTTCTAGAAATGTTTCCTTTAGATTCTCTTGGTACGTTCTTTTTAGCAGTAATGCAGCCACTCACATTGCTTAATGTTGAAGAAAATTACTTGAAAGACAAAACTGAATAAAGGATTTATTCTTTTAAAATTTTTACTTAAGCTACAAAGGAGAAGTGAGTTTATGTTGTACTTTAAATAAAGAGTTGCTCAAATAAATGGCCATTATCCCTAAACGGTATGTGATATGGTGGGCTCATAGTGAAAGAATCAGTATACAATTTAATAAATAATGTTTAAATTTTGGCTTAGATGTTCTTTGTAGAATATATTTTTACTTCTTATATGGTTTCACAGATAACTCTGTCTATTTGCTCCCTTTTGAAAGTATCAGTGTTAGAAACAGTAAGTAAATAAGGCACGCCCAGCAGTTGCACAAATACGTATACCTACGTCCCCAAAGCATAGCATGTTTATTGCAGCATTGCTTGTAATAGCCCCAACTGGAAAATACTCAAATATCAATTTGTAGTAGGCTGTGGCCTTAGGGAAGGCAGCATTTAATAGGTAGCAGTTACTAATAGGAGGCTAGGAAATGTGGGAAATTCTGGTTATATGTGTTTAGGGTTCATTTTTTAAAAATCATATTTAATATTATTTAAATAGAACCATGAATTATATTTATCTTTTACATGTTAAAATGATATATTTCGGGGTACCTGGGTGGCTCGTTGGTTAAGCATCTGACTTTGGCTCAAGTCATGATCTCATAGTTTATGAGTTCAAGCCCCACATTGAGCTCTGTGCTGACAGCTCGGAGCCTGGAGCCTGCTTCAGATTCTGTGTCTCCTTCTCTCTTCGCCTCTCCTCTGCTCATTTTCTGTCTCTTTCTATATCAAAAATAAATAAAAACAAAAAATTATATATTTTAAATAAATTATTTATATTTACAAAGATAAAAACACTAATTTCCCACCGAGTCATCATTTCCTTAAAATGCTATTATGAAACCAGCTATTAATTATTTGGAATAGTGGAAGAAAGATACTCCTTAAACATCTTTAATGACTTACCATTGTCTACAGGATAGAATTTTAATTTCAGAGGAAAGCATGTGAGGAGCATGTAATCTAGACTCTCCCTGAGCCCCATTTCACCCTTCCCTCCTGATACCTCCTTAAAGCCTACAGGATTTTCCTCACACTATTCCTTGTGTTCTTCTTCTCCCCTGCACTCCCATCATATCTGTGCAGTACTGACTACTGTATCCCTGGTACTTAACATGGTACCTGGCACATGGTGGGCTATAGTAAATTGAGGGCAGGTTGAAGAATTTATCATTCTCTTGTAGTAATACTATATCATTTTATCTCAAATAATTATATGTCTCTCTATTAGATTTTAACATCATTAATCTTAGGATGAGTTTCTAGTTTGTCTTCTGTCCACTGTGGTACTTAGGACATGGTAGAAATTTAGTTAAGTGTTGGTTGGATGAGAGTTTGAATATTTTGAGTTGATACATAAACCAGAAGTCAACTAAATTTGTCTCTCATGTATGCCTAATGAAATTTTAGCTTCCAACTTACCTTTCTTATTGCATTATTTATAGATGCAAGAGTACTTGCTGTTTAATTTTAGCATGTATTTTGTGGGTAGGTGCTAGGCACTGAGAGGAATCTAGGTAAGAATTTTATCCTGGATCATATATAAGGTAGATAAAAAAAAATTTGACCCATTCATTTTAGATACAGATCCATTGTGTGCATTGTGGAGAAATATTTTGCTATTGACCTCCTACTCTGAGTGTGCTAAATACTTTAAAGGCACTGCTCAGGAATATTTTTGCTTTTCAGCAGAGCTATCTATAGAGCTCTTTGCTTCATAGAGATGGATAGGGCTGGGGAAAGTGATGTCTGAGTATTTCAACAGGAATCAAATCAGTCATCAAAGTTAAAGCTGAAATGTGTTTTTGTTGTGAACGAAACTGCCTTTCACTTCCATCTCAGAAGAAAACTCATGTGTGCACCAAATCCCTTGCTCATTTGGTTGTTGTTTTATTTATGTCTTTATAGAGTTGTAATAAGAAACCAAGCACTATAGTCTTTGTAGAAATACTCTTTCCCTTCCTGATGTACTAGAAAAACTTCTCTCCTATTCATTTTAAAATTGAACTCCATTCCTGTTTGACAATTTCAAACCCCAGACTGATAAATGTGAGGGTGGTAGGCACATTCTGGAATAGCTGTTTGCCATACTTCAGTTACTTCTTTATCTATTTATTCTCTTCTAATTTTAGACTCTCATTTTCAGGTCATGTGAAAATGGCTCACAGAGATGACGTAAAATTTAAAAAGGAGGATTTCCCCAAATTTAGTCTCACTGAAGCCTGCAGAGCTGAGGAAGGAGATGTGATCAGGATACTGACAATGAATTCTAGGGTCTTGGGAGGAAGGGAAGGACAGTGAAAGAGAAGGTTGGGGCTGGCAGATGGTGAAAGCCAGGAGTTAAGGGGGGCAAGGAGGTGATGTCGCATCCTTACTTTACCCCATCATATCCTTGCACATAGCACTGAATCAGTTTCATGGAGAAGCAGGACTTGATAATAGTGCAGTGAAATAGCAAAATGCAAGAAGTCCATTCCAGAATGGTTTGGTGAGTCCTCTTGTGGAGACTTTGGCTTTAAAACATTATCAGGCTTAACTGATAATGTATAGGTGCAGCTAACTAATCTGAGCTTTAAAATAAACTCTCAAGTGATTTAGAGAACGGGAAATTAGATGCTTTTTAAGCTTAGCTTTATTCTTTTAGAATCGTTGGGTAGTTTATTTTGTTAATCTCTACAGGAGGAAAAGAATTGAAGAACTGTTTTTGTAATAACATATTTTAGGCTATCAAAACAGTGCTTTAACCACAGCTCAAAACCTCTGCATACTTATTTTTAGATTAAATTTAGAGTGAGTCAATTTAAAATTTATTTTAATTTCTGTCACTTAAAAAAAAGGAAATGAATAGATAGCCATCAGAGACGGGACTGGCTTTGCTTCTGTAAATGAGGGATTAGGATTTGTCTGTTCTATAAAGGACACCCTGCATTTAGATTAGACATAATCTGATTGTATTGCAATACAAAGGCCATTCAAGTCAGCTCAGTGTCCAGGGTCTGTAAACACCATATGACCACTGATTGGTCCAGGGAAGAGTATTAACAGAAAGATAATGGTAAGTTTTAATCCATATCCCTAAAGCACAACAGCTGTGACTTTAAATGAGTTTTCTTTCAGATTTTAGAAGTGATGCTGTATTTCTTTTTAAAATTTTTTTTAATGTTTTATTTATTTCTGAGAGAGAGACAGCATGAGCAGGAGAGGGTCAGAGAGAGAGGAAGACACAGAATCCGAAGCAGGCTCCAGGCTCTGAGCTGTCAGCACAGAGCCCAACGCGGGGCTCAAACCCACAGACCGTGAGATCTGACCTGAGCTGAAGTTGGACGCTCAACTGACTGAGCCACCCAGGAGCCCTGTGATGCTGTATTTCTTACAACATGAAAAATTGAATTATCTTTTTTTCTCATTCAAGGAGTATACCTGTTTACCATTATTTTTATTTGATTAGGTAGTTTTCTTGTCTCAAAAATTTTTTAGAGTATAAAATAGATGTTTGATATTTATTTAATATTAGACTGACTATGTATTGTACAAAGCAGGACTCTCTTTAGAGTGACAATATTAATAGTTACCCAGGGATAAAAGCATAAACCAAGAATCTTCTGGATAAACCAGTATGTATGGTCACCCTATTTAAAAGCCATATTTTAACTTTTATTTTTATCCTCTAATAAAATTATAAAATCACAATTAGAATATTGAGGAACTAAATATCCTTTCCAAGTGTGATTCAAAATGTGTGGTGCTTTAGGAGTGAAAGAACAATAATTTAAAAAGTGAAACGTGGATCTGTGGTCACAGTGAGCTTTTCAAATGACAAATTGTTTAAATCTGATTTCCAGATTTTATTTCCTTTGCATCTTATTGCCAAATATATCCAGTTTGTATAGCAAGCATGGATTCAGCATTTATTCTCTATATGTTTGTGTTCTACCAATATTATTATTCATAGTGCACGTGCTATATAGAAAATGTTATGATATTTTGGGACAGTTATAAGAGACATTGTAAGGAATAGAAAGTACAGAAGAATCACAATCTGATAAACATCAAGGATTTAGTTTTGTAGTCACAATTTGCTGGGTTGATTCTCAAGCATCCCTTCTCTCTTCCAAATACAATGTCCCAAATGTCCTAACCATGAAGTTTGGGTGACACTGACCTCTTCTGCAACCCCAAAAGGACCATTACTGGTTGAAGCAATCCATGTTTCCTATTCCCTCAGCCACAGTGATTTTTTTAGTGTTGGTCTTGTGGAAAAGATGGGTACAACTAGACTGGATACTGGTGTTTTAATTGAGCCACTAGGGAAACAGACTATGAGTTTCCTACTAAAAGTAATTGAAGCTGTAGCTTTAGGAGATACTACAGATCATCGAAGATCAAAACAAGCCCATGGGTGAATATGACACGTAAGGTCAGAGGGTTGCTATAAAGATAGTCTTGGTGGCATTGTTCAGCTGCTGGATCAAGCCAAATCCTGTCATTGGAGTTTTTGGTTGCATGAACCAATAACTTTTATTGCTCAAGCCTTTGCATTACAGTTTCAGTTTCTTACAACCAAAGACAGCCTAATACATGATTTTATAATAATTACAAATGATTTGATTTGCAAATATTTGAGAACCAGTGTTTGTGAGGAATGGCATGCTCTTTCTATAATTGGTACAAGAAGGTCTTCAAGTCTGGATGTTGGCTTAGAGAAGTAGAGATGGGATGAATGGTAAAAATGTGAGAAAAAACTTTTCAAGTCAGGATGCTTCTGTACAAAGAGAAACCGTGGGAATAAAGAGAAAAGAGTGCTAAGGAAATTGTTTCAGACAGACTTGATAGTGAACCAAATTTTGACCAAAAGCCAAGAAGTTGTTAAAAATGAACACAGTTTTGTGGACTTGGGCGACCTGGGGTGGGGATGGGGGGTGGATATAAAAGAAACCTTGCCTAGTTAGAGCAAGCATCTTCATCTCATTATGCATAATTAAAATTCACCTGTTGGTGAGACTTGCACTGTAGCTATGTAATTGACCATAGCACTTCTACTCAATATTTTATGGTAACTGAAGAATTTGATGTGTGAGGACAAGATCCAGGCAAACCCGTAAGCCTAGAGTTTCTGTTTTGATGTGTTCTTTTGTGTGTGAGAAAATAATTCTTTAGAATGGAAAGGTATTCCAGTGAATTAATTTTTTAAGTCTTGATGATCTGGGGTCTTTGGCTTTCCACTTCTGAGGGAGATATCTAGATTTACTCTGTCCTATCTTTATAAGCAAATGGCATTCACATGTTAACCTCAATTACAGATTAAAGTTCAAATATCTAGGGAAGTTAGATTCAGTATATGGAGATGACATTCAGAACTCAAATGTCCTTTATGGCTTAGGAATGGTACCTTCCATGAGTACAGGACTCCACCAAACCCTCTTGACAATTAAGGTTTATGTTTCTGCTGCTGCTGCTGCTGATAATTAGGATTATAGTGAGTCAGACAGAATACTACGCTTTTCATCATTATTACCTTTATGCTATTTTTGAACTTTAAAGTACTTTACTAAAAGAAATTGGTTTTACATGTTAGTCTATTGCCTTTAGTTAAAAGCTAGTTTTGAGTAAAGCGATGTACTAAGTTCCATCAGTTTAATAACTATAAACTATGGAATGGCCTCACACTTGGAAAATGTATGCTTCATAGGAGTGACCGGTAATCCTCTTTGAAGAAGAGGCCTAAGAAACCTGGAGAAGAACAAAATCCTATTAACTCACTTGTTTCCACTCTCCTTCATTAATCATGTGCTCCATAGACTTTTATTTAACTTGTTACCTCAGTAGAATATGTAGTTTAGAAATCTACTGTGTAGATTTCCTTTTTGAATAATCAAGAATTTTAATTTCTTAATAAGAATTCTGTCAGCTTCTTTGGAGGTGACCACAATGTGTATGTTGCCGTTACTTTTTTTTTTTTTCTTTTTTTTTAAAGCAGGAAACCTTGTGTTATTCGGAACATGGTGGATTTCAAGTACTTATCGCTAATGAATTATCTCAGTTTTGTCTCTTAGGATATGACAGAGGTACTATTTTCTTCTTGCAACCTATTTTGTCACTCCAGTCAGATTAATAAACTATGAGCTATACCATTTCATTAGGGTAATAAGAATTAAGAGATGTTTTCCTTGAATATATCATTAGTTATATTCTGTAAGAACTATAGTCAAGGCTTAACTGGCAATACTAGTTTATCTGGCACACACCAAGAGGAGAGAACAGGGTGTCATTTAGTCTACCCTGGGTAAAGTATGTCTGAAAGAACATGGCTAGATAAGGAACGACATCTTAAAATTGCTTCTTATTTTGATCTCTGTCAAAATAAGACATGAAGAATCGCATGTGAAACTATGAAGTGCTCTCATGAAAAGTAGAAGTCATTTAATAAGAGTATGTTTTTAGTTCAATGTGTGGCTTTTAAGCTAAAGAGTAAAAAGTGTAAGAATAACTGAACTCTGTTAGAGGCCTTCCTGATTTTCTCAGCAGCCCCTTCCCTGTCGCCAAACTCCTGAACTTCCTGTTCTTTCTTTGTTGGAGAAAACCCAAAAGTCTAACAGGATATTTTAAATGAGTAACATGAGCACTTCAGAT
The DNA here is from genome assembly GCA_017311185.1 of Proteles cristata cristata. Classification (NCBI taxonomy): domain Eukaryota; kingdom Metazoa; phylum Chordata; class Mammalia; order Carnivora; family Hyaenidae; genus Proteles; species Proteles cristata. Next base: position 1,413,210 of record JAESUZ010001419.1, on the reverse strand, counting down.
ATTAAATGGTTTTAAAGAATTTAAATCAAGAGGATCTTCTTAATTGCCCCCAAATGACTCAGTTTATGGTTACTACTTAAAATGTGGTATAGAGGAAGAGGGAGTGCCAGAGGGAAAGAGAATGAGCTGAGCTCTGACAGTAGGGAGTGTGCATCCACTTACCAGTTGCAAAGCAAGGACTTCCTGAAACGATTAACAGTCTTTCCTTCAATAAGTACTTTGGATATAAAAAGGGAAGAAAAAAGAGTTTGGTAAAACCTTTGCAAGAAGTTCCATTTGATGGATCTCTGTCTGGCTTGGGAATCAGAGTGATGCTGGCTTCATAAAATGAGTCCAGGAGTTTTCCTTCAATTTCTATTTTTTGGAATAGCTTGAGAAGAATTGGGATTAATTCTGTTTTAAATGTCTGGTAGAATTCCCCAGGAAAGCCATCAGGTCCAGGGCTCTTATTTGTTGGGAGATTTTTGATCACTGATTCAATTTCTTCACTCGTTATGGATCTGTTCAGGTTTTCTATTTCTTCCCGTGTGAATTTTGGTAGTGAATGTGTGTTTAGGAATTTGTCCATTTCTTCTAAGTTGTCCAATTTGTTGGCATATAATTTTTCATAGTATTCCCTGATAATTGCTTGTATTTCTGAGGGGTTGGTTGTAATAAGTCCATTTTCATTCATAATTTTGTCTATTTGGGTGCTCTCTCTTTTCTTTTTGATAAGTCTGGCTAGAGGTTTGTCAATTTTGTTTACTTTTTCAAAAAACCAACTCTTGGTTTCATGGATCTGTTCAATTGTTTCTTTGGTCTCTGTGTTGTTTATTTCTGCCCTAATTTTTACTATTTCTCTTCTTCTTCTGGGTTTAGGGCATTCTTGTTGCTCTGCCTCTAGTTCCTTTAGGTGAGTTGTTAGATTTTGGACTTGCGCTTTTTCTAATCTCTTGAAATAGGTCCGGAGAGCAATGTACTTTCCTCTTAGGACTGCCTTTGCCGCATCCCATAGATTTTGAATTGTTGTGTTTTCATTATTATTTGTTTCCATTTATTTTTTAATTTCATCTCTAATTGCCTGATTGGCCCATTCATTCTTTAGAAGGGTGTTCTTTAACCTCCATGTTTTTGGAAGTTTTCCAGACTTCTTCCTGTAATTGATTTCAAGTTTCAAAGCACTGTGATCTGACAGTGTGCATGGTATGATCTCTATTCTTTTATATTTATTGAGGGCTGCTTTATGTCCCAGTATGTGATCTCTCTTGGAGAATGTGCCATGCGCACTTGAGAAGAAAGTAAATTCCCTGGCCTCAGGATGTAAAGTTCTAAATATATCCGTCAGATCCATCTGGTCCAATGTGTCTTTCAAGTCCATTATTTCTTGAGTGATTTTCTGTCTGGTTGACTTATCCATTGCTGTAAGCAGAGTATTAAAGTCCCCTGCTATTAGCACATTCTATCTATAACCTTGTTTCTGTTTGTGGTTAATTGTTTTAGATATTTAGGTGCTCCATTTGAAATCCTTTATTAGTTTTGATAGGTTGGACTAAAAAGGACAAATAGGAAATTTGACATTTGTTTCTGGGATTGAAATAGAAGAGACACAGAGTAATACATTGAGATTTATCAATAGCTAATAATATTTTCTTAAATATATTTTTTAATTTTAGAGAGAGTGTGCATGTGAGCAGGGAAGAGGGACAAAGGGAGACAGAGAGAATCTTAACCCTGAGATCATGACCTGTGCTGAAATTGAGAGTCAGATGCTCAACTGGCTGAGCCACCCAGGCACCTCTCTATAGCTAATAATATTATTTAGCTTTCACAAATCTCTTTTCTAGACTTAGAATATTTATAGGAAAAAGGAAACATTCTTCCCAGGTCAAAGGTAACATGAAAATACAACTGTAAACCTTTAAGAAAGTAATTAAAGAAGAAGATTGCATATCAAAGTTAGGCTTTGCAGCCAAAAGCGTATTTATAGATAAATTCATAACCCTAAGATAGCTTGTTGCTTAAAAATAAAACTTGAAAATAAATAAGTGGAACATTCAACTCTAGATATTTGGGAGGGAAAAAAATCCTGAAACAGATAACAATAAACTGAATTTAGGCAATAAAAATAGGTTAATAATAGGAACAAAACACAGAATTTAATGTTAGAAAATGAAAAAACAATAGAATTGATGAATCTAAGACCAGTTAACATGAATGAAATAAACATTTGGTAATTGGAATTAAAAAAGGGAGACAAAAACTCAAATAAACACATTTAAGAATGAGAATAGGACTGTGGCCACAGTCAGAAGAGATTAAAAGTTATGCCATCCCCTGTGGAACTTCATGCAGATGTGCTTGAAAATCTTGATGAAATCTGCATGTTAATCCTCATTAGCAAAACTAATGCCACATAGTAAACTAGATAAGAGGTTTCTTCAGTAACTTTTATATAAGATGATCATGCTTTTATTTATTTTTTTAAGAAACCTGGTATAGCTCAGGAATACACATCAGTGGGATATTTTGATTGTTATATATAAACATACCTACATACGCAGACACACACACATACACAGACACACACATACACACAGATACCCTCACATACATTTACATATGTATCCATATGTACACACTCCTAGGGCATTTGGAAACTCTGGAAACATTTTCGACAATATGGTAGTTACATTATTTAAAAAAACAAATTCCCAATGCATTTTTCTTTAACCTCTAGATACTTTTTCAGGGAAAGTACCTGAAACAATCTAATTATTAATCTGAAAAAAGTACTATCCTTATTCCACAGAGTGTGCAGAAAGTCTGTAAACTCAAGCAAAATGGTATATTAATAGTATGTCAGCAGTTGTGGCTGCTGTTGACTGAAGTGTACCTATTCTCCATTTCTCAGGAAGAAGAGGCCAAGATCTTTTTTTTTTTAAGCATCTGAGCATCTCACATTTCACTCTTCTCCCTAAGGGTAACTAAAACACTTTGGAGTTTTATTCTCTAGGAGATCATTAAATTGGGCTGCCCGAGAGGAACTGAGGTTATAAAACTTGAAAGAGGCAGAAGGGTCCACATATGGGTTATGAAGCAGTGGAGTGGTAGCTCCTCCAGCCCCACTCCCCAGGGGGATCTTAAAGGAGGTAGGACCGGTGAGAGATGGATGGATGAAATGGGTGAGGAGGAGGTAGGGTCACAAGTGAGACCGCTGTGTTCTAGGCACATAAACATTCCAGGGTCTGCCACTGGGAGGGAGAAGCTGCGCCACCTGCCTTTTAACCTGTCCTTGGGTTGTAGACACCAGCATCTCAGTGGTGACAACAGACTGAAAGCCATAGCTGTCCTCTAGTTTGCTGAATTTCTTGGTGCTCTTGTAAGACCAGGGTGAGAAGGAGTGTGAATAACAAATAACAGAGCTCTCAGTCAGCTTTGGAGAGTAAAATTAAGTGAACTGACCTGAAGTGCGTTATGGGAATCAAAATACAGTTATAATCTAGTACATTATAGCAGTGCTTCATGGTACTTAGTTGTGAAAGTTGAAGCATTTCTGGCAAGGGTATATTTTATGTTTTATGTGTAACACTAACACACTAGCAAAGGATTTAATCATGACCATTTAGAAATTATTTATTTGTTAAACTCTAATTTAAAATAAACTGATGGTTAAATCAAGAGATGTAATCAATTGTAAAGCTGATTTAAAGAGCCTTTTATTGAAGGAAAAATTAGTTCATTATGTCAGGTTATTTTAAACTGAGAGAAAAATAGGATTCTGATAACTAATAAAGTGATAATGTTGAATTTTTTAAACATTTATTCATTTTTGAGAGAGAGAGAGAGCCAGAGCATGAATGGAAGAAGGGGAGACACAGAATCCAAAGCAGGCTCCAGGCACTGAACTGTCAGCACAGTGCCTGATGCAGGGGTCTAACCCATGAACTGTGAGATCACAATCTGAACCAAAGTTGGATGCTTAACTGAGTGAGCCACCCAGAGGCCTCCAAAGTGGTAATGTTTAAATCAACTGAATTCTACATGCCCTGCTGCTAAATCTTCTTAGGATATTTTTCACATCTAATTTCTATGGAGTTTAATTAAGACATTTTGAGGTAACTGCCCTTATATAGGAATGGCAAATTTTAAAGAAACTGTCTTTGCTTTCATAATTTTTAAGTAAACATTCCAATTATACCCAGTATTCAGGGAAGTGAAAAAACTCTCTAGTTCTTCTTACCAGTTACATGAACACACACACATTCACAATCATACTCATTCAACCTGCCGCACACTTATACAACCCTCTACCTCACTCCTGTAAATGTCTGTTTGCTCAAACACAAATACACACATGAACACACATTCTCTTGCTCTGGTGAACACACATACATTCTCTTTTTTGCTCAGGTCAGAATGTGTGCACATACACACGTGAACCCATTCAAGCTAACATACTCACATAAGCCTGTTCAAATTGACACACACAAACACACACATGCACACACACACACATACAGTAATGCTTACACATTACACATTCCTTTTTCTCCTCATTGTTTTGTAGATAACTTCTGACTTTTCTGTCTTTGGTTTATACATTTCTCTTGATCTTTGACTTAGTAGTGGGTGACTGAGATCAATTATTTCATGTGATTACCTTTGGGATGAGGTTGATGATTTTGATACTGGCTCATTTTTATTATTTGCATGTCGCTTAAGAGAAAGAACTTCATGAACTTATTCTGCCTTCATATGCCAAAGCAAGTGTTGAAGAGGAGATTATGTAAGTAGATGAGAAAATTGCCTTTCACACATATTTGTTGAGTCAACAGGGTCAGATGAGAAGTTGGCAGAGAATATATCATGAACTAAAGAGAAGCAATTCTATTTTGTCATATTGTAGATAAAAGTTCTTTCTGTGTCATGTTGTGCCATGTTTTATTACTTGCTTTCCTTGATTATGATAATTTACTAATTAAGAAATATGCGACAGAATAGTAATAAAACTTAGTGTTTCGATAGAAGACTGAATAAAAAGGGTGGGCAACTGAATTGCCTTTTTGAAATTGAAAGCTTTCTGTTTGTGAGTGTATAATGACAGATATCATTGTTCTGCTTTCCACAGAGTGGGGAATGCCACTGTTCTTCACGTTAAAATCTTCATTTTTGTGTGTTAAAGATGGGAGGCACCATCTGGGACACATCGTATGTTCATGTTTCTTCAAGAAAGTCTGGAAATCATACTTTTGGGATTTTGTTGCTAATGAAGAAAGAAAAGGGGTGAAAACTTCCATAAATTACACCTGGTCCATTGGTGCCTTTCTTCTAAAAATTGAAATGACATGAAAGAATGATAATTCGAGTATCCTATCTTATATTCAGAAGGATACCATTAATATTTCTGAAATTACATATTTAAAAATTATGGGATTATATTTAGGTGTGTGTTTTGTTTGGTCACTTTCTTGGTCTAGATAAGAGAATTTGGGACAATGCGCCTAGGACAAACATTGAACTTCTATTTGGGGAAGTCCCTATTTGATGTAGTCTTTATATAAATTGTTGGTCTCCCAAATAGAAATCTAAACAGAAGGAAGATCCCCTTGTTCTCTGCCTCTGTCTTTCCCCCAAACAGACCAGAAAAGCCCCATTGACCATGTTAATAATTCCTTTTTAAAAAAGATTGGTTTTCTATTATTTATGATTAAGAACCTTGAGCTACATAGAAATCTTCAGAGCAAAATACTTAATTTTCTGTTCCAGCACCCAGTACAGTATTCTCGTACATAGTTGATAGTACATAGTTTTTAATTCACTCCCTTATTGAACAGAGATCTATAAGCATCTACTACATAACAAACATTTGTCCAGATCCTAGGTCTATCAAAATAGACAAAACAGAAAAGTGTCTGGCTATGAGGCTTGTAGTTGGGTGGGAAAATAGACAAATATATGTGCATATAATGCATGAAGTTAGGGATATGTGCTATGGGAAAAATACAATAAAATAGATAAAGCAGGATAAGGGAATGGGATGCTAGTTTTTTTAATATAGGGTAGTCTTGGAAAGAGTCTCTGAGAAGGACTTCCTTTTCAGAAGCTGACAGAGATGGACTCCCGAGTAAATCTGGAGAAAGAGTTTCCCAAATAGGAGGAGGAGCAAGTGCACATGCCCAGAAGCCAAGAAAGCAGAAAGATGCTTGCATGTTTAGTAAAAGGGAGAAACATGGAGGACTCAAAGGCAGACACTGCAGGGCAACAAACCATTTGGGCTTTAGGGCCTTCATAAAGAATTTGGCTTTTGCTCTGAGTGAAATGGGAAGTCATGGTAGAGCTGGGAGCAGAGGGGTGATGTGATCAGACTTAGGGTTTTTTTGTTTTGTTTTTGTTGAGTCCCTCTGGTTGCTGTGGGGAGAATAGGTAGTGGGGAATGAGATGAAGGATATGGCCCCTTGGGAGACTAAGACATTCCGGGTGAGAGAGACTGTGGCTTGAACTAGAATGGAAGTGGTGAGAAGTGATCAGATCCTGGTGCATTTTGAAAATAGAGTCGATAGGATTTGCAGTTCTACTAGGAGAGGGAAAGAAGATGGGGGACCTGTTAGTGATGACTCCTAAGTGTTTAGCCTCAACAACTACCTGAATGGAGTTTTCTTTACTTAAGTAATTTGGGGATGAGGAGTAGTCTGAGACTTGCTGGTGGACAATTCAATAGACATTTAAGTAGAGTAGGCAGTTTTATATGAGTTTGAAGTTCAGGTGGAAGATTAAGATGGCCATACTTCAGGGGCACCCGGGTGGCTTAGTTGAATGAGAGTCCAGCTGTTGATTTTGGCTCAGGTTGTGATCTCATGGTTTGTGAGTATGAGCACCACATCAGGCTCTGTGCTGATAGCACAGAGCCTGCTTGAGATTCTCTCTCTCCCTCTCTCTGCCCCTCCCCCATGCATGTGCTCACTCCCCCACCCCCCAATACATAAACTTAAAAAAAAAGATAGCCAGATTGGTGTGTGTGTGTGTGTGTGTGTGTGTGTGTGTATGTGTGTGTGTGTGTAATATAATATACTTGTAAGTTGTCATGTACAAAAGATATTTCAAGCCAAGAGCGTGGCTGAAGTCACCTTGTGAGTGAATGAATATAGGGAAGAGGCAGAAATATGGAGGCTTGGATCACTTTAACATTTATAATCACATAAATGAAGGGGCGCCCACCAAGGAGTCTATGGAAGGTTAACCAGAATAGTAGGAGAAGTACCAAAGGAATGCAGTGTCCTAGAAGCAAATAAATGAGGAATTTCTAAGTGTCATATAGTAATAAAGTGGAAAATAACATGAGAAGAGTGAATTGACTGCTAGATTTGCAAATATGGAGGGCTTTAGTGACCTGATTAAGGGCTTGAGTGGTGTCAAATGAATAAAAATCTGACTCAGTCAAGTGACCAAGATATGGCAGGGAGATGGTAATAGAATTGTTCTTGGACAAACAAGATAGTAACTGCACTGTTCTCTGAATTAAATGATTTCACGATCTCAGTATTTATTTAGGAAAACAGAAATACCAGGACAGTTCTTTTCACTATATTTAATTGGCTCCCTCTCCCATTCCCTTTTTACAAACCCTATTGTTCTTCTCAAATTCCCTAACCACCCTCAACCCATTTCTGTGTCAACTGATGAGCTTGTGTCTTGCTTGATTAGATAGTAAGAGGGAACATTTGCGAGCTCCATGAATGTTCCGTCTCTACCTGTGTTTACCCTTATCGGGAACTTCCTTCTTACAAGTATCAAAGGGAAGATATTCCTCCTAAACAAGTCTCTCCACCTGTTCATTTGATGCCCCTTCCTCTCAGGAGCCTTCTAGTCTCCCTTCCCTCCTGTTAAGCCTTTATCCTGTCCCTTTATTGCTTCTTAAAGCTCATAAATATGTTTGCTCATAGTTTTCCCATCTTAAAAATACTGGCCATTCTTAAATTTATATTCCCATCTGGCTAGATAAAAACAATAGAGACATGTTGTAAAGTATTTTGGAAATAAGGAAATGAAGAAAATAACAATCACTCATAATCTCACTTCTCGGAGATGATCGTTACATGTATGTACATTCATATTTTTTCTATGTGCATTTTTACTGATTTGGATCCAGCCATATATAAGCTTTTAAAATCTTTCTTTTTATTTGACTAACATATTGTAATACTTTGCACATCCATTAAAGAGTTTTGCAACTAACTATTGTACATATCTAGAGTATTTAATACTGTTGTTATGCTATGATTTTATTGGACTTTTACCTAGTCTCTGTTTTTGATATAAATAAAACTAAGGTGAATATCTTTGTACATAAATCTTTTACTACATTTCAGATTATTTTCTAGGCTAGAGTCTAAAGGAAAATGCTGAATAAAAGGATATGCACTGTTTTATGACTCTTGTTAGATATTGCCAAATTGTTTTTAGAAATGATTCTGTCAATTTATATGCCTACTGGGAAGTAAAATATGCCTCTCTCCTCAGATTCTCTTGATGGCTTTTGAAAAATGATTATTTTATAAAAAAGTGTTTGGTAATTGAGCAGTTTAGTGTCATCTCATTTCCTTATTTTTTTTAAGTTTATTTTGGGAGAAAGCACAAGTGGGGGAGGGGTGAAGAGAGACAGGGAGAGAGACAGAGAGAGAGAGACAGAGAGAGAGAGACAGAGAGAGACAGAGAGAGAATCCCAAGCAGGCTCTGCACTTGTGCGGAGACTTGATGTGGGGTTCAAACTTGCGAACCATGATCATGACCTGGACCTGAGCTTAGGTCAGATACTTAACCAACTGAGCCACCCAGCTTCCTCATGTTATCATTTCTTAAACTACTATTTGATTATTAGAAAGGTGGAAATCACTTTTTAATGTTTATGTTAGTTATTTTTATTTTCTTAAGAGTTTTTCCTCATGTCATTTGCCCTTCTTCAATGCCTTCCATTGGATTTTCAGTTTTTTGATGACTTATATAATTTATCATAGTTAATGTTGTATTTGTCTCTAATATTTGCTACAATAAGTTTTTCTAAATTGTTGCCTTTTACTTTTGTGCTTTTATTGATTTAAAGGTTAAGATAATCAAATGACAATTTATAATTAATTGATGGAAGAATGGTAGGACCTAAAACAGACCCAAGTAGATATAAGAATTTGGCATACATTCAAGATATTTAATTCACTGGGGACAAGTATCCAAATTTTGACTGAAACATGTTAGAATTCTTTCTCATAACTCATATCAAAATAAATTTCAAGCAGATTAAGGATTCAAATTTTTTTTAAAAAAATCAAGCAAAACATAAGAACATGGGAAAGTGTTTATAAGTGGATTGATGATCTTACTAAGCTTAGTAATAAAGGTAGAAACCATTGGGGTAAACATTGAAAAATGTGACTAATTTGAAACCTGTCACCCAGCAAAAATTTAGCAAGAGAACATACATATATGACAAGCAGGGAAAATGATTTATAACATATATGGAAACTATTAATTTCGTAACTATTATAGATCTCTTAGAAATGAAAAAATAAATACTTCCAAATAGGAACTTGATCAAAGAACTTGAAGGGATAGCTTAGAAAAGAAGAAATACCAATGACTAATAATGTTTAGAAAACAAATACCAATGTTTAGAAAATCCAACCTCACTAGTTATCAAAGAAAGTAAAACAAATGCATGACATAATATTTAGAAATATAAAATCGTGCTTTACTTTTTAACACTTTTTAGTACATGAGCAACCCTACTGAGCCAGTCACCAATTAACCTAAGGAATTTTTAAACTATTAAAACTAGAAGAAAATAATAAAGCCTTCCAAAATCAGCTTTTAAAGCCATGTCGTTGAAAATGAAAAATTTTTGCTTGTATTTATTTTTAAATCCAAAATGTTCCTTTTAATGGAGTAAGATATATTGTAGCCATTGAATATGTACATCTGTATCTATTGACGTGGAAAGACCTACTTGATAAAGAATTGAAGGCTTTAAATTACAAAGCCACTGTGATTCCATTTATATAATAAAAAAGAAAAGCTCATATATATGCCTACTAGAAAAACTAGAAATTGCTCTAAAATGTAACAAAACTTTCCCTGGATGGTGAGGAGAATGAACAAGCTTTCTTATTTTTTCATGCATTTTAAAATTTCCAAATGTCCCACATATTATTTTTAAAATTACAAAAATAAAGGTATTTACATTTTGAAAAAAATCTTTTAAATTTAGCCATTTTTCTCTATACTTTAAGTCCTTCCTCCATTAAATAAGTAGGTACCTTTTTAAAAGTTTTTTTAAAAATTTCTGTTGGAACTTTATTTAATAAACGATTTGAGGTAAGAATATAAATTCTCTTAAATAACCAGTATCTTAAGTAGTGAGTGAGTGTTGTAGTTCAGTTTATTAGATAATTGCTTATTGATTGCTGATGCTTCCCTTATCAAAGATCACTTACTAACTTCTATTTCCTATTATCTGTTTAGCGAAAATTCTATTCCATTAGTTCACTTGTCTGTTGTGACATTATCTTACTCTTTTAATTATTATTGCATTACACTGTGTCTTATTACTTATAGGACACATTCTTTTATTTATTTATTTTTTGGAACATTCTTACATATTTGTTTTTCCAGATGAATTTTAGAATCAGAGGCTTAAAATTCATTTCCTCATGGTTCTTAATCAATGTATACTGAATAAATGTCACATTTTTTTTCCTTGAAAATCCAGGGCAATGAACTATGAATGGACTATAAACACTGTAGCATTCTTGTGAGTTTTCAGATATGACAGATCATATGATAAAGATTGTGCTGTAAGTGGCTTATAATTAGGTTTTCCATAATTTCTGTGACAAATTTTTATTTTTTCCCATATCTTCCATTACTGATCCATCCAGATGGTATATCTATGCCTATTTAAATTGTTTTTTAATTTTTTAAATGTTTATTCATTTTGAGAGAGAAAGGGAAGAGAGAGAGACAGACAGAGTGTGAGTGGGGGAGGAGCAGAGAGAATGGGAGACACAGAATCTGAAACATGCTCCAGGCTCTTAGCTGTCAGCACAGAGCCTGACGCAGGCCTCAAACTCCCAAACCGTGAGATCATGATCTGGCTGAAGTTGGACGCTTAACTGACTGTGCCACCCAGGTGCCCCAACTATGCCTTTTTAATCAACTACCATTTGTAGCAGTCTCGGGTATAATATGATTACAGTGATAATATGATTAAATTATTGAACTCTGTGCTTTGTATATTGGGTATTCTTGAGCCTTTTATGTATATTCTTATATCGGCCATATTTCATATAATACAGACTGTCACTTTAAATGACTGGTTAAGTGTGGTGTTACTATGTCTGCACATGAACAAAATGGCATGCAGTTTGAATAAACTACAAAGGGAGTAGGGATACCTCAGTGGCAAGAAACACAATGATAGGAAAGCTAGTTTTTCTGAAATCTTGAGTTCTCTTCCTGAGACAGAGTTTCTTGTGTGTGACGTGTCTTCCCTCTAACCAAGTCTCAGGAATTGTAACTGGATCACTGCTTATCCTGGAATTTAGATGATGGGAATGCAGAGTAACAGGCCGGTGAACTCAAAGTCAGACACAGAGTGACTTGTTTTTCCCTGAGATTTTTTACCTTTTGATAATTCAAAGGCATTAATCATAACTTGACAATTATCAACCTGATTCAAAATCATTAACCCTGAATGTTTTCTATATGAAAGAAAAACTGCCAAAGCTCAATAAAAAGGTGGTGAAAACATATTTTTCATATTTCGCCTGCTGTTATCTGTCCTGTGGCATATTTTGCCAGGTGAGGACAAAAATGTAGCTGATTTTTTTTCATAAGCATTTTGTCACTAATTTTAGTATCCTGTTAATCACAATATGTGTTTTGGGATTCCTCTTATGTTGTTGTTCTGTATAAAACCACAATGTTATTGCTATAGTAGAAACCATTTATTTTGTTAAATCTCTAAAGAGAGGCAGGACCCATCAAAGTTAAGGATCTAGACTCAGAGCAACAGATGCTCCTGTAAAGCAATGCATTTCTTAAAAAAGGACTTTGATGAAATATATGTAAATCACCTCTTTTGTCATTTATTTTTGAAATGTTCTCTGTTATGCCATATTTTACTTGTTTTTATATTTTTATTATGAGATACTTTAAGTGTGGGGACAAATATACAAACTACCATAGCACCATGCACCTGCCACCCAGTTTTATTAAATGTCAACATGTTTGCCTTAGCTATGCTTGTTTTTTTCTTTTTTCTAAAGCCAGCACTACACTATAGATATAGTCCTTTGTGTCTTGCCATATCCCTTTCTCTCTGAGGCAGCCATGCCTCGGAATTTAGTGTTATCGTCTGCATTCATGAGGATGTACTTTTTACTCGTATATTGAAAAATATGTTATTTTTTCATGTTAACTTTATAAAAATGGCCGCTAATTGCATCATTTTCAACTTATGTTTTGAGGTGATGCAATTGTTGAGGATTTATCTTTTATGAAGCTAGCTGTTCGAATTTATTCATATCAACTGCTGAATAGCATTCATTCTTATGTCAGTTCCAAATTTATACTGTTTTCCATTTATGGACATTTTCATATATTATTAAGTATATGTAGTTTTTACTATTATAAACATAGTTGAAATGAGCCTTTCCCTACTAATCTCTTTGGCAAATCTTTTCTCTACCATGTATGTGTAGAAGTGAAACCGCCGTGTAGAGAACACACACTCTTCATTTAAGTAAATACTAGCAACTCTGCCCCCGAAAGGGTTCGCACCAGTTTATAAGCCCCCAAAAGATCATAGATTGCCGTGCTCCACGCCCTCATAGAGCTCATTGTTGTCAGACTTTTAACTCTTTGCCACACTGCATAGCCTGTGAAATGGTATATTGCAAATTTGCATTTCCCTGATTACTAGCAACACTGAACAACTTTTCATATGTCATATGTTTAGAGACAATAATAACATACGGTTCAGAGCCAGATATGATAATAATATATGGATGTTGGAGCCAGATAACTTGGGTTTGAATCCTGAGTCTTCTGGGTGACCTTGGACTTGTCATCGTTTAGTGGCTCATTGGCAAAATGGGGATAATAATCACACCTACCTCATGGGATTGCTCTGAGTCAATATGTGAGAATCTTCTAGAGCTGTGTCCAGCCTTTACTAGATGATAATATTATTGTCAGCAACATATCACCAAAATATGATAAGTGAGTTTCAAAAAATTCAACAGCATAAACTGTCAGAGCACATTTTTGAAAGGTTAATAGCTCTAATCTGGAAAGGTTGTGATGGAAAAATTCTGGAAATTGGAAGCCCTGGCCTTCTCTTCCCCATCTCCCTGATTCACCCACGTTCTTCTCTTCCTATTCAGAAGATAACACTAGCTCAGGGCCCACGCAGAGAATGAGGATCCAATTACCAAGTATGTCATATCTTACTTTTTAAATTAAAGGACATGTTATCATGGAGTTTTATTGAATTATGCATTTCACGCATGCAAGCTTGCTTATCATTTTGCCCATTCTGTATTGCATTATTTGCTATTTATTATTATTTAGTAGGAGTTTGTTATATATTTTGGGCACTAAGCCTGACAGAATTCTTGTTCACTATCTTTGGCTTGTCCTTTAACTTCGTTATGGCATAAGTTTGCACAGAATTTTAAAAATTTAGTGTGGTCAAGTTTAACAGCCATTTCCTTAATGGTTTGTTCTTTTTATATCTGACTTAAGATTCTCTCCCTTCCAAACCAAGCTATTGAAAACACTATCCTATTTTTTTTCTTCTAAAAAATTTCTTCTAAATTTTTGTGATTTATAAGCAAAACTCTCTTTGGAATTTAGTTTTGTTTCTAGCATCAGTTATAGAGCTAGCTGTCAAGCAGTATTTACTGTCTAGTTCCAGTGGCTACTTTGTCTCTCCATGATCTAAAATGACACTATCTTCATTACCATGACTTTCTGATAGTAGGGAGAAGGTGGGGGCAGGAAGAAGAGCAGAGGCAACAGCAGTATCAGCTCGCCGGTCTCACTGGATGTCAGGCACCGTTCTATGTGCTTTACATATATGGACTCATTTGATCCTGGACTGAGTCCTATGCAGTCGGGACTGTCAACATCTCCATTTTATCAATAAGGAAACAGGCACAGAGAGGTTAAGTGACTTGCTACACAATGTGTAGGCGTGATTCAAACTTAGACTATGAGAATGAATTTAAATCTCAGTCAGCCTAGCTCCAGACTCCACATTTACAATCCCTCTGTTGCCCAGCCTCCAAAAAATCTTTCTGCCTAACAAAACAAGTTTCCTCTCCTCATTGTTCTTCTTAAAAAAATAAACAAGCAAAATTATTTTGGCTAACTTGGGTCACATTCTCTATTTCATTTGTTTTTATTTTCTCCCTATGTTATCAAAAGGTGGTATATAAGACTTCTAGATAGAAAGTGTAATATTTAATCATCAGTTTATTATTTTAGGATTTTAAAGTCTTACCCTTTCTTGAACTTACCCCAAATGTTCAAAGGGTTAGATATTGCCACAATGATAGACTGGGGTGACTTTTGAATTGTTCTCATTTGTTATGCTTTTGTTCTGTGTAAATTTTGTTACTTTTCTTGGAATTTATTCTGAAAATTTTTGCCATAACTTCATATCTACTAGTCTTGAGACTTTCAGTAGAGGAGACAGACATAAAAAGTAAATAATTACAGTACTATTTGTTAAATTACAGAATATATTTATGAAAGCTTAGTCCCAGAAACACCTACTCTGTCCAGGTGTATCATGAATAATGTCTTGGTATTACTGTAATAAAACAAAATTATATTGGCTTGAAATCATTTTATTATCATTTCAAGCCACTATCCTATTATTTTATTATCTATTATTTTCTCTGGGCCGACTAAGTTCAGTTGAGTACATGGTGATGCCTAAGTCTGCAGTTATCTAGGGCTTTACTGGGCTAGAGTATTCAAGATGGCTCATTCACATGGCTGTGTGTTGGCACTGGCATGAGCTGCGAGCTAAGCTAGGACTGTCAACCATTGTGCCTGTATGCAACATCTCCCCAAGTGGCATGAGCTGCTCATAGCATGGTGGCTGTGTTCCAAGAGCAGGAAGTGAAGGTCTGGGGTTGAGAGTTCCAGAATGTACTTATACCACTTTCTGTGGTCCAAGCTTGTCCCAAGATCAGCCAGATTCAGTGGGGGGGGGGGGGGTGTAGAAGGGGGGCACTGACTTATCTACCCTTGGTGTGAGGAGTTGCATGAACATATAGGGCCAGAGAAGGTCCCCAACTAGACCTTGAACCAGAGAGGGCATCACTCAAGAAAGGAAATTTATGCTGAACTTTGAAGGATGGGGAAGATTTTATCAGAGAAAATTCCGAGAATAAGATTCAGAAAGAGGGTAATAATAGAGACATGAAAGAGTGAATATGCTTGGATAAAAGTTTTGTGTTATGGAGTTATAAGTGATAAAATTGATAAGGTGTGTTAGAAGTAATAGGAAAGTCATTGCCAAAATTCATCAAATGCTTACTGTGATCAGTCTTATTTTGAGGCTTTTTGAATGAATTATTTATTTTATGATAACAACCCTATGAAGTAGGGACTACAATACTAGTCTCAAGTTTCTAGACAAAGAAATGGGTGTAAATTGGTTAAATATCGTAAATAATATGTAGTCACACCTTGTAAACATCAGAGCTAAATTTGAACACAGGTAATGCCTTTAGAGACTACCTGGTCAACAAGCGCACCATCCATCTTCCATAGATTATAAAAACACGTTATGTCATGTTATATGCTGCCTCCCATAAATTTTATGTCATGTTAAGGAAAGTGAGCTCTAAGTAAAAAAACTGGAGTTGTTGCACTGGTATTCAAGTTACTGTACTTGTAACTAGATTTTTTTAGGAGCAGTTGAATTGAGGAGTCTTTTAGATATTGAGAGTGGCTGTGTGGTTTCAGGAGGTCTAGGTAAAGCAAAGAGATGTTCACTTATTGCAAGTATACCTTCTGGTAATGCTAAAGGCACTCTTGGTAGGAAAGTTTAGCCTAACAAAGATGATGGTGATAAACCTGGGGATCAGATCCTTTCTCTGAAATTCTTTAATTGGAATACACAGAGAGAAAGAAGCCAGTGATAACAGACAGAGACCCATTGACAGTGAAACAGAGATGGCAATAAGCAGAATAAGGACAAGCAGACTCATGTTGGTAACCTAATTGCTAGAGCTTCTCTGAATCCCAAATGACCTTCCATCTTGAACTCATTTGTCTCTTCTAGCCTGAGCCAAATGGTTCTTGGGTTTCTGTGTGGTTTGTGGAAACACCAATATATATTTTTATTTCTAAGTACAGCCTATAGATAACCCCTATTATGTGCCATAACCTGAGTGAACCTCTGTTCTTATAGTCAGAAAACCCCAACTAACATGGATAGTTTTTTATCAGATACTCCATTACTAGTTTATATTTTTAAATATAATTTATTATAAAGTCAGCTAACATACAGTGCATACAGTGTGCTCTTGGCTTTGGGAGTAGATTCCCATGATTCATTGCTTACGTACAACACCCAGTGCTCATACCAACAAGAGTATTCCTCAATGCCCATCACCCATTTTCCCCTTTCCCTCACCCCCCCTCATCAACCCTCAGTCTGCTCTCTGTATTTAAGAGTCTCTTATGGTTTGCCTCCCTCTCCATTTGAAACTATTTTTTCTCCTTCCCTTCCCCAATTGTCTTCTGTTAAATTTCTCAAATTCCACATATGAGTGAAAACATATGGTATGTCTTTCTCTGACTGACTTATTCTACTTAGCATAATACCCTCCAGTTCCATCCACATTGTTGCAAATGGCAAAATATCCTTTCTCATTGCCAAGTAGTATTCCTTTTATATATAAACCACATCTTCTTTATCCATTCATCAGTTGATGGACATTTGGGCTCTTTCCATAATTTGGCTATTGTTGATAGTGCTGCTATAAACATTGGAGTACATGTGCCCCTATGAATCATCACTCCTGTTTCCTCTGGATAAATTCCTAGTAGTGCTATTGCTGGGTTGTAGGGTAATTCTCTTTTTCATTTTTTGAGGAACCTCAACACTGTTTTCCAGAGTGGCTGCACCAGTTTGCATTCCCACTTACAGTGCAAGAAGATTCCTGTTTCTCCACATCCTCACCAACCTCTGTTGTTTCCTGAGTTGTTCATTTTAGCTGTTCTGACAGATGTGGGGTGGTATCTCAATGTGGTTTTTATTTGTATTTCCCTCATGATGAGTGATGTTGAGCATCTTTTCATGTGTCTGTGGTCCATCTGGATGTCTTCTTTGGAAGAGTCTATACATGTCTTCTGCCCATTTCTTAACTGGATTATTTGGTTTTGGGGAGTTGAGTTTGGTAAGTTCTTTATAGATTTTGGATACTAACCCTTTATCTGCTTTGTCATTTTCATATATCTTCCCCCATTCTGTTGGTTGCCTTTTAGTTTTGTTGGTTGTTTCCTTTGCAGTGCAGAAGCTTTTAATCTTGATGAAATCCCACTAGTTCATTTTTACTTTTATTTCCCTTTCCTTCAGAGATGTGTCAAGTAAGAAGTTGCGGTGGCTGAGATCAAAGAGTTTTGTCTGTTTTTTCCTCTAGGATTTTGATACTTTCCTGTCTCGCATTTAGGTCTTTCATCCATTTTGAGTTTATTTTTGTGTATGGTGCAAAAAAGTGGTTCAGTTTCATTCTTCTGCATGTTGCTGTCCAGTTCTCTCAGTACCATTTGCTAAAAAGACTGTCTCTTTTCCATTGGATATTCTTTCCTGCTTTGTCAAAGATTAGTTGACCATACATTTGTGTGTCCAATTCTGGGTTCTCTATTCTATTCCATTGGTCTATCTGTCTGTCTTTGTGCCAATACCATACTGTTATGACAATTACAGCTTTGTAGTGGAGGCTAAAGTGTGGGATTGTGATGCCTCCTGCTTTGGTTTTCTTTTTCAACATTTGGCCATTCAGGTCTATTGTGGTTCCATACAAATTTTAGGATTGTTTGTTCTGGCTCTGAGAAAAATTTTGGTGTACTTTTGATTGTGATTGCATCAAATGTGTAGATTGCTTTGGGTAGTATTGACATTTTAACAATATTTGTTTATCCCATCCATGAACATGAAATGTTTTTCCATTTCTTTGTGTCTTCTTCAATATCTTTCATAAGTTTTCTATAGTTTTCAGCATACAGATATTTTCCATCTTTGGTTAGGTATTTTTTGCAGATAGAAATTGACATTCTTTACATTAGAACTATCCTTCTTGTTCAGGATCTAGCCCAGGGCCTTGCACTTAGTAAATGCTAAAACGTTGATATTTGCTGATCAATTTTTCTATCCATTGGGACTTTGAATATATCTATAGTGGTTAGTACCCAATGACGATAATGTATAAAATATCTTGTAGTTTATAAATCTCATTTTATAAGATATATATTTCTCTCTCTGAATTCTTCCATTTGTTAGGACAAAGCATTTGTCTAAACATTATTTGAGTCTAAAATAATTTCATATAAACAGCTGATATTTACATTAAATTTTTTTTAGATTTAGAGAGGTCTTTGTTCAAATACCAGAGAAGCACATACATGTGCTAGTAAAAATGATCTATCAGTTGCCATGGATGGAAAGAACAGCCACCTTAAAAGCACATTGATACTATGTTGATTATTTTTCTATTTTTTTGTTAAGATGAAACATCATTTTGGAGATGTTCATATTTACTAAATATGTATTGCCTTAGCACATATATTTCCAGTGTCACAAAGATGAATCCTGTGAACCATTTACGGTATAAGTCTTGATTAATAACACGGACGCTGGACCCAGATGCCCTGAATTTAAATTCAAGCTAAATCATGAATGACTTTAGGCAAGTTACTTAAAGTCTGTGAGCCTGTTTCTTCACCTGTAACATGAGGATGATGAAAAACAACTCCCTTACAGGAATATCCTAAAAATTGAGTGAGTTAATACATGTAAAGTATTTACAATAGTACTGGTATCAATAGTCAGTACAATGTAAGGTTTAGCTATTGCGTTGTTGTATTATTATTTGGTATTGGTTTCTAGGGTTAAAAAGGCATTTTCATTTGGCTCTATCTTATCAGTAGTTTTATCTGTCAAACCTTTTGAGTAGCAATAACTGAAAGAAGAATAAAAACCTTTTAATAAATAGCATAGTACTGTGAACATTTGAGCTGGCCTTTTTCCCTGAGACCACTTACCTCACCTTCCAGAAATGTTTCTCAGATTTGTAAGTTGTAAGCAGGATTTATTGAATCAATATCATTCAGCTTCAAACTGGCTCTACCATTCCAAAGTATGAGAGGGTGACATGATGGCAGAATGCTTGTAGAAATACTTGAGGAATGATTTTGTGAGGTTTAATTTGTGTTAAAAATTCATTAACACATTTCCAGGAAGGCAAATCTTCCCAAGACATATGGAAACTCTTTAAGGTTGGTTTCATGATTCTGATTGAGATTGTTTTCATTTTATCATTAGGCACTTCAGAACAAGGAATGAAATGCAAAGTAAATTATTATCTATCTGTTAAGGTATAGAAAGCAGAATGCCAATTTGAGAAGGGAAGGATTTTATGTAGTAAATTGAACCAGAGACATTAACAGAAGGGGCTTGGGGAGAGGTAAAGTACAGGAATGTAGAAACAAAATAGATGGTTTAATATGATGAATTACATAAAGAATCATTCCCAACAGAATGCATAAGGAAGAGTGTGAAGAGAGCTGCATTATTTAAAGACTGGAATAAACAGTGCATATTTGGAGGGTCTCAGAGTATATAAGGAGATCTGCTTAGCATGGCAGCCAGCTGCTCACCTCTCATGATGGAAAAGAAGAAATGTGCTTAAGCTGAAGTGTAAGGGATTTGGGTTCGCCATTCTAAACAGTAAGATAGTTAAACATTGATCTGAATTGTGTTATCTCAACCTTGGTAATACTGAAAAATGGCTTAACTGCTAATCAGTGTGAGATGTTTCTGTGCAAAGACAGTTATGGATCCATGACCTCTTATTAACTACAATTTCATTTGCTTTGTGTTTTGGTATTTCAGAGACATTTCTTACTTGAAGGTATAAAATTTTCTCTTGGACTCTTTCCCTAGCCACCTTTTTTCCCTTCATATTCTGTAATTTTATGTATCACACTTTTCATGCCTCAATTCCTCTGTAGTACTCTGATTTTGTTGGGGATGCATTAGAAAAATGCTTTTCAAATAAATGATAAACCTGCCACTTAAACATATTCTAGGAGTGGGATGTGTAATTGAGTCATTTTTTAAAAAATTCCACAAATTTTTATATCTTAGGCAGTGTGGTAAGCCCTGGAGATTCAAAGTTGAATAAGGCAAAATTTTCTTTTGGAATTTACTGTGTAGTTGATTAAAGATAGATAAGACTGGAATTTATTTGTTTTTATCTATTTAAGTTTATCTATTTATTTTGAGAGAGAGAGTGAGTCCAAGTAAGCAGGGGAGGGGCAGAGAGAGAGAATCCCAAGCAGTCTCTGCACTGTCAGCGAGGGGCCTACCCAATATGGGGCTCAGTCCCACAAACCAGGAGACCATAACCAGAGCCAAAACTAAGGGTTGGATGCTTAACAAACTGAGCCACCAAGAAACCCTGATAGGCCTACAATTTAAATGCAAGAAGTGATAGAAATGCAGCACAACATCATAGCACAGAGAAGGAGGGTAAGAACTTTGTCTTGGAAGGATATGTCTATCAACAAATATGCCCACAACTTACCTTGCAAGGAGCAGATTCCCAGGTGAGGGGAATTACTGGGGGCATCTGTCACTAAGAAATACTTTAGACCAACATTGATCTACCTGGCTCAGATGGTCGCTCCTTGGTAAGGCCTCTGTTGGCAGCTGTTTCTTAGCAAAGTTCCATACCATGAGGGAGAAAACCCAAATTTTGATAGACAAATACCTGTGACTACCACATCACTGTGACTGCCACATCACTTCTGGGGCTATTTTGAGATCAAATTAGGTAATAAATGCTTAAGTATCTAGCAAGAAATAGGCACTTAAGAAATGTGTATTTAAAAGAAAGGGAAGGTTTCTTTTTTAAAAATATTCTTTAACATTTTTTATTTATTATTGAGAGACAGAGAGAGACAGAGCATGAGCATGGGAGGGGAAGAGAGAGGGGGAGACACAGAATCTGAAGGAAGCTTCAGGCACTGAGCTGTCAGCACGGAGCCCAACGTGGGGCTCAAACTCATAAACCATGAGATTGTGATCTGAGCCGAAGTCAGATGCTTAACCAACTGAGCCCCCCAGGTGCCCCAGAAAGTGAGGGTTTCTTATGTCAATGGCATGGGAGAATATAGAGGAAGCACATTTCTGTATTAAAACAGGTTTGGGAGATATAAAAAGCAAATGTAATGTGTAGACTGAATTTGGGTCCTAATTTGAACATACCAATTCTAAGATGACTATTTCAAAGCAGTTGGGAAATTTTGATTATGAACTGGGTAATAGATGAAATCTTGGAACAATTGGTGATTTTGTTATGGTAGGTTACACTGGAGTTATGTAAGAAAATGACCATCCTTTCTAGAGATGTGTGCTGAAGTGTGCCTGAAATCTGAGATTTGCTTAATAGGCTTCCTCAAAGCAATAAAAGGAAGATGATGTAAATGTGGCAAGTTTTTGATATTGTTAAATCAGAGTGATGGATATGTGGAGGCCCAGTGACCTGTTCTCACTGTTTTTGCATGTGTTTGAAATTTTTCAAACTAAACTCCTCTGCCCTACCTCTCCCAGTGAGCTGTTTAAGACTGGATTGGTGGCTTAGACATATAATGGTTGGCGCATGCAGGATTTAAGTGCAAAGAAGAAAATTACGTGCACCTGCAAAGTTGAGAGCTAAAAACAATGTGCATACAGTATTTTAAAAATTTTTACATATGAGTTTAGGTATAGCTCTTCAGTGTGCACTTCCCAAAACTGATTTCGGTTTAAAAGCAGAGAACCATACTCAGAGTTCATTGGCAAGGATGAATACTTTCAGTGAGGTATGATTGGTAACAGCCCAAAAAGGCAAATAAGAACATAGTTGGTTTTTAATGCAGTGTTATAAGTCTCTTAGTTATTCCTGTTGCTTTATCATTTGCTAAATCACATTCAAAAAGTTATGTAGTATAATATTCCTTCTTTAATGAGGTTTATGTCTAAAAAGTTTTAAAAGAAAAAATGATTAATTTTACTATTTTATTTTCCCTCAACATAAAATATAGGTCCATTTCCTCTCCAACTTAGATTATATAAAGCTTTGGAGATGAATTTTCAGAAATGAGTTTTTATCTGAAGATATGTTACTATATTGAATAATCAGAATTGGAATTAAAAGTCACTTGAGATTAACAGGTTGCTTTTTTTTCCTCCCAAAATGTTTTATCTACTTTCAGAGTTTTAGCTCTTCGATGTCAGATTAAAATTCTGAAGCATGTTCGATTCACCTCAGAATTGAATGTCAAATCCAAAGACAGATATTTATAACTGTGTTCTGTTCAGGCAAAAAGTCAGTTTCCAGACTGCAGCTTGGATGGTTGTAAAGCTCTCATTCACAGTCAAATGTTGCTATCATTTTAAACAAACAGGTTAAAGCTTTAGGATTGGATTTTTATCAAACCAACCATTTTATTCCCTATTTACTGTGCTTTACATTTTCAGAGTGCTATGGGGTTTATATGTTGCATTCAAATAATTATTTCTTTCTCACAGCAATATTCTGGTATTGGTAGTATTCTCTGTTCTTGACTGATGAGAAAATTGAAATTCTAAGAGGTAAACATGTTTTACCTAAAGTCGTCCAGTTAGTTAGCAGTTGAGCTAAGATCTATTCAGTCCTTCTGACTCCAATGTTTTCCATCATAAAATTTCTACATATAAGAAATGGCAAAAAGAAAAAAATGCAATCTAGGTGTTTTTTTTTTACAAATATTTCAAGATTTTAATTGATGAACTGTTTGTTCTTACAAATACCTAAAGGAGAAGAAGAGAATTAAAATACCAATTTCCATAGGTATTCATGTAAAGGAGTACAACACTGACAAACAGAAACAACCAACTTTTGAGAGCAGTAGTTCTATGAGTGTTTCCTTTTAATGCTGGCACCTCAGTGAAACTGAGATTTCAGTAAAAAATTGACATATGACATATTAGTTTCAGGTTTTCAACATAATGACTCGATATTTGTGTGTAGTGTAAAATGATACATCACAATAAATCTGGTGACCATCCATTGCCATACATAGTGAATACTTTTCTTGTGATTTAAGATCTGTTTTCTTGGAAATTTTCAAATATGCAATGCAGTGTTATTAACTTCAGTAACCATATTCAGTAACCATATTACATCCCTATGACCTATTTATTTTGTAACTGGAAGTTCGTACCCTTTGACCCTGGAAGGTAAGTGACATGGGCAAAGGGAGTCAAAAGATATGTTTTTAAAACTAATCATTACTGAATCTTTAAAGATGAGACACGATGCTTATTTCATTATACTACTACTGAGTCTCACATGTGTGACAGGAATGTCTGATAATCATTACATTATTTTCACTGGCATAAACAATTGTTCCCATATGATGACTGAGGAAAGTTATATGATGCAGGAACCATTGAGTGAAATAAGATGGATAAATGTAGGTAATGAATATTACCATTATTTTTATAAGATGGAGATATATTTGAGGTGCCTGGGTGGCTCAGTTGTTTAAGCATCTGACTCTTGATCTCAGCTCAGGTCTTGATCTCAGGGTCATGAGTTCAGGCCCCACATTGGGTTCATGTTGGGCATGAGGCATAGTTAACAAAAGGGGAAAAAAGGAGATGTATTTACTTATATTAAAAGTAGAATGGGTAAGCTATTAAATATAAGATATGAGTCGTATAGGGGAAAGTGAGGTAGATAAGTTAGAATTTCCTGAATATATCCTTTTCGTGTGGATATGATTTCGGAGCAGTGTAAATATCCAATGTAATAATTATAAAACAAAATTAAATATACAAAGCAATCCCTAAAGGTCAAAAGCAAAGTAAAACAAGTAACCTTTATAGCAAATTGGTGGCATAACCCACATAGAAAAGAACTTAAAAGTTAAAGCCACAGTAATTTGACTATATAAACTAGGGGCGTATACCCTGGGAACAAAAAAAAAAAAATGCAAGCAGAATTGAAATTATTTACTCTTTAGTGTATTGTTGGGGGTAGTAATTATATTGTGATCCGGAAACTAGTATTGTGATATAAAATAGAGGAGTTATTATGTTGGAGTCCTTGAATACTGGAATTTGGACATTGGAGGAAGAAGATGAAGATGAAGATCAGTGAAGATGAATGGGGTTAATAGAAACCTTGTAGTATTGAATTTGAAGGACTATATCAGTAAGAACCTGTGGTGTATGGGTTTTTTTCTTTTTAATATTTACTACTTTTATTCACTGAAAAGGCTTTGAAGCAGTGATTAATTGTATAGCAATGAGCAGGCCAACCTATCAGACTGTGATATCCAAGTGCCATTTCTTTGTGAAAGGAACTAGGCCTCTTGGAGAAATAGTTGATTCTCCAATCTAAGTCTTGGACAGGAAATAAAAGATGAGGTGGAAAGCAAGGAAGCTATAAAGACTCTTAGGTTTTCATCAAAAGGAGTTAGGAGTCAACTTGAATAGGTTCTTATTAAGCAAAGATAGAATAATTTAAACATCATTAGAATAATATCAATAATAGATTGAAACATACCAGATATGTTAAATATACCAGTTTTTAATGATACTTTAAAAGAAGAGGCCCCTCAGTGGCCACCTGTGCAGGATGCTAGCAAACAAAGTCACTATTTTAGAAACAAAGTGAAGAAATGAAGCAATTTTCCTGCCTTTTCAGGAAATCAGAAATTCATAATCAAGACTTGATGAAAGAGTTTTATTTTTGTAGGACCCTATTAGCTAATAAATGAAGAGTGAATGACAGAATATTTTCATTTTGAAGCAATGGATTCAGGTAATGCCCACCAAGCAGCTGCTGACAAAGAGACAAGAAGTATCATGTGCCTCTTAACAGAGGTCCACAATATCACCTGTGAATTACTTGTGACAACGATTCGGCCTCTATTTGGTCAGGCCTCTACATCTGATTACCAATTTTCAGAAAGAAAAGAAAACTAAGGGTGCTTGGGTGACTTGGTTGGTTGAGCTTCTGACTCTTGGTTTCGGCTCAGGTCATGATCGCATAGTTTCGTGAGTTCAAGTCCTACTTCTGGCTCTGTGCTGGTGGCAGGGAACCTACCTGGGATTCTTTCTCTGCCCCACCCTGCTCACACTGTCTCTGTCTCTCTACAAAAATAAATAAAATAAATTTTAAAAAGAATAAGAAAAGAAAACCAGAAGAATGCATTAAAAGATACCACAGAGATGCAATGAGAGAAAGTATAGCATGAGGACACCTCTAAAACATGAACAACCTGGTTTTCTCAACAAATACACAGAAAAAAAAAGTAAGGGAAATTATAGACTAAGATAGTCTTTTAAAAACATGTTTATTTATTTATTTTGAGAGAGATGGAGAGCATGTGTTTGCAGGGGAGGGGCAGAGAGAGAGAATCCCAAGTAGGCTCCATGCTCGTGGAGCCTGGCATGGGGCTTGATCCCATCCATGACTGTGAGATCACCACCTGAGCTGATATTAGGAGTCAGATGCTCAAGTGATCGAGCTACCCAGGCACCTCTAGACTAAAATAGTCTTGAAAGATATATCCAGTTACAGTGTATGGGTCTTATTCAGATCCCAATTCAATACATTGTTAGGGGGGAAAAACACGCATACAACAGTGGCAGAAATTTGAACACTGACTAGGTATTTGATGATTTTAAGGAATTAATTTTAATTAAATTTTAATTGACTTTAAAAGTGTGGTAACAGTATTGTGGTTATGTGAGGTTTTTTGATCCTCATCTGTCAGAGACATACTGAAATGTTTATGGATGAAATGATATTATTTCTGGGATTTGCTTCAATAATTGGAGGAGAAAGAGAAGTGGCAGTGCGTACAGCTGAGACACAGGATTGGTAGTTCTCAAAACTAGGGATGAGCTATATACTATTCTATTCTGTTTATGCTTTAAATGTTTCATAACAAGAAAAAAAGAACTGCTACTTCAGATCAACCTCAGAGATCATGTTGTGGAGAAAAGTAATCATATATTTGAAATAATTATTATAGTAAGAAAGGCTTCAAGTTAGGTTTTTCACTGCATTCCCCAAAGTACATTCCTAATGAGATGCCATTAACATTTGTTACATATTATGTGCCAGACAGTTGTTTTAGTCACTTTACAGGTGTTATCTTTAAATTTACTAGAATTTCATAAAGAAATTCTACTGTCTTCACTTTTCAGATCATGCTAGAGATTAAATATCTTATGCCAAGAGATTAAATATATTAAAACAAGGCACAGCCAGCAGAGGATGGAGGCTGGCTTTTTATTTGGCTTTTATTGCTGGCGTGCTCCCTGTACTCTGTTCAGTCTGAACAGTTAACAGGACCAGAGATTTTGAGTGACAGAGTCTGCTGGTATATATATATTTTTCCATTTTCTTGATCAGCATTCTTTGCCCAAATGCAAGCCTTTTGAGGAAGATTATAATTTGCATGTTGACTAAATAGAGACTCCAAAACTAGTCAGCCTGGTCCAAAGCTGTACTAGCCACTCTGAATCTTTAATGAGGCAAGCTGTTCCCCTTCCCCACAAGATGGGGGGAAAAGCAGTTTTGTTATAATATTCTTCTTAATCAATTGTTCCAAAGAGGTTTTCCTGGGTGTAGTGAGAGGAAGATGGTGTCTCCTAAAGTGAGCCAGTCTCCTTATCATGCATATACACAAAGAAGGGGAAAGACCCATGGCAGGCAAATAGGAAATGGTGCTTTCAGTACTAAGAAATGAAAACAACCCGTGGATAAAACTCTGATGTTTTCCCCCCTCCCTCCCAGGAGGATAACTTACTCATCTAGGATCCAGGGGAGCTTATAAAATCTTACAGAACATTTTGCGTAAGTAATCTCCAGGCAAGTAAATTAAAAACCTCAAGTCCGTAAAATCTTTTGTAAAATGACCCACTCCGTTTCTTGAAGCAATTATAATTTGTGATAACTGAACCTTTATTGCTAAAGTAGCAGCCTAGGAGGTTGGCTATAATATGTGCAGACGTTTGATGACTGACTCTAAACACACAAACCTGTAGGAATTTGGGAAGCCTGATTGAACTAAGCATCTTTTATCTCCCACTTCATCGAAATGGAGGCAACTTAGGCACTGTTCATGAAATTAATAATACATATAAAACATAATAAAACAGTCCTTTAAGGAAAGTTAAAAAATATTAGAAATGCCAATTCCTAGTTAATTAATGATTATTAGATATTGGCTACAATTTTCTCCATGATCAGAATGAGTATGTGTTCTTCAAACTTAAAATTAGTTGTTTCTCCCCTTTTCCATGAGTGGATTTTCCTACACCTTCAGAAAGAATAACTAAATTAAACTCTTCATAGTTTCTATCTCATGGAGAAAAGAAAAAAATAAATTAGCATGGTTGATAGCAGTCTCTTTTTTAGTTTAAATCTAAAAATTATTATGTCCAGACATGCTTCTTACTATGTAGTTGTTAAACTACAGGTTCCTGATATATGGAAGGACATAGAGATTCTCAGTTAAATTAGGGATTACTTTATACTTCAAAATATGATTACTTTTATCAAGAACTTAATGTTACCTCTCTGATATTGATTATTTATAAAACTTGTGTGTCACTGATTAAGCTCTGCCAAGCCAAGTCCCTAACCACTGTTTTTTTTTTATTTTGAAATATTGTGTAATAACACAAATTAACATTTAAAAAAAAAGTTGGCTCAGAGAATATAAAAAATGTAAAAGAATGAAAATGGGGATTTCCTTCTAGACCTTGAAATATATATAGACTTTATATTATTTACACTTTATGATCTTGAGAGAGTAGCTGTAGCTATCTCTTTATATAAAATGTATAACCTCACTATATATGAATAATTTATATAAGATTTAACACATAGCATAATGTTACCATAGATGATGAAGATGGCACTGACACCCTGTAAAACTCGCCACCACAGACATTCTCATCTACCCCCACTTCCCTTTTGCCTCCAGGAGCTCATCTCACCTCCCACATGGTGAAGATGATGGAAACCAACCGGGGTGGGTTCCCTCTTTGCCTCCTACTTTCCCCAGCAGTTCTCTGGATCCATATCTTCCTTCTAAGGCTTTTTCTTCCCCCTAAAGCTTCCGTAGCCGCTGTATTCTACATCCTGTCCCTAAATTCTTCTTCTGGGTACTCACTGCCATTGGAACTCCTCTCCTCTTTCATTGCTACCTCTTTGTGCTGTATGTTTGAAGTATCTTCTCTCTAGAAAACATTTTCAGTTGTCCTAAATAGCCTCTCGCATTGTTAGCCAGACTCCTTGGATATGAGATTTATAACTATTCCTTTATTACTTACTCTCTCTCTCTCTTTTTTTAAATGTTTATTTCTTTTTGAGAGGGGGTGGAGGGGTCGAGAGAGAGGGAGACACAGTATCCAATGCAGGCTCCAGGCTCTGAGCTGTCAGCACAGAGCCCCACGTGGGGCTCAAACTCACGGACTGTGGGATCATGACCTGAGCTGACGTCAGACGCTTAACCGACTTAGCCACCCAGGCTAACTCTCTCATTTTAAACTTCCCTTCACACATTGTCTCCCCATTACATATCATTATGACCAAGTTCTGTTTGGGCTGATGATACCCCTGCATATATCTTCACCTCTCACTCACTCCTCTCTCTGTTTTAGGTCCAACTTCCTTCTTTTCACACCCATTGAATTCTGCCCAGAAGTGTTCCCATCTCATCCAACATGACTCTTGAGGTCCTTTTGTTCCCTCTTTGTTTATTCTGATTGCACGTTCAGTGCAACTTGGCCTATATTAGGGACATTGGTTTAATTTTCTCAATAACATTTTAAGTTTCTCAAGACCATAACTTACAGTTTTTCCTCTATCCCTACTCCCAACATGATCTAGAGAAATTAATAATAATAATAATTTAATTATTATTAAATATTAGAAGTCTATACATGTATTTTTGGGAGGAGAAAACTCACTTCAATGATAAGTGAGTGATAATTGCCTTACAAAATTGTAACTATTTTATTTTTATCCTCTTCAGTAAGTGTTCACTGACCTTTTTCATGGAGTTTTTTTCAGGTGATAGACTTTCAGTATTTAAGTTTTAGGATATTCAGACACTTCCAGAAACTGAAAGCCTGTTTACAAATCTCACGATGCTCTAGATACACTATTAAGCCAAACAATACAGGATATATAAATAATACATGAGCTATACACAGAAGAGTAAACACAAGTGAAGATTGGGTGGACATAATGGTAAGGTGTCAAATATGGAATGAAATGGAGTTAACCAGAGCAATTTTCCCAGGGGAGATGGATTTGAAGTAGGTTCTGGCTTAAAAATATGTTAGACTGGCCCAGTAAGAACAGCTTGAGTTCAGGATTAGAGACAGAAGGCACAGAAAGGCAGAATGGGGATATATCCAGCGATGTAAGCTTAAACTAGAAAAGAAGCTCACTCAATCCAAGATTTTGTTCTTCCCTCCTCAAATTATATTATTGTCATATCTATAAATGTATTATGTCATTTGCTCATATAATAGCTAACATTGACATAATGGTTACACTTCTTATTTTGAAATTGAAACTGCAAAGTAAAACCATTGCATGTATAAAACATTACTTTCTTTCCACCTCCTGAATTGTTCTGCCTCACTTCTACTCCAACACTTCCCTTACCCTTTCCTTTCACCTGTGCATACCACTGGCCTTTGTCTCAGCTGCCTGCCATTGCAGGCAGCTCATTTAGATTCCCTTACGTGATCTGGTGTCCCTGATACAAGGCACCACTCACCTAATAGATGAATCCCTTGCCTTTCTCATGAAGGTCATAGAGTACAGTGGATATGCCTGAATTTGGAGTTAGATCTGGGTTAAATTTTGACTTTTTTCTACTCACTCAACATGTAAGTTTACAATTGTCTTATCATCTTGGACTTTTCCTCCTCATCTGTAAAGAAAGGGACATTAATTCTTACCTTGAAGGGTATTGAGGGAGATGACGAGAAAATATGTTTCAGATACATAGCTCGGTTTCTGCTAGAATGGGTGCCTCTCATCGAGTTTCTCTGTGTGTGGTCCCTAGAACACCTGCATCAGAATCACTTAAAATGCAGATTCTCAGAGTTACCCTAGGCCTTATTTCATTCAAATTTATATGGGTCAGCCTCAGAATCTACATTTTAAGCAAATTTCCCAGATGAGTCTATGCACTTTGAGTTTGAAAATCCCTGTGATATGTATTTATCCTCCTCTTCTCTTCTTTTTATTTCCCTCTCATTCTTCCCTCCTCATTCTCTCCCTCTCTGTCTCTTTTCCCCCTTGATCTCATTTAACAATACAATGTACGTGAGGTATGTCTCTTGTCAGGTTATTTTCACTTTTCAGAGTTTCATTTTTCTTTGATGTAAAAAGAAAATTGCCTACTTCTCCAGTCACTGCTTAGAATAAATTATTAAAATGGTATCAATCACTTAGAAAAGGCACACACACAAATGGTAGCTGTAATAGAAATCATTAGAGTTATTGTAGGGGTCCCTGTTTATGCAGTACAAGACGCATTAACATTCGTGTGTGGCTTATAGCAGAAGGTAAGTTATTCCAGGGCTAGGACTAATGTGACGTGAAGAAAGCACTTCCCTTGAGTACAAACTTTAAGGCTTTAAAGAGATGCTCCAAATTTAGTAGTTAACATAAATAAAATTTTATTTTAATATTTCAAAAAATATCAAAATCAATTAAATTCATTCTGAGCAAAATATCAAAATTTTAAATAAGGATGAGATCAATAGTAAAAATTTTTTTCATTTGTGTCAGGTTCCACTATGGCCTCCCATGGCACTGTTTCTGCTCTAAAATATTGGATTTATTTATTGTTTATCTTATTTATGGAGATTTTTGGTGCCTCCCTAAATTACACACCTGAGGCAAATGCCTCACTTACCTGACCATAGTCCTGGATCTGGCATATTTCCATGCCTTGAATCATTTCAGTGTTTATTTATTTATTTATTTATTTATTGTTAATATTTTTATTTATTTCTAGGAGAGAGAGAGAGAGACAGCGTGAGCAGTGGAGGGTCAGAGAGAGAGGGAGACACAGACTCTGAAACAGGCTCCAGGCTCTGAGCTGGCAGTCAGCACAGAGCCCGATGCGGGGCTCGAACCCACGAACCACGAGATCATTAGCGAAAGTCGGACGCTTAACTGACTAAGCCACCCAGGCGCCCCCATTTCAGTGTTTAAAGACAAAATGGTTTGTTTCCTTTTTTATTTTTCTAGAGTCTCCACTTAAGTGTTTAAGCGACAGTTTTACAAATGTGGTGTTTTTGATGCAGATGGGAAATACCCACATCTTGAGAATGTCAGTGTGGGTGTCAACGGTTCAGATAAGTCTCAGAAAGAGACATCATTTTGCAAATGACTGTGTCACCTTAAGATTCCATTACATAGGAGAAGTAGCAAGTCTATAAATCCAGTGTTTGAGTCCTATTTCTGATTGTTCTCAATAGGAACTGGAAAACTAGGAGTCAACAAAAAAGAAAAAATGTTCAAGTAGATCAGAATTATCCTGGCAAGAGAAGTGATCATGGAAGGAGATTTTTGTATAATTAAATGTCAGTTTGCATTTTGAAATATTGCCTGCTGCCTCCCACTCAATCACCAAATGAGGGAATATTCACTATGCAAATCCGGAACTGACAGCAGCACTTGTTGGGTTCTCCGTGAAGGATGAACTACAGATCAGAAGGATCAGAGCAGATCATTTTCTCAAGGCAATAAAATTTTGCTGAAAGTTAGACATTATAATTTCCCCCTGTAAGAAAAGCAAGTAAACAGCAGACAAAAATGAAGCCATATAAACTTCCGGAAATTTAGAATGAGGGGAAATTTTAGAGGTTATCCAGTTTATTCTATTCTCTTTGTAAAAGAACTTGATGCACAGGTAGATGGGTAGTTTCTTAACTGAGTGACTGACATAGGTGCCACTCTCTTCCACATGATTCTGGGAGCACTTCTTAGGTTGAGAAGCAGGTCAGTGGTACAGTTGGAGTAATACTGGGTATCCTGTGCCGTGTAAGCAAGTGGCTTAGAAGTCATTAGAGTTGATGTGGTGGGATTAGGAAGTGGAGAAATATCCTTGGATAAATGCTCAGGACCAGCTGAACATATACGTTTCTTAGCATTTTAAGAAACATTTCCTTCTTTTCTATTCTACCACTTACATAAATGCAAATTTACTGAATCAGAGTCTACAAAGGTACAGCTGGGACATAGGAATTTTGGTAAAAGCTCCCTGGGTGTTTTTGATGTGTGTCTTCTGTTAAACACAGCTGTGCTAGAGGTTCATTTCTTTCTGACAAAGAGGTCTATATCAATCAGTAGCAACTTAATGTGAGATAATTCAGAGATGGGTTCGCAACAAAGCAGAGGAGACCTATTTGTATTGTAGGAGACCTACAAAAGCAATTTATGAGATAGTAAAAGAGGGAAATTCTTTCAAAGCAAATATTGTCTCTCTCGAATTTTGTCCAGTTCATGGAAGAGTGGGACAAGCTTAGATCCAGAGTTAACAATCTTCTGCAGAGAATTTTCTTTCCTTCTCTCCCCATAACCAGACTAAGGTCTTGAATGCTCCTCTTGGAGATACTCGAGAATCTTTTATGAGCCTGTTGTCATGGGATATAATACCTCATTATTCATCCTCACAGGGTGGTTTCAAAACAAAAATTGTGCTTTAATCTTTTTTCTAATCATAGATGTACAGAGTTGAGTTAATTATTCTCGTCAAGTCATAGCATGTTAACGCTCATCACTGGTTTGTGAGAAGCTCTTTTCTTGTATTTATTTATTTATTTATTTATTTATTTATTTATTTATTTATTTCCCTTTATTCTCATTTCTTCCCCTCTCCTCTCCAGATAGGCAAACATTCTTGTATGTTTGGCATGAGTCCTTTTAAAACTTCTCCCATATACTATGAATGTGTTTACTATTTTTAGTACACTACATTCCTCATCTGGATCTTTGAGGTGAGAGGAGAGAGAAAGAAGAAGTTGATAGATGCTTCAATTCATTTTAGAACAGACATTTGTGATTGAAAGGCACTCTCCTTCAAAATGCCTAAAGTTCTCAAGTTTCTTCAAGGTATAATACCATAAAAGTTTTAGTTGTTGATGTAAAACATAGTGTTCCAAGAATTAAAACCAATAAATCCAGTCTAACCCAGGTAGTTGGAACCTATCATGCATTGCCCCATCTTGCCTGTCACTTTCACCACAATCCCTACTTACATAGGATAGTTGATTGCCAGCTACCTGTAAAGCTAAAGCGCTCTGTACCCACTTATGCATCTGAAAACATGATATTGGTCTAAAGCCCAAAATGTCACCAGTAGATCAGGATTTGAGCACACAGGCTCATTACACACAGGCTGCTCTCTTTCTAAGTCTTTTCTGAGTGGAAATCAGAGTGATTTTAACAACTTCATAATTTTGAAATTAATGTATCTAAAAATAGTTGGGGGAATATACTCTATGAATATTTTATAGAGTAAATCTAGCGATTATGCTTAGTGAAAACAATACACTTGGGTTTCCTTATTTTTCCACTTATCTCCTATAATAGAATTAAGTCAAAGTCAGTCATTTCTTTCAGGAGGAAGTAGGAAAATAAATACCATAAATGTCATTAAGTGGAACATCAGAAGCAGTGCAGAATTTTGGCAAAGAACAGTTTTCAAGATCAATTTTTAAAGGGCAAAGACCATTTAAAAGAAAATCAATATGGGAAGAACAGGTAGTCAGAAGTGGCAATAAATTAAAAATTCAACAAAATCAGCATACTTGTCATCAGACTCTTGGTCTGCACATCTCTTTTCTGGGTCATCTTTGTCTTCTCTATTCACATCAGTTCCAACTAACAGTGGGGTGATGACATAATGAACCTGGTGGTTTCTCTTTCATTTGGAACCTGGCAGGTTGGTCTTAGCCCCAAGAGCATCAGGACACTGATTTTCAATAAGGTATTTTATTCTTTTCTCTCTGAGAAGTTTCTGATTTTGACTTACAATCAAAATCTGACAATATCAATTGTTCTGATATTTGAGTCCTCATGGCCTGTTCTCATCATTGTCTTTTATATACCTGACCTTCTTCTCAGTAATTGGGTCGTCATCTGCCTGTGGTACCTTTGGGATTAATTTCTCCAACAGGGCTTGCAGGGTCATTTCCTGGCAGCCATATCACACCCACTGAAGCTGTCAGTTTCGAATCTTGACCTGGTGTTCTAAATTTTTAGGGGAGCCTTGGGAATTGCTGTTTTCTTCTCATATTACTCGTAAGTATATTGTATTTGCTGTGTGCTTTGACCCAAGAGAATATAATCCCTTGTCTAAAGCAACCTTTATTCCCTATTAGTGGCAGTACCTTATAATAGGGTAACTACAGGGGTGAGATAAGAACCTGCCTAAGGGCCAGATACAAGTACACATAGAAGGTTCTGACTTTAAAACAACTGATTTCTCCATATTAACTATTACCTCAGTGCATTGTTATATGTATGTCTACATTGGAGCATTTCATTTTCATTTATTCCAGACTAAGTTTTAAAATATTGTAACAGAAGTAAAGAATGAAAATAACATTATTCTCAAAAGCTACACTTTCTGATGTGAAAAAAATAATCATCAGGGCTGGGATCCTTATAGGAAAGTTTATATTCTATTTTTGAATATCCACAGATGTTAAAATTCTGCATGTACTGCACAACTAATATAACTTCTTTGACTTTTGAAAGAACAGATGATAAATGATACCTAAGCTCGGTTCCAGTGGATTAATTATAATGCCATTCCTTTATCCGACAGTTGCTCAGACTTCCACAGCAATGTGGCTTTCAGCTTTCAGGATGGTGATACAGATAAATCTCTAGTATCCAAATTTTGTAGGTGAAGTAAAGAGAGAAGTTGACTGGAGAAGCTGGATTGATGGTATTTACTTCATGTGTGTTATCCTGCAGTATCCGAGCACAAGAAGGAAGGCTGAGCAAAACTGTCCTCCTGCCTCTGATAAGATTATTTATACTGGAATGGTCTCCAAGATATAGCCCGTTTTCTTTCAATAAGTTGCAGAGGAGGATGGTTCATCACCATGATCTTTAGGACCTTTGCTTTTTAACTTCATACTAACAGTTATAAGTGATTAATTTACTACCTTTAATATATTTTTATTAAAAAGATGTATACTTTCATTTGTTTTTTTTTTTTGTTTTGTTTTTTTTTTTTGTTACTAATTTGTGCCTTTTCTTTTCAGCCTAAAGACATCCTTTTAACATTTCCTTTAAGGCCAGCTAAGTGGTGATGAGCTCCTTTAGTTCTTGCTTATCTAGAAAACTCTTCTTCTCTCCTTCAATTCTGAATAACTTAGCTGGATAGAGTATTCTTGACTAGATTTTTTTCTTTCACCATTTTGAATATATTGTGCTACTCCCTTCTGGCCTGCAACATTTCTGCTGAAGAATCTGCTTAGGGTCTTATGGAGATTTTCTTGCGTGTAACAAGTTGGATTTTTCTTGCTACTTTTAAAATTCTCTTCTTGTCTTTAGCTTTTGATGTTTTAATTATAGTGCTTTGGTGTGGGTCTCTTTGGGTTCATCTTATTTGAAACTCTGTGGGCTTCCTGCATCTAGATATCTGCTCTTTTCCCAGGTTAGGGAAGTGTTAAGACATTATTTCTTCAAATAATTTTTCTGCATCTTTCTCTCTTCTTCTTCTTCTTCTGGGACTCTTATAATGCACATGTTAGTCAGACTGATTATGTCCAAAAAGTCCCTTGAGCTATTTTTACTTGTTTTATTCCTTTTTCTTTTTGCTACTCTGATGAGCAAGTTCCTCTGCTCTGTTTTTGAGTTCACGGATCCTTTCTTTTGCTTCATCTAATCTATTGAAATCCTCTAGTATATTTTTCAGTTTAGTTATTGTGTTCTTTAATTCCATTGTTTATGCTTGGAACTTTCTTATATTTTCTCCCCCTTTGTTGAAGTTCTCACTTTGTTTATCTGTTCTCCTGAGTTCAGTGAGCATCTTTTATGGCCATTACATTGAACTCTTCATCAGGCAAAATATTTATCTTCATTTCATTATATTTTTTGAGATTTTTAAAAAAATACTTATTTAGTTTTGAGACAGAGAGAAAATCTCACTCTGCACTGCCAGTGCAGAGACTGATGAGGGGCTCAAACCCACAAACCATGAGATCATGACCTGAGCTGAAATCAGGAGTCAGACACTTAGCTGACTGAGCCACCCAGGTGCCCTTCTGAGGTTTTTATCTTGTCCTTTAATTTGGAATATATTCCATTGTTTCTTCAATTTGCTTGACTCTCAGTTTAGGTTTCATTTTTTAAAAAAAGTTTATTGTCAAGTTGGTTTCCATATAATACCCAGTGCTCAGCCCCACAAGTGCCCTCCTCCATGCCCATCACCCCCCTTCCCCTCCCCTCCCCCCCATCAGTCCTCAGTTTGTTCTCAGCATTCAAGAGTCTCTCATGGTTTGCCTCCCTCCCTCTCCCCCACTATTTCCCCCCCTTCCTCCCCCTGACGGTCCTCCATTAAGTTCCTCCTAATCCTCCTATACGTGCAAATACATGGTAGATGTCCTTCTCTGCCTGACTTATTTCACTCAGCATAACACCCTCAAGTTCGATCCATGTTGCTACACTTGGCCAGATTTCATTCTTTCTCATTGCCATTTAGTAATACAGGAGTGCTGATGCATAGGGGCACATGTACCCCAATGTTCATAGCAGCACTCTCAACAATAGCCAAAACATGAAAAGAGCCTAAGTGTCCATCAACTGACGAATGGATCAAGAAGATGTGGTTTATCTACACAATAGGTATCGTTTTTTAGAAAAATTTTTTAATGTTTATTTTTGAGAGAGAGAGAGCGAGAGTGAAAAAGTGAGAGTGAGAGTGTGAGCAGGGGAGGGGCAGAGAGAGAGGGAGTCAGAATCCAAAATACGCTATCATGGGACTTGAACTCATGAACTGCAAGATCATGACCGTGAGTTGTACAGTTAGCCAACTGGGCGTCACCCAGGCACCCCTCAGTTTTGGTTTCTATGCATTAGGTAAAAGAGCCACTTCTTTCAATCTTTAAGGGTTAACCTTGTGTAGAAGATGAACTTTATTGTTCAACTCTGCCCTAGCTCTCAGTTGTCTCTCAAATGTCCATGATTATCCAAACAACCTATTTTATTTTTTATTGCTCCCAGTATAGCTCTCTATTAGAGGTGTCCACAGCACTGTTTCTCTTCTTTAGAATACATGTTACAGTTACATTTGATACATACCAAAGGGGAAATAATTGACTTCTTGTTCATCAAATTGTCAGTCAGTTTCTCGATTTAAGTGATTGAAATTTTTTAGTAACTGTTTTTAATCTAAATTAACAGCTTTCAGAATTAACATTGATTATGCATTATTTTGTTCTTGCAATAAGAAACATACATTTTTACTTCTACTGATAGAACCTCAGTGTATTAAGCATATAAAGATATTTTCAATCCTAGTTTTATCTGAAATGCACATAGATATTTGAAATTGATATTCTGACAGTAAGAATAAAATACATTTCCTATTATCATTACTGACATTCTTGTATTCTATGTGTATACGGTAACTTGGATTATTTAGAAGATCAAAGGTACAGGAAAGATTGATCTACATAGACATTCAACTGTTTGTCCTTCTTAAGGCCAAGGCCAACTTAACTAGCATATTTTGGCTGAAGCTGTACTTTAGCTGAATTAATTATAGCACATATTTCATTTTACCATTATTGTGTATCTTCTAAGTGCTAACCATCTAATTGGTTTAGGATCTCTGATAATGAATTAGAATAAAATAACCTTGTTTTATTAGCATTCAGTTAACTCAAGTGCCCTAGCCTATTTACTGAATTCAAAATAGCTCAAATCTCTACCATACTCAGTGCAACAATTTCAATATTTTACTAACTTGCCCTTATATACTTTTTTTAATCCCTAAGATATTCCTAGGCCAGTAGCTACTCAACATCTTTTTTATTTAATATTTTTATTTATTTCTAGGAGAGAGAGAGAGACAGCGTGAGCAGGGGAGGGTCAGCGAGAGAGGGAGACACAGACTCTGAAATAGGCTCCAGGCTCTGAGCTGCCAGTCAGCACAGAGCCCGACGTGGGGCTCGAACCCACGAACCGCGAGATCATGACCTAAGCGAAAGTCGGACGCTTAACCGACTAAGCCACCCAGGCGTCCCAGTAGCTACTCAACATCTTAAGTGTTCCCTAGCTCTGGGCCACCGCCATTTTTTTGGGGGGCCGGGGGAGGGGCATTCACTAATACACTAATATCCTTCAGCACTGTGCTGTAGGATTCCCCACAGTAGTTATGAGACTCTTACACAATTCCCCACAGTAGTTATGAGATCAGCTGTGATATTTGCATGATTTCACTAATAGCTTTGGTATTAAAAAAATATAAGGAAATACAAGTGGAGAATCACACAGTTGTTCTTAGATAGTTCCAGATGAGGTCATAGACCAAAGGCCTCCACAGGCATTATTCATTATACAGAGTCTTCTCTGCCTAGTATCAGGACTACCTATCTGTTTCAGGGGTCAAGTTATCTCCTAACAGAGGGAACACCAGGAACAAGTCTCTCATACTTGGATCACAGGCCCCTTGTTCCCCAGACCCAGAGACAATCACAGGCTCATCCCTCTGCGTGTCTATATTCTATCCTTGTCAATCTTTTGGTAAGAGCAACAGTGGAAGAATCTCTGGCTTCTGTGGTATTCTTCTACCCTTCCAGAGAGGTGTGGTTTTTTTTTTAACTCCAAAGGTAATTCAGAACAACATCAGTACTTTCCCCAAAGTTGAGTTGATTAATTTGGAATGACCCCAGATATGGGTCTTATATAGGATAGTTCAGTTCGAGCTTCACCGATTCCGGTCATTTTTCTTTCTAAGGTAAAATGCATTCACGTCCTTCCTGTGGATTCCAATCGCCCCTGATCTCTGGCAGTTATTTACTTGAACAAGAAAATACATTCATCTCCTAGTATCTAACCAAAACTTTCGGGGACAATACAACTTAAGTCCACTTATAGGAAAGAAATATTTTGTGAAAGAAATGATAATTTGCAGAAATGCAGCTGTGCCACAGTAAAGACAACCTTTTATATGATTATGAAAAGCAGATTAAGCTCTTTGGAGCCGTATTATTTCCAGAGTCTCTATTATAGAATAGAGTCAATGCTTTACCTATACATCTTCACATAATCAAATGATTAAAAGATCTTCCAAGATGTTTTCTCCAAAACAAAGGAGTAGTATGCCCTCCAAACTGAGTTCAAATCTTTTTCACAAGAGAAACAAACTGCAAAAAGCATTAAAATGTCAGTTTTTCATATTTAGTAATTAGTGTCAAAATCTCTTGGGATTCACATTAGGCCAGAGCACCCTATTACAATCTATTTCCCTAGCACTCAGCAAAGTGCCAGTAGGTGATCAGAAAAAAAATCTGACAGATGAACTGTCTAGTGAAATCAAATACTAAGCAGTAATTTCAATCCAATGTAATAAAGCTAAAATGCTGTAGAAGTATGCTGAGTACTTTGGGGACTGTTATGCAAGAAATTCTCCATAGCTGCTCTCACAAACAATGAGCAGCAGAATGATTACTTCTTCTGGTTTATTTTGAGCTCTTTATTATATTCATTTATTTTATTAATTTCTTTAGCCACCATAGGGCCAAAGATAGTATGCTGTATCTAATAAATAATTGCCTAGTTGTGTCTAATAAATAATTGCCTAATCTAATAAATAATTGCCTAGTTGAATTGAGCTAATTACAGCCTTCCATATGTGAGTCCTATCATGAAAGAAATACTGAAATATACCACAAAATGAACATACTCTGCTGGCCTCTTAATTTACCCAGAAACTCTTTTTTAGGGAAAGAATGTTGTTTGTGGCCTGGTGCCCAAGAACTCAGCTGTTTACCCTCTTTCGAAATCGGAGTTTAGAAGTCAGGATGAGACACTGGCAACATAGTGAACTGGTCAAGAATCAGTGTCCAAGTGCTAAGTCTTCCCCATTTGTGTGTTGCTATCTTGCCTGACCTTCAAAGCTGAGAAGAATGATTTGAAAATTACCTTGCCTTTTGGCTTTGTCACTAATGAGAGTGCCCAAACTGGCCAGGCCCCTGTAGCCTCTGGCATACCTGCTGGCTGGATGGGCTTGGATTGTGGTCCTGAGAGCAGGATGAAGTATATTGAGGCAGTTGCTTGGGCTCAGCAGATTACGTGGAGTGGACCTGTGGGTGTCTTTGAATGGGAAACTTTTGCCCAAGGATCCAAAGCCCTCCTGGATGAGGTGGTGAAAGCCACTTCCAGGGACTGCATCACCATCAGAGGTGGTGGAGACACTGCTACTTGCGTGCCAAATGGAACACAGAGGATAAGGTCAGCCATATGAGCACCAGGAGTGGTGTTAATTTAGAGCTCCTGGAAAGTAAAATCCTTCCTGGCATGAATGGTCTCAGCAGTGTTTAGTACTTTCCTGCCTTTCGATTCCTGTGCACAGCCCCTAAGTCAGCTTAGCACTTGTTGCATCTCTACTTGGCATTAGCCAAAATCTTCCCTGATGTCAAGATACAGCTAGTGGCCAAGAAATGCATTGCCAGGAACCCATAAACAGTTGCACAGCATCTCAGCTCCTTTACTGTACTCTGCATTCACCTAATAGATCCCCTTTGAATTTCTCAGTGACTAAACAAATCATCGTGCATTCTAGAGTGCAGTTATTTATATGTTGGCTCTTAAAAGAAAATGAGCTGTGTTAGCTTCTCCTTTTGAAGTAGCTTATTCTGATTAGCCTTGTCATTGTTTCACTAGTCAGCATGGAAATAAGATGAAATTCTAATGGTAGGTAGGGAGACAAAGTTGGTGATCTATTAAGTAAATAATAGAAATATCCATTGAAACTTAGGGAAAAAAGGGAGCCATTTATTACTAGACATCATGGCTGCCCTCAGACCTCTGGCGAAGCCCAAGATTGTTAAAAAGGGGACCAAGGAGTTCATCCGGCACCAGTCAAACTGATATGTCAAAATTAAATGCAACCGGTGGAAACTCAGAGGCATTGACAATAGGGTGTGCAGAAGATTAAAGGTCCAGATCTTGATGCCCAACATTGGTTATAGAAGCAACAAGAAAACAAAGCACATGCTGCCCAGTGGCCGAAGGTTGCCCAGGGGCTTCCTGTATACCCAGCACTTCATTCTCTGCAAAAGTTGAGGAGGGAGCAGAGGTCATGTCAATGTTGGCATAAATGTGCTCGTGTTAGTATGTGACCTACTCCCCAATAGAATTTGAACTTTTAATTTGTTTTCAATTAAGGGATGAAGGGATGAAGCAAACAAAGGAGTTTGCTCTATATAATTGGGATTTTAGTTTGCAAATGAATGGTTGTATTTTTTTCATTTTGGGCATGCACAGGTACTACTGTTTTTAAAATCTCAAGATGCAGACAGCTGTGTACTCAGCCCACCTATAAGCTGAAATTAGAAAACCTTGACCTGTTATCATGTTCACAACTCATGCTACACACCACACGTGCACAATGCATTCATTTATTCAAATATTAAGTGCCTATGTTTTGCTAAACACAGTCTTAGACACTGGGGATACAAAGGCAAAGCACAGTCCTTATCCTCAAGG
Source organism: Proteles cristata cristata (assembly GCA_017311185.1). NCBI lineage: Eukaryota > Metazoa > Chordata > Mammalia > Carnivora > Hyaenidae > Proteles > Proteles cristata. The sequence continues at coordinate 1,371,121 of JAESUZ010001419.1, read as the reverse complement.
AACTTGATATCTAGCAAGGAAGGAAAAGATAAACTTTTCTGCAGCATTCATCACACTCTGTTATAATTTCCTATTTTCTCCTCTGTATTTCTCATCAGATTACAGGGTCCCTTCAAGCTGGCATCTCATCCATCCTGTTCACTATTGTTTTCCTAGAATCAAGTGCTCTGCCTAGATACTGAGTAAACTTGAGGGAATAACTAAAACTATATAAATATAAACAATTATATAAATAATTAAAATGATAATATGAAGATTGGGTGCCAGACTTGCTATACGAAAAAAAAAAAAGCTTCAGGAGAGCAGAAGAGACTCTGGCAAGAGGAGTATCATTAAGACTTCAAGAAAAATGACAGTGAGGAGAGCACCATCTTGGATATGGCAATCAGGGAGTGTTTGAAGGGGCACATGTACCCAATGTTTATAGCAGCACTATCAACAATAGCCAAATTATAGAAAAAGCCCAAATGTCCATCAACTAATGAATGGATAAAGAAGATGTGTGTGTGTGTATAATATATATGTATATGTGTATCTATATATATTGTAATATTGCTTAGTGATCAAAAAAGAATGAAATCTTGCCATTTGCAACAATGTAGATGGAACTAGAGCGTATTATGCTAAATGAAATAAGTCAGAGAAAGATAAATATCATATGATATCACTCATATGTAGAATTTAAGGAACAAAGCAGATAAACATAGGGGAAGGGAAGGAAAAACAAGATAAAAACAGAGAGGGAGGCAAACTATAAGACTCTTAAATACAGAGTACAAACTGAGGGTTGCTGGAGAGGAAGTGGCTGGGGGGTATGTGCTAAATGGGTGATTGGTATTAAGGAGGGCACTTGTGTGAACACTGGGTGTTATATGTAAGTAATTACTCACTAAATTCTACTCCTGAAACCATTATTACACTCTATGTTAACTAACTTGGATTTATTTAAAAAAAAAAAAGAAGAGAAAATCCTTTTTCTTCTAGATATTGAGATGCACACAGATTTCTAACGTAAAGTCTTGTCTCAAGAGGCTGGTCTCAGTTGGTTAAGTGTCTGATTTCAGGTCAGGTCATGATCTCATTGTTTGTGAGTTCTGGCTGTGCATTGGGCTCTGTGCTGACAGCTCAGAGCCTGGAGCCTGCTTTGGATTCTGTGTGTGTGTGTCTCTCTCTCTCTGCCCCTCCCCTGCTCACACAGTGTCTCTGTCTCTCAAAAATAAGTAAACGTTAAAAAAAATTTTTAAACAAAGTGTTGTCTCTTACAGTAGTCTCTTTCTAAGAAAAAAAATGTCTCCTGAAAAATAAGGAAGTGTTTATAGTGACTTTTCAAAAGGAATTACTAGATTTGGAAAAGGATTATGATCCAGATTGTTATAAGTTAAAGAATTAATGAGAAATGCATAAAACTGATTGATTTGAGTTGGAAAATGAGACAGTAAATCCATGGGGTGGGGCAGAGTCTTTCACACTTAGGTAGAAGTGAAGAAATCTCTTCCCATGTTCTCTATCTGATGTAGCAGTTTTGTGTCAAACAATGTATTCTCCACATGAATGATGGAGATATCTTTACCTCTGAATTTATCTCCTGATTTATCATCATTATTATAATAAATTTTGTATTTATTATAAGAAACAATTGGATAGCTACATAGGAAAGTTGGGTATAAAAGTTTCCTGATCTAGCACATCTTGGTCATTTAAAAGTCACTCCTTTAAATATTCACTGACTATACTATCAGTTTTTTTTTAAAGCATCTTATTTTTTTTAATGTTTATTTATTTTGGAGAGAGAGAGAGAGACTGAGCATGGGTGGGGAAGAGGCAGAGAGAGAGGGAAACAAAGAATCCAATGCAAGCTCCAGGCTCTGAGCTGTCAGCAGAGCCCAGCATGGGGCTCAAACCCATGAACCCATGAGATCATGACCTGAACTGAAGTTGGAATCTTAGCCAATGTAGCCACCCAGATACCCCTTTCCTATCAATTGTTTTCATCAAAAGCAGTAACTCAAGGGCCAACTTTCTCATTCCTTGACCTGTTCCAAAATCTTATTCTTACATGGTTGTTAAATTATTGGCCATCTAATCTATTAAAATCATACAAAGAGAGCATAGAGTACCTGATACAGATCTGGCTTCTCTTACCCACAGGTAAGTTTGCATGGGATTCCAAAGCAGAATGCTGCCCACTGCTCTGCTTCAGAATAGATACCCCTGAAGGGCCTTCTTCCCTACGCATGTGAAACATATAATTTAAGATAGTCTGATTTAAAAAAAAAAACAACTTTAAAACAGAAAGTGAGTTTTTTTTTCTTCTACCACCTAAACTCACTGTTACCTTACCTTTAGCCAGAAAATTGACATTATAAAATATCACTGACACACATAGTATAAGCCTTGAAATTATATCATCACAGGCCAACAGTGAGCATTGAGACTCTGTTCTCTTGACTCTCTATCATCTCTAGGTATTTTTCTCAAGACCTCAGGAATGAAAGATATTCTGGATAAAAGTGGCTCTTAAGTAGAGGTAAACATATTTTCCCCTTGAGAGGAGGAAGTTGTGAACCCAGAGCTAGGACTAATAAATTGGGACTTAGTGAACAGAATGAACCTTCTTCTCCCTAGAGTGGCCCATGAATGTGATATTGGAGGCTATGGAATCATCTGTAAGTGAGAGCAAATCTGGGAAGAAGTAAAATAGGGATAAAGATTATGAAAGATGCTGGTATTCTGAAGAGGTTTACAGGAGAATTCTAATGTAGCCATTCATTTCATTTTAATAGTTCTTTGCTAGTTAAAATATGTATATTTAAATAACTCTTAAGCATAATATATTTCTAAGACAAATGGCAATCAGAAAATCACAGCTAAGCAGGATTTATCTTTTATAAGATAATACAAAGTCATTTTTTAGATTTCAAACTTAAAATGGACTACTTTGATTTATGTCCTATTTCTGTGAAGCATCATGTGTTAATTAGCAACATAGGCAAAGCCAGCCACCTCCAAGTTGAGTTAAATTTTCAGATAAAAGTGTCATCAGTTCTCAGCTGAGTCAAGGATTTTGGTTGCTTGAATTGAAATGCAGCACTTAGATTTCAATGATTCAGTGAGTTGGTATCTGACCTATCCTTGCAGGGTTAAAAATTGTTTAGTTTTACTTATGTTTTACAATGGATTGGTTTTCCAGATAGGGCATAATACATTAATAAAAAGCTTCTTTTAAAGTTGTTTGTCTGTTTTATCAATTACTTTAGTTAATTCTTGTAAATTTAAATATTTTGAGAGAACAGAAGGTAATCTGTTGAACATAACTTTTATGTGGCACTGATATTTTCTAAAGTTTTATGAGAAAAATGGCTTTGTGATACCATAATATATTGGCTTTAGGGGATAAAAGCAAAAATATTGATGTATATGGGTTAAATCACATTTTAGTTATAACTGAATTATTTTCTGCAACTTAACTATGGAAATTGCTTAAACATGATTTATATATAATTTGAATAAATTTTACAATAAATTTTGTGAAATGGACTTCCTTAAAATGGTGGCATCTGGATAAAATATTTATGGGACAAGCAGTTTTTACATATTGAAATTAGTAATTTTCTGACAACTCATTGAAGATTAGGATTTAGTCTATGGCATAATACATAATGGCACTCTGTCATAGGGAGTAGGGGTATAAATAAGGTGGGGTTTTTTTTTGGCACACTGTATACATAGACTCAACCTCTATCTTTATGGTCATACCCTGTGCTATAATTCATTTTCTAAATTTTAAACATTTAATAGGTAAACACTCCAAATATGGAATAGTCTGTAGTTGATCCTTTTCATACAGCTTTAAGTCAACATGGATCAACAGAATGACTCAAAGCCAATGTCATTCCATCTCTTGAGTTATTCCCACAAACAAAAGTCCCTCATAAACCATGATCCTTTCTTTATTTGAAGTATTCATCCCTCATGGCAAAGGACTCTTCAGCCAATCTGAACTGTGTGTGTGTGTGTGTGTGTGTTGTGGAGGCATCTTGTGGGACTGAACCCTTAATTTATGGGATCTGATGCTATCTATCTCTGGGTATATGGTAGCAAAATTGAGTTATACTGAAGGACACCGAGCTGGTGTTAAGGAGAATTGCTTGGCTTGGGGAAAAATCTCCATACATTTGGTGACCAGACGTGTCAGAAATAAAAAGCCAAGGCCATCATCATCCCCCAAGGTCCTTGAAGTACTGAAAAGTCTCCTTTAAAACCTTCATTTAAGTTATAATCTATCAGTATGCCCTTCTCTAACTAAATGAAGGAAAAAAATCAGCACTTTAAAATTGTATCTTAGTCTGCTCTACTCTTTTTCTAGTTTGCCATTTATTGTATTTCTTTTATTTTTTATTTCAGATGTTCTACATTTCAACCTCATCAAAAATTAAATTGATATTTATGGGCTAATCTGGAAACCTAAATACAGTTTGTTTCACTACAACTATAAGAAAGCATGTTCAAATTCCCATTGGCTGACTTATAAAGAGGCTTTTGGAACACAAACTAATGTAAGTTGCACATATACTGTGTTTTAATCTTTGTTTCCACCTCCTCCCCTGGTTAGGGTATGTGACTGTTGGCGGGTGTGCATGTATTATATATACCTTTGTGTCTATACATACGTACCCCTTTTCACAGTTCTGAGTTAATAACATTTATTCTTTCCTTCAAAAGGTATTTAGATGCCTATTATGTAAAAAGTATAGTTCTATGCCTAGAGGACATCCAGAAATGAAGTTATTGCCCTCATAGGGGTAATAGTCTATCAGAGAAACACAAGGATTAAATTGCACAACTACGTATGAAATGCATAGGATCATAGATGCTCGGAAAGGCAGTCACATTGTACTATATGAGCTGAAAACCACGATCAGATGGTTTGCCTGGAGACGGTAGTCTTCCAGCTAAGATCTAAGGGGTGGGCAGGATTTAAAAGGGCAATAGAATTGGGAGATGGAAGGAGGGTTGGTCAGGAATGAAGTAAGAAGCACTACAGACAGAAGAAAAATGTTCAAAGACCGTATTTGTTCAATTAGGTAGCTGTGATGATTTTCAAAGAGTATCTGTTGAGTAGCTGGGAGACTTTTAGCTTAAGCCATATCATGAAAATTCATTGTAATCATATTAGAAAATCATAAAGCATATATTTTGCAAGCATTTGTACTTCTTTAAATTTCAGGTATGAAGTACTCATTAAGCCCTAACAACTACCCTGAAGATGGTATTATGAATATGGCAACTTTTCTACGGGGCTTTGAAGAAAAGGGAATAAAGAATGACAGGCCTGAGGATCAGCTGAGTAAAGAGAAAAAGAAAATTCTGTTCTCCTTCTGTGAGGTATGCAACATCCAGCTGAACTCCGCAGCCCAGGCACAGGTCCATTACAACGGTAAATCCCACCGCAAACGAGTCAAGCAGCTAAGTGATGGGCAGCCCCCACCACCAGCCCTGGGCTCTGGGCAGCTGCTGGCCAGCCCCAGCACCAACACCAGCGCAGGTAGGTGGAAAGTTCCAGGACTCCATGTGCTACTTGGAGAGATGCCACTGTTCTAGAAAGTGAAGGATTTAGAACCTCTTTCACCATGAAACTACCACTGCAATAATATGTATTCTTTTCCCCACAGGTAATTCCAAGAGCTGTTTGTTAGTTCTCTAGAGTGAGTGAGTGTGTGTGTGTGTGTGTGTGTGTGTATGTGTGTGTATAAAATATTCATATATATTAGATACAAACATTGCACACACACACACTTTGTGATTGTAGACTTGGTCCTTATTCCCATAGAGTGTGAACATTTCCTAATGTATTTTGAAATGCGTTTAAAATAGACCGATGATGTCAGCTTTTTCCCCCCTCTCTGCAAAATTAGGCTTTCTTAGGTTTCCTTCATCTGCTTTCTATAGGGTAGTGTACTACTTGATAGTACATAAAAAGCTACAGCTTTATTTATAACATCCCATGGTGCAGAAAAGGAGCATTAATCTTGAGTGTTAGACATGTTATATTCTTTTAGGGAGCTGGCAGCAGCAGCCAGTGGTGTTCTAACAATAGGAACAGGCATTGCCAAAGCCAACAAGGCTTACCTCTGTGCTCTGGCCTACTGCGGGCACCTTCCTGCCTTATCTCTCACCTCTCACTCTGTCCTGTAGGCTGGGTAGAGGCAGAAGCTTGGGAATTTTCACATTTCCCACACTCTGAATTTGAGAAACGTTATTTCAAATCCTTTATCTTAGGCAGCCCTTCCTCCTCCACATTCCTGGTCATTGGATATCTTCACTAGGACACAACTAAAGAAACTGTGAAATTTACTGTTATCCATGGTGAAGATCTCTACAAAAAGGGGGTGTACTACCCAGATTTATGTGGGAGGTCAAGATAAACTTCCTTATAAACATGGTAGAAGAGCTCTAAACTCCACTCTAGCAAACTCTTCATTCACCCTGCAGTGTGATGACGCAGAACAGCCATTGGTTGGAATTTCACTTGGTGCTGTTACATAGTTTCTTATTTTGTGAAGTTATGCCATGGTCCATATTAGGCTCCACTGAAAGTTGTGTGTATGCTATCAGGACATAATTTTTTATATTTCAAGCTAAATCTAACTACTTCTTACTTCTTAACACTTACTTACTTCTTTAATTTCATTAAATTCTTTTCCCCAGTCAATACTTAGTGTGCTGTGAAAGAACTTAAAGGAACTTTGAGGATATAAGATACACATTCATTATAATAGTGAAAAATTACATTTCCATTTTGTCTTTATTTGTTATGATGATAATATAAATATTAACAGATGCATTACTGTATCTGTATTTGCATATTGAAATAGAGCTGATGTCAGGTTAAAAATTGATTTATTTAGTCTTATATCTGAGTCAGAGAGCAAATAGCCCTGAGTAAAGATTTGAATTGGGTCTGTTAGAGCCCAGATATCTATACCTAGATTGAGATTAACCTGTGACTTTTAATTCATGATAATAATAGCTAACATTAACTGATCATATTTTATGGGACATTTTCTGGTCATTTATAGGAATTTTCTCCTTTAATCTTTTCATCAACCTTGAAGTAGTTACTACGATTATCCCCAATTTTCAGACTAGGAATAGAGCACAGAGAAAGGAAATAACTTGGCATGGAAATGGAAGATCCAGAGTTCCAACCATATTTCATTAATTAATAGTGAAGCTGTTATTCTTTGTCACTACTTTGTTGCTGTTTTCCGGGATGCAGTAATACTCAGGTTAATTTCAAACCTGTGTGTTTGATATATTTGTGGTCACAAATGGTTACTATCATGCCATACTGTCTCACTTTGATGGGTTTTGAAATTATACATGTAAAGCTCCAACTCATGAGTTTCTCCATGCTAATGAAATTAGATGACATAAATAAATTTAGCTAAAAGGTACACAGAATATTATGGATATATTCTATAAGTAAAATATAGTTCAACATCTAATATAAAACAATATTAGAATATGGGAAAATGGGTAAGAAAATGAGTCAGCTTTTCAAGTTTTACATAGATATAAAGGACAATTTTCATGTACAGATAACACAGTCAATTAACCATTGTCAGAAGATGGGTTTAGCATATGACGAAGGCAAGCCAGTTAATATCTGGAAGTGGTTAACATTAATACTCCCACTTGAAAAAAATAGGTATAACAATGTCTTTTTCTCTTTCAAATAGAAATTAAACATAGATGTGTGTATGAAGATTATTATGACATGATTTATGATTCCAAAATATTAGGTGTATCCTGAATATCCAATAGAAGAAAGGCTACATACATTATGGTATATTTATAAGATGAATAGTAGAAACTATAGGCATTAAAAATTGTATTTGGGGGCCACCTGGGTGGCTCAGTCAGTTAAGCACCTGACTCGGTTTCAGCTCAGGTCATGATTTCATGGTTCATGAGTTCAAGCCCCATATCAGGCTCTACATTGGCAGTGCGGATCCTGCTTGGGATTCTCTCTCTCCCTCTCTCTCTGCCCCTCCCCTGATCTCACCCTCACTCTCTCTCAAAATAAATCCATAAACATTAAGAAATTATATTTTTGAAGAATACTTAAGGACAGGAGAATCTGTCCACAAGCTCATGATAAGTGAAACAGCAGGCACTAAAGTGGACTATGCCTTAGTGCTGTATGTGCCTGCACACTTCTCTACTATTTAGAGTCTCAACTCACTGAGGAACAAGCCTGTCATGGTTTTATTTTTTCCAGTCACTTTCTTTAGTTTTGATCTATCAAACGTCTGTTTCTTGCCGGATAGCAGTTCCCTTAACACTTTCTCAGCCCATAACTTCTCACTTTTGTATATTCAGTGGGATTCTGACTTGAATGATTCAGCTCTATTTATAGACATCTATGTCAGAGTCAGATTAAGATTTGACTAGATAGACCCTGGAGTTTAGAGTGGAGGATGGGACATGGCTGGCCTCCAGTCTCCCCTGCTTTGGCCTGCCCTTCTGCCCGGGAGGGATGGAGGAGTGGAGGTTGCCTTACCTAAGAGCTTTGACAAGGTTGCAATGCTCTTCTTGGTAGGGGATTGCTATTATGGTTGTGTCTGTGGGTCACAAGTACTACTAACAGGCCCTGTGGATGAGGAACTCCCCCAAAGTATCCCTTAGGCATTGGGAATCCCTGAAATTTAGTTGCAGCTCTCACCTTACCCCCACGTTGTAGCAAAAGACTCCCTTCCTCAGTTGTGCATGCTTTAATCTCCCACATTGTGGCAGTCTGGTAAGAGTGTATCCTCTCTTCTTATCTAGGTACTTATCAACTCTTAGGGCTTGAGAGAATGTGCAAAATACATCTGACAACTAATATTCCTCTTCAAAACCTGGAGCTGCTGGGGCATGGGCAGGTAGAAATGGAGTGGGGTGTGGGGGACCTCACATTTTTCTTGCCTGTTCAAGTAGCACAGGGGAGACTTGGAAGTCCACTGACAAAGTAGAAACATAGTCAAGGAACAAAGTGTCACTGTCTCTTTTTGCCCATTGCTTCACTTTGGGAAGTGTTGTGGGCTGAGTTTTGGAATCCTAATCCTCAGCACTTCAGGATTTGTAAGATTGGGACTTTGTAAAGTAAATTAAGTTATAATGAAGTTTTTAGGGTTAGGTTGAACCTAATTCAATATGACAGATATCCTTGTAAAAAGAGGAAATTTGGACTAACAGACACACAAAAAGAAATGATGTAAAGAGACACAGGGAGAAGACAGCCATTTACAAATCAAGGAGAGAGGTCTGAAATCAGTCCTTTTCTCAGTCTCCAGAAGGAACCAACACTGTCACACCTTAATCCTGGACTGCCAGCCTCCAGGACTGTGAGATGATGTATCTCTACTATTAGGCCACCCAGTTTGTGATGCTTTTGTTACAGCAACCCTAACAAACTGGTACACAGAGAAAAGTGGTAGCTCATTTTTCCTACAAATGAGAAAAGATTTTATAGTAGAGGTAGCTTTCCAAAGACCTGTCCATTTCAGCAGTAACTTTCTTCTCTCTGTCAGCCTCATTATAGTATAGGGGTAGGGAGGGGTGAGTGTGGGGTCCATAGGGTGGTTGTTGAAACTTAAGCCATTTCTCTGGATAAGAAGTGACTAACCCCTAACCACTGGCAGTTCTTTCACTAAACTTAGAATTCAAAACCTTTAAATCTCAGCTTCTGGAAGAACAGGAAGACTCTTACAGCACAGCTAAAACCATTCATGTGTGTGTTTGTGTGTGGGTGTAAATGTACCAATGTAGTTTTTTTCCTGAGCAAGGGAATCATTATGAGTAGTAGCAAGATCCTTTTCCCAGCGCCATCCCTGGTCAAATATTGTAAGAACACTCTGGATGCAGAAGGGAGAAATAGGTAATGCAAAGAGAGCTTAGATAACTTAAGTCTGCACGGGAAGGATCCTTACTCCTTTACCCATCAGTACCAAGGGGTAGGTGGAAATAACAGAAACCACAGATTAGTCTTGGTTCCAGACAAAGTGGTTACATGCTTTGATCCCTCAGATCCCTCAGAGGGTCTAGAAAGACAGTAAGACAGTGTTATTTCTGGCCCCAAGCAAGGGTAGGCAAATAGAACTGAGGCATTCTGCTGATTTCCTGTGAGCTTAGTGAGCACAGAGGCTCCTGGGTGAGCCTGGGAACCACAGAGGGGCATCTGAGAAGAGCAGAGATGCAGTTTATCCTGCAGCCTGGATTAAGCCCAGGAAGAGACAATGTTTAAGTCTGAAGGCAGGGAAAAAACTATGTCCCAGGTCAAAGGCAGTCAGGCAGGAAGCGTTCCATCTTACTCTGGAAAGGATCAACTTTTGTTCCATTCAGGCCTAAAACTGACTGGATGAAGCCTGCTCACATTAGGAACAATCTGCTTTACTCAATTTATATATTTACATGAGAGACCAATCCAAAATTCGCAGAAACACCAGAATAACATTTAACTAAATATCTGGACACCACATGGCCCAGACAGGGTTTGACACATAAAATTAATCCTCACACTGTCATTTTCCAAAGTTGTATAAATCATATTTGATGATTAAAACAAAATTATAACTCATTTGATACTCAATGCTATTTAAAAATAGGGAAGTTTAAGGGACCCAAGTGTAAGTAAAATATCTGTATTTCTTTTGAAGTATTTAAATACAGATGCCAAGAGACTGTGATAAGTATGTATATTGTAATATCTACAACAACTACTCCGAAAGCTTTACAAAGAGATACAATTAAAAAGAATATAAATAAATCATGATGGAGTACTACAAAAACTTTCAAGTAACTCACAGAACAAGAAAAGATAAACATAGAAATGAGAACCAGAAGAAACAAACAGGAAACAAATAATAAATGGCACACTGAATAACATATTAACAATTACATTATATGTAAGTAGTCCAAATATAAGCAAAAGATAGAGATTTCCAGAGAAGATTGAAAAAATTACCCAGTTATATGCTGCCAACAAGAAACTCACTGTACAATGATATAGATAGGTTGAAAGTAAAAATATAGAAAAGAATATGTCATGCAAACAGTAATAAAAATAAAAAGCATAAACATCTATATTAATTTATGATAAGGTAGACTTCAGAACAAAGAATATTATTAGAGACAAAGAAAAATATTGCATTAAGATAAAAGGTTCAATCCACCAGGAAGACATGATGATTCTAAATGTTCATGTACCAGTTATGGTTGAGGACTTCAACAATTCTCTCCCAACAGTAGATAGAATTACTAGACCAAAATATCATCAAGGATAAAGAATGTCAGAAAAATATCATAAGGCATCAGGATTTAACTAATTTATTTAGAACTCCATCCATCAACAGTAGAACACGTATTTTTTTCAAGTGCCCATGGAACATTCACTGTGATACCATATTCTAGGCCATAAGACAAACTTTAACACATTTAAAGAAATTATAGTCATACACAATATGATTACAATACATCTCTGACCATAATGAAATTAAACTAGAAATTTATAGAAAACCAACAGGAAAATAACTTATCTCTTAAATAATCCATGAATCAAAGAATAAAGCTCATAGAAAATTAAAAAAAATAGAATATATGAAAGTGGAAAAATGACATATCAAATTATGTGGCAAGTAACTAAAACACTGCTCAGAAGAAAATTTATAGCATTAATTGCTTATATTTGAAATGAGAAAAGGTCTCCAATAAATAAGCCTCTGCATTAAGAAGCTAGAAAAGAAGAGAAAAAATAAACCTAAAAGAAGCAGAAGGAAAAAAATAATAAAGTTCAAGTGCAGAGATATCTGAAGTTGAAAATAGAAAAACAATAGAGAAAAATCAATGAAACAAAAAACTGTTTCTCTGGGGGAAAAAAATCAATGAAACATAAGCCCCAAGTAATACTGACAAAGATTAGAAAGAAAGAAGACGCAAATGATATAGGTTATATTACTACAGAACTGGTAGCAATTAAAAAAGTAATATGAAAATACTACAATCTGATGTTCAGAAATTTGATAAGTTAGAAGAATGCATAATAAAGCTCCACCAAAAAAGAAATTTCTAAATCTTACTAGTAATTACAGGATTTTACTAGAGAATTGTGCCAAGCATTTAAAGAACACCAACTTCGGGGCACCTGGGTGGCTCAGTCATTTAAGCCTAATTTTGGCTCAGGATATGATCTCACAATTCATGAGTTCGAGCCCCATATCAGGCACTGCTGGCAGTGTGTAACCTGCTTGGAATTCTTTCTCTGTCTCTGTCTTTCCCTCTCACTCACTCTCTCTCTCTCTCTCTCTCAAAATAAAGAAATAAACTTAAAACAAAGGTGTAAAGAATATAAATTTTATACATTTCTTCCAGGAAATAGAAGGGGAGAAAGACTCTCTAACTTATTTTATGAGGTTATTATTACCCTGATACCAAAATCAGACAAAGACAATATATATATTTTTTAAAAAGCTACAGACTAATCTCTCATGAACTTAGACTCAAGTTCTCAATAAAATATAAACACACTTAACCCAGTAATGTATAAAAAGAATTTTACACAATGACCAGATTTGTAAGACTGGTTCAACAATTTGAAAATCAATAATATAAAACCTCATATCAACAGCTAAAGAAGAAAGATCACATGAACACAGCAATTGATGAAGTAAAAGAATTTGAGAAAACTCAACATTTGTTTATGATAAAAACTCTCAGCAAGTTAGGAATAGAGGGAAATTGCCTCAGTTTAATAAAAGAGCACTATAAAAAACGTATAGCTAGCATCTTACTTAATGGAGAAAAACTGAACGCTTTACCCTAAGATCAAGAGCAAGATAAGGGTGGGCAACTTAGAAGAACTAAATAAATCCCTAGAAACTTACAACCTCCCCAAATCAAATCAGGAAGAGATAGAACATTTGAACAGGCAAATTACCAGTAATTAAATTGAATCAGTAATCAAAAAGCCCCCAACAAGCAAAGGTCCAGGACCAGTTGGCTTCACAGGTGAATTCTACCAAACACTTAAAGAAGAGTTAATACTGATTCTTCTCAAACTATTCCAAAAAATAGAAGAGGAAGGAAAACTTTCAAATTCATTCTATGAGACCTGCATTACCCTGATTCCAAAACTAGATAACAACACTAAAAAAAAAGACAGAGCTACAGGCCAATATCTCTGATGAACATAGATGCAAAAATCCTCAACAAAATGTTAGCAAAATGAATCCAACAATATATTTAAAAAAATCATTCACCATGATCAAGTGGGATTTGTTCCTGGATTGCAAGACTGGTTCAATATTTGCAAGTCAATCAATGTGATACATCACATCAAAAGAGAAAGTATAAGAATTATATGATTATTTTAGTAAAAGTAGAAAAAGCATTTGACAGTGTACAACATTCATAATAAAACCCCTCAATTAACTAGGTTTGGAGAGCACATACCTCAACATAATAGAGGGCATATATGAAAAACCCTCAGCTGATATCATACTCAACTGGGAAAAACTGAGAGCTTTCTTCCGAAGAACAGGAACAAAACAACGATGTTCACTCTTACCACTTTTATTCAACATGGTACTGTAAGTCTTAGCCACAGTGGTCAAACAAGAGAAAGAAATAAAAAGCATCCAAGTAGGTAAGGAAGAAATAAAACTTTCACTATTTGCACATGAGAAAATCTTAAAGACTTAACTCAGTTTATATATTTAAATGTATAAAAACTACTAGAACTGATAAATGAATTCAGGAAGGTCACAGAGTACAAAATTCATGTACAGAAATCCCTCACATTTCTGTGCACTAATAATGAAGCCACAGAAAGAGAAATTAAGAAAGCAATTCCATTTACTATGAAACAAAATAATAAAATACCTAGAAATAAACTTAACCAAGAAGATAAAAGGTCTGTACTCTGAAAACTGTGTAACACTAATGAAAGAAATTCAAGATGACAAAAACAAATGGAAAGATATGCCATGCTCATGGATAGGAAGAACAAATATTGTTAAAATGTCTTATATTGCCCAAAGCAATGTATATCTTTAATCTCATCACTATCAAAATACCAACAACAGTTTTCACAGCACTAAAACAAATAATCTGAAAATTTGTTTGGAATCACAAAAGACCCTGAGTAGCCAAAACAATTTTGAGAAAGAAAAATGAAACTGGAGGTATCACAATTCCAGATTTCAAATTACATTACAAAACTGTAGTAATGAAAACAGTATGGTACTGACACAAAAATAAATGCATAGATCAATGGAACAAGATAGAAAGCTCAGAAACAAACCCATCATTATATGTTCAATTAATTTCCAACAGAAGAAGCAGGAATATGCAATGGGAAAAGGACAGTAATATCTTTAATAAGTGGTGTTGGGAAAATTGGACAACATGCAGTAGACCAAAACTGGACCACTTTCTTACATCATACACAAAAATAAGCTCAAAATCAATTAAATATATAAATGTGAGACCTGAAACCATAAAAATACTAGAAGGGAGTACAGGCAGTAATGTCTCTGACATCAGCCATAGCAACATTTTTCTAGATATGTCTTCTAAGACAAGGGAAATAAAAACAAAAATAAACTATTGGAATTTCATCAAAATAAAAAGCTTCTGCATAATGGAAGAAACAGCAAAACTAAAAGACAACCTACTGAATGGTAGAAGATATTTGCAAATGACATATCTGATAAGGGTTAGAATCCAAATATATAAAGAACTTACAGAACTCAACACCCCAAAAAACCAACCCAATTAATTACAAAATGGGCAGAAAGACATGAACAGACATTTCTCCAGAGAAGACCTAGAGATGGCCAACAGACACATTAAAAGATGCTCAGCATTACTCATTATCAGGGAAATGCAAATCAAAACTACAATGAGATATCACTACACACCTGTCAGAATGGCTAAAATAAAAAACACAAGAAATTACAAATGTTTGTATGAATATTGAGAAAAAGGAACCCTTTTGAACTGTTGAAGGGAAGGCAAATGGGTGCAATCACTGTGGAAAACAATATGTAGTTTCTTCACAAAGTCAAAAGTTTAACTACCCTATATGATCCAGTAATCCTTCTATTAGTTATTTATCCAAACAATACAAAAACACTAAGTTGAAAGGATATATGCACCCCCATGTTTATTGCAACATTATTTACAATAGCCATATTATGGAAACAGCTCACGTGTCCATTGATAGATGAATAGCTAAAGAGGATGTGGTACCATGGGAATATTATTCAGCCATAAAAAGAAAGAAATCTTGCCATTTGTAATAACATGGATGGAGCTAGAGAATATAATGCTAAGTAAAATAAGTCAGAATTACAAGTATGATGATTTCACTCAACTGTGGAATTTAAGAAACAAAACAAAGAAAAAAGGGAGAGAGACAAACCACATGACCGATACTTAACTATAGAGAACAAACTGATAGTTAATAGAGAGGTGGGTAAGAGATAGGTGAAAGAGGTAAGTATTAACAGGGATTAAAGAGTATACTTATCATGATGAGCACTGAGCAATGTATAGAATTGTTGAATTAGTATATTTTACATCTGAAACTAATATAATTGCACTGTATGTTAACTATACCAGAAGTAAATTTTAAAAATTAATAAAATTAAAAAAGAGCAAGATAAGGGTGTCCATTCTCCTCTCATTCAACGTAGTACTGGAAATCCTAGTCACCATAATAAGGCAAAAATAAATAAAAGGTGTACAAACTGGAAAGGAAGAAATAAGGCTGTCTCATTTCAGATGACATTACGGTCTATGTATCAATTCTAAAGAGTCTATGAAAGAATTCCTAAAACTATTAAGTGAATTTAGCAGGATTTCAGGATAGAGAATCAGCCCAAAAAATCAATTGCATATTTATGTACTGAAAATAAACATGGAAACTGAAATTTTAAAACAATATCATATTCACATATAATAAAACAAAATACTTATATATACAGTTTAAAAATATAAAGTATCTATATGCTGCAAATTACAAAATATTGAGAAAAGATATGAAGACCTAAGTAAATGGAGGAACATACCATATTCATGGATTGGAAAACTGAGCACAGTTAAGATATCAACTCTCCCTAAATTAACCCATAGGGTTTACACAATTCCTATCAAACCCCCCAGCAAGGGGTTTTGTAAACATAAACAAACTTATTCTAAAATTATATGGAAGAACTCAAGTTCTAGAATAGCTAAATCTTGACAAAGAAAAATAGAACAGGAAAAATCTGTACCCAATATCAAGTCTTACTCTATAGCTAAAGTGATCAAGATGGTGTGATTTTAACAGAGGTATAGGCACAAAGATCAATGAAAAGAGCTACAGAACCTGGAAATGGATTACACACATATGCTCAATTGATTTTTGACAGAGACACAAGGGCATTTCAATGGAGGAAAGATAGCCTTTTCCACAAATGTTGCTGGAGCAATTGGACATCCATAGATGGGGGGAAAATAAAAGGAAAGAAATTTCACCCAAAGTTGTGCCATATACAAAAATTAAACCACAGAGTGCCACAGATTTGCATGTAAAACATAAAAATACAAAAACTTTAAAGGGAAAAAAATAGAAGAAAATATCTGTGATCTAAGGCTAGGCAAAGAATTATGACTTAGCACCAAGAACAGGATCTGTAAGAGAAAAATGGATCAATTGTACTTCATACAAAATTAAAAACTTTTGCTTTGTAAACCATGTGAAGAGAATGAAAATATAAGCTACAGATGGTAGAGAATATTTGTAAGCCATATATTCAACATAGGATTAGTATCTAGAATATATGAAGAGCTCTCAAAACTCAACAGTAAAAAATTTAAACAATCCATTATGAAATAGGCAAAAGATCAGAAGAGAAATTTCACTGAAGAGGATATACAGATTAAAAGATGTTCAACATCATAAGTCATTGGGGAAATGCAGTATAAAATGACAAAGAGATTTAATATATATCTATGAGAATGACTAAAGCAAGAAATAGTGAAAATACCAATGTTGGCAAAGAAGAGGAGAAAATGGATTACTCATACAGTGCTAATGGAAATGTAAAATGATACAGCCATTCCAGAAAATAGTTGGGAAGTTTCTTATAAAACTAAACATACACTTACTATTCAACCCAGCAATTGTAATCTTAGAAATTTATTCCAGGGAACTGAAAACCTATTCCCACCAAAACCTATATATGAATGTTTAGAGTAGCATTATTTATAATAGCCAAAAACTATAAGCAACTCTATTAGTTTCCTGAGGTGTCTATAACAAATAACTACAAATTTGTTCTAAAACAATAGAAGGTATTCCCTCAAAGTTCTGGGGTCTAAAAGTCTGAACTTTGGCAGGGCTGCCTTAATCTTCAGGGGCACTACAGAGAATCCATTCCCTATATTCTCCACCCTCTAGAGACTCTCTGGGCAATCCTGAGCTTGTCGCTACATGACTCTAACCTGCCTGGGCTTGTCGCTACATCATCTTCTCCTCTGTGTTTGTGTCCTCTCCTCTTTGGTCTATTTCCAGTTTCCACCTACTTATAAGAACACTTGTTCTCTTATAAGAACACTTGTGGTTGGATTTAGGAGCCACCGAAGAATTCAAGATTTTCTCATCTCAAAATCCTTAACTTATATCTGCAAACATCCTTTTTTCAAATAAGGTAATGTTCCCAGATTTCCAGGATTTGGTGTGGATATCTTTTGAGGCTGAAATGTTAAATTGTAGTATATCATTACTTGGAATACTAGTCTATCATAAAAAGGAATAAACTACTGATATACACAACAACTTGGATGAATCTCTTGGGAATTATGCAGAGTGAAAAAAAGTCAATCCCATAAGGTTACATACTGTATGATTCCATTGTGCAATTTTTTTTAAATGACCAAGTTTTAGGAACGGAGAACAAATTAGTGGGGTTAGACATGGGGACCAATTTCAGGAGGTAAGTGGGTATGATTATGAAAGAGGGATTATAAGGGATTCTGTGGTGGTGGTTATGTGAACCTACACAGGTGATAAACATATTCACAGATGAATACACGTAAGACTGAGGAAATCTGAATAAGATTGGTAGTTGGTATCCATGTCAACATCTAGACTGTGACATTATTCTATAAGTTTACAAAATATTTAACCTCAGTGGAAGCTAGGATGAGTTCAAGGGAATCCCTTCTATTTTTCATACAACTGCATGTGAATCTTGAATCATCTCAATAAAATTTGAGTTAAAAACTCATAATAAAGGTGATTACTAAATTACCCAGTCTTCTAGTAGCATCATTAGAGATGATGATGAACACAAATTTGGGGGTTTGGCTTTTTAAATATTTTCAAGTTGTCCACAGAGATTAATAAAACACAGTTTCTTTCTCCTAAGTATCCAGATACATATCTAAATAAATGAATGACAATATGATATGCTAAGAATGATTATAGATCCATATTTAAGATGGATGGCACAAAGAAAGGAATGATTAACTTTCCAGAGGCCAAGGACAACTTCCCAGAGAAGGTGGTATTTGTGGTGAATATTCAAAGATAAGTTTCAGGTTATTCAAGGAAAAGCAACATTCCAAATAGAAGTGATGGCAGTGTAAATGCATGTAGGAACAAACTAGAAATAGTTTATTATTAAATGAAAAAGAGGGAAGATGCCTCAAGCAATGTAGAAAGTAGATACAACAGGAGAGTCTTTGTCCCATGGGAGCAAAGGAAAACAACAGCTGCCCAAACACATATAAAAAATCAGGGACAACTGCTGGAATTCAGGGTTTTCCTAAGTTTTTCTATACCATTCTGGTTCACAACAACCAGGAGCCCCTGCTCCCCCTCATCCCCCCACCCCCATCTAATCCAGACTTCTCAGCTTGGTGTTGTTTCCCTAAGATACCACATGACTGTGCAGAGATTATTTTCCACAACCCACATACAACTTCCTAAGTCCAGATAAAACTGACCACATTTGTTCTCTATGTATGGTGGCTAGTGATGCTCACCTTGCCCTCTGCTATAAACATAAAGGCTGGGACCTATTCTTTATCCTCAGTGCCTATTGCTGTGATATTTCCCCACCATTCCTATGCCATTTACCACTCTAATTCTCTGAGGGGGATTTGAACTGTAAAAATTTAAAACAGTTGATGTGTGAACTAATTGTCTAATTCAGCGGTTCTCAAATTTTAGCATGCATCAGTCTCACCTGAAGGATGTGTTAGAATGCAGATTGCTGGGCTCTCTCGAAGTTTCTGATTCAGTAGGCCTGGATTGGACCTGAGAACTTGCATTTCTAACAAATTCTCAGCAGAAGCTCCTGGTGTGAAATCATATGTTGAGAATACCATTTAACCCACTGAGGAGAATTTATACCCAGAAAAGGAGCCTCTAGTATTAGATAAACCTATAATTAGAAATTAGGAAAGAGAAGGGTGGCCTTCTTGTGTTCCTTGTCTTCTCCTGTTGCATCCACTGACCCATGGAAATAGATGGTATCTTGAAATTAGAGTGATATAGCCCCCAACCCTATCAACCAAATCTTACCTCTAACTGGGAGCTTTTAAACAACTCTGTACATTCTACAGTATCATAAACAAAGTGAAGGTAGACCCAGAGGCTGTGGTTAAGGGGATGAATGAATCTTTACCTTGTGCCACATATTGTGCTAAGGAGATTACCTTATTTAAATTCTCACAACAGATTTATGAGGAAGGTATTATTATTACATACAATGCAAATAAAGAATGAAGAGGTTAGGTAGCAACCAGAAAAAGCAAGGCTGGGATTTGGAATAGGTTGGCCTAATTCTGTGGCCTGATTCCTTACCATGATATTATTGCTTTCCATCTATGAATATAAGTTAGGTTGGGCAGAAACTGTCTAGTTTGTACTTACAGGTTACTGCTCAGACAGTGTACCTAATGTGGAAGTTGAATCAGAAAAGAGAAGCTGTAAGTTCTCTCTCTGAATATGCCACCATTGCTGCTCAGAGGCTTTCCCCGCATATCAGTTAAGGATACATGATATTCTGATACCCACCCTGTCCAATCAGATGTATGTAAATCACCAGATAGAGTAATAAATGTTAACTTCACATTTTATTCTCCTTGTATTTTCAAGGAACATTTATTACCTGTCATGGAGAATAGAATTGCCCCCATGGATTATGGTGGATGAGAGTTGATTGTATTCTAAGGTTTTTTTTGAACCCATATTTCCTTGGAATGGGAAAGAATTCTTTCATAGGGTGTGACTTCTAATCCTGCAGTTGGCACTCATCTGGCACAAATAATATTTAAAATGATGAAAGGTCGGCCCAATTTATGAAGGTTGTGCTAAACTGCCATAGGAGAGACACTTTCGTATGTGATTTGAAGTGCACTGGAGATAAGGGTTATCATGGAAAGTCTTAAATAATGACGTTAGTTTTCACAATGCAACACAAGTCTGACTCTCCTCACGTTATAGATAAGAAACTTAGAAAGATTTGGAGGCCTTTCCAAAGGTCACGCAAGGATTCAAAGTCTAAGATCTTTCTAGCACTCTGCATTACCTCTTTTAACTTTTTGCAACAAATCCTTCACAAAGTAAAAATGAAACGAATTTATGATTACTTCTGTGTTATCTAATGTTTGGTTTTCCTGGTTGCTACTAACTGATCTGCCCATTTTCTTTCTCACCTTCAATTAATTCTAAACAAATTTCTAATCTCATTGCAGGTTAAGCTTTTAAGATTAAACAAGAGTTAATCAAGCAAAGAGAGTGGAGAAACAGTGATTCAAAGGGAGTAAAGGCAATGTTTAAAATCTTAAACCAAGAGGGGTGCCTGAGTGGCTCAGTCGGTTAAGCATCTGACTTCGGATCAGGTCCTGATCTCACAGTTTGCGGGTTCGAGCCCCACATCGAGCTCTGTGCTGATGGCTAGCTCAGAGCCTGGAGCCTGCTTCAGGTTCTGTGTCTCCCTCTCTCTTTGACCCTCCCCTGCTCATGCTGGCTCTCTCTCTCTCTCTCTCTCTCTCTCAGAAATAAATAAAACATTTTTTTAAAAATCTTAAACCAAGAAATAGTTTGTCATATCCAGAAAGCTGAGATGTGGCTGAAACTAAGTGAGAAAATCAGAAGGAGACACAAGAGAATCTGAAATAATAGAAGACTTAAGATATTTTTTTTAAACAATGCTTTATTTTAATCATGATTCTCTGGGTCCCAGATTAGAGCTGGTCTCACCTAGGTGGTCCTTGTGCTGGACTCAACGGAGTCCACTCATGCAGCTGCCGTCAGCTGAGTTGGGTGGTCTATGATCACCTCACACACATGTGGTGCTGGCTGTATCCTGGAGCATTCTTGTCAGGAGACTCCTTTTCCAGTTACTTAGGCTAGGCTTCTTTATTCCGAGTCACAGAGTAGCACTTCAAAAAACAGCCAGAGCAGAAGGTGCAACCGCTGTGTTCTTTTGGTCAGAGCTAGTCACAAGACAAGTCCAGACTCAAGTGGTGGAAGAATAGATTCTACGTCTTATGAGAAGTGGCATCTTTGATTTGGCTTCAAGAGTTTTGTAATGATTTTGAGTAGATTTTAAGATGAGGACACTTTGTGAGCTGGGAGAGGAAAAGTAAGAATGATATATAATAATATATAAGAATGATATATTTTGCGGCAGGAAAATTTGGAGGTGAAAATGGAGAGCAAGATCAGAAAGTAGATTGTGGTTTGGAGCGTCGTATAATGTATCCTCTTCTTTGCTGCTGTATTGGGTGCTTCTCTCTTTGTTGCCTCCAGGATCCTCAGCTATTTTCCCCCTCCCTTCTAATCTCTTTTCATTCCTATTTTACATACAAGAATCAGCTTCTAGGACCAAGACATTGTGATAGGTATTATAACTACTAAAATATGTGGGTGGATTTTTTAATTCCTAGACCAAGCTTTTCACACTGCCTCTCCTATATATTTAAAATGAAAAGTCATCCTCAAAAAAGTGTTTCTCTCAGACAGTTTTGAACTTCAGAAAGTAAACTTGAAATAGTAACACTATAGAATCACCACAAGATGGTGCCACAAGTATATTGAAAGCAAGATATTTTCCTCCTTCCTAACCCCACAGCATCTTGCGGGAACTTATTAATGAATACGGAAAGCAAAGAAGTACAAAGGGGTGAGCATGTATGTGAACATGCATGTGTGGGCAGGAGCATGCTCATTCGACAGACTTTTTTTTTTTTAAACGTTTTATTTATTTCTAGGAGAGAGAGAGACAGCATGAGCAGGGGAGGGTCAGAGAGAGAGGGAGTGACAGACTCAGAAACAGGCTCCAGGCTCTGAGCTGGCAGTCAGCACAGAGCCCGACGCGAGGCTCGAACCCACGAACCGCAAGATCATGACCTGAGCGAAAGTCAGACGCTTAACCAACTAAGCCACCCGGGCGCCCCAACGTTTGGCAGACTTTTCGAGCATCTCCTATGCATTAGGCAAAATCTGTAGCAGAGATATCTCGGGTCTGTCCAAGGGAGCTAGTGTGTGTGTGTGTGTGTGTGTGTGTGTGTGTGTGTGTGTGTGTACACCTGACAGAGGGTGGGAGGGAGGGAGAAAGGGCCAGAGTCAGAGGAGATTTTTCTTCACTTTTCAGGAATAAAAATTACTGCTTAAATATCGTATATTGTTCCCTGTCTGGAATAAAAAAAGTTGTAATTCATTTTAAGAGATATTAAATATGAACATTAATATTTGATGACACAAACCCAAGTTTGTGTGGTAGATGCAGAGATAGGGTTATAATTCATCAATACTATAATGTCCTACTTTTGATGTAGAAACATGGTTTAAAATGCTTGCTTTTTCTTCATTTTTGATAAGTCAGTTTGGGATTTATAATTTAACTAAGAAATCTTTTGCAAAATATAGGTACCATGATGAAAGTGTAACAAATCATTGAGAGAGTTCCAGTGAGTTGCTGTGAGTAAGTGCACTAGGTAAGAAACGTATTTCACTATGGAAGCACATGGGTTAAATTATTTATAATGCACTTATTTTCCAAGACCTCATAATTATAAGTCCATAAAAATCTTCTCATGGAACAATTATTAAACAGCATTCATAAGATAGAGTCCATATGACTTTCTATAATTTTCCATAGGAAGTCTATGTTCTAGAAGGGAAAAGATCTTGGTTGATATATACCAAATGTTTTATTTGTTTCTGAGAGAGAGAGAGACGCGTGAGCAGGGGAGGGTCAGAGAGAGAGGAAGTTACAGAAATCTGAAACAGGCTCTAGGCTCTGAGCTGGCTGTCAGCACAGAGCCTGACACGGGGCTCAAACCCACGAAATGTGAGGTCATGACCTGAGCTGAAGTCGGACTCTTAACCGACTAAGCCACCCAGGTGCCCCTCAGTTTGGATTCTTAAGAAGAGGACATTTGCCTTTCTTAGCATAAATCCCTATTGATAGGGCCTGAGAATTTCCTCTTACATAGAATAATTTAGACCCAGTGATGATACAGTAGAAGGAATATTAATATACTTTTTTTTTTACTCTTTGTCTTGGCCAGGATTGATCATTATAAGTTTCCAAGTATTTTACAAAATCCTAGCCTAACTCTATTCTTCAAAACAGGAATGGAGTTAGTTGCCCCCACATTGGTACTCCTCAGATAAATTCAATTGAGATTTATATTGGAGGGCTTATTGAGGTTCCTTATAATGAGAGCAGAGCAACTCAGAAATAGGATGAAGACTCAAGTTATAACTCCAGCCTCCCAAATGTTTTGAGAAGGAAAATATTCTTTGAGAAAGAACTCCATCCATTTTGGATGGTCTCAGAATTCTAGAACATTTTAAGTAGACCCGAAAAAGTCATTATAGAACAACTCTGCATTCTGTGTGTGTGGTTAAAAACTATAAACAAGGGTGCCCATTATATAAATACAGAACTCTAAGGAATTGACATCTACAAGAGTCTGAAAGGAACTTTTTTAAATAAAGAATTAAAAGGAGTGTCTGGCCCTTTTAGTGAAAACAGATTATCTTTTGCTTTAAGAATGCTTTGGGCTATGAACTTTTACATATATTTATTAACAGGTAAGAGTTATTTTATATCAAATTTTGGCATTTAGATTTTAAAAACCAGATACCGACACTTTTCAGTGTGGAACTAAATCTTAGACAATGATGGCAAGTGTTTGGGTCACTGAGTGATTAGAATTATCAAAGGCCAACTTAAAATCTGTAACCTGGTTTCGTGTGTGTGTGTGTGTGTATGTGTGTGTGTGTGTCTATGTGTACTTGTGCACACTCACATGCACGTGTGTTACCTATTTTGAACTAATCTATGGAGAAAAGCTTTTGATGGCTAGCTTAGAAGGACTTTAAAATTAGTAAGTTCCATTTCACATGGTGAGTTGAATGTGTTGTCATCCTGAATGACCAAATTTCTTCACACCAGTGTTCTACATTCATGCCCTTGACAGCATCATAGCCAAGGAGGCTGTTGGACATTGTTCCGAATTAGACATCCCTGTGGAATGTTATAACTGACCATGAAGTTGATGTTCATTTTGCACTTAAGGTTTTTCTGGAGCTGGTTCTTCAGCCAAATGTGAACAAATTTCCTTTTCTACTGTTTACATGATGAGTTTGGAGGAGCTGGGTGGGCTGTTTATTGTATATTTTTCATCGCCTGAGTGTGATGGCATTTACATCATATTGACCCACTTCAAGAGCCTGCCCTCTAGTGAGCCTGTCTTGCAATCCAGAGACTCTTGGCCTGTAGATGCTGGAAATTTATTTGTTCTTATGTGGACATGATGTAAAAAGTGTAAGGAGATACTGATTTTGATTCTGGGGAGTTACTCACTCTGGATAGTCAGTTACTTTTAGAAGTTGCAATAACTCCAGCAAAACCCCAGGGTAGTATTTCTGTTACTAAAGAAATAATTCAGTAAATTATGTTGTACTGTCAAAAATGAATAAATGCAGTTGCTTCTTCACATGGACAATGACTTTGAATATGGTCATATTCTAAATACTAAGATCAGTACAGGAAATAGGAAGACCAGTGTTCTCATAAACACCTCTGGGACTCCTTTCTACTGCAAGTCCGGTCCCCAAAAGCCACCCAAAAAAATGCTCTTCTTTTTAGGTGGAGTACATATAGTCTTTTATTTTTTAATAAGAACTGTATACATTTAAGGTGTACCACATGATTTGATACTTATCTACATAGTAAATGATTGCTATAGTTAAGCCAATTAATATATCCATCTCCTTATATAATCACGTGTGTGTGTATGTGCACACGTACGCTGAGAACTGAAATCTACTCTCTTAGCAAAGTTCCAGTATTCAATATAGTATCAGTAATTCTGGTCATCATGCTGTACCTCAGCTCTCTAGACTTATTCATCCTACATAAGTGCAACTTGGTACCCTTTTGACCACCACCTCTTAGAAGATGATGAATATTCTACAGGCCCAAAGTCTCAAGTCCAGGGTCAATGCTATCTTAGAGTTCTTTAATGTACATACATTAAAAAATGATTTATTTGAGAAGTATACTCGTAGGACAACTCCTAATAAATACAACATAATATGCATGTTTTGCGGGAGAGGAATATTCTTTTTAAAAATGGGTTTTAAAATCAAACAGTTTGAATATTGACAGTAAAGAATATTACTACATTTTTTCTGTAAGTGATTTTGAAGAACTCTTACACCAAATTATATATAGCATATAACAATAAAATAGGGACCTATACTTCGTGAACTTTATTTTTTGTTTGTGACATTTTTATATGTGATGTTGAACATTAGGGATGTTTTGTTTCAGGGTACACTGACATGTAGTGAGATAACCCCATGTTCATGTCTCATTCTGAAAATATATTCTTCTTTTAAAAATTTCTTTTGAAAATTATAAAGTACCTTGCTAAAACAAATATTTTTGTCAAGTGCCTTTCACATTACTGGGTATAAAGTAGTTAATCAATGAATGTTTGATATTATTATAATTATATTTTGTTTTTTTCTTGATGCAGTAGTTTTGAATGGCTGCTTCTTACTTTCTGCTCCCATGACCTACTTTCATCATCTTGCATCACAGCCCCATCTCTGGTTTTCTTTGTGTTTTAGTCTTAATAGCACCTTCTCCTATATTTTTTGCCTATCCTGGTAAAGCAATGCTAATCTCCAAATCTCTTGCTCAAGCAAGAGAACACTTGCGGAAGTACCATTTTCTGGTCCATAACCGTATAATAGTTTAGGTGAACATTTCTACAGGTCCACAGTCTCTTAACCTGAAATTCTTGCAATCCAAGAAGCCCTGAAAATCAGAAGATTTTATAATTCATATTGATGGCAAAACCTGACCTGAACTGATATGAGGTTAATTATAGTTTTTATTTATCCTGTCTAGTATGAATATGCACATGTTTTGCTGTAGAAATGTTTATGTGTCTGACTGTAGAGTGTTGCCCCAGACCCCATTGGAATCATTATATAATTCATGGTCTGTGCATGGTATTATCTTTCTAAAATCTGAAAGCATTTGAATTCTGAAATGCATCTGGCATTAAGGTTTTAGATTAGGGATTGAGGACCTATAATCAAATATTATGGCTTCATTTTAAACTTTCACCTTATTACTAGGGAGCTGCATGCATGGTAATAAGAAGAAGAGTTTTAGGCACACAGTCTCATGAACTATTTTCTAAGACTAGAAAAGTATGTGCACATGCACACATATACACACACACAGAAAACACTGAGCAATTGATGAATCAATGAATCATGAAGCACAAATGAATGAAATTCACATAGCAAAAGTAACTGCAGCAGATTAAGCACATTCTCCTGTGATGTAGCGGTATGTATAAACACACGCACACACACACACACACACACAAATGTGCTTGTATACACATACACACACAAACATACTGTGTGTATGTCCACTCTGTGTATGTCTATAACTGTCTCCAAGGAAGGGGTTCTAACCAGTGGCCTATAAGCAGTCAAATATACACACAGAGATATAACAAGGACACCTATGGGGATGCCATGTTAAAGTTACTCCAAAATACTGTGTTATGTAAATGTATGTTAGGCATAGTGCTTCTTTTTACACAGACGTTTTGGATCTAGTCGATAGTACTAAATGTGGCACCTAAGAGCTAGTAGTATTACTACAATTGAACACAGTCATTCACAGAAGATCCTCAGGTCATCATTGCCTTTATTGGACCCTGATTTGCTTTGTCATTAGAGTCTCAGAGTCTAAAACCCAGCTTTAAAAATCTGAATAGAACCTTAAATGTGTTCTTTGTCAATGCTACTTACTAGGAATTTCTTCTATTTATCATTGTGATTTTTGATAAATGTTTTATGTCCTTTTTGCTTTGTGCTTTGCATGTGTCACAGCTCTATATTTTGTGATCTCAAATCACTGCTGCTACTTTTTGGGTTATTCTGCCTTGTACCTATTTAAGAGTACATCAACTGGCTCTTGCATCTTCTATTTAAGTATTGAAAGAGAAAAAATGGTAAAAGGTAAAGGTAAAGAAAAGAGATGGTAAAAGGTAAATTTGGGGGTGGCTGAGGTGGATTTTATTTATTTAACATAATTTTTTAGTGTTTATTTTTGGGAGACAGAGCACGAGCAGGGGAGGGGCAGAGAGAGAGGGAGACACAGAATCCGAAGCAGCCTCCAGGCTCTGAGCTGTCAGCACCGAGCCCATCATGTGGCTTGAACTCATAAACCATGAGATCATGACCTGAGCTGAAGTTAGAAGCGTAACCAACTGAGTCACCGAGGCACCCCTGGGGTGGAAATTTTAATGAGCTCCAGAGTTTTTTAAAAGTTAAGTAAATAAAACGTATGGGGTTAAAAATACTCTTTCTTGTTACACAAAGTACATTAAAATCTTCATTGTTTAAGAATTTGTCTTATAGTAAATTGGATAGTATTTTGCCCTAGTGTTAGTATATTCCTGTCCACTTTTACTATCATTGTTTTAATTTAGAAACAAGCAATTAGTGGTTGAGTTATATTTAACTTGCTCTTTAGTGGACATCTATGTCAAATATATGGAAATTTTTTTGTTATCATTGTGATAGCCTCTACTGATTTTATTTGTCTCTAGAAAAGTCCCAGGTACCTACAGCTATATTGATTTTTGCAGCTTTTATGATAAGTCCTTATAATATATACTACTGATTTCTTCTCTGCATCCTGCTCATTGTTGAAAAGCCAGAGCTATTTTTAACATTTATACAATTTCAGTAGATGATTCTTCATTCCACAAGGTTTGGTGCTAAATCTGTGGAGCCTTTCATAATCATATCCTTTTTGTGGTTTGCTTGAATTTGAGCACAGTGGCTGATTTCATGCATTGATAATGAAGGCTTAGGTTGCCTGTTTCTCGGCATAAATCCACCTCAGACTTGTAGGTTGACAGTGCTTCTGGTTGCAGCACGCATGGAGATATAGAATTGAAATTGCTCTGCTTTCTTTATAAATGACTCGGAGTGTGCTTGTCCTTCCCTAAAATGTTGCCAGCGTGTAAAGGATTTTCAATGAGCAGTGCAATAAGCCAGCATCTGGGAAGGTTTGGAGCTGCGCTGATATAGCGCGGTACTGTCACACAGATAATCAGGGCTGGAGCCAAGTCTCGGTAACATTGTGCATCACACTGGTCACATACTGGAAGTTTTGTTTATCCAACTTGGTTGCTTTCAAAGCTGGTGAAAGCCCAGCCAGGATGTGGAGCGGACTTCCTAGCAGAGGTGAGCATTTTTATTCTAAAACTTGGATCTGGTATCTGGTGTGTCAGTAACAGATTCTTATGCTGTGTTGAATCCTGTGAAGTTATCAATTGTGTTTATCATGTCATGCTGACAGATTTGAAGGGGCAACACTGAGAAGCAAAATATCTGATTCTTTAATTTCATTGGGAAGCAACTCCTTAAATGTACAATGTGATAGCATTCTTTTCTTTCTGTGCTAGCTGTTTGCCGAGGACATCTTAACAGTAGGTGACTTCCTTTGCATTTTAAACATTCAGAACAAGTCAGTGATATTATGCAATTTGCTGTCATTACTGAAAGTAGGTAATTAGCAGTGCTATGATGTGTTTCATATATATATATATATATATATATATATAGTCTTTATATATATATATATATAAAGACTATGAACTAAATGTACTTTGTAGGATCTTTGATGTGAAAAATATATAGGAGGAAGCAAGTAGTGTTTACAAGATAACTAAGCAAGTAAATGAAGTGGATTACATACTGGAGTTGATGCCTTGTTAAGCTTGACATTAATAATTAAAAGTTATGACCTGTCACGCACTGGACAACCTCCAGTAATTGATTTTTAGAGACAGTATACTGACTGAAAGGAGAAAATTAGTAGCTTTTCTCCTTAAAGCATGTTTTAACCAGACGTAACATTTTAAATGTAGCAGATTTTACGACTTAAATGTAAATAAAGTACTGACACTCATCTGAAAAGTTAAATTACTAGATTACCTGCCCAGGAAGGTCTGATTTGGCATTGTAAGTATAAAGTATTTGCAAGCCAACTAGATAGGGGGAAGCTCAAAGTTAGCCTCCGAGTACATAGAGTCCTATTGCTTATGCTCTTCGAACTCCAATTCCTACATGATGAGAAGCTGTTTCTAAAGAAGAAAAGACTGAGAGTTATGATGTATTCACAAAGCAGTATGCTTATTAAATGTCTTTTTAGTATGTTAGGTCTGCAAAGAAATCTATTTTTGTTTGATTGGGAGCTAACATGGCACATGAGGTATGTATTTATATATGTGTGTATGTGTTTTTCCTGCTAAATTCATTTGAGGTAGCTGTTCTATAGCTTTCAACTCTGAAGTTATAGATAAGGGTGTATTCATTTGACAGAAGATTCGAGAACCCCGTTTACTGCTAGTACATGTAAAGCTTGGCTAAGCAGACGCATCAGGAGCAAACCATTTGTGTTCGCCAATCTGTCTCAGCAAGTCCCAGGGCCACTATCTTGCTAGAAGCCACTGTGTGCTTTTGAAAGCATGAAATTAGTTTTATACTGAGCACATGGTTTCTCATTTAGCAGCTCTTTTTATGGTAATGGTCAATTTATGGTTCACTGCCAGGATTTCAGTGTTCTGTCAAAGCTGATAGTTTCTGCTAAGGTGTCTCTATGAGATAAATTTTTAAAAAGCAGAGGGAGAAGACACCTAATTAGACCCTCAAGAAGAGACTCTTACCTTCAATCTAGTCTGTTTTCTGAATGCATTGTTATTTCTCGAGAATTTCTTTGTGTTTTTAATCCAAAACCTATAGATTTAAAGTTACGAACATTTATCACTTTGGACTTTACTTGGCATGTGACATCAAAATAGCTATGTTCTCATATATGTAGTTCATATACGTTCACCTTTTATAATGCATTTGTAGAAAACGACTCTATTAGTACTGACCATATTGTGTTCTCATATATGTAGTTCATATAAGTTCACCTTTTTGTAATGCTTTTGTAGAGAACCACTCTATTAGTACTGAGCATATTGTGCAATTCATCATTAGACTTATCTGCTTGTTTGGTAATATATCCTAGAGCAATGCTGGAGAGAGGACAAGGCTTTTATGTATGTTATACTTGATATAAACTACCCATACATTACCCATATTTTATTATACAGATGTGTGCTATGAGAAGGGTTAGTTAAGGAATAAACCTAAACAGCCCAAAGATATATTAAAAATGCTGAAAGTGTCTTCTTTCATACAACTGCCTCACCTTGAAAAGCAAAAGCTCTCAAATGCTAAAATTATATTAAAAATAGTTTTTGTTTCCACACAGTGATCATAGATAAAGTGTACTTTAAATGTAAGAATGATTTTCTTAGCCTTTTCTTTCTATCAGAAAATAACCCTTGTTGAAAGTTTTGCTGATGATAATGCATTTCAAAATAGAAGTGGTCAAAATTAACTACCAGGACATTTAATGAAGTATTTATTCTTGTGTTTTTTTCTTTGTATGGTGGTAATAGATATATACAGGTGGATTATGGTACACATTGGAATGGTGCTATTATACTT
Source organism: Proteles cristata cristata (assembly GCA_017311185.1). Classification (NCBI taxonomy): domain Eukaryota; kingdom Metazoa; phylum Chordata; class Mammalia; order Carnivora; family Hyaenidae; genus Proteles; species Proteles cristata. The sequence goes on along the minus strand of JAESUZ010001419.1, from coordinate 1,339,959 downwards.
TTTTTTTTTCAAATGGCCTTGACAATGGAACTGAAAACACTTCTGAAATCTTGAATTTCATGATTTTTTTCTTGTTAATCCTTGGATCTTTGCCTAGGTTAAGTGATTTTACATGATAAAGGATCCAAGCTAAAGTGGTATTTATTGAAATGTATGCATATAGTATGTGCCATTATAATTAGAAGATTTTCTGATTTTCAATGGAGCCTAATTTTAAACAACTTATTTTTCTTCTGTACTTTTGGGAATGTCATGTCACAAGTCATCATCAGATTGTCAAGGGGATTTTGTTTTAGGTTTTGACTTACAAATAAGTATCTCAGATTTCTCACTTCCCCAAAGCCCATGAGACAAATTGGGTTGTGTTTTGAGAGTTAGAAAATTAGAAGGGCATTGAGATTTTCTCTTTGAAATTTCTGATGATTTAACATATTTAGTAAATGAAGCCTTTAAAGAAGTTTTAGAATTCAGAATTTTCCTAGAATGGTGAAACTTGTCATATTACGTAGATCATAGAAATTCACTAAAGAAGGGATAATTTAGCATATTTGCCTGAAGTCTTAGTATCAATTTCTCTTTCACAGGAATGGGATTTAGAAAGTTTTCATGAGAATGTGAGATTCTCGTGAATCTCTATGAAATCTACCTCTGTCTTTTCACTTTTATATCAAGAGCTAGCAATTCTGAGTTTCCTTTAGCAGATTTTAAAAACGATTAGTTATGAAATATAGTAAATACCAAAGTAAGTAGTAAACCTGCCTTAGTTGAGAAATGTGACTAAATCAAAGTACTCTCCAAGTTCAGTGAGCTTTCCTATTGTACACAAACAATTATTGATTTGGACTATTTATATAGTTTGTAGTTTTTTTTGAGGTTTGTTGCTGTGATGATAAATATTTTTTAAGTATAACTATGTCCCAGGCAATATTTGGAACATACTTGTACTAAAAATTATTCATTGTTTAGCTGAAATTCACATTTGACTGGGTACCCTATATTTAACATGGGAACCCTACCTGGCTTATAAATAAGAAAGTAAATCTCTAATTATTACCTATAAAATGGGGTCTGTCAAAGCCAAAAAAAATGGAGGCTTCATATTCCTATAAAAACAGTTTCTACTTTTGGAGTTTATTCCTAGAAACTCCTATGAAAAGAAAGTTTCCACTTGAGAAACTTAAAATGGCATAAAAAAGGATTGGTAGAGCAGAAATCATAAGCAAATATATGAAAGCTTCCTATAATTACAGAGATAAAACAATAAAGGCAGCACATTAAACAAAAGTTGCCAGTAATATTTTAAATAATTTCCAATTGTTATCCTTTACCAACTAGAACATTTTCAGGATTGTCCTTAGTTAACAAGTTTGAGATTCTTATAAATTAATTTTATTTTGTTGTAATTAAGATGCATAATGAGGAGTCCCTCCCTCATGGCCTCCCTCCACTCCTCTACCTGGACTTCATTCAAATGCTCATTGTCTTTTTGATTTTAGGACTCATGTTCTTGACTGCTACTTCTTGGGTTTCACAGAGACACAGAGTAACTTGCAAACTTGACTTAGAAGATCAATGGGATCCTTTAGTTATTAAAGGCACCATAGCTGAGTAAAAAAAGAATATAGATAACATTTATTGTGTACCTACTATGTGCCTCATACAATATTAAAAGATTTATAGGCAGGTTTATTGAATGCTTATCACTAATTTTTAGTGTATTAATGTAATATCCATTGTACACATGTTAAGCTATTTATCAAAAACCTTGTTCCTAGCCCAGAGTTGCTCCAATTTTAACTTCACCAGAACAGAGCAAAACGTTCTGTCCTGGCTCCAAATGTTACTTTTAAACATCTGGGCAACCTCTCCACAGGGAAATGGAGGAATAAAGGCTCGCTTTCTTTTATCTCACTTAAGGCTGTATTTTAAAATCCTCTTTGCTCACTCAGACTTTGTATTACCCTTCTTCTTTCTTTTCACTTCCTAATATCTCTTTGCCCCCAGTATTTTTTATAAATATGTCCAATGAGCATGACTAGATATCACTATGTAATTTGATTCTCAAGATGAGAAAGAAATATATAGAAGTAAACTACATGTGCTATAACAGAATTTTGTCCTAGGCTGCCTTGAGTTGACTAGTAAATAATGTAGAGGAGATGTTTAGGATAATTTCATTAAGCTAATCTTTTTGTACCCAGTCTAAAATGCCACCTCAATTCTCTCTGTCAGTTATGTGACATGTCAAACCAGGAAACCAATTTTGAGTCCAAATTGATCAGTGTGAGGTGCCTGGGTGGTTCAGTCAGTTAAGCATCCGTCTTTGGCTTGGGTCATGATCTTGTGGTTTGTGGGTTCGAGCCCTGTGTCGGGCTCTGTGCTGACAGATAGCTCAGAGCCTGGAGCCTGTTTCAGATTGTGTATCTCTCTCTCTCTCTGACCCTCTACTGCTTATGCTGTCTCTCTTTCAGAAATAAATAAAACATTAAAAAATTAAAAAAAAAAACCAAATTGATCAGTTGAATGTGAGAGCAATTAACTCAAATTTTGGAAATGGATAAACTCGGAAAGCCCAAAAGAGAACTGTTCAGTAAACCATATCTTCTCTCAGTTAAATGGTACCCTCCTCCCCTCCTTCCCCCCCGCCACAGACACACAGTGCTCTAGTTCATTTCTCATTGTCTTTTGCTCTATAGGACAAATTCTAACTTACTTCCAATGTTTTTCATGTCTTTTTAACAGTATATTACTATTTCGATCTGATTATTTTGGATCCTAAAAGATTTTTTTGCCTTCTCTCATCAATCTGTTTTCTGTTTTTGCCTAGTCATAAATGTCACTGTGTAATGTATTTGTATAAATTGTATAAAACAATCTTCTAATTGTTTTATATTGGCTGCTTTTTCTGGAATTTAAACTGTGTTTTTTAGGAAAAAATTCTGATTCTTCTTTACCTTAAAGATAGCTATTTTAGTCTCCATGTTAGCTCCAGTGTCCCTCTACTTTTATCAGTCCTATTTGGCTGTGCGGTCTGTTTGTTATGCAAAATACCAATGTGAATTCACAATTTAAATTTTAATAATATCATCAAAAAAAATTTTAAGCTTGTCCTCAAATTCTTAGAAGAGGCACTGGTAAGTTAAAGTTGCTAGTAGTTTAAGGTAATCTATTTCTTTTAATTTCCTAAAACATGAGATTGCTCAATAGCTATATTTTCCTGGCAAATGACAATTGAATAATAACCAGGGGCCTCCCACAGAGAACACCTATTCTATCAGAGTGAGGAATCTTTTGTCTTCTGATTCCATCCAAGGAGTCTGCAACCCCACTAGACTATTTAGCCAAATATCTTTTTGTTGACATTTCAATTTGGTTTGTAAATTTCACTTGGATATCTATGGTAATTTTCCTTCTATTTTTTCCCACTCTGATTCACTCTTTGGTAGTGTTGGTTTTGTAGAAGATGATGAAGGTTTTTTTTTTTTTTTTTTTTGGAGCATTGGAAAGAGGAGCTTGAAATTTAAAAATATTCACATGTAAGCAGATTCAGAAATTAATCTACAGGGACTTTTTTTCTGGCATTTTCCTATATTGTATGAATTTTTATTATTACACAATGGGCAATACAATATTCACGATAGGTTAGCTCTTGATTAATTGAAGCTTTCAAATTTTGTGTAATTTAAGTATACAACAACTTTTATGTAAATTAAGGGGAGTAAGCAATGGATGTCACGGTGTACAGAGTAGTTAGAAATCCTTTAATGGGTTGTGAATCATGCTTAATTGGGGTAGGGAGAAAATAGGGATGGTTCAGAAATGATCTCTAACAGTTATTTCTTGCTTCTGCTGCAACTGATTTAACCAGTATTGGATCTCTATCAGCAGATTTTATCACTGTCCTTCTTTAATCAAGTGAATGCACTAAATAGTGCATTAAGGGGGTTCAGAATAACAGCAGTGATAACTAACACTTTCAAGGTAGCTATATGCCAGACCCTTTACATGTATAAACTTATTTAGTCTTTGTAATACCCCTATCAGTACGTAAGCACTGTTGTATCTAATTTGCAAGTAGGAAAACTGAAATCCAGGGAGGTTAGGTTACCTGCCCAAGTCATCCAGGTAAGTCATCTGGGATTTGAATCCAGGCAGTCAGGCTCCAGAATCCATGGTTATAACCACAACCCTAGTTTTCTATAGGACGTTTAACAAAATGTTTGTTGATAGTATTTTGTGAATAGAGTAGAAAGCTATAGGCTGAATGATAATGTAATTTAGTGGATTTATAATTGGTTGAATGCCTACACCCATGGGTACTTGGTCAATATTAACTTAAATTGAGGCTCTAGGACTCTGCAATGACTTGGAGAGAACATTAATGACTTGGCTATTAGATTTGTAGATGATATGAAGTGGAGATCATAAATACATACGAAAATATAATTAAGATAAATCTCAATACCTAGGCCACATCCCACACAAATAAATCAGAATCCCTAGGAGTGCTACACAGGAATAATATTTTTAAAGTTTCCAGGGTGATTCCAATGTGCTGCCCCAGTTTGAACCACTGTTTTAGAAAGATGAACCAACTCCAACATGGTCAGTTTCAACTACAGTAAATGAAAAGGGAGAGAGAAAAGTTGTAGGAGTATTGAACTATCAACTCACATTGAGTCAAAAGCATGATAGAATTGCCCCCTACAGTCTTAGTAATATCTTAGGTGGGACTAGAAGAAATAGAATAGCTGTAACAGTGAAGTTTCTTCAACTGGTCAGAGCATTCCTGGAGTTTGGGAGAGATGCAGAGAGCCTTAGGTGCTTTCATTTGAGAGTGACTGCCATTGGCCAAGGTGCACTGAATGCTCTGTCAGGCAGAAGAGATCATCAGAGGATTTGTTATAACATTTGAGTTATAGTGGACTTTTTCCTGCTTTTTGTTTGAATTATTTTTTCTTTTTCTTTTTTAAAAGTATAATTAACATACAGTGTTAGTTTCAGATGTATAATGTAATCATTCAACAATTCTATACATGACTCAGTGCTCATCACCATAAAAACATTCTTAATCCCATTTATGTCACCCACCCCCACCGATTACCCTTAAATTATAGTTTTTCTTTTTAAAAATTTTTTTTAATGTTTACTTTTGAGAGAGAGAGACAGACAGACAGACAGACTGTGAGCAGGGGAGCAGCAAAGAAAGAGGGAGACGCAGAATCTGAAGCAGGCTCCGGGCTCTGAGCTGTCAGCACTGAGTGCAACATGGGCTTGGACTCATAAATCAGGAGATCATGACCTGAGCTGAAGTCGGAAGCTTAACCGACTGAGCCACCCAGGCACCTCTTGTTTTTCAATAAAGATTTCACGTAAAATTAAGATCAATGGATGGGCTTATCAAGAAGAAAGATTTTCATGTTATATAAAGAATTTCCTAATGGAGCTGTCTGAATATGAGGAGATTTCTTTTTTGAACATAGTACATATCCCTGATTGGTGATACTGAAGCAAAAGGCAGAATTTGACTTAGATGTGTGATAGAGGAGAATAAAGATTGGATAGATGTTTAAAGAAGATGATCTTCCAACTTTAGACTCTATAATTACAGGAACATGTTAAATTAATAAGGTAATATATCAGTGAGGATTCATTCATTACATTAGTTCTGTGTCTAGGAAAAGCAGTGGAGCAGTGTTATGGGGGAGTTTCAAGCATTCTGAGTTCCAAAGCCCAGGTCAGCCACAGCTTGTCTGTATGACCAGGCAATTTGGAAAGTGTACGTCTTAGTTTCCTTAGCTGTAAAACAAGAATAATAATCGATTCCACTGCATGGACTTGGTACAAAGATAAGTGGGGATAATATATATAAAGTTCTTTGAATGACAAACTGAGGGAAAGTGGGAAGAATATGATATTATCAGAAGTTACAGTAAAAGCTGTAAAGTCACCAATGATGATTTTATGGTTTGGCACGAGTTTAAGTACTCAGTAAATGTAGCCCTTTATTATTTACAAACTATCTTTCTCTTATTATAGCTGAATTCTAGTAAAAATTAGAGTCTGAAAGATAAAACCAAAAGCAGGTAAATACTAGTGGGGGCGTACAGCATAGGAGATTCCATGATGTGGCACAGGATGAGCGGCTTTGGGTGGGCGCAGGCCCCATAAAGACCTGGGGCTAGATAGGGAAGGGAGATTTTAAAAGGGGATTGAGGAGCCTAATTGCTTATATTCATCACCTATTTCCATCTGTTAATTCATTTGATCCTTACCATAACACTGGGAAGTAGGTAAAGTAGTATTTGCTCATTATACTAATGATAAATCAGCACCTGAGCAGTGACTTGCTAAAGAGCAGAACTAGCAGTCAAACCCAGACCTCTTGAACCTGCACTCCTGCAGCCTCCAGACATCATACCAGCTTCTGGCTACTTCTCTGGGCAGCCCAGCTTGAACGTTAAGTAAAGCGGACTTACCAGTTGAGAATAAACAATGCAATGAAGTTTGGATATGAAGGAAAAATGTGTAAAGGGAGTGAGCTGTGAATCAAATTTAGTCCAAGGATAAAATTTTAAAGCTTTCCTGTTGATTGGAAGACAGCTTATAAAGAAGGTTGGAATGATAATTAAAAGCTCAAGTAGTAACCTTACCAGTCAATGATGTTAACATTATTATCACATTTTATAGGATCTGAATACTTAAAGGGCTCTCTGTGTAATATAATTAACCATCCTTAACACATCTCATACTAAAGGGCAAGCTTCTTTAGTATGGTATAACAAATCCAACAGTTAATAAGAATCACCATGTATTAAAAGTTTAATGATTCACTGAGTTGGGGGAGGAGAAAGTTTGTGCTTTAAGTCTGTTAATCAAAAGAAGAGCTTCACCAGATCTACAAAACAATGGATAGAAGACAGGCTATAATTTATTTTTTCAGACAAATAAGTTCTGCAAGTTCCCAGAATAAGTATCAAATAAAATAGTCTTATAAATGACTCTGCATACTCTTACCGCAATAAATATAGATTATAAATATAGATGAGTCACTTAAAATGATTTTTCATTCGATCAGAATCTTTAATCTTCAGCAGTAGTTGTCATCATGCTTCTTGCTAACCAAGGTACTATATTTATTTTCCTTATCACATCTGAGTATGTTTATGAAATGTAAAAATAAATTAGATTAGTAAAGTATATTAAAGGAACACGGTCTTTACCCAAAGTTAACCATTTTTATATCCAATACATATTCTATTATTGTATTTACCACAATATATATGAACTATTGTTTTTTAAATATCGTTCTCTTCTACTAGACTGCTTGGGAATAGGAACCGTGTTCTAATTCTTTTAAATATGTGAAAGTCATTACAACACTTGGCACATAGTAAATGATATACTTAAAACACTTAACAGATAAGAACCTTGAATACAGGACCTGTGACTGCTTGTGTGGAACTCAATAAATATGATATTGCTGCTCATAAAAATATTATTTAATTAAAAAACAGTGACACACTTTTTCTTACCAGATGGGCAAGATCAAATCTTACAATAATATAGTGAGTTAGCAAATGTATGGGTGCAGAAGCACTCTAGTTCATTGTTGGAAGGAGCGTAAATTCACTCATGTATTTGCCAGAGCAGGGTGGCAATAACTCTCAAAACTTAGAATGTGCATATCTTTTGACAAGCAACTCCACTATCCCAGATTTAGTCAGCATAAATGCTTGCATATATATACAAAGACACATAAAGCAATAAATTTTCTTACATATGTCTATAAAATATATAGGGTTTTATTGTAACATTATTTGAGTGGGAAAATGTAGAAAAAAAATAACCATTATAGGTGATGGTAATAATCATGGGTCATCCATGCAGTGTGATACTGTCTTAGGCTGCCTGGGCTGCTGTGACAAAATACTACAGGCTGGGTAGTTTATAAACAACAGAAATTTCTTTCTCATAGTTTTGGAGGCTGGAAGTCCAAGACCAGGGTTCCAGCATGGCCAGATAAGAGCCCTCTTCCAGGTTGCAGACTCTTTGTTGTATCTTCACGTGGCAGAAGGGGCCTGGGATCTCTGTGGGGTCTCTTTGATAAGAACATAAATCACATTCATGGAGAATCTACCCTCATGACCTAAGCAATTCCCAAAGTTCTCACCTCCTAATGCCATCACATTGGCCATTAGGATTTCAACATATGAATTTCAGCATTTCTAAAAACAGATATGGGCGGGGGGGCACCTGAGTGGCTCAGTTGGCTAAGCCTCCGACTTTGACTTAGGTCATGATCTCACAGTTAGTGGGTTCGAGCCCTGCATCAGGCTCTGTGCTGTCAGCTAGCTCAGAGCCTGGAGCCTGCTTCTGATTCTGTGTCTTCCTGTCTCTCTCTGGCCCTCCCCTACTCATGCTGTCTCTCTTTCAGAAATAAATGAAACATTTAAAAAAATTAAAAACAGATAAGGGATAATGCACAAGATATAAGTAAAACAAGAAATGTGCAGAAAAAATATATTTCCATAAAAGGTATGTTTGTATGTTTATGTGTATATGTATATACACATATATGTATACACATATATATCATATATATGTGTATACATATATATATATATAGGTAGAGAGAGAGAAGGGATAGGGAAGAAGGAGAAAGAAAGAAGGGATGAATCATTTCATAGGGGATCTGAGGACTGAGTTCAAGGTAGAATTGCTTTTGCCTTGATTCCTTTTTGTACTGTTTGAAGTAGACTTTTATTTAACTATTATACCCTTTTGTACTTTTGAATTTTTTAACATACTTTTGAGAAGTTTACTTTTGAAAATAACAGACATTTTCATATAAACAAATGAAAGATGAAAGAGGCAGAGGGAAAATGGCAGGAATGTGATGTGATTAAAAGTTATCACAGTAAAAGCTTGTAGGGTTGCCAGGTGATGACTTCATGCTTCTAAGCCACAGTTAATGGATGAGAAAAGCAGAAGCCATTTACCAGGTAATTGGATGATGATCCAGCTTATTGCCTTTTGTCCTCCCAAGTGTCTGCTCCGTATAAGTTCAAGGTGAAAAGCTGTTGTTTGGTCAACTCCTGAGCAGGTGTTGTATTGACCCTTTATGACCATTCCTGGTGTCCAGCCTTGGCCTACCTGATATTGTGTTTTTCCTTCCAGAACTTGCTAGAAATACAACCCTTAAGTACTCATGCTTGAACACAGTCACTTGAGTGTCTCTTCTATAAAATATTTTCACTTGTCTTAGTCTTCAGTGTCCATGTAAAACACCAGGGCCTTAGGGGACTTCTGCTTTATGAAATGAAAGCTTACAATGCAGGTCACACCACTATATTAAAAAGAAAGGAAGAAAGGCCAAAATTATGTTAAAATAATAGTAAGGCATGCCTTAAATCCACAAACATGACAGCATTCAGTGCTGCATTGACCTCACCCTGTTGTGCAGAGGGTATGTTTTTTAATCTCATACATTTAGTTCTTTGAGAAATACATAACACTGGGTGATGTTACCTTTGGGATTGTAATACAAAGTCATGATTTGACAATGGATGTCTTATCATGAATTCTTTTGCTCCTAAGGGTTTAATGCTGAGTTTGAATGTTAATTTAACTCATTCTTTTTGTTTAATAAGCTCAAAATCCCAGCTGAGCTGAAGTGGGAGTGATTTTATATTATATAAAATGTTAGCTTGCAGAAATGTGATATGAAGGACTTGGTTAATATTATGATCAGCTAACTATTGATTAACGACATTTCCTTCTGTCTTCTAATTGGTCTAAATTGGCTGTACTGCTGCTTTTTAAAAATATGCTCTTGCTTGCATTTTAAGATGATACTATTGGATTTTCACAGATATATATATAGATATATATACATCCTTCTCTGTTATGATCAACTGCATAATTACTGGCATTTATGCATTGCCTTCCCTGGATTAAAGGTAGTTTGTGTTTGTGAATCCATACAGAGCCAATTAGACACAAAAGCCATAATCTTAATCTCATTAGCACTGTGCTCTAATTGGCTAAGCTAACTAGATACAATCACTGTTGAACTAATGCTAATATCCTATGAATTTCCATCTTTCTCTGCCTCATAAAAATAGGAGCAGGAATAGATCAAGGAAAGATGTCTTACAAACTCTCCATGTTAGATTATTTTAATTTCAAAGAAGTGTCCAAGAATCAGGACAGATATTATAATACTCAAGCTACAAAGGCTGAACATTTATACAAAAAGGAGGTCTTAATTTAAATAAGTAAGTTTCTTTCCTTTGATGGGCATTATTTCTTTGTGTAAAGATTAGTGCGAAATGGTAGTCTGTTTGTGGTATGTCTGGAGGGTGGCTGTGAAGAACTGTCAGGAATCAGTGTTTGGCAAAGCAAACAAGGCAGTTGCAGAGGACACCTGTATGCAAGTCTCTGGGAGCCTTCCCAGTACCAGCTGCACTTTAGAAAAAGTTGGGGAACTTTTAAATAGTACTGATGCCCATGCTCCACCCTGATCAATTAAATACAAATTGCTGGCATGTGTGTTTTTAAAAGCTCTTCAGTTCTAAAACAACCTTTGAGAATCACTGGTTAAAGGGATTTGTGCTCTACTGTGCAGGTAATGGAGAGTCTTTGAAAGAAGCACCACAAATGAGTTGATTGTGAAAGAGCTGTTGAGAGTGTGATTATAGAGCACAGTGGCAAAGAGTTTGGGATTTGACACTAGGCAGCCATGATTTCAAACCCTGACCCTGACTTTTTACTAGCTGTGTAGGAAAGTTCCCTAACCTCTCTAAACTCAGTTTTGCATCTGTGAAATGTACCTCTTTGGGTAGCAGTGATGATCAAAGTTACACATGCTACAGAACCTAGCATGGTACTTAGAAACATAATAATTGTGAAAAATTAGAACAGAGTACACTGTTTGTACACTTGCAGTCTTGGTTACCTCTTTTGTGCAGAATGGGAACAATGTTAGCCAGATCTGAACATTACAGGTTGAAAACCAATGTATGCATATTTCATTTGATGAAACCAGTGGGTGGCAGAAATTCTTTCAAACTTAATTGCACTTTTTATTTTGTGCTTCTTCTCCTTTATTTTGTCAGTATCCTTTCTCTCTTTGTGGCCTAAGAATTTTTCTGTTACTTCACATTAAACCTCCTGTCTATAAAGTCCATTCCTAATCTTTCATTCATTCAGGTGTTTATTCAATAGTATTTATTAAGCATTAATTTCTTCCTAAATTCTTCTTTTATCAGTACACAAGCTGTACTGTATTATGGTCATTGATTTGTAAATTAATTCATGGTTTTGAAACATTTTATTGTAGATTTAATATTTTAAATTAGGTCTATGCTTCCAAGCCAACTAAGCACTGGGGGAAGGGGATGGAAATGTCAGAACAGTAATGTACAATTTCCATAGGAAGAATCAAAATTCATACTAGTAATAGAAAGTAGTAAAGAAAAGGGAAAAGAAGTAGAATCTAAAAAGTCAAGATTATATACTGAAATGTTTCCATTATGGTGAAGTCAGCATTAACTTCTTTTCTAGAATTAAGTTTCATGGAAGAAAGTCTTCTTAGGGACTAGGAGAGTAAGGGAAGATGCCATTTTAAACTCTTTATAGCTGACAGTTGTATAACTTATCATCAAAATGAGACCCTTTTTAAGTTATTCATGATTATGCCAGGACCCAGGCTTAAACTCAGCTTGCTTCCTACTGGGATATATGGTCACTCTAATTAGGGGTATAGACAATGTTAGAATTTTCCCAGTGCAGGTGTTAAATAGATCCAACAAGAATCCAGATATAGTTAGATTTAATGATTTAGAAATAACAATTAAAGCAATTTCAGCCTTGGAACACTATGGTATTCAATCTTTCACCTTCCTGATTGTTCCCTGTCCCTTGGAATATGTAGGAAATTGGAGAAGGCAAGTATTTCATGTAAACATGATGCAATGTGAAAAATAAGAATGAAATTGGGTGAGAAGCTGTACTAGTTAAATATACCTCTCTAAATGAAAATGCAAGGCTTACCCGCTTGATTTTTACTCAGATTTTACCCCTGTATTCTTGCAGATGTTGGGAGGTTTACAATGGTTTACAAATTCCATTTTCTAAGACCATTTTGCACCCTTTAGATTCTGTTCTCATGAAATCTTGGACAAGATTGGGTCCACTTCCAGCTGTCTCAAACTGAGTTTAATCACCAGGAAAGTTCTGTTGATTCTCAGTGATGTTTGCTTGATTAATTCAGCTCTAGCTGTGGTGTCTTCTTACCTATGTGTCTCAATGTGTCCTAGAAAATTAAATGTTTCCTTTTGGTATTTGGGAGAAACTTGAACTAAAAGGAAATTTGATTTCCTCTTTTTTTAGTATAAAAGAATATTTTCATTAGTTTTCTTTAATCCAGTTTTTACTCTAGTGTAAATATTTTATATGAACTATATTTCATCTGAAGTCATATTTTAACTCCACAATGTGACTAGAATTTAACCTTTTCTCTTCCTGATACTCTAAAAGAAGAATCACCAAGGATTCCCCCTTTTTTTTTTTATTTATTTCTAGGAGAGAGAGAGAGAGACAGAGAGAGAGAGAGAGAGAGACAGAGAGAGAGAGAGAGAGAGAGAGAGACAGCCTGAGCAGGGGAGGGTCAGAGAGAGAGAGGGAGATACAGACTCTGAAATAGGCTCCAGGCTCTGAGCTGGCAGTCAGCACAGAGCCCTTTGTGGGGCTCGAACCCACGAACCGCGAGATCATGGCCTAAGTGAAAGTCAGACGCTTAACCGACTAAGCCACCCAGGCGCACCTCTTCCTGATATTCTAAAGTATAAACTACATGATTCTTTTTAGAAGACATTACTTTGGGGGTTAGACTTAAGAGAAATTTAGAAATGATTTGTGCAACACTTGTTTAATAATTTTGAATCATTTCCTAATTAATCTTTTATCAAGAATTCATCTCTAAATAAATAAACAAACACACTTAAAAAAGGAGGAGTGCCTGGATGGCTCAGTCAGTTATTGTCCCACTCTTGGTTTCGACTCAAGTCATGATTTCACAGTTGGTGAGTTTAAACCCCATGTTGGGCTCTGTGCTGACAGTGTGGAGTCTACTTGGGATTCTCTTTCCCTCTCTCTCTGCCCCTCTCCTGTTCTCTCTTTCTCTCTCAAATAAATTAATAAACTAAAATAAGAATTCATAAATGGGTTTTAAAAGCATAAATACATAAAGTAACATGACCATTTTTGAAGAGTATTTTCACACTAATTTCTATCACTCATACATTAAACTAGCTTTTTTTTTCTATCCCAGAGTCCTCCCAAGTGAGAGTTTACAGATGTTGACTTCAGCATTAAAGACTATAATTTGCTAACCAATATTAAGGATTTCTGATGACATCAGTTCTTTGGAAAGAAAGTGCAACATATTGAGACCAGATAATAGTAGACTTAAAACTAAAGTTATTTTTAGAAATAGTTACACAATAATAATGCTGCTTTGTTTTGGGCCAATTTGTCTTAACTATGAGAAAGAGAAAAAGTTTAAGACCCAAACTTCACAAATGTGGATCTTTCACCCTGATTGCTCCCTTCCATATAACAGAGGTCATGATTTGGCTCTTCTGGATTCATATCTTGAGGCTGCTTTACCTGACTTTGAGATCTTGAGTAAGTCATATTAAGCCTCCGGGCTTCAAATTTCTCATCCCTCAAAGGAGAGATTCAGACTACATTTTTAGTACTCTTTATGAACCGCTTAAGCTGAAAAATTCTCAGGATATTTTTCATATTCATTATATATCAGCTCTTTCAGCATTTGCATAGATTTTTGAAGGTGGATTGCATTTGTACTTTGAAAAAAGAGAAGAAAATTTGCAATGTGTTTTCAGTTTCTCCAGAATTAGCTGCTATAAGAACATGAAGAATTAAATGAGAGAATATTATTGAGATAACTATGCTGCAGGAGTTTAGTCGAATGCATTTTATTCAGGCAGATTTCTGATTTCTGAGTCAAACCTGACAAAAGGGTAGTTGCTCTCTGAGAATGGGGATGAGCTGCTTTTGTTTTAAGATTCAGGGCATTTTTTGTGATTGTGATGCTCTTCACAAATATCTTAAAGTGCCTATCTTATTTGTTATCTTCAATATGCATGTATTTTACTACTAAATTCTTTTTATAGACTTCACAAAAATGCCCCAGTGATGTGATTAGTCACCCAATGAAAACCTACTGCCTCCAAGCTAGTCTAGGCATCTGCTCACAAGGAAGATTTCTTCAATGTTCAAAATAAATCTTTTCAGTCACTTTATGGTAGCTTTGATGTGCTCCATATGGCTTAAATATATAGAATTTAGGTGTGACATGTTGTTTTTCCATGGTGGTTTTTCACAACAGTTTTTATTTGGACATGTTCATCGGTTACATTTTTAATCATATAATTCCCAATTCATCCTTGCTTATGTATAATTCTAAGTTCATAAAAATAAAAGTTTTATCTAAGCAGTAACAGTCTGTATTTATAGTCTGCTTAAATAGATTATAAATATTTTTGGGTGGTGAACATTATTGCTTTTCCTCATAATTAATCCTTAAAAGGTCAGAAGTAGTAATTTATTATGATAGCCATTATGTACTTTTCAGATATAATTTTCCCAATTATGCAGGACTTTTCCCAAGTGTTTCATTATGAGGTAATTCATGCTATAGGATCCTAATATTGCTAAGCTAACACAATTCCCTTTGAAAGTTCTGTGGACTAGAAAATAATTCAGTTTTATTTTACATTGTATGGAGTGTTATTTTTTGGAAAAGTAAAACTGATGGATATTTTAAGTAGGATAATTTAAGTTAGAAGTCATTTTAATATATTTTGATTTTATAAAAATAATAAAATCATGGAAATCGAAGTGTTACCTGATAAATTATCTTTTTTTTTCCTGCTATGCTCAAAGGCAGCTGTGATCTATATTTAATGTTAAGTATTTGTTCATTCATTTGAACAGATTACCTCAGTCCAGGTGTTTCATGAAACACTCACATGAAACTCTATTTGCTCTAAAGGATTAATATTTCAATATGAAATGCCATGCTGATTTATTTTTTTATATAAAAAATTTTAAATATATATTTATTTTTGAGACAGAGAGAAACTGAGCAAAAGCAGGGAGGGCCAGAGAGAGGGGGAGACATAGAATTGGCTCTGAGCTGACAGCTCAGAGCCTGACATGGGGCTCAAACTCATGAATCACAAGATCATGACCTGAGCCAAAGTTGGACACTTTACCAACTGAGCCACCCAGGTGTCCCTGCCATGCTGATTTAAATCATAGCAGAGTACTTGGGTTGAAGTGATGTGGCTTCTGGTCTCCTTTTTGCATTAAATGGCCCAAAATGCCATGGTTTAATGTGGTTTAATGTCTTCATCCTTAGAATAAGGAAAATGATATCTGCTCTATAGAACTTAACAGTGATTCTATGCCTATTACATGAGATTACATCTATGAAAATTGTTTATAAAGCACAAGGGCAGTATCATTATTAATATTATTTCCTCTTCCTCATCATCATCATTACAAATCATTTATTCAAGAAACAGAAGTAGCTCATATTTTTCTGGCTCCTTTGTTACTAATATTGGACTTGACCCTCATGAAGTAATATAGAAAGTCTAAAATAGGAACAGTAAAGAGTGACATAATAAAAATGCTGTACCACCAATTTATTGAGGTCTTACCATGTGCCAAACATTGTGCTAAGTCCTGTATATATAAAATCACTTTCAATGTTTAAAAAATTGCTGGGACCTTAAATAATGGTAACTAATTTATTAGGGCAACGAGTAGAGAGATTTTAATGAGGGGAAATACCCAGAATATCAAAGGTGACCTTCCACACTCTTCCTTTTTTAAATTGTTATTTCATATTTGTTGTAAGAAATTTTTAAAAAGCTGCTATGGAGAGTGGGTTTGAAATGATCATTATCCACAAGAATGCAAAAGAAGGAACTACAGCTTAACTCTAGGGAAATAAGCAAATGCTATAGCTGTAAGATTTCATTCCATACATCTCTTCCTGTAAGGTTGTTAGGTAGTGTGCTATTTGTCTAGATTATCCTACTTTCATTTTTCAAACATTTGTACATATATAAGGATTCTTACATTTGGAAAATCTGGGATTCTTTGTCTGAAATATCTCATCAAATTGGAGCATAGTAATTGCTATCAAATATTTATTTTCTTAACGTTTCTTAATGTGCATAATAATTTCTTGCTAAAGTTCTGTGCTTCCAGTTGTTGGTTTTGCACCATTTCTTGTCAGTTTCACACCCTAGAGCAGTGTGAAACTGACAGAGATAGAGAAATAGAGAACATTTTGACTATATACCAAAAATACATAGTGTAAAAACCCAATGCCTTAATTTAATGCATCCAGAGAAAATGTCTAAAATGACCTAATGTGACAAAGGGGAAATATAAGTACATTTATATATACGCACACACACATTTACACATATACAGACATTCATCTATATGGCGGGTAATTTTAAGATAATTAGAACCTGTTATTGACTATACAAAGTATGTAAAAAAAAAGCAGTATGCCATTTATGACTAACCTTTTCACTGAAAATTGACAACTCTCCTAGGTTAATTTCACTTGACATTTCTAAATGCTTAGGTGTTTAGAAATTAGATTATTTGATTGAACAGTACACACTGAACCTTTAATCACAGAAGTATTTTTCATCATACTGAAGTTTTGAAAAATATGTCTGTGTAGTTCTTGATCTAATGGGTGAAATTGAATATTCGTTCTATTAATTTAACTAATGTTGCATAGTTTCCCATAGTAGTTATATTAATTCATTGTAGTGCTCACTTGTTTACATGTATTATGAAAATTCCCCAAAACCGTATATGTGTATATCCTTACCAATAGTGGTATAGATTCAGAATTCATTTCAAAATACATATTGATCATTAAATAACCTTATTTTATACAGAATTAATGTTTTAAATGATAAAAATTATTAAGAATCTTTTATAAAAATTATTTATTTATATGTGAAGCCCTGTTATGTGCATCAAGGACAATAAATATCTTTTCTTTCCTCCCTAATGTCCCAGCTACAGTTTAAAGAGAAGTCATTTATGAGAATTTGGCTTAAAGGGTCAAAGCAATTATTAACCTTTTAAAAAGAGCCTCCATTTCAATATTTCTATTCTGAAAAGCACTACCTCACCTTTATCTGCTGGTCTTGAACTGAAACTATATTTGAATAATGTTCAGTAAATATGATTTCTAATATTATAAGCATTATGCGAATCAATGTATATGAATGGCTGTGTTATATAAATTCTTAAAAATCAATTCCTAACATGTTTGTTAACTGTTTTCAGTTTATTTCCTAATGGGACAAATTATAGAGTGATTCTGCCATGGAAGGCATGTTTGGAAGAATCTACATATATAAATATATTTTTTTTAATGTTTTCTTATTTTTGAGATTGAGAGAGTGTGTGCAAGTGTGAGGGGCAGAGAGAGAGAGGGGATCTGCGCTGACAGCAGAGAGCCTGCTGTGGGGCTTGAATTCACAAACTGTAAGGTCATGACCTAAGCCAAAGTCAGACGATTAACCGACTGGGCCACCCAGGTGCCCCTTTATATCTAAATATTTTTTAAATGCCATTTCGATTTAACCTTTAAATGATTTTGTATAATTTGGTAGGTTTTGCTCTTTATAACTATGTTAGCATATAACCTTTTATTCAGTTTTCTGATGACTTTAAACCACTTTTTGAATTGTCACTGACAAGAATATACTGTTATAGGATATACTATTTTTTATATAGTATATAAGCAGTGATATTTGTGAGTCCTTGATTTTACTATTATTATTTGGGCCCAAATTGATAAACAAAGAAATTTAGCCTAATTAATATTTTAAGGAAATAGATTATTTTTTAATGTAAAATATAAAATATTTTCAAAATGTATGTAAAACATAGCTCTAATTTTGAAAAGCTCAAATTCCCATATATCTATCACTTAACTCAAAAATAAAACCTTACCTTAGATGCCCCCTACTTCTTTCTTACTGCCTAGAAGTAATTCTTTTCTAGAATTTTGTGCCAATTATTTCTTTTGCTTTTCTTTATAGCTTACCACTAAATATGAATGTCTTTAAAATATTTAGTTTTTACCTATTGTTACATAATCTTCCATTAACATAATTTTTGAGATTTCTGTTTTTTATACGTAGCTGTAGTTTATTCAGTTTTGATATTCTTTTCTATTCTTTCATATCTCCAATTTATTTATACATTCAACTGATGATACACAGTTTGATTATCACCTTTGTTTCTTAATTTGATTTAGAAGCAGTATTGTTTTGAACATTCACATATGCACAGTTTTCTCTAGATTATATATTTACCTTCTGTAGGGGCATAACCTTTCCAGAAAGTGGAATTTAGGTCACAAGAGAAGTACGTTTCAACTTGAAATGGTAATTTTACATGTTTTGCTCATGCTGTAATCCCAGAGTAGTATAAAATGCATTGTATATAGTCAATATATACTGAATGAATGAACAAATGCCGAACTATTTTCCTAAGGTGAGGTATCACTTCATATTCCGACCAACAGCAGAGGAGCATTCCATTGTGTTACCTCCTTGGCATTGGCAATACTTGAGACTGTCTGACTTTTTAAAAATTTTGACAATCTAGTGGTTGTGAATGCTGTCTCACTGGGTATTTAATTTGCAAATCCCTGATAACTAGTGAGCTATAGCATCTTTTCATGTTTATTGGCCATTTGTGTTTCCTCTTCTGTGAAATTCCCATTCATATTCAATTACCACTTTTGAGTCATTAATTTTTTTAAAACAATGTATTTGTAGGCAGTTATTTATATAGCATAAGTACTATACTAATCCTTTTCAGTTTCCTAGGTTGCCAGTATATTCTCAGTTTACAGCTTCAGTTTTCACTGATTTTAGTGTCTCTTGTTAAAGTTAATCCTTAACTTTAATATAATCACATTTCTAATGCTTTTATGCTTTGTGCTTTTTGTGTTCTGTTTAAGAAGTCTTTCTTCTCTACTCCAAGGTCATCCAGATCCTAACTATATTAACCTTCTACAAGTGCTATACTTTAGCTTTAAATCTTTCATCTACCTGGAATTGTTTTTATACATTGAATTTTATGCAGTTTTCTTTCTTCCATATAAATACCCAATTATTCCAGAGTCACGTAGTGATGTATTTTCTTCTCCCCACAGGTTTTCAGTACCCACTGTGTGAAAAGTTAAGTGTCTGTATATCCTAATTTTTTTCTAGATTCTCTATTTTGTTCCACTGGCTAATTTTCTGTCCTTATACCAGATCTGTTTTGCCCTAATACTACAGGCTTCCCAAAACTCTTTCTAACTAATTCTGCCAAACACTTTTTTTTTCCCTTCAGGAATTTTATCTATCTCAGCCATTTGCTCTTCTGTACTACTGTTGAGTCTTCTTATCCAATAGCGTCATCTACCACATTCAGTTTATCTCTTCTTTTTTGTCTTTATATAAAGCTTTAGGGCTGCCTGGTGGTTTAGCCAGTTAAGCATCTGACTTTTAGTTTTGGCTCAGATCACGATCTTATGGTTTGTGAATTCTAGCCCCATGTGAGGCTCAGTGCTGAGTCTGCTTGAGATTCTGTCCCTTCCTCTTTCCTGCTCTTCCCCACTCATGCTTTCTCTCTCTCTCCCAAAATAAATAAATTAACTTTTAAAGAAGTCTTTATATGAAGTTGTATGCTTTTATTTAAAATGGATGGGGGTGCCTGGGTGGCTCAATTGTTGAGAGTCCGACTTCAGCTTAGGTTGTGATCTCATGGTTCATGAGTTCAAGCCCCACATCCGGCTCACTGCTGTCGATACAGAGCCCTCTTCAGATTCTCTGTCCCTCTTGCTCTGTCCCTTCCCCATCTTGTGCTCTCTGAAAAACAAACAAAACATTTTTTTTTTAAAAAGGACTATATTAAAAATGCCTGAAACTTTTTTTTGTTAGATGCTTTTTATGTAATCATATCATCTTACAAGTAGTATCTGTTTTATGTTGTCTATTCTTTATACTTTGTACTTTTTTTTTGTTTTATGCTGAGAAGAAATGGTAATTTAAACAAATTGGTAATTTAAATAGGAATGGTCAAAGTGTACATTCTTGCTTTTATTACTTTTTATTTTAAATGTTTTAATACTCAGTATTTTTTAGTTTTATTGAGGTAAAATTGACAAATAAAATTGCAATATATTTAAAGTACACAGTGTGATAATTTGATATACATTGTGAAAGGATTCACATGATCAAGTTAATTGACACATTAATCACCTCATGTTTATCTTTTTTTGGGTGGAGAGAGAACACTTAAGTTCTACTCTCAGAAAAATTCAGTTATGCAATATAGTATTACCAACTATAGTGACCCTCTTGACATTAAATTATTACTCTTGGTTGAATGTTTGTATCCTTTTAGCAACCTTTCCTTATTTCCTCCTACATCAGCCCCTGTCAATCACAATTCTACTCTCGGTTTCTAGGAGTCTGGCTTTTATTTATTTTTCTAGATTCCATGTGTAAGCGATACCATGCAGTATTTATCTTTCTCTGTCTAGATTTTTTTCCTTAGCATAGTGCCCTAATGCTGTGAAATTTATCCATGTTGTTACAAATAGCAGGATTTCCTTCATTTATAAGGCTGAATAATATTCCATTTATCTAGCTCTGTCTCTAATTTCTCTAGAAAGAGGCAGATCTAGAGATAGATATAGGTGTCACAAACCTTTGTGATTTTCCAAGCCACTATCTTTTTTCTTAGTCTCCCAGTGGTTGAGGGCATGCCAAAACTTGTTGGTGCTTCAGAGGAAAATTGCAGTCAGCACAAAGATGCAGTCCTGTTCAATGTGGGTGTTTTCTCAATTGTCCAATGTGTAGGGGTCACTCAGCTAGTTTCTGGATTTCCTTCAGAGGATATTGCTCTTTGTATAGCTGTACAGTCGGTGCTTCTGTGGAAGGGAGGAAATTCAGGAGCCTCATATGTCATCATTTTGGTCCAGACACCCATTTTCTGGTAGTTGTAAAGGGGCAGAAGAAAGCAAGTCCTGTAGAAGTGCTTTTGCCTTTATTCCTGATCATACAGGGAATACTTTTAAATTTTAACAAGAAATATGAGATTTTTTCATATAGATCCTAAAAATTATTATGAAATTTCCCTTTTATTACTGGTATGCTAACATACTTTATTATAAATGATATTGTATCTTATTAACTACTTTTTGTGTTTATTAAAATGATCATATGGTTTTAATTTTATTATATATGTGTATATGTAATTAATTTTCTAATTAAATGAACTATGAATTCTATGTACATGTGCCTAGCTCATAATATTTAACTTTTAATCCACTGCTGAATTCAGTGAGCTAGTACATTTTATTTTTTTAATGTTTTTATTTCTTTTGGGGGGGGGCAGTGGGGCAGAGAGAGAGGGGGACAGAGTTTCTAAGGCAAGCTCTGTGTTGACAGCAGAGCCTGTTGTGGGACTTAAACTCACAAACTGTGAGATCATGACCTCAGACAGTGAAGTCAGACACTTAACTGACTGAGTCATCCAGGTGCCTCTAGTAAGCTAATATTTTTATGATTGTTTAATCTGTCTTCAGGAGTGAGACTATACTAAATTTTTCTTGTGTTATCCTCATATGCTTTTGTTATAGGATATACTAGTGTCATGAGTTGAGGGATGTACACATCTTCCTCAACTTACAGTGGGGTTACATCTTGATAAACCCTTTGTAAGTTGAAAATATCATGTCAAAAATGCATTTAATATGCTTAAGCTATTAAACATCACAGTTTAGCCTAACCTACCTTAAATAGATGAAGAAAACTTAAATTAGCCTACAGTTGGGCAAAATCATCTAACACAAATCCTATTTTAGTGTTGACTATCTCATGTAATTGATTGCATACTATACCGAAAGTGGAAATCAGAGTGGTTGTATGGGTATAGGATGGTTGTAAGTTATCAGTTGTTTACCCTCGCAATCACGTAACTGACTGGGAGCTGTGGCTCTCTGCCTGTGCCCAGCATCACAAGAGAGTATCATGCTAGGTACCATTAGCCCAGAAAGAGATAAAAATTTGAACCCTAGTTTTACTGAATTCGTATTGCTTTCACACCATCATAAGGTTGAAAAGTTGTAAGTCGAACAATTGTCAGGAACAATCTATATCTTCCTTCTTCCCTCTTTGGAAGAGTTTGTGCAATCGAATTCATCTGTTTTTTTTTTTTTTTTAATGATTGGCAGCACCATTTAATAGCTCAGCTGGTAGGGCAGAGGACTTTAAATAATTGCCAAAACTAACTTTTAAAACCAGTCTTAAAGAAACCTTTCAAGCTTTCTATTTCTTCTTTAGTGAATTTTGGCTAAGGCGTATTTTTCTAGGAATGTTCCCATTTCATTTATGTTTCCCAAATTGTGGTATAAATTTATAATTATAGCCCTTAATAATTGGTTTAAATCATTGACACATCTCTTAAGTATGTTGTTTTTTTTTTAGTACCATCATTAATGTTTTGGTATTCTTTCATAATGTATTGAAACTTTTTTCATCACTTACTTTTTCTTTTTCATCTCTAGTAATTCTTTTTTGCCTAAAAGTCTATTTATTCTGATAATAATATAGTTACCAGAAGAGTTTTTTAGTATTTTCTTCTATCTCCTTTAAAAACCACATAGTTGAAATTCACGTTTTTATGTTTTATCTTTAATCTTTATTTTGAAACTAATCTGGAGAGTTTAGTCCATTTATGTTTGTAATAATTGGTATGCTTGGACTTCCTTTCTACTATCTTATAATGTGCTTTCTATTCCTGTTTTGCCTTCTCTCAATTTTTTTTAAATGTTTTTAGATAGCATGAGCTGTGCCTTCAGTTTTTTTAGATGTTTGGAAGTTTTATTTTCTAATTTGCTCTTTTAGTGATTACTCCAGATATTTTTAATAAGGTGCTTAAAGTCTAAAATTACTATCTTTACCATTATCCTGAAATATATAGTCACTCTGAAATTTATATTCTATTTTTAACCAGTATTTTCATTTCAGGTTGTTTTCTTCACACAAATTAGGTATTACTATTATTGTTTTAAATTGTCAATGTGTTTTTAGAATAACTCTTCAGAGGAGTTATCAAGTCTAAACCTGTCTTGCATGTGATGATGACCTTGGATTTACCCTCTACCAACATTGTTTCCTTGGAAACATGCTTAGTTAAGATAAACGTGGAATGTCAGCTATGTTCAATACTATTTATTATGGAGAATACTCCTTACTGGGATTAAGAAGACTATTAGCTGACATACAAATCCAAGGGCTCATGTGATCACAAGCATATGAAAAATCTGTCAGAGAAAACATAGCCTCAGCTTACCTGGCTGATTCCCTCATAACTGAGTGTACATCTTGTAGAGACTTGGAAAATATACTCACAATTACAAGATGTGATTTCCTTCCTGTCTGAGAGTTCTTTGTGTCTGAGTAGCTTGCATTCACTTGTGGGATCTCATTTCTTACAACTGAATTGAGTATAATATTAATGGGAAACAGTGCCTGGACCACCATAAGAGCTTCCATTGAAGATGGATTTGATACTATCATGCAGACATGCTATGTTTCTTCTGCCGTATCTTTCTAAGTAAACCTGGTGGCAGTTAAAACCTTTTGTTTGAAAGTCAGTCTGAACCGAAACCACTACTGGTTACACAAAGTGAGCACTGAAGCCCACAGTTTACCATTAGCTTAGTTCATTCTTCTTCTGGAAGCTCACATGTCAGTAAGCTTGTATTTCAGCCTGTATTCCATGTGCCATCAGGGACTCTGGGGAAAATACAATACAACATGCCACCTCAAGGAGAGGGTGTGAAGTATTTATAATGGATGTACAATGAAAAAGGAGGTAGAAAGCCTGCCTTTTTTATCTGAGCACAGTGAGGCCTGGAAGAGACAGAAAAAGTTAGAGGACTTGAGAGGTTCATGAATATAACCGTTGCCCCTTCTCCATTTTACCTGACTCATGGAATGGTAGTGGTAGCATTCGATGTGTAAACGGGAAAGCCAAAACAAGAGATCTTTTATTACGTTCTTTGTTCCTCTTTGAAACTTGAGGTCAGATTATGTGTAGTAGCAGTGAGATGAATCCTCTGGAGTAGGTTGTCCACTGGCAACATACAGAAGCCCAAGAAAGTGGAGGTGGTGGTGTGATGGGGTTAAGAGCAAGAGACATGCAGGAGTTCCTGGAAGCTCATGGTAAACTTGTTAGTGAGGGAGATCAGATCAGTTTAAAAAAGAAAAACAAGGTACTTTTTTTTTTTTTTAACACATTGAAAAAGTGTGAAGTTGTGAAGTGTGAGTAAATCTGTAACCTTTCCACATCATTTCCCAGTTCTGTTACTGTGTATGATTGATTACCTTTAAAATGAAAACAGAGATTTATAAAGAAACAATATACAGAAGCATTCATTTAAAAGCCAGGCATTCATGATCCTCAATGTTTATTTTGATGATTTAGTGTGTAAAGAAATATAAAAGTACCTTTAAGTATAACTCAATGTAAAGATGTTAGACTCATTCTATAATGGAAGAAATATATATTTATCTTATGATCATAAGTTGAGGGTTCAAAACAAGTGAAGCTAAAAGACTCACTATTTTAGAGTTAACATTCTGTGGAAGAATAAAATTTGATGATAGATAAATGCATTCTACGTTCAATAACAATACCCTTTGTGTTAGTAAAGACCGTTCTTTAGATATGCTTACATTTCATATCATATTCTATTTAAAATATTGCTAGAATAATGAAGTCTCATCAATTCAGCCTTTACTAATTAAGACATTATGAATGTCACTGGTTCAAGAGACCATAAACACTAGGCTACCTATCAAGAAACCTATTTGCCAAGTAATTTAATAACAAAAGTCTGCAAATGACAATATTCATCTGTGCAATGAAAAGTTGCTCTCAAAGATTTTGATACATTTATGCAAATAATAACAAATGACAAATTAAACATTAAAAAAACCTAGTAAGCTTCCTTTTGGAAGCAGTATGTTAACTAGAAGTTCTGAATATTTGTGAAAATTAAGTTTATTACTTAATGTAAACAAAGATTTGGTTGTGCTTGTTTCACTTGGACGTTTCCTTAATCTGAATTCATCTTTACTTACCATGGTTTTATACTAAGTACCTGGGGAAAATTTTAAATTTTTGTGTGATTTTTTTTCCCCATAAACATCATATGGTTTTACACATTAATTAACTCAAATCTCACAGCTTATTTCTTTTTTGGGCATGTGAACCATTTGAAAATGAATGAAAAATATAAGTGACTTGAAGTAAATTGGTAAATGAGTTTTCATGAAAATACTTGCACACATAAGAGACAATATGGTAACTGATTGTGTTTTACTCTGTTCTTCTGGGTCAGGTTTCATAATCACAGAGGCCTACTTCAGTTCAGTTGGACTAATAGCTAGTGAACACACCCCTGATCTGGTACTGAGCTGGCCCCTGGGCCTGCAGAGATGACACAGGCACCCTTGAGTCACTGACTATGGGAATGGGGGTGGGAGACACATATAGTTAATGTCAGCCTAATGTGGAGAGCTAGGAGAAAAATCTGTACCAGAGTCCATGACCACACAAATAAAGGTCTTAGATGCATTTGATTTAATAAAATACTTAGGGGTCGCCTAGGTGGCTTAGTCGGTTAAGCGTCCGACTTTCGCTTGGGTCATGATCTCGCGGTTCGTGGGTTCGAGCCCCGCGTTGGGCTCTGTGCTGCCAGCTCAGAGCCTGGAGCCTGTTTCAGTCTGTGACTCCCTCGCTCTCTGACCCTCCCCTGCTCGCGCTGTCTCTCTCTCTCCTTGAAATAAAAATTAAAAAAAAATATATAAAAAAAAAATAAAAACTTAGATTGTAAAGATTCCCAAGTTTGATTAGATTAGTTTTAAAACATAATGTGAGACAGAACAAGCAACTAATTCCTAAGGTTTCATGGAAAGTGACACTGTGGTTAGAATTGGTTCTCACCGTCTAGTATAAATTTTCCTTAGATTATTTTGCCTTTAAGGTTTATCATAAGGTTTTCAGTTACATGAGCATTGTTTGCTTTTTCTAATTACAAAAAGAATACATACTCTTAAAAAATGAAAAACACAAAATAAACAAAAATCACCTGTAGTCCTGCCATCCTGATATAGCCGTTGGCAACGTCCTGAATCATATCATATATCTTTTCTGGTATTGGAGGGGTGGGGAATTCATGCCCTTTATTCACATTTTTACTAGAGGTCTTACTTTTATTTTCTTATTGATTTATAAGCGTTCATTATTTTGTTGGACATATTTGAAATCTAATTTTACAGCTTGTCATTTGTATTCTAATTTACTTATATTTAAAATTTATACTATAAGATTAAAATTTATATTTAACATATGTTAAATTTCTTAAAAATATGTAAATCTTTTTTTGACGGATTGAATTCTATCTCTGGTATTATATTTCACCACTGCATTGTTTAAGTTATCTTTAGTTTTTCATTGATCTTAAATGTTACCTTTATCATATAATTTTATAGGATTGATTATATTTGGGAGCTTCCAATTATTTTTCTTTGATCTTTTGTCTGCTATCACACATTTTCAAATTATTATATTTAGTTTCACTTTTTTGGATTAGTTAATACAAGTATCATCTAAAATGCCTTGGAGTTAAGAAGATTTGTATTTTAAGTCTACCAGATCTGCTTTAATCTACATTATCGTTTGTTTTGTCTTGGTTAAAACTTAATAACACAAAATTTAACACAATTACTGGGTTTTGTTTGTATGTTTAGCTTTTCTCCCTATTCTTGTGTGCATGATATTTCATGTTGGTTGTGTTGCCAGGTCAGAGAAATTCTCAAAATAATGGAGATATTTATTTATGTCTTATTAAGATTTACATTTTCTGTAATTGCTTCATAGTAATTGGAGCAAAATACTCTAATATAGCAAAGGAAAGACTTACTCAAATCTACTTGGGTTGTAAATTCTAGAAATTCAACTCATGTAGTTGAAGAAAGAAGGGAACTTACTGTCTGTGATAACAGGAGGAGTTAGAGAGAATGCACAGCTGGCTCTAGAGTTTCAAATAATGTTAGCGCCCATGTCACAGTAATGCTTTTGAATGCTGGCTTTATTCTAGAACAGGGTCTTTCCATAAGGAAAAAGTCAGTCATTAGCAGACTCAAACTCTTTCTGTTTAACATCCCCAGTAAAAAAGATGATTTCCCTCCCTAAACAGCCATTTATCAATGCTAAGAAATTCTCACTAGACTTTTCTGGATTAGATGAACTAATTGTTAAGGACCGGGAATAGGCTAACCTGAGTAGCCAATCTGGGTAAGATTGTCCTCTCTGTGGTAATAGACAGGTATCAATGACATGTACAAAGACTTGACCTGGACAAAGGAACTCTCCTAAGTGACCTGAAAGCTCTCCAACAGAGATGGCAAAATATATACTCATAAGTAAGGTAGATTTACCATGAATCCAGTGAAACCTTGGCTTCCGAGCCTTTATGGGCCCCTTCCAGAACTCTGGGACAGACTTTCAATGTGTTCACAAGATTATATATTTTGTGGATATTTTAATCATGTTCAGCTGAGAACATGGTCTTCTTCAGCTCCAACTTCCCCTCCACCACATTGCCCTGTGTGACATGTGACATTGGAGTGGCCATGGCATGTTTGAAACCTAGGCAAGGAGGAGTCCAGTTGGGAATTCTCTAGTTTCAGTTTAAGGGAATTTTTTTTATGTGGTTTTTAGTCACTTTTTTGCATAACTAAATTATTATTAGCTATACTGGTACAACAGTGATTTCAGGAAATATAATGTCCCTTGGGCCAAATTACTCTGTTGAACAATATTGCATGATGATATCTTTTAGCAAGAAACTACATGTAAAATAGGAGAGAAAGAAAGCTTTAAATATACAGAGCCAGAAGCTGGTTGGTAGAAAAGTCTTTTGAACTGCAAAATTTTAAGTGGAAGATTTGGTTCTCACTCTATATGTGTATATTAAGCATATATACACATGTATACACATTATTCAGTAATGCAGCATATGTGACTTTAAACATATACAACTTTTATAAATTATTAGTAGTAAAATAAAACTAGTTTCAATCAATCATGCTAGACAAGGCATCTTTTTTTATCTATAGAAAATATTTCATAATTGTTGACACATGAAGAAGTAATCAATCTATAAATACAGCCAAAAAATGTAGTTAAAAAGTATTAAGATGTGTATCAGGCATTTAGTTAGCACAAATGTATCTTTCCTGGATATTGTAGTATTAATAGTATTTGTCAGCTTTTTAAATTTTGTTTTTTATTGTTGTTGCTGTCATTTCTCTTCCCAATCTAACTAAACATTTACTTTCATAGTTAATTTTGTACTTGTAATTTTAGATTCCTTTTCTTAAAGAGAATCTCCAACTTTGTATAAGCTTCTATAGCCACAAAAGTTGGATTTGCTCCCAGTCATTGCTACAACACTCCACCATGGTAGGTATGATTTAAAATGATAAGGACTTAAAAGATGCTGCAGATATACAATGTCCCATGCTCTACCCTTTCATCACCCTCATGATTATTTTTGTGACCATAATGAGATATAGGACATGCTTTGGCAAAAGTTGAAGCAGACAGCCTTTTCATATAATAGTGGATACAGTTCCTTTCAAATCTATGTCAGTTTAGACCATTTCCCTATCCATTCTCTCTGTCTCACTCTCTCTCTCTCTCTCTCTACACACACACACACACACACACACACACACACACACACACACACACACACACATGCCCTGTATCTGTTTATCTATAGTAGCAGAATGAGATAGAAATTATGTCCTTAGACAGAGGATAATATTTAAGGAAAAATCTAAAGAAGCTTGGTGGTTGTTTTATCTGAATTTTAAGCTTCAAACTTTGAAAGGAGTCTTTTTTTTTTTTTAATGTTTATCTATTTCTAGGAGACAAAGAGAGAGAGACAGCGTGAGCAGGGGAGGGTCAGAGAGAGAGGGAGTCACAGACTGAAACAGGCTCCAGGCTCTGAGCTGGCAGTCAGCACAGAGCCCGACGCGGGGCTGGAACCCACGAACCCGCGAGATCATGACCTAAGCGAAAGTCGGACGCTTAACCGACTAAGCCACCCAGGTGCCCCTGAAAGGAGTCTTTTAACTGCATTCACTTAACAGAAGCTGAAAATGAAAACTTTCTTGCTTTGAAGAAATGTGTAAAAGGCCACTTGGAAATAATAGGAACATTTCGACTTTTAGTCTATTTTTAATATTAACTTTGAGGGCCTAAAACCAACAAATCACCCCAAAACTTAATAGCTTAATGTACAGCAGTGATTTAATTATATGTCAGAGATTCTGAGTCTGTAACTCAGGAAAACTTTAGTCAGGCAGTTTGGACTCGTGGGCTGGCATGTGGTTGCAGCTGGAACAAGTGGAGACTAGCTGGGCATCTCTCTCTGTCCGTCAGTGTAGTGTCAGGGGTTCCCTATGTGGTCTCTCCATGACGGCTAGTTTGGGCTTCCTGTCTGTATGGTGGCCTGAGGGGAATCTCACTATTTACATGGTAGCTCAGAGAGCCACCTATTATTATTTCAGCTTTTGTCTCCCCTGCATCACCTTTTATGACCTATCCTTGGAAAGATATTCTCTGTCACTTCCACCACATTTGATTGGGTTGAAAGCAAATCATAAACTCATCCATAATCAAAAGGTAGGAAATAGGCTCCACCTTCTGATGAAGGAATTTGAAACTTCTAGAAAAACATGTGGAAGAAGAGACAAGAGACATCTTTGGAATGTACAATTTGCTACACAATTTTTGAGTAAATTAGATATATAATGTTACAGTCAATATTTTGATGTAGTGAACATAATATAACTCAAGAATTTTTATAATGCTCTTGAAGTATTTTCTTAAGGAAATATGGAGACTATCTAGAGTACCTAGTAATAGAACTTTGACATAAAATGGAAGAGGGATCAGGATTACACAAAGATTTATAAGTGTATATGGTTTATTGAAAACAGGTTCTTTTCATAACTGAGATTTCAAGAATGGAAAAGTATGACCTACTCAATTGTTAAAGTTATTATCCAAGCCAAAATTATGGTTTCAGAATGCCTATATTCATACCTCAAACTTCTTTCATGGTGTATTAGCACTAGGGCATGAACTGGTAGAGTTTTTTAATTAATTCAGTAAAGGTAAAAGAAAATAATGACTGAGGTCTTCAAATGTAACCCCTAAAAAACAAGAAGATAAACATATTCACAAACACAGCCCACTGAATTTAGCAAAATCATGTGTTTATTTTATTGATTGATTGATTGATAGGATTGATGTGGTCTTAGGCAAAAATTTTGAGGTGGCTTTGTCATGCCTTGCATTGTGTTGTATAGCTATTATGGGCGATGGAGTTCAATAATTAAAAAAAAACAAAATACAGGCATGAATTATTTGAATGTGCATACTACTCCAACTTTTTTTAAAAAGTTCTTTTTTTAAGTTATTTATTTATTTGTTTTGTTTTTATATTTTATTTATTTTTTGAGAGAGAGCACAAACAGGGAAGAGGCAGAGACAAAGGGGAACAGAGGATCTGAAGAGGGTTCTGTGCTGACAAGCTGACAACAGTGAGCCCAATGTGGAGCTGCAGTTCACAAGTCATGAGATCATGACCTGAGCCAAAGTCAGATGCTCAACCAACTGAGCCCCACCCAGGTGCCCCTTAAGTCATTCACTCATTCATTCATTCATTCATTCATTCATTCGATCAATCAGTCATTTATTTATATATCTGTTTATTTACTTATGTATTTACTTACTTAACTCATTTATTTTAGTAACTTCTACACCCACTGTGGGACTCAAATTCATGACTCTGAGATCGAGTTGTATGCTTTTCTGATTGCATCAGCCAGGCACCCCACCACTTCAACATTTTTAGTGAAAGCCAGAATAAAAGCAAAACTTAATAGCAATTAACTCATTATTTACCCATCACAAACTAAAAGAGGATTTTATATATATCAAGTTCAGTTTAGTATTTTAGCTCATAGGAGGAAAATATATTGTTCATGTGTTCTAGCTTTCATGATATCTAACTGTAATAGGCTCTGAACTACATCATTTTAGAATATTTTAGGCACAGGAAATACCTTAATGTATATTCTTAACTCGAGGATCCAGCTCTAAATGTAATTTTGGTCCCCAGTGCTTTCTCAGTAGGTCTCCCTGTTTAGAGCTACCTGCAGTCTTCATGTAAACACTCTTCTAAATCTTATGACTGTGAAGAACTCTGTGGTTGTTTACTCTGTATATGACATTTTAGATTTAGATAAATAAAGAAGAGTAAACACTTAGAAATCAGAGGTGGAGTAGGGGTTCCAGGATTATCAGTGGTCAGAAATGAGACATGAATTTGGAAGTTATCAACTACAGTGTGGGATATGGCTAGTCTGGTAGAGGGAATCAATTGGTATAGAAGAAGTGTGGGGATTTGGCGTAAGATTATTTGCCTTCATGGTTTGAATGTGTGTATGTATTAATTATGTCAGCAGTGACAATGAGGATGTGGCTGTGCATGGTTTGGGGCAGTAGATATGAGCAGGAAAGTTTAACAAGTTTTGGATATGAAGAAACTATCAGCATTAAACCGTTTCTACATTCACAGAGCTCTCTTTTCTAAGGATAAGAAGGTTTAAGGTTGTTGGGAGATCATAGGTGTTCTACAGTTCAGTCTTTGTAGGGGTGATATTCCTCGCTGTTACCTTATGCGTTTAACAGCAAAGATTTTGACCCCAAAGCCTTTCCTCGTATACCACAGTACTTGCCCTAAATCTCTACCTAACCTACCTCATTTGTTAAAAAAGATATCATTGCGTGAATGAAAATAAAACAGCCTTCTAGGTTCAAATCTCATGTCTGCCATTTACTTCCTGAATATCCTTCAGTAAGTCATATAAAAGCTCTTTGCCTAAGTTTCCTTAGATGTAAAATGGTAATAACAAAAATCCTTACTCTATGAGGTCGTCCTGGAATTATCTGAGATAATGTTACTAAAGTAACACAGTTGACACATATGCTCAATAAATATTAATTGCATCAATATTGTTATTATTTTTATTTGAGACCCTCAACTTCTCCCTGCACACTTTGGCCCCTTCTCCTTTGCTTTGGATTTTCTAAGTTCAGTCCTCATCAGGCTTGTTTGATGAGCCATGGCTCCCTGAAGGGCAGAGTAAACTAACTTGTCAGTTTGCTGGACTGTCCGTATTTAATGTGTTCATCACTCTGGAAAAGTATGGATAGCAAAGTCTGACTTCATCTTCTGATGGAAATGAGGACTGTATTATTGGACAATGGAGAAAATATGATAGTTGTTATAAAGTGGCAAAGAACTTGCCTGGATCATGTTAGTGTTCTAACATGTTGTGGAGGAGAACTTGTCAGTGAAGAAATGGATATTTAGCTGAAGATATTTCTAAGATAAGTGTTGGGGGTTAACTTCATTACTCCTGACTGCTTAAAGTAAAATAGAAGAAGGGATAAATAAATTGAAAGGGGAACTGTTCAGCAAAAAGGAACCAGAACTTAAAGATTTGGAAAATTTTCAGCCTGTCCATATTGCAAAAAATGAGAAAATGTGTTTGGGAGAAAGCACTAAGGGTGTGTCTCACTGATCATTTGATAAAGAGATTAGTGTGGATTTGAAAAATGTATATAATCAGTTATTTCAACAGAGCCCAGGAATGAGATATGATTATACCAGTAAAGACACTGCCAATTTGAACTAAAGGAGGGAGAGAACACAGGATGAAAAAAGGGAAGGCTGTGGAACTTTTAGATCCTGCAGAACCAGACCTTAGATCTGTTTGACTGTGAATGTGCACTATTCTTCAAGAAAATGACCCCAAAGGCAGTTCAGAGATCATCAGGGCTTCCTCCTCAGTTTAAAAGGGAAAGTGTCACCTCAGTCACAACAGTCCAGACAGAGGCCACCTGGCAGAGCCTCCAAGGACAGACAGTTCCTACCCACCAGAGCTGTAGGGAACCAGGAGTGGGGGATTGCATTTTCCACCCCAGTGGGTCCTGAAGGTGAGTCTGCTGTCCCAGTAAATCTTCAAGGAAGAGCATCAAACCAAAGAGGATCATTCTCAAGCCTTAATATCTAATGGTATTTACCTTGTTAGGTTTGGGATTTGCCTTGGATCCATCACCTTCCTTTCTTTCCCATTACTCCTTTTGGAATGGAAATGTCTATTCATGCCTATTCCATCGTTATATTTTGGAAGCCCATAATTTGTCTGGTTTCACAGGTTTGTAGCTGGAAAGAAACTTCGCCACGGAGTGAATCATGCTTCTAATACCCATACCTGATTTAGATATTTAAGTGAGACTTTGGACTTTAGACTTTGTAGTTGATGCTGGAATTAATGAAGTTTTGGGGGGCTGTTGGGATGGAATGAATGTATTTTACATGCAAGGACATGAGTTTGGAAAGGTCAGGGCAGAATGTTGTGGACTGAATGTATTCTTCCAAAATTTATATGTTGAAGCCCTAACCTCAGAGGTGATGGAATTTGGAGGTGGGACCTTTGGGAGGTATTAAAAGTTTTATTTCTGCAAACTGATTTTATCAGTATTTTATCTTAGAAGTGTATCCACACTTGATACATGTAATGGCAGTTATTATGTTCTGTGTAGTATTCCAGATGAGCATACAACAATTTACATATGTATTCTTTTGTTGTTGAACATTTAAGTTATTCCCATTTTCCATTTGTTCACTATTATAAGGAATGTGGCAATGTGAATTCTTATACATGTCACCTTTTGCACATAGGCAAGTTTTTATCAGGCAGACCCATTATTAGGTGTGAAATTAATTGAATAGGTCTTAGCATATGGAATAAATGAGTATTATAGAATAGATAATGTTAGAGTATAATATATATACTCTCTCTATATAGAGAGTATGTCCATATATATATATATATATCTCCATATGTATATATCCGTAATATATAATTGCATCCACACATCAAGATCTTATCTCCCCCTGAGAAATCTGAGCACAATTAAAATGCTGGTGGAAATAAGCCATTAAAGATAAAAAAGAATTTATTTACAGATGTATGGGGTAGGGGATGTGGAGAAAGAAGCAAATCTCTTCTAGTAAGATAGGTGAAAAGGAAATAAAGGTTTAGATGATGGTACATTTGTAGGTAGGGGAGCAGAATGTTTAGGGAGTTTCCTTTTGACATATTCTGTCTTCTCTATGAAATAAAGTAAGTGATTATATGCTAGGGACTAAGGTGCTGATAGAGTAGATTTCTTGAGGAAAATGGAAACATTTTGAAGTTGTTACTGGAAAGAAGATATACTGATTAAAGGAATGTAAAAGTTTATTACAGAGTGTTGAAAGTTAAGGATTGATGACTAGGAATTCTAGTACAATCAGTAGGAGAAAGAATGATTTTTTTTCCGTTAGCATTTAGCAACTCAAGAGTCAAGAATGTAAATAGTTGGATCAACCTAAGATTTGAGTTTTTCTGGGCAAAATGACCAAAGATAGTGGAGATGGCAGTGTTAATGAAAGAATGGTGGAATTAAAGGGGGATTAAGAACCAATTAATAGATAGGGAGAAAACAGAAAGAGAAAAGGAAGAGAATGAAGGTCTGTGTCAGAGACCAGCAACCTACGACCTGTGGGCCAAACCTGACTTTTGTATATAAATCTTTACTAGAACACAGACCCACCCATTTACTCATTATTGATTGCTATTTGTCTTTCATTGCTACTTTTGTGCTGCAATGGCAGAGTTGAATAATTATGAGAGTAAATCTGCAAAACTTAAAATATTTGCTATCTGGTTCTTTTTACACAAACTTTGCTAAACCCTGGTCTATTCCAATTTCCACTTTCTTCATTTCACTCACTGGGGTTGAAGAATAACCATAATGTCAAATGGAGGGGAGGATGGGAAGATGAGGTAAAAGAGGGAGAGTGACACAGTTTCCAGGGGTCACCAAATCCAGGGCAATCTTGGGGGAGTGGATAGGTGAGGTGAAGTTGGGTCTCTGACATTTGTCAACTTTTTCCTCAAATAAAGGACTTGAGACTATCAAATGGGTTGTCCATATGGATGTTGAAATCAAATAGGATGATGACAGGTTTGGAGATGAGCAGAAAGATGGTGTGCCAACATCAAAGTCCTGGAAACAAACAAACAAATGTTTGGTAAAGCTTTAGGTGTCAGAAACAACGAAGGATAAAAGTAAGTATGGCGCATTCATATGAACTTTCAAGAAACAGTGGGAGGTCATGATCTGAAGTTGGAGGAACAAGGATGGCAGCCCAGTTCTAACCCCAAGAGAGTGAGCAGTGTTGATTGAGAGGGTTCCCAGGGAGTGATGTCTTCAAAGGAGAAATTTGGAGGCAAGAGATGGAGAAAGCTTTTAGGACAGAGATTGAAGATAGTAAGAATTTCTTTCTTGCTTGCTTGCTTCCTTGCTTGCTTTTCCTTCCTTCCTTCCTTCTTTCCTTCCTTCCTTCCTTCCTTCCTTCCTTCCTTCCTTCCTTCCTTCCTTCCTTCCTTCCTTCCTTCCTTCCTTCCTTTCTTTCTCTTTCCTTCCTTCCTTCCTTCCTTCTTTCCTTCCTTCCTTCCTTCCTTCCTTCCTTCCTTCCTTCCTTCCTTCCTTCCTTCTTTTTTCCCTCCACTATTGAATGGGAACTTTGGAAAGAAAATAGAACAACAGAATGATTTTAGAGTGAAGTAAACATTGTGGATTTGGGCCAGAGAAAGGGAACAGGGTAGTACAGGCATGAGAGTAAAGGGAGAAATAGGTGACAGGAGGTGCTCCCCTTTTGAAAGTGGGCAAGGTCTTAGTGGATAAGAAATTTTAGCCTTCCTCAGAGTGCCTTTGGCCCTGGCATCTACTCACTCACTAGTCATTAACTCTACCACATGGCTGCTTAGGTCAGAAACCTCAGTCATTTCCATTTTTACTTTCTGCATTTCTCTCCATTCCTTAACATTTCCCCTGGATTTGCTGCTATCCAGCCTCTCTCCTTCAGTCTAGTCCCACAGACTCGTTTCCCCTTCCAAAATGAAAAAAACAAAACAAAACTAACTTTTTTTTGTAACTATCTTTTTCTTATTATACAAGCCATATATGCTCACTCTAAGGTTAATTCAGGTGATACAAAAGACATAATAAAGAATATAAAATTATCTCAAATCCAACAGTCTAGAGATGGCTACTGTTAACATTTTGCTATATGTCTTCACAGACTTCCTTTACACAGAGATACATTTTCTTAAAGTTTAGTTGGACTGTATTTTATGTGCTCTCTTAAAAGATATTATTTTCTAATAAAGTATCATGAAAAATTTTTTTAAGTTTATTTTGAGAGAGAGAGAAAGAGCATATATGAGGGAGGGTTGGAGAGAGGGAGAGAGAAATTGGATCCCCAAGATTCACTGACAGTGTGGAGCCTGACTCAGGGCTCCATCTCACCAACCATGAGATCATGACCTGACCGAAATCGAGTCAGAGGTTTAACTGACTGAGCCACTCAGGCACCACACATGGAGATTTTTCTATCAATAAATTCTGTCTAAACCATTTTTCAATCCTTAGCATTCTGTTATATGGATTTACTATAATTTATTATCCAATTCCCATATTGTTGGATAGGGTTTATATTTCTTTGCTACTATTTATAACAATATAATGAACATCCTTAAGTGAATAACTTTCATAAAACAAAAATCTGATCATTTCATACTTGAAATTCTTCAGTGGCTCTCTAGCTGATGACCTTCAGGATTAAACCTATTTGGTCAGCTTGACAAAAGAGGTCATTTGCACTCTGGTTGAGTCCTGTTTCCTTTCCATTCTGGTTTTACAGTACAGCCCTGCCTGTGCCACTCTGGTCAGGAGCCCTATCTGGATATCCTCAAAATGCCTCCATCACAGTGTAGTATCAATGTGTGTTGACCTGTTGATCCTCACAGCTGTATTGTACACTCCCTGAGGTACAGTATTTGATCTTCTAGGAAGAGTTACACATAGACACTTAGTACTTGTTTGCATGGAAGACTGAATGATGGCACACATGCCTGTGTATTTTCTCCCTTAGTTCTCATTCCTCTTTACTGTAGGTGTTATATGATTATTCTCTTTTCTTTGTCACAGTTTATGTTTTCTTTTGACCTCAAATTCATTCATTCATCTGTTTATTTCAATTCAAAAAACTAAGTGAATACTTACCATGTGTCAGTTACTGTTATAGGTGCTGAGAAGTACCCATTCACCTATAGTGAATGAGATTTGGTCTAGGTCTAGCCGGATGGAGGGGTTGGGAAGAATGCTGGGCAGGAACCCTATTCGGGGTTGACCCCACCCATTTACCTCTTAATGGTTTCACCCCCTCTTAAACTCTCTTTTCAAATTTTTTTTCAACTTTCCCTTACAATACTATAGGTCTCCTGCTGGTATTTAGCCTTAGATAGAGCTTACCACCCACTTTGGGATGCATTCCCAAGCAACTCCCGACTGGAAAGACCCTGGCTGCACGCAGGGGTCTAGATAAATTAGAGCCTCCTCTAGTGAGGAGACATGATAAATAAGGTAAATAAATGACATGTATCCTCTATTAGAGAGTGATAAGTTCTAAGAAGACAAAGAATGAAGAGGGGAAGGGAGTTTTGAAGGGCCTGTGTGTTACCAGGGCTGGGGGTGTTGATATTTGAATCAGCATGGGAAGGAGAGCCTGTCTCTTTAAGAAACGAGAGAGCAATTCAACAGCATCTGGGGAAGAGCATTCTGGGCTGAGGAAGGTGCTGGTACAAAGGCCCCAAGGAGGGAACATACTGAACATGTTTGAGGAAGAACAGGGAGGCCAGTGTTCCAGTTTCAGGAAGCACTAGAGGGAGACTAGATGAGATGAGAGCAGGGATGACTGAATGGTGGATTTCTTCTGAAGGTGGTTTGCTCATGGGCTGGATATGGGACGTGAGAGAAAGAGCAGAATCATAGACAACACTGAGATACTAAATCTCTCAAAACATAAAAACAATAAAAATTCTATTTACCTAGCAATTGCTTAGTTTTGGCCTACTGGCCTAATTTCAGGCTCACGCTTAACCCATCCTAGCTATATTTAATTGGAATTGTCCCAGAGAGAGTTCTCTCTATTTGAACATTTTTGTGTTTGTTTACATGGTGTTATTATAAATTATGAAGATTCATTTGTATATGTGTGTGTTACAGGAATCAGTCTCTGTTAATAAGCACATCACGTACAATACCCAAACCCAGTTCTCATATCTGTCATAAAATTTCTTGGACCATAGTGCTCTAGTAATAAAATTTCCCTGTGTTTTGCAAGTGCATTTGCTTAATACCTGGATCACTCTTCAGTAAATAAGTCCAGATGACTCTAAATGAATTAATAAATAAAGCAAGCTTGCCTTTTACTCACAAGTTTTCTAGTGAATACATTAATAGCTATAAATGAGTAATAAAGTACTTTGGATAATCTAATTGTTTTCTATTTTGATTAAATTATTCAGAACAGTCATGTAGAGTTACAAACCTTAAAAGATAGAACAATATTAATAGAGTTACACTAGCATGAATTTTAAAATAATTTGAATATCATATATTTTAAAATTAATAAGAATGATTTTCTATGGGAAATGTCACTTTTTTTTTAATGTTTTTTTTTTATTTATTTCTAGGAGAGAGAGAGAGACAACGTGAGCAGGGGAGGGTCAGAGAGAGAGGGAGTCACAGACTGAAACAGGCTCCAGGCTCTGAGCTGGCAGTCAGCACAGAGCCCGACGCGGGGCTCGAACCCACGAACCGCGAGATCATGACCTAAGCGAAAGTCGGACGCCTAACCGACTAAGCCACACAGGCGCCCCAATGTCACTCTTTTTTTAATGAAAATGTAAAAAGTCTCTTAAAGCTGCAGATTGACCTCTTTGAGCACTGTTAGATAACTAGAATTTGCTCCCCTTTGCTTCCATTTATGAATCAAAAACTCATCTCTAGAAGGCTGACACTGGAAGTCAGTTTTTATTTGGAGCAGTACCTGGTCCTTTCCATGGGATAGTATAATAATGATACATGGAAGAGCAAAAGACAACCATTTTCTAGGTGTAATAAAATGCTTACCATTGTTTTTTCCCGGGGATTCTCCAATTTTGGCTTTAATATTAAGAAATCATTCAGGCAGGTCTCTGACTCCTAACTGTAAGTTAAGTGACTTTTTGAAGTTCAGCAGTGAATTGCTTATAAAAATGTATGCAAAAAAAAAAAAAAAAGATTGTTGAGATACCAGTTACTGAACTGAAAGTCCAAGGTGCCCAGCAAAGGCCGTCTTGAGATGGCAGGACTGACTCTCAGGCATGACTAGCAAATGCCAGGGCTTTCAGCCAAACAGTCTGTACTGCTATTTACCTCCTTAAAATCGGTTTATAAACAGGTAAAACTGGAAAATGAAGAGGAGTTAACTGTGGAAAAACAATACTGACATTTAAAAGTAGTGATTAGGAGTGTAATCTGGCTGTTTCTAGTAAACCTGGGTAAAGTCTAGGTAACCTTGACTAAGTTTCTTAATCTTTCACTTTCTCTGCACAGTGTATTAAATACAGATAATGATTGTTGCTACCTGATAGGATTACTGTGGGATTTAAATGAACACTTTAGTGTAAAACTCCTAGGACAGTTCCTAGCATTTTGTACTCTTAATAATTGTTAGCTGCTATTATTGTCTCAGTTTATAATAGAACTCTTGAATTCACATATAAATTACATATTAAAAAGAAGTACCTGAGTGGCTCAGTTGATTGAGCATCTGACTTCAGCTCAGGTCATGATCTTGTGGTTTGAGGTAGAGCCCCGCCTCAGGCTCTGTGCTAACAGCTCAGAGCCTGGAACCTGCTTAGGATTCTGTGTCTCCCTGTCTCTCTGCCCCTCCCCGGCTCTCACTCTGTCTCTCTTTCAAAACTAAATAAACATTAAAATATCTTTAAAGAGAGAGAGAGAGAGAGAGAGAGAGAGAGAGAGACTGGGTTAAGGTGAATAAAGAAAATAATTCCAGGGAAATCCTTACTCTGGCTATTCTTGGTGTATTGTTCTATTTTCATCAGTGGGTTATATTCCTGCCAGAAGCCAGGTGTGGAGAATTTCTTAACTACATTTAAGATTTTCAGAGTGCATGAGCCATTAGATCTGTCAATATAAATAACTATATTTGAGAGTTAAGGAGATGCCCAGAATTACGAGCATTTTTAGTTCTGTAGAATGAGGTGAACGTGATAAAGTATCAGCTGATACCAAGAAGCACATTCATGATCACCATGAAAATTAAACCACATTGTTTCTGCTTACCCTGTCCCGCACTCTTCAAATGGAATCCATTCAGCATCCCATGAAAACACGAAAATTGATAGTCTTTCTTTGCTCCTATACCCTACTATCTAACATCATCACTGAGGGTTTCTAGATTTTGAGGGCACAGATACCTCATCTGGAGATCAAGAGCTCACATTGGAAAAGAGCAAAATTTATACAGGACAGGGAGTCCAGGGCACATGACATATTGATGTGGTGCTTTGAATTTGATAGTGAGGATGAAAAGGCTACAGTGAATGGATATGGTGCACTCAGGCATTGGAAAGTTTGGGTGGCAAGTGTTCCCTAGCCTGCCACCAATGGAATGTGGATTGGGTGGAACAAATGTGTGTAAGGATGCAGTCTGTGAAGATTTGTTCATCCCACAAATGATTTTGGAGTCATGGCTTAATTTTGGAGTCATGGCTGCAGAACTTGAAGAGTATATGCAGGGAAGAGTCATTTATGACAGACATCCATATGCTTCCTTCCAGCCAGGTCAGGTCATTTGAATCAGGTGCTTTTTGCAAATTTCTTTGCTTATGATGGTAACTTTTTTTTTTTTTTTTTGCAAGATCTGGCTTATTTTCTTATTGACATGTAAAAGCAACTCTTTCTCCTCATTTATTTTTTAAATTAACTTCAATGCTAATTATACAATTTCCTTGTTTATATGCCATATTATATATTCATCTGCTCACAAATATGTGTCATATTGTGCCCACAAAAGATGTGGTATATCAAAGCATAGAAGAATCCTTATAAATCCATAGCCATCCTTAAGCAAATTACAGAAAGCACTTTTCTGTTTGAGTATATCAGGGTCATTATGCAGCTATCCAAATGCAACAACATGCTATTTAGTATCCATGTTCTCTATATGTATTCTGAGTCTTTTGTTAAAATCAGGAATTATTTAATCATGTTTCAAGTTATTATTCTGTAATATTTACAGTATTCTATTGATATCTTAAAGTAATTATGTATGTAGCCCAAATCCAAAACATATGACTGTTCTATAATATCAATAAATATGCCTCCAATTGCTGTGTCACTAATGCATAGTCATTGTTTCTAAATTGCAAAACACAACATGGAACCCTTTAACTGAGGGTTTCTGCCTAAAAGTATAATTCCAACTTACAAATGTATGTTTTTGAAAAGAATATTATTTAAAAGTGCCTCCTTCATTGGGGCAGAAGAGAAAGTTTAATAAGTATTGAGTTTCAGTTTGGGAAGATAAAAAATT
Source organism: Proteles cristata cristata (assembly GCA_017311185.1). NCBI lineage: Eukaryota > Metazoa > Chordata > Mammalia > Carnivora > Hyaenidae > Proteles > Proteles cristata. The sequence continues at coordinate 1,298,093 of JAESUZ010001419.1, read as the reverse complement.
CTAGGGAGGCCATGGTAGTGATGGTTGCACAACAGTATGAATATACTTAATGCCGCTAAACTGTACAGTTTTAAACAGTTAAAATGGTACATTTATGTATTTTTTTATCACGATAAAATTCTGTTTTAAATTGCCTCCTCTAAACCTAAAGGGCTTTCCAGCATATTTATGGCATTACTTGGTCATTTTAGTTTCCTTGAAATAACTCTAGATTTTTTTAATTTTTAAAAAGTATTTTTAATATTTTTATTTTTAAGAGAGAGAAAGCAAGAGGATGAGGTGGGAAGAGGCAGAAAGAGAGGGAGACACAGAATCCTAAGTGAGCTCTAGGCTCTGAGCTGTCAGCACCGAGCCTGAGGCGGGGCTTGAACTCAAACCATGAGATGGTGACCTGAGCTGAAGTTGGAAGCTCAACTTACTGAATCACACAGGCACCCCCAAATAACTTTAAACCAAATATGAATATGTAAGTAAGGAGCACATTAACAAAAAAAGTTGGTCAAACTCCAGTTCATTAAAATTTTAAATAAACTAGTGTGTATATTGAGAAGAAAAGCACTAAAGCATCAGCTAACAGGGATCAAAAGGATGTTCTCATGATTTTATTCCTATCTTGATGACCTTGTAGTTTAATATAATGGTTTCTAGCTTCGCTGAAAAGTTTAGAGATGACTTTTTATTGACTTTAGTCAAAGAAAGAGAAGATTATTCAATAAAGACCATAAACATTAAACTTCTGGTATTTGAAAGTTGTATTAGATTGAATTTCAGGTATTATGTGCAGAATAAAGTGCTTTTATTATGATCACTCCTCTTTCAACTCTATATATTTCCAGTTTAATGGCATAATAATAGTATGACTGGGATTTACCAGCCACAGTTATAAATATGTAACATTCATTTCTAGGTAATATATTACACTGCTCTTTTATGAAGAAGTAGTTGCCCTTGATGTAAAAATGGATATTTGATTTGAATAAATGATTCTGGAATTTATGTGATACGCCAAGTTATCCCGTCCTCTCAGATACTGAAATGCTTTTGTGGGATGTCCAAGTTGGATAAATAATAATTGCCCTCCAGAATCTTCAATATATATGATGGTTATTTTTAGAACCCAGCTAAAAACCTTTGTGATATAAACTCTTTAATTTTTACCATACCTATTGCCCTAGCCACGATTTATTGAAAGCTGTTAATCCTAATGGCAAACTGTGCTTCCTTCTTAAAATACTAACTGAAAACTCCCTTCATGTATATAAATGGTGATCTGGTTAGCAAGTTGTTCTTAATGATTTCATTTCTTACAGAGTTCAGCCGTACAGTTCAAACATTTACAAAGTTTGTTTCAATTTACTGAAAAAGAACAAGAACACGTAAGTTCTTGTGATTAGAGTCATCTTAAAACCATAGCACTGGTAGAGATTTTACATCCTAATCTCCAGTCGGACTGTAAAAGAGCCAAAAGATTTAGCTCACAGTCCTGGCTAAATGTACACAGGTAGTGAGGTGAGTATGAATTTTACCACCAGAAAATCAGTTTTGCAAAAAAAAAAAAGCATATATGTTTATTTTCATAAACAAAATTAAATCTGACTTCAAGATGGGGGAAGATTTTATCTCAATTATTGGGGATTCCCCCACCCTGAGGGTCATTTGAAAGTACTCAGTTCTTACACCGACTAGAGCAGTAAGGGATAGAACACTGCTTTGGTCTAGTTCTCACCGGTCCTCGCTGTGACCCTCCTGTCTGCGCCTTTGTTAAGCTTCGACATTGTTCTTTGAGTATTTCTGCCCACATTTTCTTCATCACAGAGCTGGGATTAGGACCTCTAGATGATCCCAACACTGAGAATATTACAATTCAAAATGAAATTTATATGTAACTTCTAAAGCTAGCATATGGATATTGAGATCCATTGGATTTCGGGTATTACATGCACAAGATGTACACTAAGATAAAATCAGCTTCTTTCTATGGCTTCTTAAATGCAACCTTCTTGAAAAGTTCATCACAGCCAAATTTATTTGGAAGGAGGGCCCTGATAGTGGGTGCCCTAAGCACACTCTTCATCTACCTGGTAGACGGTCCAGTGCTGCTGATTCAGGCATATTGAAAAGGAGCCTGGAGGCTCCTGTGTATAAGAATACTTCTAAATGAATTAGCATTTTTTTCTTCAAGTCTGAAAATTCTTTCCTAGCCACTTCATCAGGACATATTTTTTGACTTGTGTTTTCAAACAGTGTCAGTATAAGTAAAGAATTGATTGAACTTTCTTGACAGTCCTTCTCTGGAAATGAGTTGGTCAGACACCCGGATGAAATGAGAGGGGACAGTGAATCAGAATTTGTCCAGGGTACTCTAAGTTTGTATGTATTGTCCCACCATATTTTTTATTTTAATAGATTTAGTAAGATACAATTTATGTGCCATCATAATTCACCCATGTAAAGTGTTCAATATGTGGTTTTTAGTATAGTCACAGGTTTGTGCAACCATTACCACAATCAATCTTAGGACATTTTTATAACCTCAGAAAAACCCACCCTACACCCTTTAGCTACCATCTCTGTTCCTCATCTGTCTGTCCATCCTTCCCATGCCACCTCCAGCCTTAAGCTAACACTAATCTATTTACTGCCTCTATATTCTTCCCTACTCTGAACTTTAATATGAATGGAATCATACAGTAGCCTTTTGTGTCTGGCTTCTTTCACTTATCATGTTTTCCAGGTTCATCCATGTAGTAGCATGGATGAGCACTTCATTCCTTTTCATGGACAAATATGATTCCATTGTATAGATATATCACTTTTGTTTATCCATTCACATATTAATTGACATTTAGGTGTTTCCTCCTATTGGTTATTATGAATAATGCTGCTATAAACACTTATGTACATGTTTCTGTGTAGATCTTTGTTTTCACTTCTCTTGGGTATATACCTAAGAGTGAAATTGATGGTCATTGAAGGAACTGCCAGACCCCTGTCCAGAGTAGCTGCCTCACTTTACAAATGTACCAGCAATATGTGAGTGTTCTAATTCCCCATATCCTTGCCAACATTTAATGTTATTTGGCTTTTTCATTCTAGCTGTACTACTGGGTGTGAAAATGTATCACTTGGTGGTTTGGATTTGCATGTCTCTGATAAGTAATACTATCAACATTTTTTCCATGTGCTTAGTAACTACTTGTATATTTTCCTTGGAGAAATGTCCATTCAAATCTTTTGCCCATTTTTAAATTGAAACTTTTGTCTTCTTTATTATTGAGTTGTAAGAGTTCTTTACATGTTCTACACTCAGGTCCCTCACCAGATATATGAATTGTAAATAGTTTCTCTCATCCTGTGGGTTATCCTTTCACTTCCTTCATGGTGTCTTTTGAAGCACAACTTAAAAAGTTTTGATGAAGTCCAATTTATCTATTTTTTTTCTTCTGTTGCTCATGCTTTTGGTCTCATACATAAGAATCCTTTACCAGATCCAAGGTCATGAGGATTTATCCCTGTTTTCTTTTAGTAGTTTTCTAGTGTTAACTCTTACATTTGGGTCTTCGGTCCATTTTGTGTTAATTTTTTACATATGTTGTAAGTTGGCATTATTAATCTCGCCTCCTTCCACTCTCAAAATGCTGGATGATAAATGATATGGTCACTCTAGTTAGAGATGAAGTAAATGAAATGGATTAAAGCTCCCTCACCTATGATAATTAACCACATATAAAAGCAAGAATCATATGGCCCTAAGGAAATATAGAGAAAACAATTAAAAAAAAAAATAAAAGAATGAGTCAAAGGCTAAGAAGATTGGCCAAAGCGCACAGATATCTCCTCTCAAAAGTCTACAACTGTTGGTCGTTAAAGCCCTGAAGTCCAATTCCTTTTCCATTCCTATAATATTTTATTCAATTCCTTCTTTTCAAACAGTGTGGCTCTATGCCAACATGCTCAGTAGGTGTCTGTTAACTTCAAAATATCAATTCATGGGCAATCTTGTATTTTCTCTTAAGAACTTAAATACATATTTTACAAATGAATTTCAAAACTTGTTGAAATGAGTTACTAATATTTGCACAGTTACTTTAGTGGTATAAATCTAGGACTTAAAATAAAAAGTAATGCAGCTAAGTTGAGGGCTATTCTGAATTCTTTATAGCCTGCCAATAGACTTGTCCTCTCTTTACCCATTATAAGTATACCAATTTAATTATCCTAACTGTATAAACCTTTTTATGTAAAGTAGTGAACTTTAGAATTGATAAAAGATCTACATGCATGAGTTTATCAGTTCAGCTTAAGTTATAAGTTGACAATGATGCATTTAATAATAATAATAAATTTGGATCTTTGAGAAATATTTTCTCATTTATCTCTCTTAACAACAATTGGATATTTCTATGAGTTTTAACCCATGAATATAGTACTAAAATAGGTAAACTTCTGGGGCACCTAAGTGACTTAGTCAGTTGAGTCTCCAGCTCTTGACTTTGGCTCAGGTCATGATCTCACCATTGTTGGGATTAAGCCCTAATTGGGGTCTGCACTGGCAGCAGGGAACCTGGTTGAAATTCTCTATCTCCCTCTCTCTCTGCCCCTCCCCTGCTCATTCTCTCTCTCTCTCTCTCAAGATAAACATCTACAAACATAAATAAATAGGTTGCTGGGTGGCTCAGTGGGCTAAGCATTTGACTTCAGTTGAGGTCATTGTTTCACAGTTCATGAGTTCAAGCCCTGCATCAGGCTTTGTGCTGTCAGCTCATCCTCTATCTCCCTTTCTCTCTGCTCTTCCCCAGCTTGTTCTCTCTTTCTCTCTCTCTCTCTTTCTCTCTCTCTCAAAAATAAGTAAATATTTAAAAATGTTAAACACATAAATAAAATAGGTAAACTTCTATATTTGAGTGTAAATTACTCCACTTGTGTTGTGGACTCATTGTTTTGATATTTTTAGTCTTCATATATATTTGGGCCACTGGATGCTTTATTTGACAGTATTCTTATAAGAAAATAGACAATGTGTTTTTGTTTTTGCCTCCACAAACAGGTTATTTGAGGATTCAGTATATAGAATTCTTTTCCTGCCTTTTGGCATCTTATTATCCAAAGATTAATATTCCAGTCAAATGAAAACTGGTTTCTTCTTATTTGTTTGGCATTGTCCCTTGGGGCTGAAAGAGATGTAGCAACCAAATATCTATTTACCAAGACAGGCAGTTATTTTTTTGTTGGCTCTGTCAATCTTTTTATACCTGTGATTATTTCATAAAAAGTATTTTGAATGATGTTACATGCCTATCAATTTCAGAAACAGCTTTGTGGAGCAGAACATAAATGGAAAAAACTTAGGCAGTGGAACTCTGGATTGTTTTTATTAGTTACCAAGCTCTGAGAACTTTGAAGTTGTAAAGTGATTTTAAATTATTCATTAATCATCTCTGTATCAGAAATATTGTATTATTTCTATTATTAGAAATTATATCTATTATTGTATTATTCTATCCATTTTAAAAATGTGTCCATTCATTTGGTCACATCAGACAGCCATTAGGGATGGAAAATCATAATTCTTATCTCTCTATTGCTCATATACTTAAGGAGCAGTGTTATAGATATCAGGACATGGAGGTGACATTTTTCCTCCTCTTCATGCAGTCATTCAGTGTCCTAGCTGATGCAAATAAGTGGCTTGTAAAAGGAGTATGCAGGGAAGGTGGGATGAGAGTCACTAGAGAGGTGAGCCTCTCTTCCTTATGGCAGCGTGTGTCATTCTGTGGGTGTACCTTGTCACAAACAAGGTTACAAACAATTGCTCTTGGAATAGTCTAATAAATATAGACCAAGTTGTGCAGATCTCCTGAAAAATATGGAAAAATTGTTCCTGACTAGAGATATTCTAAGTCAATGCTTCTCAAAATTAAAAAGGCAAGCTCAGGTTCAGGACTGTAAGGCAGAGTCCAGTATTGCAGATCACTGTATTTTCTGACCAATCCACAGGGAATGTTGCCTGTGCAGGAACCACACTGAGGTGAAAAACCAGGACCTGTCATGGGTGAAAGTTAGGAGGGGCAAGGAGGAACAGAACAGAGGTGGCATGGAGGAAATTCCAGTGCGCACAGAGGGAGAGGCACTAAAGATGGAAGATTGATAAGGACTGAATCCCTGGAAAATATTCACAGATAAGTGCAGACTTGGTTTAATTGAGAGAAGGTCTCTTAGAAGGTTGTCAGTGCTCACAGAGGTAGGTGAGAAAGATGATTTATGCAGTGACATGAAAAACAAGTTCAGTAAAACCTTTTGAATGGCATGTAGGAAAGAATTTAATGTATCAGATTGCAGTAATGTATGGGAAAGTACTTTGTGAAACGTAAAGTGCTACTCAAATACAGGACATTAGCATTAATTCTAATAGCTAATGACTAATAGTCAAGTCAGTGGGCAAGGCACTGGAGGTCAGATCAAGTTTATTGCCAAGGGTACTGAGGAAAGGAGATTGGAGCAGTAGGTCCAGAGACTGGACCACCAGTTTTAAAGTCATGAATGAAGAGAGATGGATGAATTGTGATGACATGAGCTCTTGCTTAAGGAAGAATTGGAACCAGGGAGTTTAAGGAACCTTAAATTTCCCTTGGACCTGATCCTTCATTTTATGTATGAGCAAACTGAGGTCCAGAAAAACTAAATTATGTGCACAAAGTCACCAGCAAGTAGGGTGCAGAGTAGTATCTTCCTTTAGGACTGCCACATTTAGCCTATAAGGAAACAGGATGCCAAGTTAAATTTGAGTTTCAGTTTAAAGATAATTTTTAGTATAAAAATGTCCAATGAACACTTCTAGTCAAGCAAAATCTTTGTGACATACTACAAAAATTATTTATTGTTCATCTGAAATTCAGATTTAAATGGACATCCTATATTGTTTCTGGAAACACTAGATTCATTGAAATGAATCATCCCATACTTTTTGGTAAATAGAGATATAGGAAAGATGAGGAAAATACATCGACCTTGTATTTAGAAAGTAAGATCCATCAGGGTGTATATTTCTATGTGTTTTGTTATCTGGAGATACCCCAGAATCTAGGTTGGTGAATAGTAGTCAGTAAATATTTGTTGTCTGTGTGAATGAAGGTATGTTAATGCTAAAAATATTGTGCCAAGTGAGATGCCTAACATACAAAAGAACAGAAGATTTAGTATCTGTTCATAAATATATTCTTCTATGTGTCTGATATTTTTTCAGCAGTACCTTCTTGAGCAAACTTCTCAAGAATGTCCACTATGTAAAATAAGGTACAAAGAAAAGATAAGACTTTGAAAGTGAATTTTTGAGTCATATTAGTGTTTGAAAGTTCTGTATCACTAGTTTACTAGAATCTTCTAGAGTAATTCTGAAGATTTTAATGGATTAATAACTTGAGGATTGAATTATGGTATGTAGCACAAATTGATGTGGTTTGGAATGTATTTCTGAAAAAATAAACACTTCAGAGCTCATTTTTCATCAAAGGGATATATGATAGGTGCTGATTGCTGGAACCTGGCCACAGCTTCCCTGCAAGCAAGGTGGGTGCAGATAGAGTTTATCAGAATCATCTTCCTCTTGATCTAAATCAGTGCTCAAGGAACTGATTGGGTTCAGCCCTATTTAAGCACCTTTGATAAGACCACAATCTTGTTGGATTTCTTTTTTTTTTTTTTTAATTTTTATTTTTTTGTTGGGGAGAGCTTAAGTTGGCGGGGGGGACAGAGAGGGTTACAGAGGATCTGAAGCAGGCTCTATGCTGACAGGCTGACAGCACTGAGCCTGATGTGGGGCTCGAACTCATGATCTGTGAGATCATGACCTGAGCTGAAGTCGGGCACTCAACCGACTGAGTCACTCAGGTCCCCCATGGATTTCTTAAACTGACACTTGGGTATAGAAAAGGATTTGATTAAGCACAAGAATAACTGTCATTTGTTAAGGATTTACTGTGAGCAAGCATGCGTCAACAGGAATCCATTTCATCTCACAAGAATCCTTCAAGGAAGGTATTATGATCCCCATTTTTCAGATGAGAAAATTGGGGTATACAAAGATGAAGTAACTTAACACAATAAGTGGTAAAAATGGACCTGAACCTAAATCTCTTTTCCATTGTGCAACAATGCAAATCAGCTTATTCTAAGAATACCAGAATCCTGCAAAATATATTGCCTTATTTTATGAAAATAATCATCACGGAAAAAAATTACAAGTAGATCATATTACCATGAATCAAGCTTTGGATTTACATGAAGTTAATTAACATCCTCTAACCAAAGTAAGTCATCAGTCCAGTGATTCAGTTCTAGTCTCATATTTTCTCTCATCCTCTGCCTTCATCAGGAGGGCGATGCACTGTGTCTGCATTTTCTCATTGTGCAGTTATCATCGTGCTTGGGTCTATCTGTTGGTGTCTGGGCAGGCAGCAGATGGTACATTCAAGTAGGTAATTGAGGAGAGTTTAATGAAGGTGATATTTTCAAAAGAGTGGACAGGGTTAAGAGAACAAATGAGAGAGAGAAGGGCCAAGAACTAGCAACAGCTGGAATCAATTACTGTCCCTTGACCCTTAAACAATGAGAGAAGGGAGCCATTGCCAGAAGCCAGAGACAGATGCAGCACAGCAAAGGGACAACCAGCAGGCAAGGAGCTGCTATCTTTTAGAAGTTTGTTGCCAACAGAAAAAAGTAAATTCAAAGTCCAGGGTGAAATGAAGAGGTACACAAATACGTGCCTCCCCTCTTTTCTTGCAGTCTACTCTCTTACTGGTAGCCAGCATTAACTAATTGAACTCAAACAGAAGCCAGAGGGCAAGGGAGCCACTGATCTAGTCCACAAAGATCAGTCTCTCCAAAGCACAGAGCAGAGTGGAGAATGGGGCATGTTGGCTCCAGAAGGGCAGATGGAAAATACCCATTGCTTAATGCTTTACTGCCATGGTTGCATAGCCTAATAAACCTACTTCCCCTTCTCTGGTACTCTTCTTTTTCCACATTCCTTTCCTTTTGTCTCCCAAGTTCTCTTTCTGGCAGATGTCTCCTCTGCTCTGCATGGAGGGCTGCTAGTTAGCCCTACTTCTTGAATTTAAGTGATGTTCCCCTGGTGCTGGGCGCTATTTTTATGAAGCTCCTAGTGCTCCCAGCTCCATCTCTAGGTCCACTGAGGGACACATACTCTGGGGAAGATCTCCGTGGTCACCTGATTCCTTGGTTCTCTGATTTGATTCGGGAAGCCTCTCTTCCTTGTCATACCATTGATGGTCTGTCTCCAGATACTCCAGGATGTTGAGTTCTAAAGGCATTTCCCTCAAATGGCTACCTTCCTAGGAAATCAAGTAGCCCTGGTCTTTACACAGTGCCTGATTTCCAATGGCGTTTCTGCCTCCAGGAGCAGCCAAGTTCCTAGTATTTATTACCCAGTAGAAACTACAACTCATTTGGCACATTCTTGAGGCACTGGAACTCAAAAACCATAGTCCAACAACAAGAAAGGGTTTTTTCCCCTTCTTTCTCTCTTTTTTAAAATTATTTTCCTTGACTATAAAGAAAAGGATACATAAAACAGTATTCAAGAAATTCTCTTTCCTGTCCCTTCATCAGTTTCCTCACCCTCCCTCAACTCTTTCAGCATCTTTTCTCTGGAGTCTTCCCTGGGTTCCCCCCTACCTATGGCCACTTCTAACCTACCTTCCCTTCTTCCTACTCTTTCCCCTTTCTTTCATTTCTAGACCACAGAAGTCCCAGAGAACTTGCCTGGCAACAGAACCTGACTCTGAGGCAGAGAAGGGAAAGAAACTGAGCTGGTAGAGGTGAGACCCTTCTCAGTAGATAGAGAAGGAGAAAGGTTGGGTGCATTTCTGCCTGAATAATGTATCCTTACCACTGTGAGGAGCGTGATGGAGTGAGAACAGCAGCACTGAAATGTATCAAAAGGCTTTTAAACTTGAAACAACTTGATAGTTATGGCATATGAATTACAGTCTCATAACCAAAGTCATTTTCCATCTGTAATTATTACAATGGCTGCCATTCATTGAATGCTTGCCTGTGCCAGGCATTTTACCAAGAATTTTAATATATTTCTCTTTAAAGTTCAAACCAAATCTGTAACATATTGGTGCCAACCTCACTTTGCAAATGAAGAAATTGAAATGCAGAGGCATGATTTGAACAAATTATGACTCTAAAGTATGTGCCCTTTTCATTAACAATAGCCCTAGTACAATAGCTCCCAACAGTTGAACAAACACTTTCACCAGCCCTTGTGGTATCATGCATGCAGCATTTTTAATCTTCACATTAACCCAGTGAGATAACAGGGTTGTAAGCACCACTCTATGGATGAAAGTCAGAGACATATGTACCTGTATAGGCACACTGTTGGCCATACAGCCCCTACTCATGAGAGTCATACGTGAACCCAGGTCTGTTAGACTCCAGATGTGTTCTCTTAATAACCGACCTGTACTCACATGATACCTGCTTTATAATCTTATATACTAGGGACATAATGGCATTATAGTTGTTTGTTATATAGTAATTTCTAGGATAACTATCTGTGGGTGGTGGGAGGTATTTCTAAGAGTTGAAAAAGAACAAACATGACAGCACCTGCTGAGATATGGCTTGAAGCAGTTCAGGGCAGCTGGTGAATGCTGGAGTGGAGCAACGTAGTCCATGCCAGTCGTGAAATAGAGAAAATTGAGGTTCGTGAGATGAGTCAAGAGAATAACAAACAGCAACTGACCCTGTGAAACAGAAACCAAAGAACAGATTACAATACACAGGTCCCTCCACTTGATGTTAACTAGTTAGCCCATTTCTTGAAGAGGAATCCAGTAATAATCATTATTCCTCAGGCAGTCTCCCTATAGTTCAGGTCATTTCCTTCATTTCTGGCTGTGTGACTGTGATAGTTTTTTTAAAAATACTATTTATTTATTTTCATCTAAATGTTTTTAAAGTCTAGTATAGTTAACATATAGTGTTATATTAGCTTCAGGTATACAATATAGTGATTCCACAATTCTATACATTCTATGCTCATCAAGATAAGTTTACTTTTTATGCATGTGTGTACATAGGTGTGTGTGTGTACATTATTTATTCATTTATTTCTTGATAGACACTTGGGCTGCATCCATAATTTGGGTATTACAAATAATGCTGCAATAATTACTGCAGTGCAAATACCTTTTTGAATCCGTGTTTTCATGTTCTTTGGGTAAATACCTAGTAGTTGACTGTGATAGTTGTATGGAAGACAAATCCTGATACTGAAATTAGTCTAAAAATTCCGAAATGAGTAAAATATGGAGATGTTTTGATAAAACAATATAAGTGTTGGCTTAACTAGTCATTTCCCTCATGAGACAATTGGAAAAAAACAAAATGTGAAGTAATTCTCAGAAGACCACACATGAACTGTTATGTAGACTTCAGGTAATTTTCTAAGGTGTATATTTTTAAACAAAATTTCAGTTTTGTTAGATGAAAACTATCAACTTTTAGCAGCTTAAGATAATTTGTAATGTTTAAATATAATACTTGTTAGGTGATTTCTACCATGATTTCATGGAGTATTTTAGGGGAAGGCAAGTTGAGGGGACTGTGGTCTTGGGATCAAGGAAAGTTGTCATAAATCACACAGTTAAAACATTGACCTCTCTACCAGCCTGTTATTCACATTTTTTACCTTCTATTTCTCCTACTGTCAAATTTTACCCTGAAGAAGTTAAGACTCAGAGATACAAGTATATGAAAGAGCACTTAACAAGACTCAAATCCTGAGCCTTCCTTTCCCCAGGCCAATTTCTAATGTAAATCCTACCTTTTCCAGGCCTTTGGTGTCATATTTTAATTTCTATCTCATCTGAGGCACTGTGCAAAGCATTCAGAATATACAGACCATGCAGTACTCTAGAAGCTCATGGGCAGTTTTCTCTTAAAGAGTGGCTCCCAATGCAAACTGGTGCTGCCACTGTGAAGAACAGTATGGATGTTCCTCAAAAAGTTAAAAACAGAACTATCCTACAATCCAGCAATTGCAGTACTAGGCATTTACCCAGAGAATACAGAAACATTAATTCAAAGGATTACATGCACCAGAGTGTTTACAGCAGCATTATCTACAAAGCCAAATTATGGAAAGAGCCAAAGTGTCCATCAACTGATGAACAGATAAAGAAGATATGAGAGACAGGTAGATATAGATATAGATATAGGTACAGATAGATATAGATATATGATGGAATATTATTCAGCCATAAAAAGAAAGAAATCCTGCCATTTGTGATGACATGGATGGAGCTAGAGATTATTCTGCTAAGCAACATAAGTCAAAGACAAATATCATATGATTTCATTCATATGTAGAATTTAAGAAACAAAACAAATAAGCAAAGGGAAAAAAGAGAGTGTCAATCCAAGAAACAGACTTGTAACTATAGAGAAGGAACTGAGGGTTGCTGGAGGGGAGGCAGGCAAGGGGATGGGTGAAATGGGGATAGGAATTGAGGCGTGCACTTGTCATGATGAATACCGGGTGTTGTATGGAAGTGTTGAATCACTGTGTCATACACCTGAAACTAATACCACACTGGAATTTAAACAAGAACTTAAGAAAAAAAAAAAAAGAAAAGTGGTTCCATCACCACACCTCACTGACACTGTGGCTGCTGGTGAAAAATTCAGATCCTCCTCCTGGAGGAGGCCTGTGGAAACCACAGTACCTGGGCAGGTACGGAGTGGCCTGTCTTCCTTGAGCCATTGAGGGGGAACCTCAATATGAACAGAAGTGATGGTAACATGATGAGATAAAGGAAGCAGTGATGCAGAAAGGGAAGGGAATGTGAAGAAGAGCTGGCCTTGACTCCTTTCTGATTATTAGAAGGCAGCAAGGCACAGCTGGCCTCTGATGCCAACTAAAGTAATACATTCATATATGCTAATGCTGTGTGTGGTTTCCTGGTTATCTACATTTGGTTTGGAATCTGCTAGACTGATTTCTTGCTAAATAGAGTTTGCTGTTGAACACCATGTAATGGTTAACATCAGAGGATGAAATTAAGTGTTAGCTCTATATAGGCTAAGCCTAGCACTTTAAATTGACTCATTTGTAGGTAGTATAAAATGGTGCTGTCCATACAGTCAAGATGATTGCAGTTACTACGCTCACACTATATAGTCCATGAATGCATACTGACTTCCACTTCTCCTTTTGCAAGATTATATAACTATTGCACTTTTAATTAGGAGGGTGATGATGCTGATACCAAGGAATTCAATGCAATGAACTTTTTATTATTAGAGATAAAATTTAATCCTCAATTCCTTTGGCCTTTTAATTGTTTAACTGTGGAATCAGTCAAATGTGGAGGGTGAAGAAGCACTGAGGGATAATGTAATTGCAACTCTTCAAACAATTGTATCTGTCTGGAGAATGAAGATTGATGATCTGGAAAATAGATCTCATTGTTTCAGTAGTAGAATTATGGGTTTTGCCAGTGGCTATTTAGAGAGATTCTCTGGGAAACTTTTTACCAAAAGAAAAAAAATGATACTTGTGAGATGAAGAAAATTTAATTCAGACACTTTTCATTAAGCAAGGCCAGAAACTCCAATTCCCAAGTTCATAGTTGACGAGAGGCCCCAGAGCAGTAATTATCCATTTTTCAAATTTCCTGATAGAAAGCTCTTCAATTAGATATAGACAAGGGGAAAATTATGGTAAAAGGAAGGGTAGTTTGTCCTTTCTAAAGAGCACTAGGAAAATAGAGACTATATAACAATGTTAAGAGATAATTATATTAAATGAGTTAAACACTTTGAATTATCTTAAAAGATGTTAAATTACTTTCGATATTGCTATTTCATTTAAAGTACATAAAATTTTAACTCAGAAAATAAACTTGCATTCAGTTTTCATTTATGTTCCTTAAATTCTCAGAGAGGATGGGTTGCATTGGACATCCTCAGACATCCCTTGGAGAAATAGGTTATTCTGTGGATAAACTAGGTAGTGTTTTTTGTTCAAAGTGCCAATCAATGTTTGAAATGTTGATTTGGTGTATTTGTCATGCTGTTAGAAAGATTGATTTGTTGTCCCACTTGTTGATTCTAATGTTATTTGACAAGCATCGTTTGCATGGCCATTAGTGTTTTCTATCTTCTTCATTCATCTATGAGGTAGATATGGGTGTAAATGATTGACATGATCGTAAGCTATGGGCAATCATGGATTAATATAAGCAAGAGAAAATGCCTCCCTCTTTGTTCAACCACATAATGATAACGCATGAATATTTTATTTTACCATTTAAAAGTGTAGGAAGCTTAGAAGGTGAGTTGAAGTGACCTCAGTCTCTTTCATTTTATTTATAATGTAATGTTTCTTGTTACTTGCTGCTAAGCAGAGAGTGAAGATGTAACTGTTTACCTCAACAGGGTAAATGGAAGCAGCTCTACAACCATGGTCCACCACAGCTGAACTCTGAGTATGTATCTGTCCAGGAATTACTTTCAATCTGAGCACACAGATGATACAGAACATACATTTAGAATGAGATAGTCACTGGCCTTTTGCATGATTTTATTTTATTAATGGAGACTCCTGCTAGCAGACAGTGAACGTAGAAGGGAAGTTTTAGAAACTGAGAGCTTGAGAAGGTTTGAAGGGCAATCTTTTAGAAATGTGGGGAAAAAAAAAACTTCTTTCTTATAACATTCCCTTTTTTTAAGAAACACCACTTTATTTTTTTCATTTACAAATATTTCAATTGTATCTCTAAAAGACAAAGAATTTTTAAAATCCATAAATACAATACCATGATGCCTGAAAACATGACAAATTCCCTTAATATGTTCCAATATGCAGTCAGTATTCAAATTTCCCATAAGTGATACTTGTATGTTTTTTTCAAATCAGGATCCTGTCTATAACATTTCTTATTTTAAAGTTAAAAATAAGGCCATGTCCTATGGCCTAAAAGATGATGAAGTTGGGGAAACAAGAGAATTGAAACAGATTAAAGAAAAAAAAAAACAGCTTAGGCCTTAACATGGTTTGTTCAGGATGTTCAAGATAAAGTAGCCACATTTTTCAAATTTAATTTGATTTATTTTTTCAAACTTATATCCAAGTTAATTGGCATATAGTGCAGCAGTGATTTCAGGAGCAGATTCCTTTATTCCCCTCGCCCATGTAGCCCATCCCCCCTCCCACAACCCCTCTAGTAACCCTCTGTTTGTTCTCCATATTTAAGAGTCTGTTATGTTTTTGTCCCCATCCTTGTTTGTATATTATTTTTGCTTCCCTTCCCTTATGTTCATCTGTTTTCTATCTTAAAGCCCTCATTTGAGTGAAGTCATATGATATTTGTCTTTCTCTGACTGACGAATTTCATTTAGCATTAATACCCTCTCGTTCCATCCACATAGTTGCAAATGGGAAGATTTCATTCTTTTTGGTTGCTGAATAATACTCCATTGTATATATATACACCACATCTCCTTTATCCATTCATCCATCGATGGACATTTGGGTAAAGTAGCCACATTTTATTTTATTTATTTATTTTCCTTTCATAGTTTATTGCAAGTTGGTTTCCATATAACACCCAGTGCTTATCCCAACAAGTGCCCTTTATCCATGTCCATTATCCCCCTTATCTTTTCCCCCTCCCCCATCAGCCCTCAGTTTGTTCTCAGTATTCAAGAGTCTCTCATGGTTTGCCTCCTTCCCTCTCTCCAACTGTTTTTCCCCTGCTCCTCCCCCATGGTCTTCCGTTAAGTTTCTCCTAATCCACCTATAAGTGAAAATATATGGTATCTGTCTTTCTCTGCCTGACTTATTTCGCTCAACATAACACCCTCAGGTTCCATCCACATTGCTACAAATGGCCAGATTTCATTCTTTCTCATTGCCAGGTAGTGTTCCATTGTATAGATAAACCATATCTTCTTGATCCATTTGTCAGTTGATGGACACTTAGGCTCTCTCCATGATTTGAAAGTAGCCACATTTTAAAAAGAGATATACATTAATGTTCTCTAACAGTAAAGTAATAAATGTGGTTTCTTTGTAAACCATTTCAAAAATAAAGACATGGAAAGATAAAGAGAAATTAAACCCCAATAGCTGCCACCACCATGCTTCTCTACCAGTCATAGGTAGCCTGACTGGTGCTTCCCATCTAAATTCAGTGTGTGTTTGTGAAGGACGTTTTTTTAAAACAAAAACGTGATGCTCTTATACCTACTATTTGGAAGGTACTTTTTGTCCCACTAAATTGTTTGTTATTATATGTTTGCACTATAAATCATTAAAAGACATTCAAGGGGCATGGGTGGCTCAGTTGGTTGAGCATCCAACTTCAGCTCAGGTCATGATCTCACAGTTCGTGGGTTCGAGTGCTCAGTGAGGGTCTGTGCTGAGAGATCAGAGCCTGGAGCCTGCTTCAGATTCTGTGTTTCCCTCTGTCTCTCTCTGCCCCTCCCCCGCTTGTGCTCTCTCTTTCTGTCTCTCAAAAATAAATAAATGTTAAAAAAATTTTAAAAAGACATTCAAAAAGAATGAGAAAGAATGAAGCTGAGATTCTGTATACTGGCTGCTTCTCCACCAAGAACCTCTCCATTACAGTAGGGATGACTGTCCTTTCTAATTAGGATCTCTGCTAGCCTATAGTATAGGAGCTCTGATCTCAGCTATGGACTTCTGAGACCCGAAATATTGATTCCACCTCATTGGGCAGTAGAGTTAATACCAATAATGATACAAAAAAATAAATAAATAATAAGATTGGGGACCCCTACCAAATTGAAGGAGGGGCACTATTTGCTTCTCTCATTGAGGAGGAATAAAATTCAGTGAAACTATCACAAACCTGAGGGCTAAGAAGATTATATATCTGTGCCCTATATCAGTCTAAAGTCTAGTGAATAGATTTGTTCAGAGACAGAGTTAAACCACGGTGAGAAGGTACAAAGTCTTCAGGCTTTTAGGAAACTATTCTGAGATTTGAAATCAGAACACAAGACATCAGAAGTAAGATATCAAAGAGCTCACTTTTTAAAATAAAAGGGGGTTACTTTGTAGTTACAACAAGAACAGTAGGAAATGGAAGGAGAAGGACAAAGGACACATAGATCCAGCAAATCATGTCAGCTCTGCACATGGAAATAGGGAGGCAGTGGGGGATCATCAAGTAAAACAGGTAGGAATCCAAAAATTGTTTTCTGAACCTGCTTAAAGGGAGTAGGGTCACAAGAGAGGGAAAAGAGTGGGGAAGTGGATGCTTGTAATAAGTAGAGTCAGGTCCTGCTGATGCAGGAAAAATGTGTCAGAAAGAACTGTTTCTGCTGTCATTTAAGTATTAAAAATCACAGGAGCCTTGGCATAATGTCTTCCTTCGTTTGACTCTGTTCTGTGCATATGTATCCTTTCATGGCATCACAGGTGAAAGGTGACTAGTTGAGGAAAGCATTTGAATATTACTGGTTTGTCTGGACAGATACTGTCTTAAAACAATTCATGTACAGTGCTATGTTAATGGCTCCAAAGTGAATATGAATATGCCAGGGGTAACTTAATAATATTTTATTATTTGACATTTATCCAAATAGTAAGATTTTTGCTATTATAAATTATGCTACATCATATAACCTCATAGGCAAGTCTTTGTGTCATTAGTTGTTTCCTTTGAGTAATTACTATAACTTGAAAACAGGGGCTTAGGAATTCCCTTTAATTCCCCCTTTTCAGGCTGTCGATACTGCTTGCCAGTCTTTCTTCCATAGAGTTTGTACCAGTGTACACAACCATCAACTGTGAATCATCAGCCATTTCCCACATTCAAGGGCAAGATGCCTAGCACATCATCAGTTTTATAAACCTCTGAATTATGTTTTACTCATAGTGCAGATGATGTCAATTAAGTCATAGGAACCCTTCCTGGTACTCATTGTGATCAAAGGTATGCAGCTTTAGAATACTTGGTAGAAGTTAGAGCGGAACTTAGAATATAGTGATCAGAGGGCATCTGGGTGGCTCAGTGGGTTAAGTGGCTGACTTTGGCTCAGGTCATGATCTTGTGGTTTGTGGGTTCGAGCCCCACATCGGACTCTGTACTGACAGCTTGGAGCCTGGAGTCTGCTTCAGATTCTGTGTCTCCCTCTCTCTCTGTTCCTCCCCCACTTCTGCTCTGTCATTCTATCAAAATTAAATAAACATTAAAAAAAATTAAAAAGAATAAAATAAAACACAACAAAAAAAAGAATATAATGAGCAGGAGTTCCTGGGTGGCTCATTCCGTTGAGCATCCGACTCAGCTCAGGTCATGATCTCACGCTTCACGAATTCAAGCCCTACATTGGGCTCTGTGCTGACAGCTCAGAACCTGGAGCCTGCTTTGAATTCTGTGTCTCTCCCTCTCTCTCTGCCCCTCCCTGACTCACACTCTGTCTCTCTCTTTCTATCTCTCTCTAAAAAATAAATATTAAAAAAATTTTAAAAAGAATATAGTGATCATAGAATATTTAAGCTATACAGAGTGATCATACTCATTATTTTATTAGCCAGGTGTTTTAATCTATTTCTCTAACCACATATTTCTATTTCTAATCTATTTCTCTAACATATTTCTATCTTTAATCCTTCTAATTATATAATCACTCAAAAGGAAACTAATAATTCTTCCTTTTTCAAAAACTAGAAAAGTCAACTAAAGAACATAAGAATATAAGATCCCTGAACAACTCAATAATATTACCTAAATTTTAAAAGAGAACCCAAAACAATCCACATTTGAAATTTATTGCTACATTTAAGAAAGTATGACACTGTCCATACACATTACTTGATATAGAAAAAATATATAAAGAAGTAGAAAATGTTGTCCTCTGTTATTGACCTAAATAAATGCATTATTTTTTAAGTTTATTTATTTATTGTAGGAGAGATAGACAGAATCTGAAATAGGCCCCCAACTCTAAGCTGTTAACACAGAGCCCAATGTCGGGTTCAAACCCACAAATGTGAGATCATGACCTGAGCTGAAGTTGGACGCTTAACCAGCTAGACACCAGGGAGCCCCATAATTTTTTAAAATTCATTTTCCACCTGCTTTATAGACTGAATTGGTATTATTGACTGACTTTTTATTTAGTATCCTTGCTAAATTGATTTTATGTGTTTAACTATTTATCTGAATTCTTTTTTTAAAACATTTTATCAGTGAATAATAGATGCATTGATTGTTCCCCTATTGTTTGTTTCTAATTTATTTATCTGAATTCTTAATGTTTTTATACATATACAGATCTCATATCAGCTAATAATTATACAGCTTCATTTTTTTCTTACCATTCTCAAAACATTTTTTTCTTTCCCTTATCACATTAGCTAGAACCTTCAAAATGGTATTAATTGAAAGTATAAAGTATATTTTTGTCTCATTGCCAATCTCAGAGAGAATTTTTTCAATATTTAATCTTTAATTACGATATCTACCTTAGGAAATTTGTAGATAAACTTTTTTTTCCCCACCTTTATTAAGGTATAGAGGTATTTGGCAAATAAAAATTGTATGTATCTAAGGTATACAATCTAATGGTTTTATATATATATATATATATATATATATACATACGCACACATTGTGAAGTGAATGACCGTAATAAATTAATTAACACCTCCATCACTTCACTTACCTTTTTTTGTTGTTGTGCTGGTTGTGAGAACACAACAAATTTCAAGGATATGATACACTGTTATTAATTAGAGTCACAATGTTGTATATTAGATTCCTAGAACATATTCATCTTATAACTAAAAGTTTGTAGCCTCTGACAAATATCTTCCTATTTTCCCTATACTGAACCCTCTTAATCATCACTCTAGCCTCCACTTCTGTGTGTTCACCTTTTTTAGATACATATAAATTAGATCATACTGTATTTGTCTTTCTCTGCCATATTTCACTTAACGTTAGTGTTCTCCAGGTACATCCATGTTGTCCCAGATGGTAGGATTTCCTTCTTTCTATAGATAAATAATACCCCATTATAAATGTGTATATATTATGTATTTACCATATATATGAATATATAATACATTCCATTATATATGTGATATTATATGTATGAGATATAGATATATTGATACATGAATATATATGGGTAAAGAAAATGTTACATACAAAGACGCACATCCATCCATCCATTGGCAGACAATTAAGGTTGTTTTGATAGCTTGGCTATTGTGAATAATGTGGCCATGAACACAAGAGTGCAAATGTCTCTTTGAGTTACTGATTTCATTTCCTTTGGATATATCCCCAGCAGTGGGATTGCTGAATCATACGGTAGGTTAATATTTTTAATATTTTGAGACACCTCCATACTGTTTCCCATAATGATTGTAACAATTTACATCTCCACCAACAGTGTACAAGGGATCCCTTTTCTCACACCCTTGGCAACACTTTCATCTATTGTCTTTTAATAATAGCCATCCTAACAGGTGTGAGATGGTGTTTCATTGTGGTTTTATATACATTTTCCTAATGATTCGTGATGTTGAGTTGCTTTTCATCTACCTGTGGGCTCTTTGTTATGTTTGCTTTGGAAAAATGTCTATTCAGCT
This sequence comes from Proteles cristata cristata, assembly GCA_017311185.1. Taxonomy (NCBI): domain Eukaryota; kingdom Metazoa; phylum Chordata; class Mammalia; order Carnivora; family Hyaenidae; genus Proteles; species Proteles cristata. The sequence continues at coordinate 1,277,425 of JAESUZ010001419.1, read as the reverse complement.
TCTTTCACTTTTAACTCCGGTAATTTCTTTGAGTGAGTTCTACAAATTCCTTATATATTTTGGAGAGTAACCCTTTATCAGATATATGGTTTGCAAATATTTTCTCCTATTCCATAGGTTAACTTTTCACTGTGTTGGTCATTTCCTTTGTTATGTAGGAGCTTTTTGTTTGATACAGTAACACTTGTTCCCTTTTGCTTTGGGTGTCACCAACCAAAACCAACATCAAGGGTCTCTTTCCCTATGTTTTCTTATAGCAGTTTAAAAGTATCAGGTCTTACATTTAAGTCTTTAATCCATTTTGGGTTGATTTTTATAGATGGTGTAAGATAAAGGATCCAATTTCATTCTTTTGCATGTGGCTATCTGGTTTTTCCAATACAATTTATTGAAGAGGTTACCCTTTTCCTGTAGAAAAAAATCTTTTGTCATAGATTACTTGACTGTATATGTGTAGGCTTATTTCTCGGCTCTGTGTTCCACTGCTCTATGTGCCTTTTTTTTTTTACAGGTACCCTACTAGTTTGATTAAAGATAACCTTTTCAAATTTAGGAAATTTCATCTTATTAATACTTTTTAAAGATGTTTTTTGTCCATAATGAATGTTTTAGTTGTTTAAAAACTTTTTCCACACTTAGATGGTTGCATGATTTTTCTCCTTCTGTTATAGTGGTAAGAATTAGATTGATTTTAGAATCCATAACCAACTTTGCAGTCCTAGAATAAGCACCACTTTATCATCAAAAGTAAATTGAATAAATCTAAAATTATTCCAAAATGAGAAGCTTATTTTTTTAAATGAATGGAAATGAGAAAGAAATTGGAGCCATTTTGGAGCGCCTGGGTGGCTTAGTCGGTTAAGCGTCCGACTTTCGCTTGGGTCATGATATCGCGGTTTGTGGGTTCGAGCCCCGCATCGGGCTCCGTGCTGACTGCCAGCTCAGAGCCTGGAGCCTGTTTCAGTCTGTGACTCCCTCTCTCTCTGACCCTCCCCTGCTCACACTGTCTCTCTCTCTCTCCTAGAAATAAATAAAACATAAAAAAAAAAATTAAAAAAAAAAAAGAAATTGGAGCCATTTCTTATCAGCCAGGATTAATTGTAGTCAAAATTCACCTTAAAATTAAGGCAAAATAATCAGGAATCAGTTTTAGATTTACAAGGTAGCCAAAAGTATGAAAAGGAAACATACACAGTAAAAACTATCAGGACTTAGAAGTGCAGAATCATTTGGTAAGCCATGATTTAAAAAGTCAGATACATGAGGGAATGTAGGAACAAGAAGAAATTTCTAATCTGGCAAACTCTGTGAGAAGACTTGACTTCTTTATTCTTTGTCAGCAACAGTGAGAAACTGTGTCCTGACTGGACACTGGCTCATAGACGTATCCTTGGATGGGTTTCTTGTTTATTTCAGACTCAGGAGACAGTTTCAGGTAATCATTCTGAGGTAGTGGCAAAATTTTAAGCCTTCTTCAGTTTCATTTCTTATTAGCAGTTGCTGTTGTTTACAATGATTTTAGCAAAGAACAACAACAGAATGGTTTAAGGAGATTATTTTTTTAAGTTTTATTTATTTACTTTGAGAGAGACAGAGCATGAGCACGGGAGGGACACACACACACACACACACACACACACACACACACACACACAGAGGGAGAGAGAGAGAGAGAGAGAGAGAGAGAGAGAGAAAGGAGTCCCAATCAGGCTCTACACCTTTTAGTGGAGCCCGATACTGGGCTTGAACTCATGAACTGTGAGATCATGACCTGAGCCAAAATCAAGAGTTGGATGTTTAAAAAACTGAGCCACCCAGGTGCCCCATGGCGATTCGTATCCTCTACACTACTGGGGAGTTATTGTGTCATTTTGAGACATCTCCCACCCCCAAAGATTTCCACTCAATAATGTATTCAAAACTGCTATTCACGAATGTTTAACCAATAGGTGTTTAAATTGATCCTATAATGTCCCATTAATGCCCACAGGTGTAAAAATGCAAAAGTTTTTATTAAATATATTTGGAGGCAAAAGATGTTGCCATGTTGTTTTTAATAGTTTGTTGAACTGTCCTTTATCTTTATGTCTCCCTTTCTCATTTTCTGTCTCTCCCTTCTTTACTCTTTCCCTCCTTTCTTTCCTTTACTTGCCCTTTCTTAATATTAAATTACTAGCAAGTATATGAGCATCTGCTAACTCTAGCAAAGTATTAGGAATACAAGGAAGTTGAAGGAACATTTCCCAGCCTTAAGGAATTTATCAGCTAGTTATGTGGACATAGAGTAAATTCAAATTAATATATATTTATACACAGTATTGTTAAAACTTAAAATTTGGTGGAAATGTATAGACCACAAGCCCTAGTTCAATGTAAAGAAAAATGCCTGTGGGAATTGGCAGCTGGAAGGGTTTCTTTAAAAAATGCCTAACTTGAAGACTGTATATAAATTAGAATCGCAGAGTAAGGGGGAGGACACAGCTGGTCAGAAATGTACAATGCAAAGACATTGTATTCGTTGGGATTAAAGATATCTATAGTGACCAAAGAAAACAAAATAATGGTTACTGAAGATAAATAGAAATATATTTCTTGTTCACTTAAACATATTTTGTTGATCTTCCATGTTTGGTATGACATTCCATGGTGTCAGGGAACCAAGCTTCTCTCTTTGGCTCTGACATCCACAGCAGGCAGCTTGTCCTCCATGTCCTGTGCTGGTCCTTGGGTTTGTCATCATATTTACATCCCAGCCAACAGGGAGAAAGAAGCAAAGTGGCTTCCTCTCTCTTTAAGGAAATATCCAGAACCTTCACTTGGCCTGAATTTTGTCACCTGGCCAGGCCTCGCTGCAAAGGAAACTATAGATGCAGACTTTGTTCTAGGTAGCTATGTTTATAGCTAAAGCTAAAGCCTGTTCTGGGTAGCTATGTTTATAGCCTAGCTAAAGCTCTGTTTATAGTCATAGGCACAGGCGTATAGGCATGAAGAGTGCAGTACACGTGTGAAGAGACAGATGATTGAAAGCAGATAACTCTCTGTCATGTACCTAACATTGGAAAAGTACCTGCCCGTGAGTGTAGGAAAGTACAGTACATATATTTCTGTTAAAAGAAAACACGAACATGACTTAATTTGACTTTAACTATGAAGCTGCTGATTTCTGTTTCCTTTTTTGTTCATGGCTTCTCGATAGGAAAAAAAACCCAAAACTACCCTTGCTATAGGACATTAATTCTGAACTCTTTCTAGATTCATTCTCCTGCGATATATTTGCTTCATTGATTGTAGAATGCAGCAATTGAGAGTACTTTACTGGAAGAAATACATATTGAACTAAAATTTCAGAAAATAAAGCAATTTTTTAATCAAAGACTGCATTTTAGGAGGTCCTGTGAATGTAAGTGAAAAAATGAATGTCGTTGGGTTAGTCCATCTGGTTTTGGTTTGTCTGAATAGAAGAGAGGTTTAACAGATAAATTAAGGTTCCAAGCACAGTCTTAGTCTTTTCCCATTTTCAGTAATAGGTATGGCCCAGCCCTTCCCCAGTTCAGCTTTTATGCAAGTCACATGTAGGCAATTAGTAGATTTTCTGTTCAAATAAAAATGCTTATTTGTTTTTCTAATTTACCATTGTGACACTGAAACTCTGATTGAAGCATTTTAACTTTTATAGTAAACAGTAAAAAAGCCTCATAAAGCTCTCACAAAACTTCAGGAGTTAAGATATATTCCTTATGAATGCCTACATTGTGATATTTGTGTTGCCAATTATTTTATCTAGAATCATTCACTTAACTACGTTTCCTGTTTTTTTGAGAGCACTTGCGGAGGACATGTTTTTAATAGGCTATAATCATCACATGGGCAACAGGGATCTTGGCAAGTAGCTATTAACAGTATAGACAGAAACTTGGAGTGTGATAGTTTTAGACTTCCTGAGCTTCTTGATGCTATTTTAATGCACTAAAGAGTATAAACTAAATTTAGATCCTGCTGACTGTTACCACAGTGAAGTGCGTGCCTCTTTTGCAGACAATGCTAGATTTAGTCACCATGTATTTCTGTCAAGCTGGGAATGCAGTTTACAGCTCTCATCCCTTCTAAGCATCTAGTAACTATACATATGTATTTAACAATTGTTCTGAATTACACCTGTTTATTTAAATTTTGTTGTCCCTAAAGCAGTTACTGGCATTGTGTTGTTTTTCTTAGGGTCATTGTATTTTATTTTGATAAATCTGGCATTATACTTAAAGTTCATTTCTAATATGAAGTCTGTGTTACTCCCTAAGTATCTCTCTAGTCCACTGTTGGTCAACCTGAGTACTGTGGCATTTTGGGTCATGCAGTTCTTTATTATGGGGGAGTATTCTATACACTGCAGGGTATTTGGCAGCATCCCTGGCCTGTATGCATTAGTTGCCAAGAGCTCATCCCTTCTAGACCTGTTGTAACTACCAAAAATCTCTTCAGATATTCAGATGGCCCCAGTGGAGCAAAATCACTCTCAACTGAAAGCAACTGCACACCATCTCCTTCACTCCCGCCCCAGTCCAGGTTTCTGTCCTCTCTCAGCAAACCACTGTTAAGAATTTTCTGCTGAATCTTCCTGCATATGCCCCAGCTGCTCTCCAGTTCATTCTCCACCTTGTGGCTAGAGTGCTTTCCAAAAACCAAATCTCATCATGTTACTCCCTTTTAAAACACCATCACTGCTTTTCAGTGATCTAGGACAAAGATAGAACTCTTAAAAATAGCGTCCAACATTCATCCTAGTTGGACCTAGAGTACACTCCTTGGCTTCATCTCAACCCAATTTCTCTTGCCAGTTCAGGCTTTTCTATGTGTCCTTCCTCCCCTGGCTTTGCCTTGCTCTTCTCCTCTCTACCCTCCTGGCCAACTTGCACTCACTCTTCAGTTCTGGCTCCATTCTAGCCTCAGGTTGCCAGGATACTCTTATCCTATAACTAAGGACCAAGTCAGATTGACCTGCTATAGTTAATTCTAGGTCAAATGGACTAAAATCAGTCATCTAAAAGCCAGTTTACTAAAGGGACAAATTATCAAACTTAGTCACTAAAATACAGATTTAACAAACCCTTGTGGTTTTTTTTTTTATATTTATACCTTTTTACTATTAGTTTTTCATGAGTTGGGTTTAGATTGCTCAAGAGCTGTAAAGAATCAGCATTTGCATATTCTGATGTCTTCTACCCCGTGATTGTGATCCCTGTCCTCCAGTTCAGCTTTCCCTCTTTGGGACTAGCAGCCCAGCTCACCTGATTGGCTGGCCTGTGTAGCCATCTTTCCTCTAGATGGATACTTGATTCTCAAGTATCAAGTGAAGCATTCCCTAATATGCAGTTAAAATATCACATTAAAAGTGGAAATCTTCAAAATCGATGAAAGTATCTCATACAATCTGTAATTGCTTCAAAATTTGTGAGTTAAGAAACAAAATTTGATAAAATGGTAAAGTTAATAAATTCAGTTATTTGTCATTTGGGATTATAATGAACAGTTCTGAAAATTTCTCCAAATTGGCAAAATTGATAATGACTTCAAAAATATTAAATAGGTATCAGTATCAGTTGAAGATTTCCCACAGGAAATTTTAGTTATATTTATAAGAATGTACTCACATTAAGACCAAAGTAACTCATTGCCCCTTAACTGTTGACAAGTTAAATATTCTTTAAAAGTGTTTTAAGATAAATGTGTTTGTTGACTATAGTCAAGAAAAATAATGTCATAGTTGCCCAGTTGTAATTCTACATTTATTTGATGATCACTGCAATAATAATCTGTGTTCCTCTCCTAATCATAGACTGCATGAGAGCAGGAACTGTGGCCATTTTTGCTCATTTATTATTCACCGAGCATATTATAGTATCAGACACAAAGCAGATGTCCATTTAAATGTTTTTGAATCAATAAATTCCTTTAAAAATATATTACTAGCTTCCTAATATGTAATAATGACATTGCCAGTAGTTCTTAGCCTTAAGAAAGCTGTTGATAGCTTTGGACCTAATTCTGTAAAAACATTTAAAATATATAACAGACTTTGATATAGCATTTGTTGAAACACTGTGCCTTTTCTAAGACTGAGACATTTTGGATAGTCTTCTGGTAGTTACACTAAACAAAATTTCATTTTTCAGATAGAGGTCTATATGTTTTTAAGGTGTATAAAAAGCAAGTTTGTGAATTTTATTTACTACCATATTCGAATGAAATAACATGGTTCTTTATTAAATTTAAGTAATATGCCAAAAATGAGAATGTTTTAAAATTAATATTATAAGACAATATTTTCAAATAAAAGTAGAACATGAGTATTATCTCTGGATTATAAAGATTCCAGTTGGGATGCCTAGGTGGCTCAGTTGGTTAAGTGTCCAGCTCTTGATTTCAGCTCAGGTCACCATCTCACAGTCATAAGATTGATCCCTGCGTGAGGCTCCGCATGGGGTGTGAAGCTTGTTTGAGATTTTGTCCCTCCCTCTCTCTCTCTCTTAAAAACAATTTTTAAAAAAAAGATTTCCAGTTGACTGTTGGCAGTGATGCTTATATCTTTAGGGTTGGCCTTAATCTTAGAGTGAACATTCTAGACTTTCCAAATGGGATGGAGAAGAGGGAAGGCAAGAGAAGGATGTAGAAAGGATGCAGGCAGGAGTTGGGCTTAAAGAAAATTGCTTTTTCAGTTCTCTTTGAGGTTTTACCTGGAAATTTCCATTATTCCAAACACATGTTCCCAAATTCTCTCTCTATTTGACCGCCACATAGAACACAAACACCACTATTTGAATCATTTAATGACTATTATGTGATCTACAATCCACAACTTTTCAAATATTTCAGATACATTTTTTATTTGATAACTCTAAGAAATCTATGAAGAGGTTTAAAGTATGCTGTTTGTTTCTTTCTTTTGTTCATGGTGGCTTATTTGTGTGTGTTTATGTGTGTATTTTATAACTTCTGACATTTTAGCTCATGTTTTACTAGCCTTCCTCTGCAAGACTTGTGTTGAGGAAGCACACTCCTAGAAAAGAGTATTTTAGGTTCTTCTAGGTGCTGTGGAGTGTTGCCAGCCCTGGAACCATATCTGTTATTATTCTTGTTTTGGGGGTTTCCTGGACCAGATATGTAGAAAATATCTAAATCCTGAGCCATGTAAGGATAGGACTATGGTTATAAACTCTCAGAAAACCACCCTGTCTCCCCAGTTTCTGACCTAAACACGTTTTTCCTTGATGTCACCTTTGCTGGTAAGCAGACTTTCTGAAGGGTTGCTCTTCAAAGGACTTGGCTTTGAGTTTCATTTTTGACTCTCCACCTTGCAGAGGAGCAAAGCCTTGATTTCTGCTCCCGTTCAGTAGTTAGAACCTAAAAAGCCAGGACACCCATGCTGGCAAATGCCCTCAGGGCAGCCACGGTAACAGTACCATCTTACAAAACTGGCTTCCCATTTTTGGCCTTTGAAAATTTTCCTCAGTGTTTTTCTAAATCTCCTATGCATCTGAAAGGATTCTTAAAATAATCTTATCCATTTTGCAAGGGGAGTTTATTTTAGAATATCTGATCAATTCATTATATTGCTAGAAATAGAATGCAACAATGATTTTATATTTAAAGAGATACTTCTGGGGTGCTTGGGTGGCTTAGTTGGTTAAGCGTTCGACTTTCGCTTAGGTCATGATCTCGCGGTTCGTGGGTTCGAGCCCCTCATCGGGCTCTGTGCTGACTGCCAGCTCAGAGCCTGGAGCCTGTTTCAGAGTCTGTGACTCCCTCTCTCTCTGACCCTCCCCTGCTCATGCTGTCTCTCTCTCTCTCCTAGAAATAAAAAAAACCAAAAAACCAAAACATTAAAGAGATACTTCTTTTTAGGAAAAGTAACCATTTGCCTTCCCTCTTTCCTTTTTTCTCCCTCCTTTCTTTTCTTCCTTCCCTCTTCCCTTACATCTTTCTATATGAGATAATTGACCATTTAAATAAAATTGCAGAGCTATTCTTGGAAGGAAAAGGAAATTTATAGTCATATAGCTTCCATTATTATACAACAATACAAACTAATTGACAGGAAACACCAAAGCTATGTTTTCCCTAAACTTCGGATGTTTTAAATAATTATAGGAACTAATTAAATGAAAATAAACACAACCAACACTTTTTGATCACCTAGCTCATACCTGAAACTGTGGCTCAGTCAGTTAAGCTTTTGTCTTAAGCTCAGGTCATAATCTTGCAGTTTGTGAGTTCAATCTCCACATCAGGCTCTGTGCTGACAGCTTGGAGCCTTGAGTTTGCTTTGGATTCTGTGTCTCCCTCTCTCTCTACCCCTCCCCTGCTCACATTCTGTCTCTGTCTCTCAAAAATAAATAAACATTAAAAAAAAAAAAAAGAGTGGTTTTTTTGAGGAATGAGGATGCCAGGAAATGGACACCCTCACTGTCCCTCAGGATATACTTGTCTTTATTTGACCATTTAGTTTGACCTTTGAAAATGTTTTCAGGTACTTATTAACTACATATTAAGAATAAATTAAATATGTTCTTATAAAGAGCTTTTGAATTACCCAGGGTGCAAGCCAATCAGAGAAAGTTAAGAGAAATTATATTTTTAGTGGAACTTAAAAAGACATGGTGGAAGTTTGTCATATCAGGTGGAAGGAAGAGCATGAGCAAAGTCAAGGATATGTGAAATCTCTTGGTCTGTTCAGGGAACATGAAGTAACTAACTTTAAGTAGTTATCTCAAATTTACACAAGTTACATATTTTTTAAATATTATTTGGAGAGAAAGAGTGGGTTAAAGGGCAGAGAGAAAAGGAAAGAGAGTATTCCAACCAGGCTCCATACTCCGTGCAGAGCCAAGGTGGGGTTTGATCCCATGACCACAAAATTATGACCTAAACTGCTGTCAAGAGTGAGATCATGACCTGAGCTGCTATCAAGAGTCAGACGCTGAACCAACTGAGCCACTTAAGTGCCCCTAGTTTACATATTTGAAGCTTTCATATGATGGTGGTAACTAGCATTCACTGAACTTTTTCGATGTGTTGGACACTTTGAATATGCTTTACATATAATAACATTTAATTCTGTCAATAATTCTTTGAGGTGGTTACTATTATCATCTCATTTTACAGATGTTCAAAAATTTAGGTAACTTTCCTAAAATTAAAGGGTTATAGGGGTACAAGGCAGGACTCAAATCCAGTTGTTCTGGCCCCAGAACCCACACTGTTAACATTCATGTTCTATTGCTCACAGCAAAGGCTCATTTATCCTTTTTTCCCCCAAATTTGTATTTAAATTCCAGTTAGTTAACATTTAGTGTAATATTGGTTTCAGGAGTAGAATTTAGTGATTCATCACTTACATGTAACACCCAGTGCTCATCATAACAAATGCCCTCCTTAATTCCCATCACCCATTTAGCCCATCCCTCTCCTCTCCCTCCATCAACCCTCAGTTTATTTTTTTTTTAATTTTTTGAATATTTGTTTATTTTTGAGAGAGAGAGAGAGAGAGTGTGTGTGTGAGCAGGGGAGGGGCAGAAAGAGAGAGAGGGAGACACAGAATCGGAAGCAGGCTCCAGAGTCTGAGCTGTCAGCACAGAGCCTGATGGGGGGCTTGAACTCACAAGCCTTTATGCCATGAGATCATGACCTGAGCCAAAGTCAGCAGCTTAATCAACTGAGCCACTCAGGTGCCCCATATTATTTAAGAGTCTCTTATGGTTTGCTTCCCTCTTTTTTCCGCTTCCCTTGTGTTCATCGGCTTTGTTTCCTAAATTCTACATATGTGTGAAATCATATGGTATATGTCTTTCTCTGACTGACTTATGTTGCCTAGCATAATACACTCTAGCTCCATCCACATTATTGCAAATGGCAAGATTTCATTCTTTTTGATGGCTAAGTAATATTCCACTGTATATTTATACCTCATCTTCTTTCTCCATTCATCAATTGTTGGTTATCTGGGCTCTTTCCATAGTTCAGCTATTGTTGATAGTGCTGCTAAAATATCAGGGTGCATATGCCCTGAGGGCTGATCTATCTTGAAGGATTTAATCAAAAGTTTTCATTCCTGGGAAAGCTCAATGAATGAAGAAAGTTTATTTTCTCCCCTATAGATCCCATGTGCCATAAAAATTGGCTTATTCTTATTCAATTTAGTTGAGTAAATACTGTTCTTTTCAAAGAAAAAGACATTGAATGGATGCCTTTTCAGTGGTGTATTGGACAGGTTTGTAAGAGCTGATTATTTAATTTTCAGGAATTTTGCAAGCCAGTTATTAAATATAGTGTTAAAAATTATATCATATAAATGTAAATTAAATGAATTATATTTAAACAAAGGTAATAAATTTTCAAAACCCATTGCTTCCTGTTATTTAACCACATCTTAGTATTATCTATGCTCTTGAGGTTTTTATCTCTATTTCGTATATATGTGGAAATATAATGGTGTCCTCCTGAGCTCTACATTCAGTAATATTCATCACTTTGATAGCTTGAAATTAGAATCATATTTATACTATGATTTGGTAAACACTACATATCAGGGTTTTATCCCAAGGGAGCTGGCTGTTCAAGTTATCATAGCATCCCCTTCATTCCTTCTTAAAACATTTTGCCTTTCCCTTTTCTGGCTGGAATCATGGAGGGTACAGAAGAGAAGAAAAAGAAGGTTCCTGCTGTGTCAGAAACACTTAAGAAAAAGTGAAGGAATTTTGTAGAATTGAAGATGAAGTATCTAAGAAAGAAGTTTGCCCAAAAGATGCTATAAGAGGCAAGAAGCTAAGCATGACCACAAGGAATACAGACCAATGTACAGAACTGAGATTCGAATGTCTAGGATGGCAAGCTGGCAACGTCTGTGTACCTGTGGAACCCAAACTGCATTTGTCATCAGGATCAGAAGTACCCATGGTGTGAGCCAAAAGGTTTAAAAGGTGTTCCTGCTGTTTCACCTTTGCCAGGTTTTCAGTGCACCTTTGTTAAGCTCAACAAGGCTTCAGTTAACATGTTACGGATTATGGAACCATATGGAAAATGTGGGTCCCCAAACCTGAAGTCAGTGAGTGAACTGATCTATGCTCATGGTTATGACAAAATCAGTAAGAAGCAAATTTCCCTGACAGATAACATGTTTATTGCTCGATCTCATGGTCAATATGGCATCATTTGCAAGGAGGATCTGATGCATGAGGATCTGATTCATGAGATCTATACTGTTGGAAAACGTTTCAAAGAAGCAAACAACTTCTTATGGCCCTTCAAATTATCTTCTCCATGAGGGGGAATGAAGAAAAAGACCACCCTTCTTATGGAAGGTAGAGATGCTGGCAACAGGGAAGTCCAGATCAGTAGGCTTATTAGAAGAATGAACTGCTCTGTCTACCATGATTACCAATTTTTGTAATCTGGTCAGTTAATAAAAGACTACTTTCAAATTAAAAACATACATTTTGACTTAAGTTGATTCTCAGGAGGATTATCTATTATACATAGTATTTTTTTTAAATGTTTTATTTATTTCTGAGAGAGAGAGAGACAGCAAGAGCAGGGGAGGGTCAGAGAGAGAGGGAGATACAGAATCTGAAGCAGGCTCCAGGCTCTGAGCCAGCTGTCAGCACGGAGCCCAATGCGGGGCTCAAACTCTTGAACCATGAGATCATGACCTGAGCCAAAGTCGGACGCTTAACTGACTGAGCCACCCAGGTGCCCCTATACATAGAATTTAAATTGTATTGCAGAGACCTCTTGTGTCTATATTAGTGCTATAATATTTAAGAAAGAGGGTTTGGAAATCAGTTTCTCATTAATACACTTAATTATCTCAGAAATTGATAATCCATCTTAGTTTAAATAACCACCAAAGGAAATCCTATCTTCTATGATCCTCAGTGAACTCTTTTTGGTTTACAAAATTAAAATTCATCACTCTAGGAGTGCCTGGGTGACTCAGTCAGTTAAGTGTCCAACTTTGGCTCAGGTCATGATCTCATGGTTTGTGGGTTCGAGCCCCTCATTGGGCTTTGTGCTGAATGCTTGCTCAAGCCCAGAGTCTGTGCACTCTGTCTCACTCTGTCTCTTAAAAATAAATAAATGTTAAAAAAATGTTAATAAATAAATAAAATTCATCACTCCAGAATAAAAATGCATTTTATTTTCTTTCTCAATTGGCTGAAAGTAGAAGCTACTATAACATGCAGGAAAAAGTCAGTCTACCTGGATTCTCACCTCTCACCAACTAAATAGCCTCTCTGTACTTTGAAATCACTTTGGTGCTTTTTTAGATATACTAATGAGAGGTCCCACCCAAAGCCATTACATCCGAATCTCTGGAGGTGGAGCCTAGATGGTGGTATGCTTTGAAATGTTCTTGAGATGGTTCTAACATTCAACTAATTTGAAAACTGCTGGTCAGAATATTTACATTGAGCCTATGATTAAGGGTTCCAGTTTAGAACTACTTGCAAATCCCCAGTCTTCAACTTCCTAGCTGTGTAACCTCAGATAAGTTACATACTGTGTCCATGGTTCAGTTTCCTGATGTTAATACAGGTAAACATTTAGAGAATAATCTGGCACTGAGACATTTTGCCATAACCGTGCTCATGGACCAGTTCATTCACTGACTTCGGGTTTGGGAACCCCATGCTCCATGTGGTTCCATAATCTGTAACATGTTAACTGAAGCCTTGTTGAGCTTAACAAAGGTGACACTGAAAATCTGGCAAAGACAAAGAAGCAGCAATACCTTTTAAAACTTTGGCCTCACACCACTGATACCTCTGATCCTGATGACAAATGCCAATTTGGGTTCCACAGGTATGTAGAAGTTGCCACCTTTTCTTGCTATCCTAGCCATTCGAATCTCAGTTCTGTACCTCCGAGTAGTTATTCCTACTAAGAATACTCTCTCAGTAGTTCTACATGTCATCTCCATGCTCGGTAACATAGAGACATGTATGTACTTGAAGTCCACATCTTGATGTTCTTTTTATTATTATTTTGTCTTTCCTACCATCTTTTCCTAGCTTTGATTATGTCAATATTTCTCCTTTTAACTGTCCCCCCATATTTTATTTCCCCCGAAGTTGGAAAACCACAGAGTAAAGTGCTTCAGATGGCTCATTACAACAGCTGAATGATATCTGAAGTGTCATTTTTTTTATTTTTTATTTATGTTTATTCTTGAGGGAGACAGACAGACAGAACACAAGTGGAGAAGGGGCAGAGAGAGAGTGAAACACAGTATCTGAAGCAGGCTCCAGGTTCTGAGCCATCAACACAGACCCCAACATGGAACTCGAACCCACAAACTGTGAAATCATGACCTGAGCCAAATTTGCACACTTAACTGACTAAGCCACCCAAGTTCTCCTGTGAATTGTCATTTTAATATATCTTTTGAATTAAAGCATTTCTATTGACTGAGACTGATATTTTCTTTACCTTATAAAGAATAAACATTTTTTCTGGTATATGAGGAAGCAACAATAATTTTTGTAGATTCCATTCCTGACAGGAGCAAAACAAATCCAGAAGAAGGAGAAAAATCTGTGTTTGCTACAGGAACTGTGTGGTAAACAAGTAGAAAAATATTCAGATCAAATATTTAAAAGCAAAACAAAGGAGAAAATGCTTTCTTATCCATTCAGTTTGAGGAGGATCAATGACTAATTAGACAAAGAATAAAGGAGAAAGTCTTCATGAACTTTAGGAACAAAATTTATTGGGAAAAAGAGCCAGAAAGCACTTATAAGGAGAATATCAGAACCATGGCAAGCCAGATGACCACTGCTTATTATAGTTTCCCTGAGTGCCTGTTTTCCAATACCTTTGATAGAGAATAGGAAAGAGATGAAGTAAGCAGATATTATGACCATCACCAAAAACTATCTGAAAGTTGAAAATTGGAAAAGATTAATTTAGTAACCATTTAGTAACTCTCCTATAATTTTATATTTAGAAGGTTGTAAAAATTAACTTATTAAATGCCAGTATGTCATTAAATATTAATGATACAGTAACCAGTGACCAAAGTTGACTTATGGGTAGAATGGTCCTTCAGAGAAGTAAGAGCATTGAGTACCATCATGTGTGACTGACTTTTGCTCAAACGAGGTATAGGTGCATGAAAAGCCATTTCTCTTGGCCAGGAGATCCATATGGTTGAAAGTAAGACTCCGGATAACTCAAGAGATTTGCCACGAGGATGCAGCAGTGAATCTCAGGAAATCCAAAGCTAATAATCAAAGCCAGCTGGGGCTTGTGGAAATCGGTTTCAGTGACCTGGAAAGGCACTGGGAACCGTTTTTTCTCTCAGAAGCTATCTCTGCCTCTCAGTCTCTTGACTTCTCAGCACATTATGATGTGTTTTCTTTCTAGTGACTTGCACCTCTTCTCCTTAAACTCTGGCTTGAACATGAGACCCTGTGAACCTGATCAGAACTTCAGTCCCTAGTGCTTATGTCTCCAGTTTCTCATCTTCCCTATTCCTACAGGATAATTGGCATGTTGTTTTGAACTAGGCCACCAGTCACATCTCTGATGTTTAACTGCCCTGAAATCAGTTATCTACACTTGGTCCTGGTCCCATCTGCTGTGGCTGGAATGGGAGAGAGTCATATGGTACAGAGAGGGGTCACATTAGGCAGAAGAGACTAGGGGCTGGCAAGCCCTGGAAACATACTTTGTATCCTTTCTTAATTACAAAATACAGTTGCCTAAGGCTGAAATTTGTAGTACATGTGCAGCACCTGATTATTGAAGAATATTAGTGAATGTTAAAACCACAAGTTAGAATTCTTCCTGATTTAGGGGCGCCTGGGTGGCTTGGTCGGTTAAGCGTCCGTCTTTAGCTTAGGTCATGATCTCGCGGTTCGTGGGTTCGAGCCCCGTGTCGGGCTCTGTGCTGACTGCCAGCTCAGAGCCTGGAGCCTCTTTCAGAGTCTGTATCTCCCTCTCTCTCTGACCCTCCCCTGCTCACGCTGTCTCTCTCTCCTAGAAATAAATAAAAAAAAAAAGAAAAAAAGAAAAAAAGAATTCTTCCTGATTTACTGTTTTAGTTGTAAACTCTTACAACATCACTTGATATTGTATTTAGAGAAAATCTTTCTCTAAATCATTCACTCAAATCATAAAATGATGGCTGCAAGATGTTAATGGAGATACCTAAGATTAAATTGGGAAAGAAATCGCCGATCATTATCTCTGAGCCTCAGATTATTTTTCCCCTTCTGGGGGACATAGAAAAACAAATGAGATCTTTCCAATTGTATTATGCCATTATATCCCAAATATGTTACACTGACAAAATAAAAAGCAATACAGATCTTATGTAAGATTCTCATTAAAGTACACATAACATAGATTTCAGGGTTTTCTCTTTAATATGAACAAATGTGATCATCTTCAAGGAAAACATTATAGATGAATCTAGGCAGAAAACAACAACAACAACAAAAAGACAGATTTTTTAATCAGATATTGGAGTGTCCTCATAAGTTGTATAGTTTAACTCTTGGTGAGAGAAGTATGTGAACAAAGAGCCTTATGATCAGAATCAGGAAACATTAGTCTAAGTTCCATGAGAACAGGGACTCCTGTAGTTTCAGCACTCAGAACAGTACCTGGCATAGAATGGGACTCAACAAAAATTTAGAGAATGAATAAATATTCCTATGACTTTCCCTTCTAGCTAGATGACAATAAGCAAAGTAATTTGTCCCTCTGGGTCTTAGTTTCTTTGTTAATAAAGTGAGATGATTTTGGAATCGATTTTAAGTATTGTACTGAAATTCTATAATTATATGACATGTATTCAAAATTTAAAAACACTTATTTGTTTAGGCACCTGGGTGGCTCAGTCGGTTGAACCTCTGACTCATGATTTTGACTCAGGTAATGATCCTAGGGTTGTGAGATCTGCCACTGAGCCTGGAACCTACTTAAGATTCCCCCTCATCCCTCCATCCCTGCTTTCACTCTCTCTCAAAACAAAACAAAATAAAACCCCACAATACCCCTATTGGTTAAACGATTTCTTAAAACTGCATTTTAAACAAAACTAATGTTCTGAGACAAAGCAAAATGCTTTATCTTTTCTGTTTTAATATGGTTTAGAGTTTTTATATGTGAGTTATTTCAGAAAAGTATATTACTGATAAAAGTATTTTCATAGTTAATTTAATCACACAATTCAGATGCAGGGAAGCTGTACCCATATGCTTCTAAAACTATATTTCAACAATTTTGACTCTGGTGAATTTACCTTTTATATTTTTAAATGATTTCCAGTCTTGTTTTCAACACCCACTGTATGTAACAAGCTCTTGAAAGAAAATGAAGCGTATTGGTGATTTACTTAATGAGTCTTTTTTTTTTTTTTTTTAGATTTTATGCCAATGGAGAGCAACCCTTAAAATTCCTTTGGATTTCATCTCCCAGAGTTAGATACACCTAAACATTTTTGTTTGCAGAATATCATCACACTTCACAATTGGCCAACTTGTCCCAAGTTTTATCGTCTCATCCACCTCCCTCCAAACATATGCCACAGGCAAACTAGAAACAGCACATTTCTCCCAGCTGGCAATCACTCTCATGACATAAACAGTTGCAGAGCATTGTGCTGCCCTAAGCAAACTCTGCCTCAGAGGACAAACCAGATTTCCATTAAAATAAGCAAAGTAGAATGGGTGTCATTTAGGTAAGTAGAGGTGGTTTTTTTTTTAACGAATAGAACAAAAATGATAAAATTTCCAATTTAACCCCTATTGAAAATCTTGACACATCTGAGCATCTATCTTAAGAAAACCTCTGTGGCATTATTGGAACATCTGCTCTCCAGTGTAGGAGGGGAGCAGGTGCTCTCTCTGGTGGCATCATTGATGACATAACAATTCTTTTGTTGTGTCGAGTTGTGCAGGGATAATGTGTCTGAACCATGTTAGTTATATGTCATGATGTGCTCATAGAAATATCTGATGACATGGGAATAGTTTAATTGGGCCATGTTATGAAACATTTCTGGGAGCCGTATCTATCCAGCCTATAAGTTATTTCCTTTATAGAAGTTAAATACTTGGGTAAAAGTGACAGTGCTACCATAATGGATAAAAAGATTTAATGCCTTGAAGGAAATCATGCATGTAAGTCTGTCTGTGGGCTAGATTCCTGCCCTCCTCTCCTTGCCAGTTCTCCAGGCTCATCTAAATGGATGCAGGTGAAGAGTTTGACTCACTGAGGAGTTGTGGGAATTGATGGCTGAAGTTCCATATAAATACTGTATTACCATTATATCATTCCCTTTTATCTTGTTTATTTCACATCACTTACTCTACACTTGCCCTGTCACAGTGATCAGTGAGAAAGAGCCTCCTGTGTGTGTTTAGTCTGCATGCTTGCTCAGGTCTATAACCTTACAGGTTGCATGAGAAGATCATTAGGACCCAGAAGAAACTGGAGAATTTACCTTGTTCTTATGTTTACCTACTGTGAGGTTTTTAAGTGAGATTATCTAAATTAGCTAGTTCTGCCTCCAGACTTTTATAAACTACATGAATTTTCTTTTAAAGAGCCAAATCCCTCCCACTGCAATTTTTTAAATGGATATTTTTCAGTTTAGTACCAAAATAAAAATGTAACAAAACAGAAAAAAGAGTGAAGAAAAATTTTCTATAAACCTGCAATGTTAATGTATTTTGGAGCATTTTCTTCCTAAACATGTTTTTGTAGACATGCACATATACAAACATTCATATACATGTAGAACATGCTTTTCTTACATATACGACCTTTATTGTATAACCAACTCCATATAGTTCTCCCCAGTTGTTAGTGAACATTTTCCTATGTCACTAAATTCCTCTGCTATTGAGCATTTAGGATGTTTCCATATGTTTGCAATTATACATAATGTAATGGGCATCTTCACTAACACAATTTTAATTCTTATTATCTCTCTTTTCTGGGTCCATTCTGGATTCTCAAACTCAGAACTCCTATAACTCTTTAAATGTTTAGTTTATCCAAATAAATGACAGCCTAGTTAAGAGTAATGATATTCTGGGGTGCCTGGGTGGCTCAGTCGGTTGAGCATCCAACTTCGGCTCAGGTCATGATCTCATGGTTTATGGATTTGAGTCCCGTGTTGGGCTCTGTGCTGACAGCCAGCTCAGAGCCTGGAGCCTGTTTCGGATTCTGTGTCTCCCTCTCTCTCTGACCCTCCCCTGCTTGTGCTGTCTCTGTCTCTCTCTCAGAAATAAATTTTTTAAAAAACATAAAAAATTAAAAAAAAGAATAACGATCTTCCATCTACAGAGAGCTGTGTACTTGTAGATAATTGAAAAGCTGATTAGGCTACAAATTTTTCCTCAGCATAATCTCACCAGAAATAATAGTAATTCATGCCTTCAGGTGGCCTTAAGTAAAAACTCAGCACTAGGTATTAAAAATGAATGTTGCTAAAATTTTTACATATATTTTAGACACTATAACAACTATTGAATTAATACATAAGATGTTAGAACTTCATATTTAGCATGGTAGAAAAATAATAGTATAATTCAAAACAAAATGATTACTCACAGACACTTTCATTTTCCCCTGAAGGAAAACAGGGGGAAAAAAGGAAAAACTTAAAATTCCCTCAGAAGAAGAAACAAAGAAACAAGGAGAAATAAAAGGACCACTTGTTTTTTTTAAACACATTTACTTAAAAATGATTTATATTTTCAATTCCCCTTAAGATATGAAATATTTTACATTCTCTGCAAATCTTCAGAAAAAAAAAACCTTGAATTCAATCCTGCTGTCTTAATTCACTGGTTTCTATGAGAAGGGAGCTTGGAAGGAGCACTGGATTGGAAGATTTGTGACCTTGAGTAGTTTGCTGTCTTAATCCCCATGTTTGCACCGATGCGGTAGCTTTTATGAGAATTTATTGTAAATTACGTAAAAGAGTGCCTGACATACAACTTGCTTTCAATAAATGCTAGCTCCTTTTGCTCATGGTTGGTTTTTTGGTTTGTTTGTTTTGTTCTTTGCTCCTATTTTTAAATGATAATGTGGGGGCGCCTGGGTGGTTCAGTTGGTTAAGCGTCTGACTTTGGCTCAGGTCATGATCTCATGGTTTGTGGGTTCGAGCCCTGCGTCGGGCTCTGTGCTGCCAGCTGAGAGCCTGCAGCCTGTTTCAGATTCTGTGTTTCCCTCTTTCTCTGACCCTCCCCTGCTCACGCTGTCTCTCTCTCTCTCTCAGAAATAAATTTTAAAATATAAATGATAATATGGATTATTTTACAAGATAGATTTTTTAAAATAATTTCTTTGAATGAAAATTATCACCTAAAACTATGCTAGTAGGTGATTGCCATTTTTCTGTAAAATTGTAAGCCTTATAGACAATTTGAGAGACAATAATACTTCAAACAAATGAAAATTTAAGACCCCAAAGTTAAGCAATTCTGATGTCCCCAGGGGGTGCTCTATTTCTTTATGTATAGTTAATTGGTCAAAACTAATTAAAGCAATAACTTAAATTTGCATAACAACTTATGGGTTCAAATATTGTCACGTTTAGTTGGTTTGATCCTCACATAGGCAACATTACAGATGTTCATGGAAGGTGAGTGATTGGCCCAAGGCCAAACTAAATTAATACTAGAGACAAAAATAGATACATTGTTTCTTCTGTCAGTTCTGTTAACCATTAAGTAAGGAGAGAAAAGAAGAATCAAAACTAAAATGATAGATTATCTGAAAGCTAATGGAAGGGAAAAGTTATCAAAACTGTGTTCTTAAATGGTTTTTAATGTTAAAACACAAAAATTGAAAATAAATGAGCCATGTATTCATCTCAGAAATTAGAAAAAGTGGATCAAAGCTAATCAAAGGAAGTTAGGAAGCAGACATTAATAAGTATAAAAGCAAGTAGGGAAAAAATCAACAGCTGGTATCTTTTTTTTTTTAATTTTTTTAACATTTATTTATTTTTAAGAGACAGAAAGAGACAGATCATGAGGGGCAGAGAGAGAGAGAGGGACACACAGAATCGGAAGCAGGCTTCTGGGCTGTCAGCACAGTCGTGAGGCTCGAACCCATGAACTGTGAGATCATGACCTGAGCCGAAGTCAGAGGCTCAACCGACTGAGCCACCCAGGCACCTCCGACAGCTGGTATCTTTGAGGGGAAAATCTACTAGAATAGACAAATGCATGACCACCCTTATGAAGGAAAAATTAATGAAAGTACAAATATAAACATCTGAGTTTAACTAATTTTCCCAAAATAGCTGCTCCTACTGCTTTTCAGACTTCTTAGAAGAACAGAGAGTGGTCATCTGGTCTCCAATCTTTTTATAAAGTTAGCAGATACTTAATAATATCAAGAACCTGGTAAAGACACTGTATTCTTTGCCATGGCTGCTGTAGCAAAGGACCACAACTGAGAGGCTTCAACAACGAAAAAGTTTGGTCTCACAGTTTGGGGAATTAATCTGAATGCAAGGTCTTGGCAGGTGTGTTCCTTCTGAGGGCTGTGAGGGAAGGATCTGTTCCTGGCCTGTCTGGTTTGTAGATGTCTGTCTTCTAGCTGTGTCCCTCCACATCATCTCCTCTCTATCTATCTGTATCCATATTTCTCATTTTTATAAAGATACCAGTCATAATGGATTAGGATCCTCTCTGATGACCTCATTGTACCCTGATTACCTCTGTAAGGATCCTACCTCCAAATAAGGTCATATTCCAAAATCCGGGGGGTGCATATCCTCAACATATGAAGTTGTGGGGGGAACATAATTCAAACCATCACAGATGTTCTTTGTCTTTGGTTAGTCATTTGCTTTCATGAGGTTTTCCTAATAAAACTTTGAAAGAGGCCATACCCTTTTATGAAAGCTTGTAAACAAATTACATAATTTTAGATATGGAATGGACCATAGAAATCTACTCTAACAATACCTTTATTATATTAATAGAGTTAACAAGTTCAACGATATTGGGTGACCTTCCAATCAGTCAGTTACATTTTGGCTTCTGGTAGTACCTCTTCCAAATTCGTTATACCACTAGAGGGCTCCAAGGAGATTCCAGTCAGTACTGGGCTGGTGGGAATCTCTGACTTGTGGATGTGGTGTTCCTCTATGTATTTGTTCTTCCTAGTATCTTCCTAGTATCATGCCTTCCTTCCCAAACTACTTGGTTTGGGCCTGGTCAGATGAGCATCCGCCATTGCCTCTGGCTTTTTCTCCTTTGCCTTTCCACAGGTCTATTGGAATATTTATGCAGGTTGGTGTTTGGGTTTGTAAAACTTCCCATGGAAAAGTTTTGTTCTATAGTTTTAACCACCTATGCAGTGCTAGAGGTTTACTGTGATTGACTTGGAATCAAAGGGTTTTTTTTCTCCAGAAATGTATTATTACCACTAACATTTAGGAGTCCTCCGATGGTGTCACTTTTATTACATTGCTATGTACTTGAAGGTGAAATGGTTAGTAGCCCTCCAACCAAAGATATTGATTCAATAGATCTCTGGTAGTCCGAGATACCTACATTTTTAGCAGGGAATCCTAGTGATTTTTTCAGTAATTTTCACACCACATTTTGAACATTTAAAAAAAATACCTTCTCGGGGCGCCTGGGTGGCTTAGTCTGTTAAGCGTCTGACTTTCGCTTGGGTCATGATCTCGTGGTTCGTGGGTTCGAGCCCCGCGTCGGGCTCTGTGCTGACAGAGCCTGGAGCCTGCTTTTGATTCTGTGACTCCCTCTCTCTCTGACCCTCCCCTGCTCACGCTGTCTCTCTCTCTCCTAGAAATAAATAGAACATTAAAAAAATTAAAAAAAAAACAACCTTCTCTAATCAACACATTGGTCATCCATTTAAAAAAAAAATTAACGTTTATTCATTTTTGAGAAACAGAGTGTCAGCGGGGAGGGGGCAGAGAGAGAGGGAGACACAGAATCTGAAGCAGCTCCAGGCTCTGAGCTGTCAGCACAGAGCCTGATGCAAGGCTCAGACTCATGAGCTGTGAGATCATGACCTGAGACAAAGTCAGACTCTCAACTGACTGAGCCACCCAGGCACCCCTGGTCATCCATTTTTAAATAGCTACTACTAGGAATGATTGTTCTATTTTCCAATAATAACACATTTTATCAAATCTAAGAATTTTTTATGTAAGTCACATCATTATGCTCTCTATCACTAAGGAAGAAAAAAGTATCTGTAAACTGTGACACAAAGCCTTAAAGGGAGCTGCTCTGGACTTGTGAATTATACTAGCAAGTCGTCACTTTGAAATTTCTGTTCAGAGGAATCTGGCAATTTCCTTTACCTTCAGTTGCATTGCTAAGCCTGTGATAAGCAAAACTTTTACATGGACCACAACTTCGTCCCCTTGAGGTTACCTTTCTTACATCCTTGAATGCAACATAATGTTACTTTCCAAGAAAGTCTGAAATTGCTGTCATTCCTCCAGTAATAAACCTCTTCACTAATAACAAATATAAACTTCACACCTGTTTGTATGCCATTTTTGTATGCAATGACTGGTATGTTTAAAGACAAATTATATTATGGCTCTCAAAGTATAGGTTTGAAAATAATTTTTAAATGGTAACTCAATACATGATAGCACTGAAAAATTATATCACTTAGCTGAAGATACCTTAGTAACAGCTGTGACCAAGTCCATGCACACTCTGACATTGACCATTACAGTTATGGGTGCTGCCTTGTGTATATTAACATAAGATGTGGTTAGTTAGAGACCCATCCTGACTCAGAGCTGTGAAAATGTGGTAGGATGTGGGGGAGTTCTCAGACTCCATGTAATATGGTAATACAACAGTTTACAATGGAAACTCTTCTCAGGCTAGATGCTAGGGTAACATAATGAGCTAGAGCAGGCATTCTCAAAGTGTAGTCATGGGACTAGCAGCATCAGCATCAGCATCACCTGGGAATTTGTTGTAATTTCTCAGGTTCCACCCTAGAGAGACTGAATCAGAAACTCTGGGAATTGAGAGCAGGAGTCTGTTCTAACAAGCCCTCCAGAGAACACGCTCAGGAGTGAGAACTATTAAGTTAGAATGAATGGGAAGTCAAAGGCAGGTAAGAAGGTCTTCTTCCACAGTTATAGAGAAATATTTAACATACACACACACATACACACACACACACCCCTCTTATTGAAACTTAGTGTACCCAGTGTAAGAATTTATATGTATAATCCTGCAGATGACTACATTCAAACAGATATATTTGGTACACCAAAGGCCTACATTTTAAAATGACCAAGAATTGGGGCGCCTGGGTGACTTAGTCGGTTGAGCGTCCGACTTTCGCTTAGGTCAAGATCTCGCGGTTCGTGGGTTCGGGCCCCGCGTCGGGCTCTGTGCTGACTGCCAGCTCAGAGCCTGGAGCCTGCTTCAGTCTGTGACTCCCTCTCTCTCTGACCCTCCCCTGTTCGCGCCGTCTCTATCTCTCCTAGAAATAAATAAAAAACATTTTTAAAAAATTATAAATAAATAAATAAATAAATAAATAAATAAATAAATAAAATGACCAAGAAAAGGAAAGGAAAAAAAAAAAAAGAAAGAAAAGGAATCCTTGGCATGTTTTATTATTATCCTTAGCCATCTCTCTCCCTTTTTTCTCTTTACTACAAGTTCTCCTGTCTTCATAGTCCTTCCCCACTTTCCCTGTACCATCTATATTCAGAAAAATCTGAAATACCAGTATAGTTCAAAATTTTTCTTTTTACACTGTTCTCAGTATAAAAAAGTTTCCTTTTTACACTGTTCTTCTCTCTTCCTCTCCTTTTCCTGTTTTTTCCTTTTTACATTAAAAATAATAGTAGCTAAGCCTATGGAAGCTGAATCCCCAAATTAAGGAATAAGGAAATATTGAAACATGAACAAAACCCATAAAACTTCACTGTTCAAGTATTTAGATTTGAGGAAGGTATAGTTTAATTCCTGTCTTCTGTCATTATAATGTGTAAATCAAGTATGTGTTGTAGGATAACTGAAAAATAATGGGTAGAATATGTAATACTGGGATGTGTAATTTTATTTTATATTTTATTTATTTACTTTTTCATTTCAGGAATAGATTTTAATGGTTTATCACTTACATATGATACCCAGTGCTCATCTGAACAAGTGTCCTCCTTAATGCTCATCACCCCTTTAGCCCTTCCGTTCACCAGACACCCAGCCAGCATCCCTCAGTTTGCTTTCTATATTTAAGGTTCTCTTATGATTTATCTCCCTCTCTGTTTTTATATTATTATTCCTCTTCTTCCTCATGTTCATCTGTTTCATATCTTAAATTCCACATATGACTGAAATCATATGATATTTGTTTTTCTCTATTTCGCAAAAAATAATACAATCTAGTCCCATCCACATCATTTCAAATTGCAAGATTTCATTCTTTTTGACTTTCCAATAACATTCCATGGTATGTATGTATGTATACGTACATATACATACATACAATATCTTCTTTATCCATTCATCAGTCAGTGGACATTTGGGCTCTTTCCATAATTTCACTATTGTTGTCTGCATTCCAGAGAGTTTGGACTATCATGTTATCATTTTCATTGGCTTCCATGTACTTTTTAATTTCCTCTTTAATTTTTTGGTTAATCCATTCATTCTTTAGTAGGATGTTCTTTAATCTTCAAGCATGCATGATCTTTACAATATTTTCTTGTGGTTGAATTCAAGTTTCATAACGTTGTGATCTGAAAATATGCAAGGTATGATCTTGATCATTTTGTACTTATTGAGGGCTGATTTGTGACCCAGTATGTGATCTCTTCTGGAGAATGTTCCATGTGCACTCAAGAAGAATGTGTATTCTGCTGCTTTAGGATTAAATGTTCTGAATATATCTGTTAAGTCCATCTAGTCCAGTATGTCATTCAAAGCCATTGTTTCCTTGTTGATTTTCTGCTTAGATGATTTGTCCATTGCTGTAAGTAGGGTGTTGAAGTCTCCTGCTATAATGGTATTATTATCAATACGTTTCTTTATGTTTGTGATTAATTTATTTATATATTTGGTGTGCCATGTTGGGGGCATAAATATTTAAAATCATTAGGTCTTCTTGGTAGAAAGACTGCTTAATTATGATATAATGCCCTTCTTCATCTCTTGTTATAGTCTTTATTTTGAAATCTAGTTTGGCTTATATAATTATGACTACTTCGGCTTTCTTTTGACAACCACTAGCATGAAAGTTAGTTCTACTCTTTACTTTCATCTGCAGGTGTCTTTAAGTCTAAAATTAGTTTCTTGTAAGCAGTATATAGATGGGTCTTGTTTTTCATAGATACCCTATGTCTTTTGATTGGAGGTTTAGTTCATTGACATTTAAATGAATACTGAAAGATATGAATGTAATGCCATTGTGTAGCCTCTTATATTGGTGTTTCTGGTGATACTCTCTGGTCCTTTCTAGTCTTTGTTGCTTTTGGTCTTTTTTGTTTTGTTTTGTCTCTTTTCCACTCAAAGGATCCCCCTTAAAATTTCTTAAAGGGCTTGTTTAGTGGTCACGAACTCCTTTAGTTTTTGTTCTCCTGGGGAACTCTTTATCTCTGTTTTGAATGACAACCTTGCTAGATAAAGAATTCTTGGCTGCATATTTTTTTCAATTCAGCACATTGAATATATATTGCTACTCCTTTCTGGTTTCCCAAGTTTTTATAGATAGGTCTGCTGTGAACCTGATCTGTCTTCCTGTATAGGTTAAGGATCTTTTTCCCTGTTCCTTTCATAATTTTTACCTTGCCTGTGTATTTTGTGAATTTGATTATGATATGCCTTAGTGATGGTATGTTTTTGTTGAATCCAGTGGGAGTTCTCTGTGCTTCTTCAATTTTGATGTCTGTGTCCTTCCCCAGATTAGGAAAGTTTTCTGGTATAATTTGCTCACATAAACCTTCTGCCCCTTTGTCTCTCTTTTCATGTTTTGGGACTCCTATGATTTGGATGTTATTCCTTCTTAATAAGTCACTGAGTTCCCTAAGTCTTGAATCATGATCTTTTGTCTTTGTTTCCTCCTTTTTCTTCATTACTCTCCATAATCTCATCTTCTAATACTCTGATTCATTGCCCTGCTTTGTCCATTTTTGCCATCGTGGCATTCATTCAAGATTGCATCTCGGTTATAGCATTTTTAATGTCATCTTGACTAGATTCTCTTTTATCTCTACATTAAGGGATTCTATGCTTTTTTTCAACCCCAGCTAGTATTCTTACTATTATGGTTTCAAATTCTGGTTCAGGCATTTTGCTTATATCTATGTTGATTAAGCCACTGGCTGTCATTTCTTTTTGTTCTTTCTTTTGAGATGAATTCCTTCATTTTGTCATTTTGAGGGAAGAAAAAAATTAATTTAAAAAATTAAAAACAAAACAAAAAATCAAATAAAGGATGCTAGATCCTAGGTGTGTTTTTGTCTGCTTGTTGAAAGAAGCCTGACAGAATAGAGAAAAAAGGGGAAAATAATAAAATTAAATTACATTAATTTTTCTCATTCTGTATCCAAGAAGGAGGAAGAAAAGAAAGAAAAGAAAAAAAAATGGAAAAAAATTTTTAAACAAAAGCAGAAACAATTAAAATGAACAAATAAGTGAACCTGCAAATAGAATGAAACCCAAATGAAGTTACATCGTTTCCCCTAGAAGTGAAACTATGGAGACCTCTATAGTCATACACTAAGCAGGTGGAGTGACTGGTGCTGGGATGCTAGGGGATGCTAGGGTATGTGCTTGGAGGGCACAGGTGAGCAGGACTTGATATAACAGCTCTGTTCTCCACTAGGTGGCGCTGCTTAGCTTACTAGGGTGAAACCCAATTGTGCCCAGGCATGCGCAGGAGAGGTGGAAATGGCTTCATCCAGCTTCCTAATTTCTGGCACAGGAATTTTTTGCTCTCGGCGACCTGCAATCAACCACCCCTCCTTTGTGTCAGGCCTCCATCCACTCCCTGTCTCTACCCTGTCCATGTTCAAGCTGTCCACCTGCCAGGCAGAACCTCCCTCCAGAGTTTTATCTCAGATGGGGTTGTGTTTCAAAACCCCACACTTCAGAGACCCCTGCGGCTTGGACCCAGTCTGACTGGTGGAGGATCTCACTGAGCAATGGCCAGATGCTCCCTTGGTCCAGAAAGCATTCATGTGATTGCACAGTGGCAGAGTTTCAGAGACTATGGCAAATCACAACGTACAGCTGGCACCAGGTTTTGCTGCACTGTGGCATTTTTGTCCCAATACCAGCAAACATGGGTGCTCTTTGGGGTCCACTGGGACCTTTGCCGGTGGGGAGACCATATGGCCACTACCAAATGCATTCCAAGTAGGAGAGCCACTTCTCCCATGTGGCACATAGACCCTTCAGATCCCGATGCCTCCTCCTGGAATTCGCCCTGCTTCCTCACTAGAGCACTGTCAGGTACTGAGCCCCAAAACTTCAGACTCTGTGTTTCACTGTTCATAGAATCCTGATGGATTGAAACCCTCTCCTTTCTCACCATCAGTGATTTTGGGAAACAGATTTTTTGTTCAGTCTCCCCTGCAGGTGTTTTCACTCTTTCTGTCTCTCTCCAGCTACTTCAGGGGCAGTGCTTTTCTTGCATGATCCTGAGGTATCACACTCTCCCCCTTTCTCTTCCTCTGTCCTCTCTCCACAAAAAGAGCCCATCTGCAGGTTTTTTCTCTTCCCGTTCACTTCTCCACATGGCATACCTGCTGAGTTGTTTGGCTCAAGTCATGCAGATTGTTGTGTTAATCCTCAGATCAGTTTCCTAGGTGTTCACGATGGTTTGATGCTGATCCAGCTGCTTTTCAGGGACCAGACAAGCCCAGGGTCTCCATGCTCTTCGGCCATCTTAACCACCTTTCACCAATACATACACTTTTTATCTCATTTTCTATTTTAGAAAACATAGTCTCAAAAATCACATTCAACTTATTGACTTTAGTGTTATCTGACATGCTGTGTATTCATGCTGTTGGGCTCAGATATAGATTTTTCTCTTTTTAAATTGTTAATACACATCTAGTAGAAAAATAAAAAGAAACAAGATATTCCTTTGTTAAACGTTCATTGCAATATTCTTATTGCTTTAAAACTATAAAGTTTATTCTCTCAGGAGAAATTGATTTCAGAAATAATTATCTTTGTATTGGAGTCAAACAAACAATCCATTGTGAAACTGAAATCACTTTGGAGGCCCAAGCTCATAAGACCACATAGTAAGTATATTTGTATTCTATGATCTTTGATTAGTGATATAATTTAAATATCCAGTACTTCCTAAAAACATGCATATTATACAGAGTTTATTTTGTAGCAGAATTTCTTCTTAGTTTGTAGTGAAATGTATTTTAAATTCTTAGAAAAAAGGGAAAAAGAGGACAGTTACATTTTTTAAGTATGATCTTACAAACTTATTTGCATAAGTTTAAATTTTGGGTTTTTTTTGTGACTTCAGTAGAAAATATTACTGGAATTTTAAAGAAACAGCATAATCAATTCAGAATTTACCTCTCCAACCCCGTGAAGTAACCTACTTTTCCATAATTTTTTTTGGCTCTGTACGCTGAGGAGGCAGCATCTAGTGACAGTCACCGTCTTGTTAGTTTCCACCGAGGTACACAGTGAGTGAGTGGAGTCTGTCCAGTACTCCAGCAGGCATAGGACACAGGGAAGAGTCTGTGAAGGCTCACACTCTCTGTAACAAAACGTGTGGCAGGTTAACATACTTCTCAGCTCTTTATACCTTTGTTACACAATAAATTACAGACAGACTGAATTGACTACTGCTAAGAAACATGCTTCTTGGTAAGTAACATAACTTCTGAATGTAGATTTGTTCTGAAGTGAGAGGAAATATATATATGGAGGTATTCTTGGCTTTGGCTGTAATTTTCCAGATTTGCACAGATTTCCTATAGTGCTGGGCAATGCCATGATTAGTACTATTTGTCCTACTAGGGTTTTAGTTGATGAGGTATGGCACCTTAGAATGATCTTGGACATGTATGTATAAATTAAAGAGGGAGCATGACTAGCATAAGTATACTTTTTTCCCTTCCACTAAGATGAGCATAATATTTTGGGGTTTAATCACTAGTTGTTATAGACAGCAGAATCCATGCGATCTAAATGTTAACATGACTTCTGGTTTAAAGATATGTTGCACTTCCATATGTTGTTAAAATGCTCTGATACGTCCTCTAAAAAGAGCTGGTTCTACCTGATCATTTTATCAATTTTTAAAATATATGGAAATGCCCAGATTGTCAGTTTATTATTAGTTTCAGGTAGTAGAACATTGAAAATGTGAGTGTTAAGCATATTTTAGTAATATTCATAATTATATCTTATGTGTTACAATATATTTTTAAATATAGCATTTGTACGCATTGATCTTAATAGAAATCTGGCAAAACCTTTAAAAGAGGATCTGACATAGGGAATCTTTCTCTCTTTATGGAATATAATTAAATTAGAAATTCATTGAAAGCTACATAAATATTTTTTAAATGCTTCATAAATTTAAAATGCTTCATTTATTGTCAAGTTAATATTGTGAAATACTGGCTGAATTTTATGCTGTGGATTATTTATTTTAAAAACAAACATTTTCTTACTAGAACATGTCACTAAGTGTACAATGCATTATGGAATTTTCCAGTTAGTAAGGGCTAAACAAACATTTGAAATTTCTAGGAAATTATGTGAAAACATCTTTTATTGCAATATCTATACTTTGACTAGTTGTATACATTACTTCACGTGTGAAAACAATTTTAACCTTTATTGGAGTTATTCATTATGTCACTATTTAGGGATGTTTGATAACCCATTTGGGACATAGTAAATATAACTAGGTTGGTAGTTTAAAAGATAAATTATATTTGTATTTCATTGTCAGTATGTTTACATAATTTAAATATTAGGTAAGTCTCCACAGAGAGCCTGAAATTTATGATGTATTTTAGAGGTCAATTTTTTCCTATAATTTCAAGCCTATTTCTTATTCTACTTGATAACAGTATACTGTTATGAAGAAAATACTGGACTAGGAATTAGGTGATCCACATTTGGGTCCTGGCTTCTCAACACTGGACCTAAATATTGGGCTACCTCTTCTGTAAATCTGTAAAATTATTTCTTAGAGTTTTACTTTATTTTTGCTATTCCATTTCTGCCCTCTTAGATTTTATTATCCTTTCATGTTGGTGGTACTGTATACACGTATAAAATGAAGTGGATATTTTAAATAAGAGCCTTTATTTCATTTCATTTCATTTCATTTCATTTCATTTCATTTCATTTCATTTCATTTCATTTCATTTCACTTCATTTCATTTTAATTCCAGTCTGGTAACATGTTATATTAAGTGTTATATTATATATAACTATATATATTACATTACTAAGTGTTATATTAATTTCATGTATACAACATAGTTATTCAATATTTCCATACATCACCCAGTGCTCATATGAGTGTACTTCTTAATCCCCATCACTTATTTCACTCAGCTCCCCACCCACCTCCCCTCTGGTAACCATTAGTTCGTTCTCCATAGTTAAGAATCTGTTTCTTGGTTTGTCACCCTTTCTCTTTTCCTTTGCTTGTTTGTTTTGCTTCTTAAATACTACAGATGAGTGAAATCATATGGTATTTGTCTTTCTCTGACTTATTTTGCTTAGCATTATACTCTCTAGCTCCATCCATGTCACTGGGCATGACCAGATTTCATTCTTTTCTATAAGTGAATAATATTCCATTGTAAATATATACATAACTTCTTTATACATTCTATCGATGAGCACTTGGGCTGCTTCCATAATTTAGCTATTGTAAATAAGGCTACAATAAACATAAGGGTGCATATATCCCTTTGAATTCATGTTTTTGTATTCTTTGGATAAATACCCAGTCCTGCAATTATTAAATCGTAGGGCAGTTCTATTTTTAACTTTTTGAGAAACCACCACACTGTTTTCCACAGTGACTGCACCAGTTTGCATTCCCATCAACAGTACAAGAGAGTTCCTTTTTCTCTACATTCTCACCAACACTTGTTATTTCTTGTATTTTTTATTGTAGAAGGGACATTCTTTTATTTGGGGGCTCCCTTCATATTATAAGGTTCAATGCTATTGTTGAGGAAAGAGTGATGGGAATAATTTACTACGGTTGGCCTGCCCTCTTGAAAGTACACCTAGACTTGTGTGAAGTAGCCTCCATTTTATTTAACATTTACCAAGGTCCTGATACATTTGCATATTTTTCAAAAGCTTCAAAGTCAGAAAATCCTTATCAATACCCATCTTGAAGATGTTTATTTTTAAAAACCCCTTCAATTTAAATTATCTAAACAATAGCTTCTTACAATGCAAAACCTCAAAAGATGTTACACACCATGTCCATTACCTCTCCACTTACCCAAGATTTCTCTATCTGATTGGAAAATAAAAGTTTACAGACTTGAGTCTTTTCTATCATTTCACTGAGATAATTTCACTGTGGCTGAGGCGGCAAAACATGAGCTTCAGCTGACAAGAGTTTGAATTCCTCTACTCTTCTTTCATTTCTGAGTGGTTTCAGGAAAATTGCCCATCCTTTCTAAACTAATTTCCTGTGTACAAGTGGATGCAAATGTTCATCTCATAGGATGGCTGTAAGGATTGAATATGTGATATTTATAAATGTAAACTATGGTACTTGAGCCTTTAAATTGGTGACCAGTGCATGGTAGACAATTACTGTTGTTGCATTATCAAATTATCAACTATTGATTCTATTAGAATTCACCCTACTTTCTAGGATTGCTAAAACTATATGGGTTTTATGAAGTTATTCATTCCAGTGTTCCAATAAGATGAGTGAATTATTTTTCTGTGTGAATTTTGCGTCAACCAGAGCTAACTCTAAATTATAGTCGTGAACTATAATTACTTCAATGGTTAAGACCATTTTGGCCTCTGGGAATGAAAAGTTATATTTTACAGTGCATTTGAAAGAAGTATTTGTGAATTCAACTCTGTCTTCTATTCATACCTGGGTTAAAATGAGCCATGGTGTTGAGTTATTTCTTTGGAACATTACATAAACTTACTTGTTCTTGGCCACATAGCAGTTGGGAATATACAAACAGACCTGAAAGGAACCAAACAGCAAATCTTCACAGACAGGAAACCCAGTATTTACACATTAATCAATAGGGTGATGGTCGCTAAGGTGGCTTATGACTAAGATTTCTTGTTCATCATGACTGGGAGTTGGCATTTTCAAGTACTTACTTCATGTTAATGTGTTCAACAGGACTAGACTGAAGCACAGTTGTGCCATAGGCGTTCCAACCCCAGAGCCCCTCTGTTCTCCTTCCTCTGCTCCAATAAGGAGTGCCCTCACATTCTTCTCATTTCCCCTATCAAACTGGTTTTTCCATCTTCTATTCACACTAAAATGTAAATGGTTTTTGGTGTTTCACCAATAGTTTCTATGTATTCACATTTTAACATACATAAAAACTTTAAGCTAAAAATCTAAAGTCCTAGCCCCATGCAATTTGAAGTAATAGCCAGAGGGTTGGAAGGTTTTGGAGCAACAAAGGAAAACAAAGAGATACATCCTCTAGATTATACATCCTCATAACCTTCCGGGGACAAAAATGCATTCTAGAAAACAACAACAAAAAAACTTAACTATTCTTATGTATAAAACACAGATATACATATAGTACATAGATATGTGGCTTATCTGTGGAATTAAATTTTTGTGGGTGGGATGCTTAAGCAAAAATGTATCAAGACTCCTCGGGGGAAAAGATGAATAAAAAACAAGTTAAGAAATGCTGCTGTAGATGAGAATTGTAAAGGACTCTGTTAAGCCTGTCGAGTACAATTTCTGCTGAATTTGTGCTAAATATTTTCAGTGTGAAGTAACGTATACCCAACTTAATACTTATATTGAAAACCTGTATTTGTGTTCTAATAAGTCAAATAAGCTTACTTGTTGTACCTTTTACTCTTTTTAGTTAAAAGAGTAAATAAAGAAGAAAGACTTAAGAACAAGAGGTACTCGAATTTGAATTCTACCTCCTCTCTTATTTGTTTTGTGACCCTTGCCAGATCACTTACCCTCTTTATTTTTTATTTTATTGAAATATAATTTATTGTCAAGTTAGCTAACATACAGTGTATACAGTGTGCTCTTGGCTTCGGGATTAGAATCCCATGATTCATTGCTTCCATATAGTACCCAGTGTTCATCCAAACAAGTGCCCTCCTCAATGCCCATTGCCCACTTTCCCCTCTCCCCTACTCCTCCCATCAAGCAACAGTTTGTTCTCTCAATTGAAGAGTGTCTTTTGGTTTGCCTTCCTCTCTTTTGGAGTCTCTTTTTTCCCCTACCCTTCCCCTTGGTCTTCTGTTAAGTTTCTCATATTCCATATAGGAGTGAAAACACGTGAGCTCTGTCTTTCTCTTACTTCACTTAGCATAATACCTTCCAGTTCCATCCAGATTGTTGCAAAGGGCAAAATTTCGTTTCTGCCGAGTTGTATTCCATTGTATATATAAAACACATCTTCTTTATCTACTCATCAGTTGGTGGACATTTGGGCTCTTTCTAGAATTTTGGCTATTGTTGATAGCACTGCTCTAAACATTGGGGTACACGTGCCCCTGTGAATCAGTACTCCTGTATCCTTTGGATAAATTCCTAGTAGGCCTGCAGATATCTCTGAAGATCCCTGTCAGGATCCTAAATCTCCTGACTAAGTGTGGGTTCTTAATCCTATTTGACAACTACATTCTTTACAACCTGGATGTGCTAAATTTCTCTCTGAACCAAAGTACTCTCTGACCACTAGCCACCATCCAGACCTCCCCCTTTTCCCTTCTGTGTCCCTAGTTATCACTTACCCTCTTTAAACCTCAGTCTTTTTGTCTTTAGTTTACCTGAGGGTCATAATGTCCACACTGTGAAATTCCACATTTCCATAATGTCGACATTGTTTATCATAAGTATTAATCAAAATAATGTACGTAAACCTTCTGCATATTGCCTATTATATGATAAATGCATGCCAATTACTAGCTATAATTCTTTGTGTTGTACCTTTTTGTGTCAATTACTTTCTTAAAATTATTACAGGAAAAAATATTTAAATTTGAGAGATAGAAGTATTATTACCCATAAAAAACAGAAATTTCTCTAGGAAATATGTTAATATTATCCATTAAAAGAGAGATAAATTTCAGGTTTCCCATAAGCCAGTAACCATACTTCTTGGCAGCAGTCAAAACCAGATTAAATCTATGGGGCATCTGGCTGGCTTAGTCAGAAGAACAGGCAACTTTTGATCTTGGGGTAGTGACTCTGAGCCCCACATTGGGCATGGAGATTACTAAAAATAAATACACTTAAGTTTAAAAAAACAGATAAAATAGAAATTAAGCTCTTTTTGGTCAGAGATAGTCTTCTGTTAAATTAAATTTTTAACATCTCTAATTGCCAATGTAATCTGTTAATGTATAGTGATTCGTTTTTCTGGCAGTTTTGTTGAAATACCTTTTCTTTAAATTCTATTCAGCTGCAAAGTCATTGTTTTATTTCCCCTAGTACCATGAGAACTCAGATTCCTTTGGAATTGATGTCTGTTTATGGCATCACTTTTGTCAGTAATGTCATCATCATCTCTGTATGGATAATATTTGATTTTAGATGTTCACCAACATGTATAGATTTGTAGGCTAGAGAAGTTAATTGAAAGGAATTAATGAGAATCAACTGGTATTTCAAATTTTAAAATTCAAGTGAAGTTGAGTGAAATTTGATATTGATACAACTCTTGAGAATTCATATGAAATTGAGTGGATTTTAGAATTGATACAACTTTGTGGAAGATTATATTTGTTTTCTTGGAAGAAGTACCCATAATTCTCTTTCCCCCACCCCTTCACAAATGATTGTTCTGCTTTGGTGATAAATATTAAAACTCTAAACTACGGACTATTCCCTGGTTATTTTGATTTCCTTAACTTTGTGAGCTTAAATACTCTATGGATGAAAATCCAGTGAAGAAGGAAGAATGCTTTCATTGTAAGGATTGTGATGACAAAACAGAACAAATAAACAACTCTGAAATGTATGACATCCCTCCTTGCCTTTTCAGCTTACCTTCTTTTTAGGTGCTTTATCTTATCAATGATGTTTACATTTTTCTGTGATAGAAGTCCTTTAATAACAACTAACCATGGACTAGTGTTCTCCATCCTGGAGTCTGGCTTTGTAACTATAGCAGAAAATAGGAGTTTGAGGAGCAGAATTAAGAGATACTATGGATAGACAGCGTGCTTGTCTGGCAGAAATAGTCCACCAGTAGTGGAATTCAGAAAGCAACAAGGTACAATTATGTAAGACTCTTCCTAGCTTTCCAGGGAGCTGAGAGAGCAGAATTTCACAAGGTAGAAAGACGTCACATTTCAAAAGCATATGAGAACTCAAAGAACTTCACTTGAAATAAAATATAGTGGCTCAGATTCTGTCTCCATATTCATCAAAAATCATACTCCAAGAGGATTTTTGGAAGAATTTTTGACTTTATCAAGTCATTAGGATGCAAATTGGATTAAGGACACATATACACTAAATGACACCCTGCAAGTTCTGGTGCACACTAGATATTCTCTAATCCACACAGAATCATCTCATGTCTAATTGCTGCCATTCCAGTGGAAGAATCAGAGTTTTCAAGATATTAGGAGGCAAATGTTTCAGCAGAAATGGTGAGATTTGTAAAATAGCCCCTTTGAAGACTGACCAGTGAAGCAGTTTCCCCAAACCTGAAAATCTAAAGGTGTCATCCCCTAGAGATTAGAATAGTCTTCACATGGGGCGCCTGGGTGGCTTAGTCGGTTAAGCATCCAACTTTCGCTTGGGTCATGATCTCGCGGTTCGTGGGTTCGAGCCCTGCATCGGGCTCTGTGCTGGCTGCCAGCTCGGAGCCTGGAGCCTGTTTCAGTCTGTGACTCCCTCTCTCTCTGACCCTCCCCTGCTCACGCTGTCTCTCTCTCTCTCTCTCCTAGAAATAAATAAAACATAAAAAAAAAAAAAAAAAAAAAAGAATAGTCTTCACATGCTTGGAACCACGGCATTATGAGGAATTAATATGGTACTTTTCACCATCCCTGTTTCACTTAAGATGGACAAAGTGTCTTGACCAAAACATGTCATCTAGGAAAATTGGAATTAGAACCCAGTCCACTACTTCTTTCCTTTCATTCACTGTGCTTCT
Organism: Proteles cristata cristata; assembly: GCA_017311185.1. NCBI lineage: Eukaryota > Metazoa > Chordata > Mammalia > Carnivora > Hyaenidae > Proteles > Proteles cristata. The sequence continues at coordinate 1,241,058 of JAESUZ010001419.1, read as the reverse complement.
TTCTATTCCAGGTAGGATGGGCAAGAGCCTTGGCCCAGGTGACAGGCTGCTATATACCTGTGTTGGAAAGTCAGTTAATGCCCCCTACTCCTTCGTTTAATTCTGTTTGCATCTCTAAGTCACCAAATACAAGATCTTTCTCTGTAGTATACTTGAAAATTAGTGGAGCCAGACCAATGAACTTTTTCTATTAAAATTGTTTTTGCCTCCTCTCACTCATGTGCATTTCTGTTTCTTTCTACAGAAATATTTCAAAATAATTTAGAGAAGCACTACCAGTTATTTTCCATCCCTTTAGAAAGATTAAAGCGTCCTTGACTGATGTGTGGAAGTCACTAGCCAGACTGTACGTGTCTACCAGCCTGAGTATTATTAAAACAAGAGCATGCTTGCCACTGCTGGTCACATAGTATCCTTGCCTTTCCCTTCTTTACTACTTTCTTGAGCCTTGTAGGTCACTTTCATGTGGAGGGAAGAAATAAAGATGGTTTGGTTTGATAATTAACTTTTGCCTGATATGTTTAAGTCTTATACAAAGTAAGAAGGACCTGGCTATTCTATGGTGGATCAAACAGTTTGAAAGCATAATCATCTGGGTTTTTCAAAGATAATGTAATGAGGGATGTTTGCAGGGATATGGTAAGTTTGAAGGGAGTCAATAAAAGAATTCAAGGTACCTGTTGACTGACCACAAATTCTCCCATTCCTGAAAGAGAAAGGCCAGGGAGGTGATGGAGGTGCCTAAGCTTGGTGAGAGCTGAAATTGGAGGCTGAAAGGGAGATTACTCAACAGAAGCTGTTATCATAGGCAAGATGCCACTGCCAAATACAGGCAAGGAGGGAGATTGAAAGGAATATTCCAGCTTCTCCCTTCTTCCCATACAGAATGGGCAATGAATAGAGCAAGGATCTGGGAGCAAACTGAGAACAACCAGCACACATGGTCTCTTAAACTCATTTTAAAACATCTTTCCCATCCAGGATGTAATTTGAACAATAACTGATGGAAGGCTTCCTTTAGTGCATCATATTCCTCTGTGTGTTTTTTTCTTTTTAATCCTCATTTTTTTTTTCTTTTTAATGTCCTAGACACTAATTGGCTCTTAAAATTTTATTTTAACTTGGAGTCCTTAATGGAAATGTTAATTGTTGAACTATGTAGCGGTAATGCACAGGATCTAGTGAGGGGTTAGGATCTGTTTCCTCCTAAAAGAAATGGTTCCAACCTGGGGTGCCTGGGTGGCTCAGCCACTTAAGTATCTGTCTCTCGATTTCAGCTCAGGTCATGATCTCACTGTTCATGAGTTTGAGCCCTATGCTAGGCCCTACAATGACAGCATGGAGTCTGCTTGGGAATCTCTGCCTGTCTCTCTTTCTTTCTCTCTCTCTCTCTCTCTCTCTCTCTCTGTCTCAAAAATTAATAAATAAACATTTATTTTAAAAAAGAGGAAATGGTTCCAACTTGCCATACTTCTTGACCATGCTTTTTTATGGTCTGCTGGTATTCTGTGACATTGGCTACAAGTGTCACAGCGGTCTATGTCTGTAGTAACTCTAGCTCCTGATTCTGAATTCAACTATGTACATTTTTCTGTTCATTTAGGAAAGGCATACCATCACTGTAGTCATTTGCCCAACACATTTTTATTGAGCATCTATTCTGCCCAGTAAAGACCCTGAGAAAATCGAAGTAAGCAAAGCAGAAAAGCCTCCTGCCTTTAAGGAGTTTATGTTTCCATTTTTTTTCTAAGCTAAATCTTTGAGACCTCAAGGATTCTCTTAAGAATCTTTACTCTTCTGATGCTTTTCTGAGAGTTAGGGGTGGAGATAGGCAGAGGCACATTTTCTGGAGCTTAGCTGAATTCTGAACTGTCATGATTACCAAATAAATATGTGAGGTATTTTTGGTACTCTATTTGTCATTGTTGTCAGCCATTCAAAAAATTGTTTCTGATTATTTATTATATGCTTGTATGTGTAGTGATTGAGAAATTAATAAAATATGTTAGCGTTCAGGGTACTGATCATCTAGTTGGGAAGCAGATACACAAATTTCAGTGGCTGAGTGTCATGGGCTATGGGTCCAGCAAATGATTCCATTGTTTGTATGAGAGTGGCTATGAGAGTTACAGTAATAACCATAATGCCCAATTTCCTGACTGCTCAGGCGAGCAGTTTAAAGCCTCACTGTTAGTAATGTGTTGCTTTTATTTAATAAGAGTTCCATAAGTACTTACTTGTAAAAGTAGTGTTTCCCAGAATCCTACTGGCAGACTGTTCAACTCTTTGAAACACACATGAAACAGTTCCAAGCTCAATGTTAACGCTGGGAATAAACCACATGATTCTCAATTAGGGGATTCAGTAGAAATTATGGTTTTAAAGATCATTGAACATGTACCTTATGCTAGTAGTGTAGACCTAGATTCTGAAAAAATACTCACTGAAACTATGAAAGTGAAACCACATAATCATGAAAAAGTTGTCCTAATAGTGGTTGACGTTATTTATGTATCTGAACAGTTATAACTATGGACTACTTATAGTCTTTGTTATATATCCAAAGCTATGGGAAATCCTTGGTCTAGGCCAGAGTTGGCTGATTACCTGACATATTGAAAAGTAAGTTCCACAATCCTAGTTTTAGTCTAAGACTATAACCTTTCTCTGACAGTACAGTTTTGGCATCCGCAATGAGGCTCTATTTTTCTAAACAATAGGAAGAAACACTCCTATGGCATATTTTTTTTATTTCTTCTTGACTCTCTTTTTCCATATTTTTTTCTTTTTTTTAAGTTTTCTTTATTTATTTTGAGAGAGAAAAAAAAAAGCCCGAGTTGGAGAGAAGCAGAGAGAGAGAGAGAATCCCAAGCAAACTCCACACCATCAGTGCAGAGCCTGATGTGGGGCTTGAACCCACGATCCATGAGATCATGATCTGAGCTGAAGTTGAACACTTAACTGACTGAGCCACCCAGGTGCTCCTCCCTTATTTTTTTTCTAAGAAGAGTTTTCCCTGGTAAAGAATAGGGAAACTAATATGAGACACTTTCCATGAGGATGATAATCTTTAGGTCCTCCACAATATCCACAGTGATGGGGTTCATACCTTAGCTCCTACATTAATACCAATCCACAGATGTGTTATGATGCTGTAGGTTTAACACAAAGTACCTAGGAATCCTCTACAGAGAAATATTTACATCCTCCTTTACCAAGTTATAGATCATATTTGGAGTTCTCATAAAAAAAAATAACTTAGTCTCAGAGACTGTCTTATTGGAATTTTGCTCATTCATTCATTCATTATGGTAAAAGAGATTGAGTAGTTTTTATAGTGTGTCCATGAAGCTGGAAAAAATAGAACTTATTTTTATACTGTATGTTAGGTATATTTTATAATATGTTTGGTGTACTTATCTTCAGCCTCCAGGCACAATTTTAGGTGAAGTCCTTCGAAATGCAAAGCAATATGTCCAATTATTAATCTAAAAAAGTGCAACACATATCTTATTTTCCCCACATTCCTAGACTTTTTGGACATTGTTAGTATATTTGTTTAGTAACTATTTTTTTCCAGATTAACCACTAAATGCATTGCTTTACATTTAGAGATTTTTTTTTTAATCTGAAAATACATTCTGGAACATAGTGTTTCAAAATGTAACTTAGATATTGTTTAAAAATAAGTTCATCCCTACAAATGCCAAATCATCATGTTATACCCCTGAAACTAATATAATGTTACATGTCAATTGTATCTCAATAAAAAAATAGCTTATCCTATGTTAGTTACCTACATTTGCAGACAATCTATTTAATTTGACCCTTTTTTAAAGTTGCTTTAAGAAAAAGTTTATTTAATTTTGAGAGAGAATCGCAAGCTGACTCCACAGTGTCGGCCCAGAGCCTGACGTGCGGATCGAACTCATAAACCCTGATATCCTGACCTGAGCCAAAATTGAGTCAGACACTTAACCGACTAAGCCACCCAGGTGTTCCTTAGTTTGACCCTTTTGTCAGATTTCCTTCAAATGATAAAAAAAAAATCTTGGGAGAAGATAGGCATTCTAAAGATATTCAAATGAGAATTATTTAAATGAGTCAATGTGTTTCTCCTATATTATGCAGTTAAAGTAATGTATGTCTGTGTTTTCATCCTTGGGTAATGTCAATGACAAAGGGGAATTAATTGTCATTATTTCCAAATGTTTACCATTTTGATACTGATGATAACTATTATGCTGCTTTTTACCTTAATCAATTCTTCCCTTGTATCAGAGTATGACTGTATCAATTGTCTAGTAGATTTAATGCCACTTAGCTGTCTAATAAGACAGAGAAACGTTTAGCTATCAGTAAGCCAGGTTTTGTGCTGTGACACATGGATTCAAAGAAAATTCATAATGTTATGTAGATAACCACAAAAGACTTTTGTGTCTTGGTTTCTCACCGCCCTACCTTATTGATTTGCTTCTTTTCTACTTCTGATAAAGGCAATGAATTATCCACTGTGTATGGAATAAATGTGAGTTACTGATATAGTCAAATGACTGAAAAAGGCACAGAGACACTTTCAAAATGACAGCTTGTTATAGGATTCCTTTTTCAACAATGATCCCACAGCCTGTGCTCCAAGCCGAAGTATGAAGGATATCATGTTATCCTTTCAACACTTAGCAGTATCTATTACTTGGGCTTTTATTTATTTTCAGGCATCTCTTATCTTAAATAATGTGTCACCTTCTCTCACATATACTCATCTTTTGTCTTCATCCTTGAATATAGAAACCCTATTTATTAAGCAAAAATTTTCCATAGACCAATTTTCTAAACATGAATATCACATGGGAATCACAATTTATTTCTCTCTTTCATACTTCATTCATCCTCCCTTCTTCAAAAACATATTACGTACATGCAATCTTTCCAAGTCAAATCTCTCACTCTACTTTTGTAGTCTTCTAGAACCTTCAGAGAAGAACTTTGTTACACTGAGTATAGACTACATATTACAGACATGACATGAATAACAGGTCTTCTATGCCTCAAAAAGAAGACAGTGATGAAATCATATAGCTGTGAAATGGTTATGTATGTGAATTGCTGGCTCCTGCATTTATTCAATAATATGTAATTATTGCCTCCTTCATACCAGACTCTGTGCTAAGCACTGGGTCTCCAGGGATGTTTCTTCTCTCCTAGCCTGGCAAAGTGGAGAGGAAGGATACTTGTATTGAAAGATGCAAATAGATATCATGATTGGAATAATGTGTAAAAATTTTACTTAGTACTGCTTTTATTATATTAACCTGAACTTAAAAATATTAAACTAAAATATAACATGGGAAAACTTAAGAATATAGGAAGATATGGAACGAAAAGTAAAATTTTTCTTTCCTCTCCCCCAAACACTTAATCCTCTTTCCTCCAAACAAACTTTGCCTACAGATTTTGTGCTTTGTTGCAGAGTAAAATGAAACAAAAAAACTAAAACAAAAAACACATGGATACACACACACACACACACACACACACACACACAGGTTTGCAAGCAAACAAGTACCATATGGTATATTCTGTATGAATATTTTCACTTAGTATTTTATCTGATGTATCTTGTTTATCTCGTGTACCTTTGCATAGAAGGACTTACATATTTTTCTCATTCTTTTTTAAAAGACATTTAAATTTTTTTAATAAAATGTATACAAATGTATAGAAAAGGTGTAATATTATATCAAGAACATTTATTTTTTGAATGAGTTTCCTATTACCTAGGAATATTTTAGTATTTATTTTTTTAAAACTTTTTAATATTTATTTATTATTGAGAAACAGAAAGAGACAGAGCATGAGCAGGGGAGGGGCAGAGAGAGAGGGAGACACAGAATCTGAAGCAGGGTCCCGGCTCTGAGCTGTCAGCACAGAGCCTGACGTGGGACTAAAACCCATGAACTGCAAAATCATGACCTGCGATGAAGTCTGATGTTTAACCAACTTAGCCACCCAGGTGCCCCTCTTAGTATTTATTTTTTATAAACAAGTCAATATGCTAGAATACAGTCATCAGAGTTGGGAAACATAGATGCATTCCTACCTCTTCTCTTTGGACATCACTCAGGTTTTAGCAGTTGTCCTAATAGTTAAGAGATCTATTTATAGTAAAGTGATCCATTTCAAAATCTCTTGTTTCATTTACTATGTCTATTTAGTCTCCTCTAGTTGGAATAATTTGCCAGTGGTTTTTCTCTTTATTTTTTAATTTTTATGATCTTGACTCTTGAAAATTAACAGGCCAATTTGTATTTATTTAATGTTTCCTCCTGACTAACCTTAAGTTATAAACTTTGAACAGGAATTAATCTGGAAGCAATGCTACATTCCTCTGATTGAATCCTGTCAAGTTCCAGGTGATTTTAATTTCTTATTTGTGATGATGTTCACTTTGATTACTTTATAAAGTTGGTGTTTTCCCAGCTTTTCAACCACAGAGTTTCTCTTTTCTTTTCCCTTTACAACTAGTAAGCATTTTGTAGGGAGTTACTTTGAAACCATAAAAATATCCCATTCTGCATTAGGAATAATGAGAAAGTTTCTCCACGTGTTTATTTCTATCTGTATAAGTCATAGCTTTCTATTTTATATATTTTTTAGATTTTTTTAAAAGTTTTATTTATTTATGTTGAGAGGGAGAAAGAGAGCATGAGCAGGGGAGGAGCAGAGAGAGGGAGAGAGAGAGTCTCTAGCAGACTCCACACTGTCAGCACAGACCCTGATGCAGGGCTCAAACCCACGAACTGTGAGATCATGACTTGAGCTGAAATCAAGAATCAGACACTTAGCAGACTGAGCCACCCCGGTGCCCCTCCTATTTTATTTATTGAGTTATAACACTGTTAGCACTTGCTTTGGCTTTTTCACATAGGTAGTCCTTAATTTATGAGATTTATACAAATGCTCTGGAGATCTAAACATCGTCTCTGTTTTCCCCCATCCCTGGGATCTTCTCAGCCACATACCTACTCTTTTTTGCTTTTTAGTCTCTGGTATAGCTGCTATTAAAGGAAACCTTACTTCAATACCACAGCCACTAAAGCAGGAGATTATGGCTTTCTGATCACCTCATGCTGATTTGGAGCTCAGTGATCTCTAAGTCTTAAGATTTAGCTATATGGTATACAGGCCAGAAGCCAGAGGTCTCTAGACAGCTGTGGTCAGCTCCGGGCTAGAAGCTTCAGGTTGGACATGGCTTAACTTGGCTTTAAGGTTAAAGGGGCTTTTGGGACTTATATGGACATTTTTGCAAAAAGATATACAAAAGACCAACAGGTACATGAAAAGATGTTCAACATCACTAGTCATTAGGGAAATATAAATTAAAACCATAATGAGATGTCACTTCAAACCTGTTAAAATGGCCATCATCAAAAAAACAAGGGATAAATGCTAGCATGGATGAGGAGAAAAGTGAACCCTTGTGCACTGCTGGTGGGACTATAAACTGATACAGCCACTATGGAAAACAGTATGGATGATCTTCAAAAGACTAAAAATAGAATTACCATGTGATCCAGGAATTTCACTTTTAGGAGTATATCTGAAGGAAACAAAACATTCTCAAAGTGATATCTGCTGGGGCACCTGGGTGGCTCAGTCGGTTAAGCATTTGACTTTGGCTCAGGTCTTGATGTCGCGATTTGTGAGTTTGAGCCATGCATCAGGCTCTGTGCTGACAGCCTGGGACCTGGAGCCTGCTTCAGATTCTGTGTCTCCCTCTCTGTCTCTGCCCCTCCCCCCTCATTCTCTCTCTCTCTCTCTCTCTCTCTCTCTCTCTCTCTCTCTCTCAAAAATAAACCTTTTTTAAAACACCTGTAGCCTCTCCTCATGTTTATAGAACATCGTTTACAACAGCCAAGACATAGAAACAACCTAAGAAGTCAAAAGGTACAAACTTCCAGTTTCCATGATGCACATGGGTGTGTAAACACATACAGTTTCACAAGCCCATCCTTCTGAGTCCCCTTTAGGAAGGGTGCCACAGTCCTGGCGCTACAGGTCTCCAGGGACACCTGTCTGTAAGCCCTGCTCTCCTGGACTCCAAGAAAGGGAACTACACTTCCAAAACTAGGGAGATAATGTACAACACAACAACTAGTGCTAACACGGCTGTGTGATATACAGGAACATTGTTAAGAGAGTAAATCCTATGAGTTCTCATCACAAGAAGAAACCCTTTTTCCTTTTTATTGTATCCCTATGAGAAGAAAGATGTTACTGAGTCTACTGTGGTAATCATTTCACAATACACATAAATCAAACCATCTTGTTGTATTCCTTAAATTTGTACAGTGATGCATGTCAACTATTTCTCAATGAAACTGGGGAAAAATAAGGTAACAGCAATCACATACAGAAATCTACTTGAAAGTTCTAAATAAATGCATTTTGTTGAGAAAAATATATATAAAGTCATCTTAGAAGAAACCAATAAATATAAATTCTAATAACAGAGAAAACAAAGATGTTTTTACACATGTAGAAGGAAAAGAGAAGAAAGGAAAAGAAAATAGAAAAAAGAAAGAAAGAAAGAAAGAAAGAAAGAAAGAAAGAAAGAAAGAAAGAAAGAAAGAAAGAAGAAAGAAAGAAAGAAAGAAAACAAAAGGTACTTTGGGGCTCAAGGAACTTGAGCATTCTAGGCAGTCGTAGGAACAACTTCAGCCACATTAGAGTCTCCTAGGCTCTTTGGTGCTAAGTTGGAAACCTGATCAGTTTTCTCTGGGGAATATTCCATACCATAGCAGAAATTCACAGCTGTTGGCATTCTATTCACATATAGATAAAATGTAATATGGGAAATTTGAACTTCTGGATGCTAGGATGAGTTTATATCAGGCTGACCTGGAGGGCAAGCAGTCTTTTTCTGTCAAAGCTGTTGGGACACCTGGTGGCCCTGCTCTACTGGACTCTAAGAAGGGGAGCTACACATCCAGCTGGGCTAATGAGGAGGCTCTATAGAATAAGTGGAACCTGAACTAGGACTTACAGGAAGAGGGGGTTTCAACAGGTCAGGGCGGAGAAGCCACCTCAGAGGGCATAAGTAGTCTCCACCCTTTGGGCACTTTATGGATCTTCATGAACTGTTTGGGGAGCTGTAAAGCTTGAGTCTCAAGAGTAACTACTATCCTGGGGGAGTGAGGGAGCATCTGGGTAGCTCAGCTGGCTGAGCATCTGACTTCAGCTCAGGTCATGATCTCCCAGTTCATCGGGCTCTGTACTGACCGCTCAGAGCCTGGAGCCTCCTTTGGAGTCTGTGTCTCCTTATCTCTCTGCCCTCTCTGCCCCTCCCCACTCATGCTCTGTCTCTCTGTCTCTTTTTCTCTCTCAAAAATAAGTAAACAAAAACAAAAAAAAATTTAAAGACTAACTGTAGGGGTACCTGGGTGACTCAGTCAGTTAAGCATCTGACTTCGGCTCAGGTCATGATCTCACAGTTCATGAGTTCAAGCCCCACTTCGGGGTCTGTGCTGACAGCTCAGAGCCTGGAGCCTGCTTTGAATTCCCTGTCTCCCTCTCTCTCTGCCTCTCCCCTGTTCTCTCTGTCTCTCTCTGTCTCTCTCTCAACACTATAGAAACATTAAAAAAAACTTTTTAAAAAAAGAGTAATTTCTTCTCAGGGACTCTCTCAAAACTCTTCCTCTTATGTGATGGTGTATATGAAATCCCTAGCATTTTGCCTGACATGTAGACCTCAGTTAGTATTAGTTCTTGTTATTATTAAGTACATCAAAACACATAAAGGACAGTGATATGTGCTGATGTTTTTCCAGACTGTTAGAGGGTTATTTGATAGTGGTGGCTTTCTTGTATCAGCAGTCCAAGAATTAGGAATGAAAACCAGGTGAGAATAAGCCCTGAGAAAATCAGCATTCCTTAACCATTCTGTCAGTCTCTCCTCTGTGCACACTGCATGTGCACGAAGCTTGCGTGCACACTGCATGTCTCCTAGAAGTCACAGAAGTTGTCCCAGCTGCTGTGCTGAGCCAGAGTGAAGTCATATGTTCTCCCATTTGCTTTGTAAATCTACTAAAGCAGTGATGTGGTATGCGACCATAGTATTTTAATATTTTCCACCGAAGTCTCGCCATTAAAAATGCTGATATCTCATTCTCTGACAGGAATTGCACACAAAGATGACACTGCCTCAAATGAAAGCATCTGCTTGCCAATGAATAATAATGAGAAATTATAGTACATTTTTCACACTTTTTAAATATTTTACAGTAAACTTTAAAAAAAAACATGCGACCTATGTAAGATGTAACAGTATATAAAAATAAGACTTTAAGTCAGTGATATCCTATGTTACCATTTCAAACACACTATGATAGGAAAGATGTCAAAAGGATGATTTTTAGGAAAATAGAAGATCTAGAGTATGATGGAGTCCATGAATCATGAGCAGATTTGTTGGATCAGATGAAGGGCTTAGAATTTCTTCTTGTTTTATTTTAGTCTATGTTCCATTATCCAAGAAATGATAGGAATACAAAGTTGCCAAAATTATCTTTGGCAAAGTTGACATCTTGATTTGAATTTTTACAATGAGAGTAAACCTTTGACCAGAAATGGTTTTAAGTAAGAAATTCTCCAAAAGTGTAAAAGGCAGTTTTCCTGTTACATCTATTTGTAGTAAATATTGGGCCTTAATAACTTAGATTCAGAGCTCACTTCACACAGTGGCTGCATACATGCATTTTGTGGTCTAACTATGAGCTATGTGATCTTGAAGTGATTTGACCTCACGGGTAGGATTTTTCTGAGATTTAAGTGAGAGAACTGGGTATAGATAGGCCTTGGCACAAGGCATGGGGATAGCAATCACAAGTTAACAGCTATCAGTACCTTCATCGAACTCTGGCAGTACTGACAAATAGAACTTCATGGTATTTTGGACAGTGATGATCGAGTGGATTATACTTGCTTTCCTATGATTAGGAGCAGGACTGGTAGCAAACTTCAGGATTTGAGCTTCCCCTTTATTTTCACAAATGTGACTGAGCTTCACTATCATCAGGGGAAATATTTGGGGGTTTGGTTATCTACAAGTGTAGAATCTAATCAAATAATCAAATTAAGTAAGTGGCTTGAAAATGGCACTCAGGATTTTGAATTTCCTACATATACATAGCTAACACTGCATATCTTCTGTGAGCTAACATTGTGCTGTAGAATTTTTCTTTTATTTCTAACATGGAGTAAAATGGGCCTTTTTTTGTTCTAGGACTTCTATATATTTATAGAAGTATAATCACAATTCAGTTTCATCATCCTAAAAATTTCTTTTGTGCTGTACCCTTGTAGTCACACCCTCTCTCTACCCCGAACCCTTGGAGACCATTGAGCTGTTTGCCATCACTGTAGTTTTATATCAAAGAACTTTTATATCAAAGAACCATATAGTACTGGCCTCTTTCACTGTCTCAAAGCATAAAGTCTTTGAGATTCATTCTTGTTGTTACAAGCATCAATAATTCATTTGTTTTTATTGTTGTGTAGTAGCCATTTGAATTTGGTATCCATTTGAATTTGATAAGTGGTCATTTTTCAAATATTAGTAGCAACGTTGGAGTCTGAAACCATATCAGTGAACTTTTCATACTATAAGAAATACATTGATCTGTCTACACTTTAAATGGATCTTATAATTCTTCATGATTCTGTAACATCCTGCATTAGTCATTTGAAAAATATTGGCTTCCTGGGATAAGAAAATCTTTCAAATATTGACACATTTCCTTATATAATATTAAAAAATCACATTCATTAATATTAATATCAAGCTCATCAGAAAATGTTGCAAAGCTGTCAAACTCACAGTGGTGATATTAGTTTTCCAAAACATTAACCTTCCCTTGATGATTCACTTCTTTTGTTTTTTTTTAAAGGAAGTCTACCAAATTGCCAAGTCTAAAACTATTGTTTGTCTGCCAGTCACTCTTTCAAATAAAAATGGTGTTCCATGAAAATGGTGGCTATTTCAATTCACAGCTCAATCACACAGAGGCTTTTTTTTCTTTTTGAGACAACCATGATCCTACTATGTACAGAACATGTGCTTTTTTATGTGTACTTTCCATTTTGTCATATAGAATATTCAGCAGATGTTTATTGAAGGGTTGACTGAATGAAATTAAACATTTTTATTGCATTTTAAAAGACATCCTTAAGATTAAAAATAAATTTTTTAACTGAGTAATAGTGGTAAAGGCAAGTGCTGCTGGTATAGCCTTACTCCTCTAAGGCATCAGCAGATGTATACCCTATTGTTTTTGTAGCATCGGTGCAAATGTCAACAAAGTGAAAAAGGCACACACAAAAAAGTTTTAGGATGATGAAAAACAGTTTTGACCTCACAGATCCCCTGATATCTCCAGACCCTTAGGGGTCTACAGACTACACTTGGAGAGCTGCCAGATAGATTATGCTGCTTATTGATTCAAAAAAAAATAAGATCATTGTGGAATACAGGCACTATGAGAAGAGAAAAAAAAGTGAAGATAGGGCTGTTAAGTCACGAGGAGACATGGGTGAAGGGCGAAGAACATTATTGACTACTAGAAGGGAGGAGGATGTGCCTTATACCCTAGAGATCTCCAAAACAGAATCCTATTTATCCTCTTACAACATTTACTGTTACAAATGGCTCAAGGTAGAAAACCAGATCAAATAACTTCTCAACATTCTCCAAGTTCTAATATTATGATTCTGTGGTCCCAAAGGATTTGTGGCTTATAATATCTCTAAGTATAGTTGTCTTGTTTCAAATGTTTTTCTCAGACTAGTTTTCAATCTCTGAAAATGCAATTTCATTCTAAAGCAGTCTTCAGTTTTATATGGTTTCTTACAGCCTTGCAAGATGCTGTTCTTAATACCTTGCAGGTTAAAATTGAATCAAATTCTTTGAGGCTGTCAATGCTGCTAAGAGAGCTACATATTGCTCACACACATGCCAAGGATGAATGGGGACAGATAATCATTGACAGTTAGGTTTTCTTCCCACCTACATTGAATGTATCTCAGGCCATGAGACCCTCTGATCACTGTGGCTTCTGAGATGGAAGGTCTTGACCTTTATTTGGCTCACCAACTGTGAGAGTTAGACAAGCTTTGCTCTGTTTGGAAAGATTTCTCTATAAGGACAGAAGGGCCATAAAATGATTTTTTGCCTCTCTCTACCATTGTGTATGAGGATTATATAATAAGATTAAAAGTATCAAGGGCGCCTGGGTGGCTTAGTCGGTTAAGCGTCCGACTTTTGCTTAGGTCATGATCTCGTGGTTCGTGGGTTCGGGCCCCGCGTCGGGCTCTGTGCTGACTGCCAGCTCAGAGCCTGGAGCCTCTTTCAGTCTGTGACTCCCTCTCTCTGACCCTCCCCTGCTCACGCTGTCTCTCTCTCTCTCTCCTAGGAAAAAAAAAAAAACACCATTAAAAGTATCAGAAATAGGGGCACCTGGGTGGCTTTGTCAGTTGATCATCTGACTTCCACTCCAGTCATGATCTCATCCTTCATGGGTTCGAGCCCTGCATTCAGCTCTGTGCTGACAGCTTGGAGCCTGAAGCCTGCTGCAGATTCTGTGTCTCTGCATTCTCCCACTCTAGCTCTGTCTCTCCTTGTCTCTGTCTCTTTCTCTCTCTCTCTCAAGAATAAATAAAAATTTAAAAAAAAATTTTAAGTATCAGAAATAGATCTGAATGTTTAGAGACCATAGAAGTTCAATTTTGCTGTGTGAACATGTAACATAATATTTTGGGGGGATAAAACTTGACTAATATTTTATATTTATACAATGGTAACTTCCAAGAGTCTATTTCTACTTCAAGAAAAGCCAGTTTGTCCCTTGAGATTTTAAACTAAGTTACAGTTACAAACAAAGGCTATCTTTCATTAAAAAATAAATAACTGCTGGAAAGCAAGGTCTCAGAAATGAAACTGTAAATATTTAGAGAATTATGTTCTCTTCTAGTTGTTTTGCCTCTAGAAAATATAACCAGCTCACAGGGAAGATTGAGGAAAGGCAATTAAAAGTGAGTGAGGTGACATTGAAATGGCAATAGTGAGGCCCATTAAAAAGATTAGGGTGCCATTTCTTCAACCAAGAAACACAAAGGAATATGGTTGAAAACTATAAAATGGTGTAGCGTATGGATAGGATCGAACATACTTGTTCATCAAATCCTTGAAAAGTACCACAAGGGGAAATCTTTGGAGTTCTAAAGAGGCAAATAAAATCTAGTAAATAAAAAGAATCACTTTCCCATGCAGTAGTCACATTATGGAAATCATTGCCATGGTAGGTAATACAGACCTTTAATAATAAAATTTAAAAAAAGATTCAAGGAAGATTTAGGAAATACCACTTTGTTTTTTCTTTACAAGATTTTATTTAAATTCAAGTTAGCTAACATTAGAAAGTAATATTGGTTTCAGGAGTAGAATTTAGTGACTCATCATTTGCATAAAACACCCAGAGCTCAATACAATAAGTGCCTCCTTCATACCCATCACTCATCTAGCCCAACCGCCACCCATATCCCTCCATCAACCCTTAGTTTGTTCTCCTTATGAGTCTCTTATGGTTTGCCTCTTTCTCTGTTTTTCTTTCCTTCCCTTCCTCTATGTTCATCTGTTTGGTTTCTTTTAAGTTCCACATATGTGTGAAATCGTATGGTATTTGTCTTTCTCTGACTGACTTCTTTTGCTTAGCATAATACAGTCTAGCTCCATCCACATCATTGCAAATGGTAAGATTTTATTCTGTTTAATGGTTGAGTAATATTCTATTGTGTATATACCATCTTTATCTTTTCATCAGTAGGTAGACATTTGGCTCCTTCTATAATTTGGCTGTTGATGGCGCTACTAAAATCATTGGGGTGTATGTGCCCTTTGGAATCAGTATGAAACATTCCAATTTAAGTTAAGGAAAATACATATTTAATAAAAGTTAAGGAAAAATATATCTTTTGATGGATAAATGAATTCATAACTTTTGGACTAGAAATCAGATAATTTCAGACTAAATAATCCATGAGTTTGACCTCAGGTGGTAGCTGTCATTCCATTGTATGTAAAAAGAAAAAAAACCTAAAAATGTAAATGCAAGTCAAGCTAACATTAATTTTTTTTCTATTTCTATTTTTTCCTTAGTTTACAAATTATAACACTAAGTAGAACCTCATGAATTTACTTGCTCTGTACCACTCCTCACTCGAAGCTGTTTCAGGTAGTTGTCTACTCTTCCATCATCTCCCTAGCAATATATTCTCCTACTTGGCAATTTGCTGAGATCTTTATTTTCATGGTGAACCTAAATATCTTTCATTGTAATATCCACCAACTTTTATTCTGATCTATCTAAAACCACATCTAATTAGAAAAATTGTATAAGAAATACGCATATACCTACTCCCTCACCTCACTTCACTAAATATTAATTTTTCCATACAAGTATTAACTCTCATACTCTCTAAAGTATGTAGAGTATGGATTTATGCTTCACATATTTATGTTCATACATTTATATCATTAATATGCATATATACATATATATGAACGCTGAACCATTTGAGAATTATTATAGACATCTAGACTCTTCACCCCTAAATGGTTCAGTTATGAATATTCTAAGAACAGAACATTCTCTGCAAAATACCTAGGAGTACTGATAGACCAATGTTGATACAGTACTATTATATAACAGTCTACTAATATTTCCCCAGTTGTCCCAATAATATTGTTTATAGTCCTTTCCTTCTTTTTCACTAAAGGGTCCAAATCCGGGATTATATATACTGTGTTAGTTGTCATATTTTTTTAGTCTCCTTTCAATTAAACAGGTCTTCAACTTTTCTATTTCTATTAATTATTTTTTCTTAAATAATTTATTGTCAAGTTGGTTTCCATATAACACCCAGTGCTCATCCCAACAAGTGCCCTCCCCTATGTCCATCACCCCCCTTCCCCTCTCCCCCACGCCCATTAGCCCTCAGTTTCTTTTCAGCATTCAAGAGTCTCATGGTTTTCCTCCCTCCCTCTCCCCAACTATTTTTCCCCTTCTTCTCCCCCATGGTCCTCTGTTAAGTTCCTCTTAATCCACCTATACGTGCAAACATATGGTATCTGTCCTTCTCTGCCTGACTTATTTCCATCAGCATAACACCCTCAAGTTCCATCCACGTTGCTACAAATGGCCAAATTTCATTCTTTCTCATTTCCATGTAGTAATGTAGATGTAGATAACCACATCTTCTTTATTTTTCTTAAATAGTTTATTGTCAAGTTGGTTTCCATATAACACCCAGTGCTCATCCCAACAAATGCCATCCCCATGCCCATCACCCCCTTCCCCTCTCCCCCACCCCCATCAGCCCTCAGTTTCTTCTCAGCATTCAAGAGTCTCTCTTGGTTTGCCTCCCTCCCTCTCCACAACTATTTTCCCCTTCTTCTGCCTCATGGTCCTCCGTTAGCTTCCTCCGAATCCACCTATATGTGCAAACATATGGCATCTGTCCTTCTCTGCCTAACTTATTTCGCTCAACATAGTTCCATCCATGTTGCTACAAATGGCCAGATTTCATTCTTTCTCATTACCATGTAGTATCCCATTGTATAAATATACCACATCTTCTTGATTCATTCATCAATTGATGGACATATAGGTTCTTTCTGTGTTTTGGCTATTTAAACCACATCTTCTTGATCTATTTGTCAGTTGATGGACACTTAAGCTCTTTCCATGTTTTGGCTATTGTTGAGGGTGCTGCTATGAACATCGGGGTACATGTGCCCCTATGCATCAGCACTCCTGTATCTCTTAGGGTAAATTCCTAGCAGTGCCATTGCTGAGTCATAGGGGAGTTCTATTGTTAATTTTTTGAGGAACCTCCACACTGTTTTCCAGAGGGGCTGCACCTGTTTATATTCCCACCAACAGTGTAGGAGGGTGATTATTTCTCCACATCCTCGCCAGCATCTAGAGTCTCCTTATTTGTTCATTTTAGCCACTCTGACCGGTGTGAGGTGGTATCTCAGTGTGGTTTTGATTTGTATTTCCCTGATGAGGAGGGATGCTGAGCATCGTTTCATGTGTCTGTTGGCCATCTGGATGTCTTCTTTGGAGAAGTGTCTGTTCATGTCTTCTGCCCATTTCTCCACTGGGTTGTTTGTTTTTCAGGTGTGGAGTTTGGTGAGTTCCTTATAGATCTTGGATACTAGCCCTGATATGTCATTTGCAACTATCTTCTCCCATTCTGTCAGTTGCCTACTAGTTTTATGGAGTGTTTCCTTTGCCATGCAGAAGCTTTTTATCTTGATGAGGTCCCAATAGTTCATTTTTGCTCTTGATTCCCTTGCCTTTGGGGATGTGTCAAGTAAGAAATTGTTGCAGTTGAGGTCAAGGACGTTGTTTCCTGCTTTTTCCTCTAGGTTTTTGATGATTTCCTGTCTCACATTCAGGCCCTTTATCCATTTTGAGTTTATTTTTGTGTAAGGTGTGAGAAAATGATCTAGTTTCATTCTTCTGCATGTTGCTGTCCAGTTCTCCCAGCACCATCTGTTAAAGAGGCTGTCTTTTTTCCATTGGATATTCTTTCCCTCTTTGTCAAAGATTAGTTGGCCATACATTTGTGGGTCCAATTCTGAGTTCTCAATTCTATTCCATAAGATCAGATTAGTTTTACAGAATTTCCTTCATTTTGGATTTTTTCTTAATTGTTTCTTCATGACTAGATTTAGGTTAAGCATTTTGACAAGATATCTATATAAATAATACTGTGTCCTTCTCAGGAGATATAGGATATCAGTGTGCCCATTACTGGTGATGTTAAAGTAAAAGTAGTATCTGCATGATTTTTTTTCCATTGTAAAGCAACTTTGTGTTTATAGCATAAACATGCATAGTGATACTTTGAGCCTGTGTGAATATCCAGTTCCCCACTTTTTTTACCCACTGGTTTTAGTATTCACTGATGACTGTTACCTTATTTGGTTCTTGTTATGTGCTTATCAAATTCTGGTTTTCTATTTCTATCATTCCTTTTACATTTATTAGTTGACTTTGTTTGCTTTTTTCTTTCCTTCCTCTCCCCTTAAAAAAGATACTTTTAGTATCACTACATACTTATGAAAATACTTTTCAATTCAATATTATTATAATCTATTCTTCTCATTATCCATTTTCTGCTCAAATCATACCAAATTTGACGAGTAGGGGTCCATCAGAGTTGGCTTCTGCTCCTCTTTGAAGTGTCCCCATAAGTTTGAGCACATTCTCTGCGGCACACCCAGATACTTCCCTGTCCCAAAGGCCTCATTCATTTTAGAATTCAGCCTGGTTCTAAAACTCAGATGTGGACACAAGGTTTGCTCATTACTCCTGGAGCATCATTGCTGCCAGGCCCTTTCAAAGGATACTAGAGCATATATACACACACACACATGTGCACACATACATACACTAATATGTATATAGTACTTATAGCTCTATATAGTATAGTACTGCTATGCTACTACCATCAATTTTATTCTAGCGTTATAGAGTCCTTCCTCCCCTTACCCCATTCCATACTTATTCCCCTTCTCCCAATCCTTGTACCCACAGAGATATTTACCTATTTGCTCAGTACTGCAGTGCACACAAAATAGTTTCATATCTGCTGCACCAATAATGTGACCACCAACAAACTTACTATGTCAAGTTCAAGATTTCCAACAATTCTTTTTTTTTTAGCATAGTTGACACATGATGCTACATTAGTTTCTCCCATAATTCTCTTTGTCCTCAGAATATATGTCTCTCTAGATATAGTTAGATATTCAAAATATTTTTAGAAACAGCTTATATGTGGATTATTTTTTCTTATCAGCTTAATATAAGTTTACATTTACTTGTTTGAAATATAATGGATTTAAGAACTTATTTTCCAGTATTGATGATTTAATCTATTTTTGAATATGCAAAAAGTTCTGTTTTTAAATGTTAAGAAACCTAAATGGTGCTGTGGTCAGCATCATATTCAATATCTGTTTAGGAACTAAGAGAGGTAAAGCATAAATATTTTGCTTTCTTATACTACTAATATATATTTTTATTATGACTCTAAATTCAGGATCAAAAGAAGTTTTTTCAAGCATACCAATGCTGTAAGGTGATACACAGCAGAAGTTAACAAATTGTCTCTGGAATTAGATTGTCTGAGAGCAAACCCTAGTCCCTACCCAGACTCACCCCATACTTACAGATTACAACCAGGTTGGGTTTATTATACTTTCACTGTCTTCTCCTCACAAGTAAAATCTGTATACTGGAAAGTTTAACATAAAGTGTTTACCTCTGTGCCTGATGAGTAGTAAGTGCAAAACAAATATTACCTGTGATTTTTGGTGGTGCTGGTGGTGATGTTGGTCTTAAATGTGAAAGTGTATTCCAGATATCCAGCATTCATAACGCTAAATTCAATGGCTTATTTTCTTGCCAACTGGATTTTTCTTGCGGGTTTTGTTGGTTTTGTTTTTGTATTTTTTATTTCAGTACTTTCCCTTTGATGCACAAGGGAAAGTTATGGCTTCGCTAAAAGTTCTGGCATTGAGAATGACCTTGTCCTTGTTTTGAAGCATCTGAAAAATAAAAATAAAAATTCCTCCTGCAAAACACCAGTCAGTTGCTGCTGCTGGTCCTGGGGCAGGCTGTCTGTTGAGATGCCGAGCATTACAGCTGCTGTAATCACCAAGGTATCTGCCAGAGATCTCAGGGCTACGAACTAGATAGGAAAGTCTGTATTACATCTAATAATAGCTTTGGAAATTTTCCTGAAATGCTTGCTGGCAACTCCCCGACTTGACAGTCACAGCATACTATAACTAAAGCAAGTATGTCTGTCGTTGCTGGTGAGTGTGCTACAGCACTAACCAAAATAATAGCTGGAAATCATTTGCTACCACTTCTTTATGTTTTTACTTGTAGTACTCTTGGGTTACTGCCAAGAGTAGCTAGATAATATTTATATAGATGTCCTGTATTTTTAATCCACAAACAGCTTCTTATAACCTATACCTTCCTATAAACTTTGATTCCACCAGTGAAGAGTTCAGATAAGAGCAACATTATATATGACACTATCAGTCTTTCATCATATACAGGGATTGCTTCAGGACACAAGATTATGTGTGCATTCATGTGCAAACAAGATATGTTTGCATTTATGTGGAGGGTTTGTGAAGAGTATGTGATGAACATGGAAAGCACTGACTTCTGTCTGTGTACACTAGGGTCACCTGAGGATGGGGTCAAAGAATCAAAGGATACTCCATAAATGTTCAAGGAACTGTGAAAAGGTTCTAGACAGAAAGATTCAAGTGTTTTTTGAAAAGACTAAGGAGTGAGGTGATGATTCTCTCAAGGCCGAGAATTACTATGAAGCTAACAGTTCAGGGTCTCTCACTTGTGTGGGCCTCCTAAGGCCCTGGAAGGGACCCGATCTGCATGTTCAGGTAGCTGTATGCTTCAGTAATATTTGCTGTAGTATGGTATTTTAATCACAACTGGTTAGTACCACTGTTTGCTTCCACTACAACTTCTCCTCCATGTCAGTTTTCTTCGTGTTGAATGGAAGTTGAGGTAGCTGTGTGCATGGAAGACAAAGGGTTGGGAGATATACTTACTTTGAGTATAGTTGACTCTGTACAGGGTCTGTAGTTGTTTCTGTGTATAATTAAGTTATCGCCCACCATCCCAGCAAAGGAATGGCTTCTAGGTACTATCACATAGTTGGGTAATTCATCCAGCGGGGCCAGAGGCTATGTTGTGTTATTAAATGTGTTCTACAGTAAGCCATGGAAGTATATCAGTAGTAGAGGAGAAATAATGATTGAAATGTACAGAACCAAAAGCTAATTTGTGTAATATTTCCTTCAAGCACTAGGGATGTAAACTTGTAACTGGATGATTGAGTTCTAATTGATCATTAGTTACAATTCAGGTTCTCTCCTATCAGAGCTATACTATCAGAACTGTACTTGATAATATACCAGTGTGTACAATTATAAATAACTTATTATTTTTCCATTTTTTGATGGCAGTTGTTTAAGATAGGATTTATCAAAAATTTCTGAGTCAAGCACATAGCATAGTAGTGCTACAGATATGAGAATATTTATTTGTTAAAATCACAGGCTTTTGTGCATTCCAACTGCCAAAAATTAAAAGAAAATCTGGTCAACCACCCTAAAGGAAAGTCTAGATTCTTTCTGATCCATCTATAGAATGATATCACAAAATCATTATCATATGAAAAAGGTGATCAAAGAGTACAAACCCAAAAAATGTGGGAATAATTTAATAAAAAACATGTTATTTTTCATATTTTATGATTTTTGTGATTTTTTAGCCTTTTTACACTTATAAGTTGCATTAATTTTTTGTCAAGTAAATAAATATTTATGTTTTGTTTAATTAAATTTTTGTAATTTTATATTTATTTCTAAAAGAGAGACCCCTCCCCAACTGTTTAGACTTCAGATCCCAAAAAACCTGAATCTGCCCCTTTCTCTACTAATATATAAAATGTGTGTAGTCTTTTAGACAGTCACACATTCATATGCTTAAGGCAATCAATAAAGAGTTAGGACATGGTAAAGATTGTGTTGTATACATGTAACCTGACAGATCCTGTAATAAGATGGCAACTTTTGCTCTAAGAACTAGTTCAGTGCTGGCTGCTAGTACTTTGTACATCATCTGTAGCCTATCAGTGTTCAGAGTGTTCTGGTAGAGAATCTCTTCTGAGTTGAGATAGAAACTATTTAAATGGTGGGCAGAACAATTTCCCTCCACAAGAAATCAGGCTCCTCAGGAAAAAAATGTCTAAATTTCTAGGACTGGGGCAGAAAATGTACAAGAGCTTGGAATTTACAGAAAGCAAGGAAACTATCAAAAACTATTGGAGTCATGTCAGAAGGACACAGGAACCAATTTGAAAGAATTAAAAAAAAAAAACCCTGAAATTTATTGAAATGCATCAACATATTAAAACTCATGAGTGCATAATGAATCAAAAAGTAAAAACCAAAAACTTCCTTGATCCAAGGATATGAGGGCATAAACATTCTAAAAATTGGTTGATAAAAGGAAGAAACAAATATTTATCTTGCCTTTTCTGACAAATTATAATTTAGGTTAACCAAAGAGTTGGTAAGAAAATGTCTACTTTTAAAAGAATCCCAGCCAATAATGGCAAAAATCATGAAAAAACTAAACCACCATTATTTTGCAGCCCTCTTTGAAATAATCAATCTAAGAAATGATCATCAATGGGTGTGTAAACCATTTGGGGGTGAAGGGTTGATAAGGAATCTTTATAAGAGATAGCTTAGGCTGAGAATACCAAAACCCATTAATTACAAAAACAGAGACAACCGGTATTATACAAGTAGCAGGTACACAATCCTATCCATGAAATACACTTGCTAAAAAGTAGAACATAAGTTTGGTCAAGCCTCTAGGTCTATCAATTTTCAAGAAATACGAAAGAAAGAGGTATATCTTATGAGATACCATGGAATCCATTCAGCAAAATCAAAAGTTAAGGCATTCTATTGGATAAATGACTCAATTTCTTCTACAAATAAATGATATAAGAAAAAGTAGAGTAGGACCATAAAAAAATAAGCTAATAAGCAGATTAAGATAAATTAATATTGAAGAAACATTTTGTCCACGTGTCATAGGTGGACTTTTGTTCTTGATTTGAGCAAAGCAGCTTTGTAAAAGACAGCTTTGAGGCAATCAAGGAAAGTGGAATATAGACAGGGCATTCTGATGTTAAGGGATTGCTGATAATTTTAAAGTATGATAATGATGTTATAATGTTTTAAGATGAGCTTATCTTTTAGGCATACAAACCAATTATTTATAAAGAAAATAATACAATATCTGAAATTTGTTTAAAAGTAACCTGGCTTGGGGGCACCTGGGCGACTCAATCGGTTAAGCGTCCGACTTCGGCTCAGGTCATGATCTCACGGTATGTGGGTTCGAGCCCCACATCAGGCTTTGTGCTGACAGCTAGCTCAGCGCCTGGAGCCTGTTTCAGATTCTGTGTCTCCTTCTCTCTCTGACCCTCCCCTGTTCACACTGTCTCTATTTCTCTCTCAAAAATAAATAAAACTTAAAATAAATAAATAAATAAATAAATAAATAAATAAATAAAAGTAACCTGGCTGAGAGAAAAAAGTGTTTGGGGAGCATAAATGAAATAAAGTTGGCTATATTTTGATAATTACTAAATCTGGATAATGAAGAAATGGGGATTTATTATATTGTAACTGTTTTTAGACAACTGAAGTTTTTCTTGATTGTAGGCAAAGGTACATGGAAAGTAAATGTGGAAAGCACATATAGAGAGATACTAAACCTATATTCTCATTATTATTTGTTTTTGAAAATAAATTAACCAGTAGAAACATCTAATCATGACATTTGTGAGATATTAAATATGAATGTTATGGGTAGTGTGGTGTGCTGGTAAATGACTATCTGAAGAAGAAAGCCCTGGTTTGTAGTCCAGTTTGCATGGTCTAAATACTCCCACTGTGTCTTATTTTCTAGCTACTGGTGTGACCTCATTGAATGTGGAGTTGGGAAGAGGTGTGAACCACCAGCTCTTGGGAGTCTGTGTGGACAGCTGCAGCCCCCTACTTAGAGAGCAGACACAGAAGGGTTAGTTTCTGCAGATTCTCGGTCAGACCCCAACTCTAACATGCACCCTCTGTCCTTGTTCAACTTTATTAGTCTTTTGGAGCCTTACTGTCCCCTCTGTAAAATGGAGACAGTAATTCCTACAAAATCAAGATACAAGGCTTAAATGAGCTCACACATGTAATAGACCCAGTATGGTTCCAGTCACATAGTGAGTGATCCTTCACGCCAGTATCTTTTCTTCTCTCCTAGTTAAAATAGAAGAAAGAACTCTTGCTTTGGGATGGTCTCAAAGTTTCAAAAGAACAGAATGAAGCTGATCATCTTTTTAGAGGGCTTCCTGCCCAGAATTTCTATAATTACTTAAAATTGCAGGTTTTAGGGACTGTCATAAATCTGCCAGAAGCTCACCAAGCTCTAATTTGGTTGGATATTAATAGGTAGGCTGGGAAGTTAATGTGATATGATTGTGGCTAGAATAGAACCATCTGTTAAAAGTGGTGGTTTCTATCCAGTGTGATCTGGCACTGCAAATACACAGTAAGAATTAAGTTAGAATTATCTTAGACTTGACATGGTAAAAAAAAAATAATAATAACCTATAACTTACTTAATATTTTCCCAAGGAATGTTAAGACCCAGATAAAATGTCTGTGGCATGAATAAGCCTAAGGGTTATGTTAGCAAATTGGAAATGTTTCCATTCACAATTTGATTGTTTGAGCAGTTATTAATAATAGTAGCAGTCTTTATTTAACTTGGGCAATTAACCATGGTATCAGTTAATGGAAGAAGGCTTTTTTTTTTCCCTTTGTTTCCTGAGCAATTTTTTTTCTACATAGAAATCTAAGATTAAGGTCATCACTGATTAGTCAATAATGATGCAGTTTTCAGGATTACTGAATTATATGCATATATAAAACTATTCTTTCATTAAAAGCAAAGCTAGAGAGAGAGAGTGAATTATAAGTCAAACCCACATTTAGAATCTGGAGACATTAAAACTAAAGGCATTTGAAATGTGATTTGCATGTGTGGGTTGATGTGTTCCTACTGGGAATACAACTTGGGGATATATTTTCTCCTCTTGGGAAGAGTTACATGACTCAACGCTACATATTTTGGATTTCTGAGCAAATACTTAATGAGAAGAAGCAGTATGCTATATCATCCATCTGAAGTTGGCCTAATCTTCTTTGATCTTTAAAAGAATAGGTTTCCTTCAGAAAATTTGCCCCTTGGAAATTTGAACTTCCCATTTTCTTAAAACAGTGCTATTTATACTAAACTTAATTCACTGGGTCATAATAAGAATGCTTTAAGAAATGAAATGGAACAAAATAAGTTAAAAATAGAGTATGTCACAAATAGAAAGGATCAAGACTGTTTTCGTAAAACTCATGTTTCAGTTGTGTGTACTTATACATCTAAACTGAAATAAAACGTATTTCTCATTGAAACATGGTTTTCAAAAATTGAAAATTTTGAAGTGGTTTAAAATATACAATTAAAAAGTCCCTGAAAAATAAAATAACTCTCCCTTTGTGGTACATGTCAAAATGATATCTAGGTTAACAAATCTTGAAATGTTGTTTTGGACAGAAACATTCCGAATTTCTAGGGAGTCATGAGTCTGTCTAGGTTTCACTAGGGACAGAGAGAGGGGACATAGTTGTGGAGATAGACCTTTTGTCTCTTTGATTTTCTTCCTTTCTGAAGTAGGACTGACACTGGTACTTGGCTTGCCTGAATATTCACAAACATCTCAGTTAGATTTCAGGACTTGAGGTCAGAAGTTTTGCTTTGTGCTTTTTTATCTTCTCACCCAACACATGCCTCCCACACACAATAGAATGTGCTTACAATTACGGTTAATAGTAATCAGAGCTCAAGTTTGCCCTAACTTACTGTTTGGCCACATTTATTCATATGTTTATATACTTATTCATATACTCTCTCCCATAAAGGATTTACTGCAGCTAATGATGTGAATGAATAAGAAAATAATGGCTGAACTGTAAATAAAAGTAACTATAACATATTATAAATACACACATTTTAGGGATGCCTGGGTAGCTCAGTTGATTGAGTATCTGATTCTTGATATTGGCTTCAGTCATGATCCCAGGGTCATGGGATTTCTTCTTGGGATTGTCTCTGTCCTCTGTCTCTCCCCTCCTCAAAATAAATAAGTAAACTTTTTTTTTTTTTACAAAAATATATACACATTTTAAAAATAAATATATCCAAGAATATTTTCATACACACATCTATCTTAAAGATATTATATATCTTAAAGATAAGTAAGGTCAGAGGAAAAAAATGTGAATAATCAAGCAATAAGTTCCTTCTCAGTCTTTCTTTGAGGCTCATTCTTGCATCTGAACTCCCCAGTAGGCAAAGTAAAAGGGAATATATATCAGTTACATAATTCTTACTATTAAAGATGAGAGACACCTGCAGGAAAAGCAGAGGTTTCCTTATATACATGAGAGACATGACTAAAAGGCATCTCTCATAAAGTTTCATGTAGGAGACAATCAGTGCCTGAAACTCAAAAATGTCCATACCTTCACCCCTGAAGAGTTGTGGTAATGGATTTTATTTTTATTATTTCTGTTACTTTTCCATGGAAGCTGAAGACTTTCTTTAAAAAAAATTTTTTTTTAATGTTTAGTTTTGAAAGAGAGAAAGAGAGAGAGAGAGAGAGCATGAGTTGGGGAAGCGGTTCAGAGAGAGAGAAAACACAGCTGTCAGCACAGAGCCCAGCGCAGGGCACAAACACATGAACTGTGAGCTCATGACCTGAGCCGAAGTTGGACTCTTAACCAACTGAGCCACCCAAGCACCCGAAGGCTGAAGACTTTCTGACAAAATGCAGTAAAAGTAAATGTGTAAAAAAGACAGAAAATTATGATCCAGTAAGGTAATCTTTTGCTTATTCTAAAATATCACTCAGAACATGTAGAAGAAATCATTTAAACAATCATCCCCAATATCACCTATCTCAACCAGATTTTCAACTAAACTGCTTGACAGGGAGTCAAAGATTACACCCTCTGGCTAAGGCCTAAATAGATAGGCATTCAGGATTGTTGGTTGGAAACAAATCTATCTGCTTCAGAAAACGTTATGATTAGGAGATCAGGTAAGTATTCTTTGGTGGAAATTGCCAACTTTACCTGGGTTCCTGTCTGATTCCACCTCCACACTAAGATGGGCTGTTCTGTGACAAATATTTCAAAGGCCTGAATCCAGAGTATTATTCGAGAGCAGTTTCAAAATATGTGGGAATCATTTTTGCTGTACTTTGCTTTGTTTGTTTTTTTCCCTATACCACTGCTAATCACCAGCTTTTGTTCACTCTAGTCATCCTGTTCTTATTCTTTTAGCCTATGTATGTCAGGGGGGTCTGTATTTGTTTTGAAACAAAAATTGACAAGCTGTTTGGGAGTGAACTGGAAAGGCAGAGTACCTAGTGTTTGGAGCACGGAACAGAAACATTAGATTGCTCAGGCATTTAGGAGTTACCTCCTTCATGTAGCAATGGCAGAATCACTTCCTCAATTTGAAACTTCACAGTAAACATTATCTGGAGGAGAGATGGACCACAGAACTGGGCATATCTAGGGAGTGTCTGGATAGCTCCTGAGAGGAATCACTGTAAGAAGCCTGTGATTAAACACAGGTGATAGGATAGAGGGGTTGGATGCATGGGAGCTTTCAGATTAGGTTGAGGCAGCAAAAAAATAAAAACTGAAAAAAAAAAAAAAGCCAAATACCTAGAAGAGAGGGATAAAGGAAGGGATATAGGAATCATCAGATAAATTTTACTCCTAATTTACTCTGACAAACGAGAGGTGGTGAGGGCAAGAAAAAGATGATGAAATAGAGGATCCTTGGGCTGGTTCTAGTAAACCTATGGAGGTTTCATCTTCAGGAAAGCACAAAAATAACTGCCATTCTATTTTAAAAATATGGTTGCATATTAAAGCCCATTTAGAAGAAAATAGAAGTTGTCTAATTTGGGGGGGTGGTTAACAAATGACTGTTTTTGAGAAACTTTCTGACTGTAATTTATTTTGTAATAATCGGGGGGTTTAGTTGCTAGCCACAAAACTAACTGGCTGTTTATAGCAGAAAAGCAATTTGTTGAAAAAGCACTGGGGAGCCTAGAGAATCACCAGGCAGCTTGCTGAACCAGGTTTAGGAAGAAGGTAGAAACAGAGACTAGATACATGCCATGGGATCCATCTAGTAAGAGAAAGACTGCTGGTGCCAGTAAGCCCTGGGCACCACAGCTGCAGCCCCTCACAGGACATCATGATGGCCCCACCTGCTCCAGGAGATGGGATGTAAAGTGCCACTCCTGCGGCTGTCTCCAAGATGGCTTCTCCCCATTCCTCCTTCTTGGCATCACCAGTTCAAGATTTGGGGGTGGAAGGCACAGGAAGGAGATGAGATATTTCTGACTGGCTGAGCCTAAGTTATATGTCCTGACTTAGTCCTTTGGAGCTGTATAACATAAATACATAGACTGGGTAGCTTATAAACAACAGAAGTTTCTTTCTCACACTTGTAGAGGCTGGAAGTCTGAGATCAAGGTACAAGCATGGTAGGGTTCTGGTGAGAACCCTCCTCTGGGTTGCATACTCCTGTCTTCACATTGTATCCTCACATGGTAAAGAGCGATGAGAGGAAGCAAGCTCTCCTGTGACCCTTAAAAGGGCTCTAATCCCATTCATGAGAACTGTATTCTCATCACCTCATCTAGCCCTAATTACTTCCCCAAGGCATTACTTGCTAACACCATCACTTTAGGGTATAGGGTTTCACCATATGAATTTTGGAGGGACATAAACATTAAGTCCATAACAGGCTCTTATATTGAAGTGTGGTCTTTACCTCCCACTGAGACTAGAAAGGTGTGAATTCCTCAGGGAGACATAAGGCTCAGGTTCTGGGCACCTCTTTTCCCCCTAAAATTGGCAACCACCCCTAAACGTTTCTTTCAAACCTTCATATATTCTTGAATTCTTGGATTGGTTTTTTAAACTAAATTTTCAAGGCAGTCTAGAAGAGACAGTCTAATGAATCTTAATTTCTGTTCCAGTTTACATGCTGGAACTGAGAGCCGTTGTGTTTGGAGACCTAGTTAAGCCTTGTGCATCACAACTTTTTAGATGTTTAGTGTTAACATTTTAAGTTTTGACATCAAATTGATTTATTTTCAGTGCTTATGTTTTAAACAGGATAAATGAAAACAAATCTAAATGTTTAGGACTTTCCCATGTATATGCCTGCTGCAGGCTCCCAGAGAAGGCCCGATAATGATAGTAGTGCAGAAACTGGCCCTTGCAGGCACCGGTTATGTAAGGATGGCCCTCTCTTTGCCGGGCACCGTGCCAACCACTGAGTCCTTGCTACTGCTGCTGTTCTTTCAGAGTGCAGGCCAGTCTTCTTTCTGTCTCTTGTTAATTGACAATGCCATTATAGAGAACTGTGCCAGACCACACTCCAGTGTGACAGTTGTACAAGTGGGAAAGTAGAAAGATTACCCAACTAGTTGTAATTAAAAATTCTTATTCTTATATATGTATCTTTAAATGATACAAGGTTCTGAAAATGCAGAACAAGAACATGAATAACTGCTGTAAGGTTCTAAAATATAGAGTTGGAACCAAAATAACTTTTATCACCATTCCTGGGAGGATGCTCTCCTAAGACATTCTTTCCCAAATTTAGAAAATAAGGTTTATTTTTAATTTTCATACTACTCTTCAGTTATTCCAGGAAGATTTTCTTAAGGATTTTCCAATGTCATTAGATGCCGCAAAGTATCTGCGCAAAAGGCTAGATTTCATCTGCTTATCCTTGAAGATAAATCCAGGAAACTCCATGAGCTTAGTGTTTCCACTGGCCTAAGCTAGGCTGAAAGATGTCAGGGTGATGATGCATCTGGTAGTGATGATCCTGAACAGTTGCTGGAGATGGGTTGTTGTGTTACATTTTTATTAATAGCCACACACCTTGAGATCTGATTCATTCCTACCCATGGGTCTTTGAGCCCTTACGAATTTGTCTAAATTCTCAGAGCCATGCTAATATTATTTTTCATTGTATCTCAGCATATTTTGTATTAAGCGAGAAAAAGCACATAGATTTTTGATAAGCAAATGTTGGCTCAACAAGTGTAACTTGTAGCTAGAAAGTTAATATAACAGTAAAGAGGCTAAAAATACTGAAAAGTCAGTGGTTTCAGTCTTTTTCATGTATAATTTTATAGCTTCTTTAAGATTCAGGGAAGCTGAATCTTCCGAGTCTTCCGAATCAGACTGAGAGTAACATTGATTACGAATCAAGTCTTCCTAACATTTTTATCAGTAGCCTGAAAGAAAATGGTAGGTTTCATTTTATTTCCAAAGTGATTCTTGGAATCTTGGGTTGCACTGAAAAGTGAGGTGGAGAGTATGAATTGGTGTTGATCCATTGTCACAAACATACAATTCCAAAGGGGAAACTGAGAAGAAAAGCTCTGTGTGAAGCTCTGTTCCTTTGCTGCCCTTTCCCTAGACCTGCTGTACTCCATTCCTCTTCCTTGAAAGGAAGGTGAAGAGAAAGGGAAGTAGCAGTAGTGTGATGAAACAAGCTTTGCTCACTTGAGAGAGCCAGTTACGTGCACCTCTTCCCAAACTTGCATGAAGTAATCTGTTGATACCTTGAAAACAGCCATGTTGGAAATACGTACACCATTCTTAGAAATTGGTGGTGCTACAAATCAGGGCTCCCTTCATCATCCCCCCATCAGAGTAGGTGGCTAAGATATATTAGCATTGCATTGACAACCTGCTGTTGAAAGAATCATTGTGTATCACAGCCTTACCATTATTATCATTTCCTGATTATGACCTGTCAGAACAGGTAAAATTTCTAAAGACCTTGACTGTAGTCTGCCTTATCCCAACCTTTGTGTGGTAAAGATATGGAGAGTTGGAATAAAATGCTAAGTTACTCATGATGCATTTGTTTCCTGTGCAATTTTACCTTCTTAGATTTCTCAATGCATTGTTAGTTTTCTTTTCACACTCCCTTTTCCTTTTTTTTTTTTAACCCATTATCTATTATCCTTTCTTGATTAGTCTTCTCAGTGTGACTCTGACATTTTATGAAGAAGTATTCATAGGCACACTGCTTGATTAGTATGATCCAAGGCATCAAAAAGTATTATAGACTCAATTTGGCAAACACTAATTGAATACTTCCTCTGCCTAAGTCACCATGCCAGAGAAAATTGAGCATAATACATAGTCTCAAGAAACATAAAATCTAGGGAGAAAACCAGACATGTACACAACTAAGACTAACGTAAAGCACAATGTGAAAGATGTATTTGAAAAAGTAAAGAATACAAGCTGGACCACAGAGACCAGAGGGTTATTTCTGACTGTAGCAATTAGAAATTAGAGAAGGCCTTATGAAAATGGAGCCATCACAACTAAGTCTTACAGAATTGGTGTGCATATTAAAGTTCAACTATATTTATATTTTTTATGACTAGATGACTGTAAAGTTCCCATTAAAGTAGTCTGAGCTAATTCATATTGTTTACTGATCTGCCAAAATTAACTTTTCATGATGGGAGTTAAGATACCTTTGCAAAAATAAGATTTTAGCATCATAAATATATGGAATTGTTACTCGATTCACAAATGCCAGTGCGGAAGTTTCATTCTGTTCATCTTTATAGACTTTATGGTTTATACTCAGGGCACTATTTATAAAATGTCCTTAATAAAACCTTTCAAATAATGTGTCAGGCACTTCTACATATATGGTATCATCAAAGACAAAAACAGAAAACAAGGAAATTGATTTTATTCAGGCTCTTGCAGTAGGGAGAGAACCCCAGATCCTAAGATCAGAATGTGCCTCTACAGAGTGGTTTACTTGAGTCTTTTACAGGAAGGACTGGCAAGTACCAGGTGGGAGGATTTACATTTGGGATTTTGCAACCAGGGAAAATCTCAGTTGGTTAGGTGAACGAGAAATGTTTATCTCTGTGTCTAGAGAATTTCAAAGGGAAAACCGTTCTAATCCTTGCTAATCATTCTTGAGACACAGAACAGGAAGTTGACTAGTCAGTATCTAAACCTTAGTTACCCTGAAATATATTATTATCAGAATTTTTTAAATTTCTTCTTAAAAAATTAAAAACTGACAGAGAGGTTGAGACACTTGCCACGGCCACATAGCTAGTAAATAACAGAACTGGAATTTTAACCCATATCTCTCTGGCCCCAAAGTCTTTTTATTATGCCATATGTCACATTGTACTGAATGAATACTTAATAATAATTTTTAAGCTTAATGGAACTTTTATGTTTTATGTCTGCATTTTCATACACTACCTAGTTTGGAGAGAATAACTTTCAAAGAACCGAGTCTAATGTTTACAATTGACAAATCTATTTACAAGCTGGTTTATAGTGAGAGTGTGCCTCCTTTCCTATAAATAAATCTATCTTCCAACCAAATGAGTAGAGAAGAATTTAGAATTGTATCCTCGTGTCTTAATAGTGATTGTTCTTGCTATAAATCAATGCAGTATCACCATCGCCATTTCACCTGTGTTCTGTGGGGCTGTGGAGGTTTGCAGGAGATGCTTCCAGATATTCACAGGAGTTCTTGGCAGGTTCAGGGTTACAGGACAGAAATCAGGGAGAACTTGGTTACCCCACTTCTGCCAGAACTTAGGGTATACATGTTGAACATCACAGTAGAAATAGGGTCACTAAAGAAGGTAGTAAAAGAATGAAAACCATTGATCTAATAGAATAAATCATTTCCATAAACCAAATGCTGAATATGTTTTGCTCCTGAAAGCCTGTGAGTCCCTGAGTTTATTGGCTGTTGCCAGCTTTGCGGGGACCCTTGCTGTGCTTTTGATATTCACAGCAATGCAATGTTGAGATGCACCTGAAAAGTTCACCCACACAGCAGGGGGATCTAACCTGGCTGGCCTGAATCATTTGGCATCTATTCCACGCTCAAATTACTGTGGTAATTATAGGTATGAGGTGATAATTTGTGGTTCAGTTTTGTTCTGGGGCCCAGTCATCCTGTTCTTTTTTTTTTTTTTTAAATTATGTTTTACTTTTATAATATTGTGTTAGTAAACACCCCAAGTGCTCTTTCACAGTAGTAATTGTGTCTACTCAAAGTGGAGGGGAAGAATGAGCAGGCTACAATTAGGATCTAGGGGCTGCTGAAGCCAAGATATGTAGGAGTGCTTTGTCATTGCTGGCCCTGGGAGTGTGGACCTTCTAGGGGCAAGAAAGCCAAGTCCAGTGCTTTCCTGCTTCTCCTTGGTCTCTCATTCAGGAATAACTTGGCTGTGCCCCACCCTATGTACCATTTGCAGAGAAGGTTAGGCAATGAAAGGAGATACTATCATTAGTTTTTATTCCCTGTATCTCCCAGTTTTAGGGGAAGAATGCCATGAAGAATATAGCAAAATTAAAAATAAGACAAATCAGCTAGAAGAAACTAGAAAATAATAGCAAATGAATTGAACTGGGACACCTGGGTGGCTCAGTTGGTTAAGCGTCCAACTTCAGCTTAGGTCATGATGTCACGGTTTGTGGATTTGAGCCCCACATTGGGTTCTGTGCTGACAGCTCAGAGCCTGGAGCCTCTTCAGATCCTGTGTCTCCCTCTCTCTCTGTCCTTCCCCCACTCATGCTCGCTTGTTCTCTCTCTCTCTCTCTCTCTCTTTCTCTTTCTCTCAAAAATAAACATTAAAAATTTTTTAAGAAAAATAAAATGAACTATATTTACCCATGGGAAAGTGAAATAAGTGAATTATCTACAAGTCAAAATTTCTAAAGAAAGGCATTACAGAGGCATTGAAGCTTAGGACACGGTTTTTATAGCAGTTGTGGTTGTGGTCAGACAGTGGAGTGACATTCAGGGCAGGGGAACTGCAAGTACATCAGCTTAGAGCACAAATGTGCCTCAGACAGGGGCCATGAGAATGTCTGCTGAGTGAGAAGTAAGTAGGCAGAGATACCTAGGCTTACATCTGCAGAGATAGATTTTATATTTTGCTGTTAAAATTATAATCATCAGGGAGCTACAGGGGGCTCAATCAATGGAGTGTCTGACTCTTGATTTTGGCTCAGGTCCTGATCCCAGGATCATGGGATTGAGCCTGGTGTCAGGCTCTGCACTGAGCATGGAGCCTGATTGAGATTCTCTCTCTCTCTCTCTCTCTCTCTCCCTCCCCATCTACTCCTCTCCTCCCTCAAAAACAAAAACTATAATCATCAGTAAACTGGTGATGAGTCTTTCTTTCTAAGGCAAGAGTTAGAAATTTCTTTGATTCTTCTTGATAAGTTTCTCTGAAATTTATTAAGCATGGGAGTGGTCACTTTCTTAGGCTGGAACTGGCATATCTGAGTACTATTTGAGTATTCAGTGAGTAGGAAGAAGAAAAGAGAGAAACAGAAAAGTATGACTTGAGGTTTCCTAGCATACCTAGCACTAACTCTCCTCCCCTTCTAGGGGAACTAAGTTCTCAAGATTCCTTTGATCCTTTTAAAGAGAAGTTCTCTGAGTGAAGTTCCTGAGCTAGCAGGTCAGCATCTCCTGGGAACCTGTGATAGGAACCCGAGAAATGGCAATTTCTAAGGCCCCACCCTAGGCCTTCTAAATCAGAAACTGAGGTGGGACCAGCAACCTATGTTTTAATAAGTCCTTGTCTTGGGCCATTTGGGCTGCTATAAAGGAAATACCATAAACCAGGTGGCTTATAAACAACAGAAATTTATTCCTCTCAATTTTAGAGGCTGGGAAGTCCAAGATCACTGGTAGATTTGGTATCTGGTAAGAACCCACTTCCTCACAGACTAGCCTCACAAGACAGAAGAGATGAGGGAGCTTTCTTGGTCTTTTTTATAAGGGCACTAATCCATTTGTGAGGGCTCCATCCTCATGACCTAATCACCTCCCCAAAACCCCACCTCCTAATACCATCACCTTAGGGGCTAGGATTTCATAATATGAATTTGTGAGGAGACACAACATTCAATCTATAGCAAACCCCCAGGTGCTTTTTGTGCATAGGAAAATCTGAAAACCACTGCTTTAAAGTATTTGTTTTCAATTTAAAGTGCTTCAGAAAGTAAAAATTTGTTCAGTTTCTCTCCTAAACACCTATTCTCCATGTTTAACAATTGTCAGATTAAATCTAGGGGGGAAAAGCCCCAACAGGTACTAAGCTTTTGACACATATGAATCTCTCTTTGAAAAAGAGGAGCCTAGCTGGGCTCTGGACTTAACAAGCAGCAGCCGCAGGCAAGGCTGCATCAGGCACAGCATTCATTGGTCCCTGCCCTTGATACACAAACCTGGAATTTTTTTTTTTTAATTGGTGCTTAATCTGAGATTCATAAATGTTCTGTGTGACAGAGCTTCAGAAACCCAAATCATTAATTATGTCCAAGATGGAAAAATATAGCCAGTGATGCTGAACTTTAATTCTAAGATAATTTAGCAAGTATTTATTAAATGCACAGTGATAACCAGCAGTTGTGGCCTTTGGGAGTCAAATAAATATGGTAAAGGTAACAGACACCAAACTGAAAGGGGGAAAGTGGAAGCATAAGGGCTTTGGGCACTGGATGGGAAAAAAGGATAATAGCTTTTTGTCAAAAGGAAGGAGAGTGAGAATCATGGCAAGAGACCAGAGTCAGATGAGAAGGTGGAAACTCGAGATGATGCAGAAGAGTTATTATCCAGGAGATGGCTCCACTTAGAGCCATAGCCAGTTTTTTAAAGCATTACAAGAAAAATGGATTGATTGATTAATATATGACTCATAGAAAATGGAGCTAAGAATAGCCACAAAACATAGTGCCATAAGTAACCATAAGACTGGTATGTCCTCATACTAACAGCTGACATTTTGAATTCTGATTATGTGCTAAGCACTACACTAAGTACTATATGATTCTCACAAAAACCTGTGAAACAGATGCTATTACTACTATCTCTACTTATGAGATGGGGAAACTGAAGCTTTGGGGAGGAAGATTACACAGTTTACAAGCGCTTCTAGGATTTGAACTCAGGCAGTCCTATGTTAGAATCTGAGCTTTTTGCCATTCTGATGTAAATAATGTAAAGAAAATATATCATTGCCTCAAGTTCTCAGGTCTCCAAGATGATTTTATGTTCCTCTCTCTGCTTTTATTCTTTTAAAATATTGCCTTGTTATTTTCTGATTATAAAAGTAATGTATGATCATTGCCGCCAACTCAAAAAAAAAAAAAAATGTCCAAAGTATATAGAATATGAAGACCATTCTCAATCCCATCACCCAGAGATAACTGATGTTAACTTAAGCTATACTTTATTCTATGGCTATCACACTTGGTGCCTCAAAAACTGTCTGGTGTGCCTTTAAAGAGGCAATTGGCCCTGAGTCAGACAGAGAGTCTGAGAGAGAGAGAGAGAGAGAGAGAGAGAGAGTTTTATAATAGGAATTGGCTCACATGATTGTGAAGGCTGAGAAGCACCATGATCTGCTAGAGAAGTAGGGAAGTCAATGATACAGTTCCAGTCCAAATCCAGAGGCCTGAGAACCAGGAACTCCAATGTCCAAGGGCCAAAGATGGACATTGCAGCTCAAGGAGAGAAAATTCACCTTTCTTCCGTCTTTTGTTCTATGTGTGTCCTCAACAGATTGGATTATACCCCCCACATTGGTGAGGACAGATCTTCTTTACTCAGTCTACTGATTCAAATGTAATCTCTTCCAGAAACACCCTCACAGATACACCCAGAAATCACCTTTTACCACCTGACTGGGCTGATGAACCATCACAGGGTGAAACAAGTTGCATTTCTAGTAAGTTGGTGGGTGGTGCCAATGCAACTGGTAGAGGCACCACATTTGGAGAAGCACTGCAGTCATCTTCCAAATAAAATTTCTTGCTAGAAACGATTCTTGTGTCCTTGAGCATTCCTTCAAATCCAAGGGCAAGAACCTGACCTCAATGAAATCATTTAGAAACAAATTCTGTAACATACAGTAGCATAGTTAATATCCCCCCTCCATCAGGAGCTCCATATGTGAAAACTCTATTCAGCTGTTTCTGTGTCTCTATGACAACAGTAAAAGTGTAACAAGAAAAGAATAGCTGCTGATGTTGTCAGCGAAAAAAATCTTTACCGTCCAAATGGTTGTTGGTAGCAATGGAAGGGACAGTGGGGCAAGGTCAGTTACATCCAATAATAGGCCTAACACCTACCACAGAAGTCTAATGTGTGACATTTCTTAAGTAGGACAAATACCAGAAGAGGATGTTGATGCTAGTGGCAGTTTTTATGAATTATACATGATGCACTATTTTAAAATTCAGCGGAAAACTGCCATTTACCCTCCATAGTAAAAGGTATTATATGAAAAGTGAAGTGCTGGGTGAGTAAACAGAAGATGCTACCAATATAATGGATCTTAAGCACACTTCTCGTTCTGTAGCCCCTGATGGAAGACAACCAGGCTTTTAAAAGGAAGGTTGGCCTCTGGAAATCTTCCTGAACTTGATACCTCAGTACTGTCCATCTGTGCTTCCAAATCACAAACCAATTTCTAAAATGCAACTCTTGCATTTAACTGGCTTTTACCTTTAACCCCTTGATGCTGGGGTAATATAAGTGTACAGGTATATTTGGTATTCAACATCTTAGTCTGTTCAGACTGCTACAAGAGAACAGCATACACTGAGTCTGGGAAATACAAGATCAAGGCACAAAATATTTGCTTTCTGGTGAGGGCCTTGCTTCCTAGATGGCTGTCTTTTTGTGTAACCTCACATGGTGAAAGGAGCAAGGGATCTCTCTGGGGTCCTGTTATAAGGGCACTAATCCTATTCATGAAGCCTTCACCTTCATGACCTAAACAGGTTCCAAAGGCCCCACATCCTAATATCATTATTTTAAGGGTTAGAATATCAGCATATGCATTCTGGAGAAGGGAGGCATAAACATTCTGTCCACTACAAGCATTTATTTGTCAGTCACCAGAAAATGGAAATCCTACTCTAGACAATACAATTCATGCTAGAAATTTGAATGTTAAAATTAGACATTTTGACCATGACTGAAGTCTTCTAGGGGGAATTTATTCACTTATTATTCAGTCAACAAATAGCTGTTGTATACTTCCCTACATTTCAGGCATTATTGTAGATTCAGAGGCTAGAACAGTGAAAACACTCTATATAGAAAGAGAGACAAAGTCTTGACCTCAGGGAGCTTACACTGTAGTAGTGATGAGTTTTGTCTTATCTTAACATCTTCTAGAACCTTACTATGTAAAGGGTCTGCAGTATGGATATCACCTGGAAAGGTGTTAGAAACACAGACTCTCAGACTCCATCCTGGATCTCTTGACACAGAATCCGTATTTTATTTCACAAAATGCCCAAGTGATTTGTATCCACATTAAATTCTGAGAATCACTGCTCTCAACAAACAAACAAACAAACAAACAAACAAACAAACCAGAGCCTGAAGCAAAGATTGCAGTTCTGATTTTATTTGAGAGTGCAAGCCCCAGACAGTTTGAATAAAGGGAAAAGGGTCTTCATGCAAGGGAAGCTGCAGAGTAATGAGATACTGTGCTGCCTGCTATTTCAAAATGAATCTGGAAGGGGCACAGAAGCTCAGCCAGCAGGTGGATTTGCCGGGCACGTGGAACTACTTCTCCAGACAGTTTTCAAGGAAGGTTCACACCCGGCTCTCTCCTGACACCTGCTTTCTGCTGACTGAGGTTCACACCAATGGGAGGTACAACCCCCGCACTTCTGAATTCCAGTATCCAAATCTGAAAGTGGAGGGGTGAGTGCAGACCAAAACAGAGAAAAAGAAAGGAGAAGTTAAGGGCTTCTGAGAGGACACACAAAGTTGATGTCTCAATGTACGTGGAAAATTCCATCCAGATAAGTTAGTAGAAGTGAATAGAAATGCCATCTCTCTGTCAGTCACCAGAAACACAAACCCCTCTTCCAGACAAGGTAATTCACCCTGGAATTTTGAATGTTAAATTTTGACATCATAACTAGGAGTTCGTGAAATCTTTTTGAACATTTACTAGTCACTCTATCACTCCCTGGTTTGTAACCTACTGTTCTTTTGACAGCACTCAGGATTTCCACATGCCTATTATTCCATTAGCTCCTCCCATCTCTAGACTCCTAGACTTTCTTCTCTACAGTTAATAATACCTGTCGTTTATTTCTCATTACTTTGTGAATCTCAAATATTCAGGCCCATCTCTCCTCACCCAGCATGCTGACACATACCACGCACATGTCTGCCTTAATGTCACCATGCCCATACCCTCATCCTTGAGCAAGCCAGAAGCCAAGTCCAGATAGAACAAGACAATTTGGGTTACTAAATCTACATAAGCAAATAGTAAGAGGTAGAAACTACAGATCCCAGAGTGAGGCAGGTCCAAGCCCCAAAAAACACTGTTGCATATCCTCTCCCAGAATTCCCCATACGAGAAATTCTCATT
Organism: Proteles cristata cristata; assembly: GCA_017311185.1. Classification (NCBI taxonomy): domain Eukaryota; kingdom Metazoa; phylum Chordata; class Mammalia; order Carnivora; family Hyaenidae; genus Proteles; species Proteles cristata. The sequence continues at coordinate 1,201,716 of JAESUZ010001419.1, read as the reverse complement.
CGGGTCATCCACATTTCACTGTGTCTGCAACCTATGGAAATTAAGAAAATGTGACCAATACTTAAAAATCACAAGTAATTATCCCCAAGTGATGGAAATAGATTTTCATTTTCATTATTATCATACCCTATGCTTGTCAAAATTTCTATGATAAAGCTATACTGCTTTTAAAATGAGAAAGAAACTCAATTATTATTTTTAAAATGAAGTGTTTTGTCAAGGAAACTCTTTTAAAAACAGAATAAAGAAAAACCAGAATGACATGGCAGTCATTAAATATTAACTTATTTGCATATTTTATAGACACTCAGTAAATCTTCCTAAATGCCAGTCTAGAATTTAGAAAACTCTAGATTTCCACAGCTCTCAAAACATAAAGGAGAGAATCTTTTTCTCAGAGCAAAAGAGAAGAAATATATGAAGAGACAGAAGGCAGAAATTGTGCTTTCTGAAGGCAACACCGTACGGCCAGATGTCTAAGAAGATATTTCGAGAATGCCTGTGATTCCCATGTGCTGGTAAAATACAGACACTCTGCTGTCCAGCCCTACAGTAATGAGAGAGGCCTCTAAAAATGTCAGTGTGTGATATTGGTCAGCCCTAAACTTTAGACATTTGTTAAGGAGGTGCTCAGTGTCACATACACTTAACCTTTTTAATTTATTGATGAATAAGTAGAGTCCTTTTGAAACTCTATTTCAAATTCTAATCTCAATTTATGTGCTCCACAAGTAGCAGAAACATGTTTCCCACTAGTAATCATTTGATCAACTCTGATCAGCCTGTCTGAGGTAATTTTGCATACATTTTTAATAGACATGGTTTGTTTATTCCTACATATGTGTTGACTGCCAACTGCTACTTGTACTTCTTAAGCTATTACAAAAAATAATAATTATTATTATCTCTACTCAGATTTACAAAATAACAGATTCTTATTTTCCAAAGGTGGTTTGCAAATCAGTCCAGAATTCATGGGTCCTGACAAACCCTCCCCACCTAGATATTAGTGTTCTCTTCAGAAGATTTCATAGATTCCAGGCTAAAACCCCTGTGTTAGAAGGGAAGTTAACTTTCTTGTTGTTTGATGTCCTGATTTACTGGGACAATGGAGGCCTCAGGCCTCTAAAAATACCGCTATTTGCTAGGTAGAACCAGTTAATTGATTCGAGAACACTAGACTTAAGGTCATGAATTAGTAACAACCATTTGGACTCCCTGTAACTATGAAATTCATTTGATAATGTATGAAAATAAATGTATCTTAAGGGGTAAAGGTTCCTGACCATTCACTCCTCACAGTGAACCACATCACTCAGTAAGTATTCAAATAGCTCTGACACACATTTTATAAGCCCACATTTAGGATCTGCTGTCACCCTGTTTGTTAAATAGTGTTGTGTCATATTTACTTTGGTTATCCCAAATGAATTACTGCCTTTACATCCCACCTTCATGACCCATAAATACACTTTAAATCCAAGACCATGTCTCGGTCTCTTTCCTAAAACAAACAAACAAACAAACAAACAAAAACAATCACACTACTTATTAACAATTGATTACTCCAATGACATTTTCAGTTTTTTCATGTTTAGAAAATAATTTGTCAAGTGGTGGATAAGTTGGGTTGCTTTATAAGCCAGAGAATATGACATAAGTGAAATGGCACAAGCCTCGTGTCTTGATGTCCTCTATTTTAATCAGAAAATGTTT